>NWSH02000505.1:4675653-4725431 GCA_002382865.2 Heliothis virescens
GTTGAAGACTACCTGGAAGAGGTTGGTATTCAAAAACTGCAATGGCCAGCAAGAAGCCCGGATTTAAATCCAATAGAGCATATCTGGGATATGCTAAAAAGAAAGATTAAGTCAGCCTCCAACCCTCCCCAAACTTTAAACGAGCTTCGAAGTGCAGCAGTATCCGCTTGGAACAGTATACCGCAAGTTGATGTCAGAAACATCATTCAAAGCATGCCTGATCGAATGCAAGCGGTTATAAGGGCACGAGGAGGAAACACACGATATTAAAATGTAAACATTTTAAAGACATTTTGCTTAGTTTCCATTTTACAGCAACTTTTTGTCGATAGTGATGAATCTTTTTTTCTCGTGAAAGTGAAAAATTTACAAAAACTTTATTATTGGTGGGTTAAACTTTTAATTACCATGTTTAAAAGCCTTCAAAACACTTTACAAATCAACCTACCTTTGATTTTGTAAGAAAAAATTTATAATATACAAATTATCGCAAAAATCCTAAGTGGCCAAGTTTCCGTGCCGGTGAGTGTATCATAAATAGCCAACATAGATTTTTCTGTATTTTTAAAGTAATTCAAATATTTTAAACATAATTTAAATCTACCTAAATCCAGGGTGAGAATGGATAGTCAAAAGTGAGCAAGTCTCGTGGGGCGACTGACAAGAATTCTGTTGTTATAAAATTTATTGTTTCTCAATTCAACAGAATGAAGACAATCTTGCTTGTTCAGAGCTTTTAGCGAAAACAATACTGATCGCAGTAATAAAACGGCTTGTATGCAAAAAAGTGAGTTGATTGATCAATATCGAAAATAGTCAGTCAAATCAAACCAAATACCTTTATTTTCAGGCTACATTGGCCCATACCTGTACTTCATTCTAGCATGGAATGTGCAATAAACAGCAGTTCTTCTACCTATCTTCAATATAAATCTGTTCAGAATCTATATGGAATGCTGCAAATCGATACCACATCGTGGCTTCAGGCTGAAAATAGCCCGACACACCTTGATCTAGAAAATAGCCAGGTTACCGGGAAATATTCCACTGTTCTGATAGACAGCGACAATTTGTATACGGGTCTACATTCAAACAAAATCAGTCTTGGGAACAAATCGCTCGTTAATATGTGACGCAAACAGCCGTCAGATTAATAAAACGATGTTCAAACGTTAACAAAGAGTACAAACAATTCGGGTCAATTAATCTTAACTAATTCCTATTAAAGAGTAATTTATCAGATTTTAACGTCGAACAAACGGAGATTTTAGCGTAGCACGTCATTGTCTCATTTTAGAATGTGTTTGATGATAATCTGGACCAAGATAACGTTGATAAGGCAGAACGGTGAACTAACCTCTTAGATAAAACTGAGTGGCCATTTTGATACCCATAACAGCGCGTGTTCTAGAATGCGCAATTAGCCCCGTACCCACCTAGCGCACACGCTCGCGCGGCATCCTCGCGAGCCAAACGCTCGGCTGGTGTGGACGTGCCTCGGCCTGCCGCGGGCGCGCATTTGCTCGACCGAGCACGGCTCGGCGACGAGCCATCTGTTGTCGGTAAACTTGACGCGCTCAAAGGTGCCTCAGTGAGCGCTGTGCGCTAGGTGGGTACCCGGCTATACTCGCGGACTTATGATGGCTCAGCCTGCTTCGCGAGGCGGCCTCGTGTAAATTGAACAAAACTACTGAGGCTGCCGCGGGAGCCATCGCTCGCGATCCGGACACCGAGGCTGCCGCGCGAGCCTGTGCGCTAGGTGGGTACCCGGCTAATGTCGTGATTTCCATTTCACTGGAATTGTCAATTTGCATAACTTTCAGTCTTGCTAAAGGAGGCAATTCTTATTAGCAGAACTGTTACATTACAATTGAAGTGTTTTCAAGGATTCACACGTGCCGGCCATTTTCGGGTTATGAGGCCCTACTACATTGTCAAGAATAAAAATTTATAACTTGAGCAGCAAATAATAACAACTACAGGTGCCATCTACTTTAGTACTACGACAGTCTTCTTCTAGACATGCAATAGTTTGATATTTACATACATAATTGTTATTTGTTACTACAAAGACTGCAGCATTGCGTGCGGGACACCAAACTAATGATATCTAAGGCCAAGGTCGGATGTACACGCAAATCCAATTAATGCAGACAGCCTCACTTGCCATGTCTGGAAATCAATTATTACTTAAGACACAACCGGACGTTTTCATTGTACGTAATTTTGCAATTACTGTCCTGTTATAAGAAAATAATAATGTATGGCATCGTATGTGAATGAGTTGCTGACATCTTTCCTATGGGTTTCTTTAGGATACATTTTAAGTAACAATATTTTGTGAATACACCCACCATGTTCCTCTTTAGAAAATTAAAATCGCAATAGAAATGGAAGTCTTATAACGCATTTGAGTATTCCTACGAGGCATTTATGTCCGACTACATATGTAATTAGGTAATCAAATCATTAATTAGATTCTTCATCTCAAATACCAAAGTTTATTGCTTAATATGTGGCATATGAAACCGTTGAGCATCAACATAAACTGCAACGTAAACCTGTATAGGAATAGGTCAGTCAAAACCTGACTTATTATAACGGACACGACCTCGGAACATCATCGTGCTACTTTGCTTACATTTCAATTTAAATCAATCCGACTAAACCACCGAATTGTATGTTTTGTGGGCGATTATTAAAGGGAGAATTCACATTTGTTGAAATCAATTTAGGGGGTTTGATATTTAATTTGTTAGGGTTTAGAATTCGATTTCAATTTGAGGCGGCCATTTGCAGTCACAATTATTATTGACGATCAATGATCTTGGCGATCCGTCATCGTGCCCAACTTGTAACCTTGTTAATGTGGCGACCGGCGAGAATACCGTACACTGTGGTTAGAATGTGTGGCATCAATATACAGACGACAGCACACCAAGTTACCACATTCTGTCAAATTTCTGCGATAGATTTTCAACCTTATCACAATAGTGGAAGGTTAATATTCGAGTGGAAAAAATTGACAGATTCGTATACGTTGACCTGCTGCCGCCTGTACAAAATTCCTTTTGAAGTATAATGATGCGAATAATAACTATATCTAATTTATATGATACAAGATTTGTTTTACATATTATGTCAAAATTATCATTTGTTATATTTGAATTTAGTATGTTGTAAACATCGAATTTCGACTTCGTAAATATGTATTAACATTCAAACTAAATACAGCATGATTCAGAATATGTATAAAATTGAATAAACCTTATTGAAATCCACTGTATTTTAGGCGGAAACTCAATAGACTAATCGTAGAAACATCAGATTTTTTGCCACATATCATACGCGAAAAACAAAAAACACATTCCTACCGACCCCCAGGCGTTTCGTATTCTGTATGTAAGACAAGCATGCTGCGAGCATACATTATTTCATAGTAAAACCTTACGGTATTCAAGTTAATGACCTGAAGTAAATACTAATCGAAGAAAACCTGTCCCTAAGGCTAATACGTAAAACAAGGCATGTAAAAACTGCAATCATGAGAAGATAAATGAGTTAGGATGTGATAGGTAAGTTCATTAACTGCGGTTAGTCACATACGATGTTATCTATGGCCTTAACAAACCTGTTAATTTAAATCTACTACCAATTTGCGGTACCTTGAATTTACTCCGTACTGACACGAACGATGTTTTAGAGGTGAGCAAACAAATTATCTATCTTATAATTGTTACATAATTTATCTTATGTTATTCTGAGTACATATAATTTTTTCAAGAGTTCTTATAACTACTCACTAAATAAATTACTCTGATTATACAGGCGAACAGTGTGACGATAGAAGTGAAATTCAATAACATAATATTTGGTTTATAAAAATAGTTCGAAATTAATTGGAGCTGTCGACTTTCTTTTGATCATATCAGAACCATTAATTAAAAACGTAATTACTTATGTATAGACGTGTTCAGCTGTACCGACGCCGACATCTATAATTACAAGTATCCAAAGCCATCAAGCACATCAAGGGGAAATGGTTAGATAGATTAAACTATAGTTCAGTGGTAAAATAAAATTAAGTAACAGTTTCCCGAACAATTTATTGGTGAAGCGCTTTTCTATCAGCGGCTGTAAGTTATTAATATTGATGGCCCAGCGTTGGCTGCCTCGTATGAATATTTAACGTCCAAGTCGATATTATGCTTCGGCGACGTTCCTTGGACACGTTCCTCGGCTAGGGCACACAATAATTAACATTTCATAAAAGCTTGAGTGTCAATTTTCTTAAGTTATGCATGTCTTGCGAGACACCTTACGTCTTGTGCGTAATGCGAGAGAATCACGTAATATTTTATGTCATATCTCCTGACGTGTGGACCAACGAAAATGATTACGATGTTTTTACATTTGATCACTAAAATTGAATGATTGTAATCATAATAACATATTTTAACTGCTCAATCAGTGAGTTCCGCAGTTTTTATAGTTTGTGTAAAAATGCGAGATGTGTTATGTTGTTTAACATTATATTACCGTGAATAATAAAATTCTGGCAGAAAATATTTTCATATTATATTTAAATAAATAACGATATTATTATAAAATTATTGCTCCGTAAAATATTACAAATGGCCTATCGTGGGTAAGAACACGATGCTTTCCAATTTCGCCCCACATTCCTTCACGCGTGTTTATTTTATTTCAACTGGCTTCGCTCTGGTATCAAAATAAAGTGCAACATTTAAAAATACAATGTTTTAACATTTATTTAGGTCACCATTTCGAGTTTCATCACAATATCTCTATGAATATAACAACGACACGACAGAAGTGAACGTATCAGATCAAAAGCACAGTTAGTTCCGCATAGCCGCATTATATTCTTTGTTATTCAGATTATTTACATTATAATGGTCGCTTGTGTTTACACACTATCGAGAAAATTATGTTTGCGTATCAGATCAATATGTTTCCGTCAGAAAAATAAAGATTATTTAAGACTGAGATAAATAAGATAACGCTTGAATATTTTTTGCTAACACATTCTTTTGAAACACTTCCTTGCTAATCAATCATATGACACAACATAGGCAAGGTGTGTCTAGGACATATAACTGGTGCAATAAGGAGACGTATAACCGTAAACAGTACTTCGTGGTACGATCACTCCTTTCACCTATTGAGCCCCATAGTTCACGTAGAACACGAATGAGGTCAAAGGTGAATTACATTAATATATGATCAGTCGATTTATAAACTATTAGTATTAAGTAAATAAAACGGTTTCTGCAATGTAATTCGTAATATAAGGAGAGCAAATATGTACCTCAATATTATTTACACCTGTATCTTTATATCAGTTCTTGAGAATCTGTCCAATTTTTCGTGAGAAACGTTCATGTGAATGTTCATTTAAGTACTTAAGTATAATTTTAATTTTTGCTCTCATTTAACTGTTGTTAAGTAATGCGTGTGGCTATAATATCACTGTTGGTTTCCCACACAAATGACTGTGACATCCAGAAAAGATAAACAAAGAAGGGAATGTCTGACTAGGTAAAGCAGGTGTTTACAATGCCCGACACTAAATTGTTCGTCGCCTTGGAAATTATCCAAGTTCACTATACATAGCTGGGTGGCATCGTCCTACGGGGGAATGTAAGTTCATAACTAAACAATGTACGCTACGCTCAATGGAATTTTCTCGTTTACTTTTTGTCTCTTTTTGGTGGCATGAGCTCCTATGCAAATACATACTTACTCGTTGATGTTAGTAGATTTACCCAGGACAGAGGTCTTTTGAAATTTTTATAGAGTTCGGGTTGACGACCTGCGCGCATGACTGCCCAAAAATGTGACCGATTCGTTTTGACGTCACGTCATGATGACAGCTTCGCTGGATATCGCGGTTATTTCGAAATAGGTAGTAGCATAGAATTTGAATTATAGAAGATCATGTGATGCGCATTTAGGTATGATTTAATTTATAAAAAAATATGAAACTTACTAGGTAGCTTGCGAACCTCGTCAATTAAACCACTTTTTGTTTTTGTGGTTTTAACCGGTAAGTAATGATCGAAAATAATTAAACAAATGACTTCGAAGCATTTCAAATATTGACTAGGATAATTACACAAAATTAACATTACCAGTTCACAAGACAATGTCTCCCTAACGAATTCCCAAATACGGCAAGTTAAATACTTGGAATTTCATTAAACTCGGTGACGCCGCAACACAACCATCCAAGGCGGTCGGGCCACATTCACAAAACGTATTTAAGTTTGGCAACTACCAACCTAGCACGTCCTAGCCACAGCTAGACTAACCAATTTTCCTTGATCATACAAACTTCGCATTTACTTAATATAATTCTGGAACAAGGGAAATTATAATAAAGGGAAGATTTTATTCATATTCGGGTGCAATCAGGGGCCCGAGGAGGAAACTGCGGCACATATAGATAAGGAGCGCCACACTGGGCAAACACCACAATATTTACCTACGTACCACCTAACTAGACCATACTGTTTCTTTGTAGCATACAATAGGGTACTGGCCTCCGGTTAAAGTTCGTAGAAAATAACTATTAGTTTACATTTACGTACGCTAATTAGTTAGAATCGGTATCGTTACATGTAATTGGTAGGCGACTTCCTACTTTTGTAATGTAGGTATTTAATATTTATTATTTTTATTACGTACAAAAAATATTAAATTAACATTTAAAAGATAAAATTCCTAGGTACGTAAGTATTTTCTTTTAATCTTGGCTTTAATAATTCCGTTATTTCGATGCATATCAAGAAACAGAATCGGCCTGCGTACAATTTAGTTGACACGATTATTTTTACCGTCACAGAAACTTGAGCATGATTTTGGAAATTATGAGATTCTGCGCTAATTTTCATTTATCTGGTGTAAGTGGCTTTCGGGTAATCTGCAAGTTTTTACAAAGACATAAATACTTACACGTGTAACCTAAGGAAGTATTTAACATAGGCGTGTTCATAGGAAGAAACTCGTATGAAAACCTACATAACACCCCGCAGCTTCCGTAAATACACACACATGCCTAACTAATTAAAGCAACACTTTCCTGTTGCAACACATATTAAAATGTTGTCCGATAAAATATACCGTGTATGTATAATATTATTATCGTGTTGTGATAAGTAACTTATCGATAAAATAATTTAGGTAACGTGGGTTAACGTCATAGTTTTATTTTCTTTTATACGCCAAATTCTACGGCAATTTTAACAATGGCATGAGGAAGACGGAGCCTACTTCTTGTGGCTCCATTTCCGAAAAGGTAACAGTGAAGTCTCACGCAGCGATATCAGTCACCTCGACGGCTACGCACGACGCGACTCACATCGAGTACAGAATAACAATCGAACCGTGGGAAACTGCCGCTAAACGCCACAATTATGAAACGCCTACAACCAATCCAACTGAGGATGTTCCACCCAAAGCCAAATGACTTCACTAACTTCTAGCCCCCGAGGAATAACAAACCCGTCGTGTGAATTGGTAACGGTTGTTGCGTCAGAACGCCGCGGCCGATTCGCCCGACGCTGACATTTTGGAGCTCTCAAATTAGAGATGTAACTATTGTGTAAGTTGTGAATGTATAATTTTTAGCACAATGGCAGTATTCAGACTAATGCACCAGGAACGAATAAGCAATGAGGTCTCATAAAACATAATGCGTCAGAACTGGGTCTTATAAATATTTGTGCGCAATCAAGTTTAGAGCAGAACCAGAGCAACTTTGGTGGCCTTGATTTTTATTAAGTAATAGATATATGGTATTTTGAGTTACATTATAGTTTATTAGGTTTGAATTCTAGAAAAATATCTGCATTGCTAGATTGCAAGGTTCTATGGTTCACTGAGTCAAAGTCCGATTAATTCAAAATTCAATTAAAATGTGATTAGTTACTTAATAATTAGGTTACTTTTGTAATGAGATAAAAATGTTTTAATTTAGTATTGCAACAAATTATTTAACTGGTTGTAATAATGATATTCAGCCAAAGGAATACCTAGTTATTGCTGATAAGAATTTAGGTGCTAATTAGATATTAACAAATAATATTTTAATAGGACAAAAGTTACCTTCACATCACACTTACCTGAATGCCAAGTTCTGTTAAACAGTGCCTAGTAAATACATTTCTCGACATAATAATAATAATAAATAAGCATTTCCTTAACAAGCACTCCATAAATTCATGAAGCAAGTCAAAAAGACATTTAAAAAGTAATTAAAGAACAGATTGACATCACCATAAGTAATTACTTATTCCCAGGAATAAAATGTCTGTTGAGATTTTGTTTACCGGAATAACTAATTTTTACAATGATATTTAAGTCATATATTTAATGGAGAATTTTATGACCATTCTGTTCTATATTATAAATCTAATTTGGTTTATTGTGAATTTTTTTATATAATATCTTCTAAGTAATCAGGTAATTTTTGTAATAATGCAGTTTGTAATAATTGTCTTAAGATTGTGTTAATAAATATATGCTTCTTAAATTGCTATTGTAGCGATGCTAGCAATACTATACCGCATGGATATGCAACTTAACTCCAGTGCAATAATTCTAGGAATTTAGCAATTACCATTCTTAGAAATAAATACCTACCTTCACTTACTTCCAGTTACTGATGAGAACATATTAGATGAAGTGGGAATGTCAGGTAAAATAAACAATCTTATTGGAAATACATAAGTATCAAATGAGTTTAGTACTTAGCCTTCTGCTTTATGGTAATGCAACTTAGAATGAGTTTGTGCTTACCTCTTTAGTTAAGTTACACACTTAATTACTTTATGATTACCTCATTTACTTTGCTATTTCATTTGTGTTTTTAGGGAACTTTATTTTATGAATAAGACAGGTGAATCAAAAAGTTTTTCTGATGATAGAATTAGGAATTGAATTCAGTATGCAATGGAAGGTATTGTTAAGCTATTTTACATACCTAAATACAAACTTTATACAGAGACCATACAGGTTTATGGAGATCAAAGATCACATGCATTGCAAGACATAAAAACTGACTATAAATTAATATTTTAGTTTGTTTTTCTACAACAGACTTGTGATGTCAGCAAAATGTGTGGTAAAACTAGTTTGTTATAACGCAATGTTCAATATGACTCACTATCTCTAAGTAACAATTACTTGAGATAACTAACAGCCAACACAGGTATAACAAGTTACATTATGCATGCATCACAGAGGATTATTACATGACATTATCATTTCCTTTCTAATCTAAATCTAAAGTTATAATTAATTCCTAGATAAGTATGGATAAGGGACTTACACAGTTATCAATGGCAAATATTTTTATAGCTACCAACATAGCTGATTTGAATATTTTATCTAATTTTATTACAAGTGGAGCCAAATTTTTTTCAGACTCAGATCAAAAACTTTTGTGCACAAAGTAGATGGTAACCGATTTCTTGATTTCTTTAGCTTTGTTACAAATAACAAAGAAATTCTGTTGCACTTAGATAAATACAATTAAAAAGACACTCACCTCACTGAAGGCCATAACTCCGGCCGGAGCTCTTTCTCCGTCCGACCTTCTCAATTTATTCTATTACGGCCTATCAAAACAAATAGTTCACGCTTTTGTTTCCCAACATTGGAAACAGTCCCGACATCTAGCATCCCCACGGCACAAATACATCTGAACTATGTAACTTCACTCACTGCGCAAGAACAAAATTTTAATTTTGACTAAAACGAAAACACCTGACCGAATCACAAATCACTGAAAAAACCAACATTCCTCAGGTGGGTTAGATGCACATCTAACTAAAATACGAACACTTTACAGTTCTTAAACACTTTTACACTACTTAGAGAATTTTTCACTAA
Organism: Heliothis virescens; assembly: GCA_002382865.2. NCBI lineage: Eukaryota > Metazoa > Arthropoda > Insecta > Lepidoptera > Noctuidae > Heliothis > Heliothis virescens. The sequence goes on from NWSH02000505.1 coordinate 4,685,572, forward strand.
TGTTTAATTTGCCAGACCATTACGAAATAAGTTCGAAAAATGACATCTAATGTGTGAATTATCACAGAGAACCATCAAACGGAGATGAACTCGCCATCTTGCTTTCATGTCATAATCAGTGGTGCCAAACTTCAGAATCGATACCATTGTGTACCGTCACTGCACGTTGGCCAACATTATACATACGAATGAAGTTAGGCGCGAAACAGAATGTGATTTATATATAGATGGAAATCATTCGATTTTACTGATATAATCAGCGAATATTCTTTTTCATTATTCTATATATGTATCATAAACTTTATATGCTGTTATAAGGTTTTTTTTTTTAAGTATGTACACAAAGAGTTTAGTGCTGTCACCTAGTATAAAGTAAACGTACTACTCAAAACGTTTAGTTTACTGAGTTTGGAACGTCAGACGTTTTACGTTTGGTTATTGAAATAACTAAGTAAAACCTCCTTCCCTCTCTTATTCAAATTCGTTACTTTTTTAATATTCAATAGTATGAAGTTAAAACTTATAACATTGAACTTGCTGCTCAAGATCGAAAGAAGTGGAAAAATCTTCTGCGAGCCCTATGTCCCTGATGAGGAATAACAGGACGACATCATCATCATGAAGTTAAAATTCACATACTAAACTAATATAATATCTCGTTTACTCTTGTTATTTTTGTTATTTGTGTGGGCATCCATTTCTGTGCTTAGGTGATACACCACTACCACTACTAACCTGCTGAAAAAAATATTTAAATTTATCCCAGCTAAAACTGGTCCTTATAAACAGAGATCTTAAAAATATTTTTTGTATTAACCTCACTTTGGAGCAATGACAATGGTTTCTAGAGTTTAGCGAAACTAACGTTGGTGTATGTGGATTCATATTTAACCGCCTATGGAATACCGACGCTAATGCGTTCATTTGCACTACACAATAAAATGTGGCCATTCATTTATAACTGTTGAGCACGCAACCGACAATTACTTGTGCAACTCAATCGGCATGATTTGCGTTACACTGTCTTTCGTGATGTTTGAAAGAACGTTCATTAATAACCTGATAATAGCACTAATTATTTACCTACCTTTATAGCATGTAATCATACGCCCTTTTTATTTTTTTTTTACTCGGGTATCCAGAGAAGTTCCTCGTTACAGTAAATGAATTCTAAGACAGTTACACGATCAGTCTGGCGTCAGTCAATTCCATCAGTCTGGTCATGAATGATGGGAGACTGATCGTGTAACCGGTTGATTGACGGACTGATGGTCTAAAATGTACTGTGTTTTTTGTCCGTCAGTCTTTCGTCAGTCTGACTGATGCCAGAATGACGCCAGACTGATCGTGTAACCCCTGTCTAAGATACTGATGTATCAGCGGGGCCTACTAGGACCAGAGCCTGCCGGGGCTGCGGGATTGTTCGAAAGAGGACCGCGGCCCAGGTATACAAAGAGCTAAAGAAGGAATACGATGGGTATTAGTCATTAATAGTCACAGTGGGAGTGGTCATCTGATGATTTCCAATGGACCAAAAAAAATCAATAGATTTAATCCTATTTCCTTTCAAATTAGAAGACTATTGGAATTTCGGAGCCTTGAATCTCGATCAAATACTTTTTTACCGGATTCTTGGTGAATAGGTGAATAGGAACTCAAACTGAGCCAAAGTTTAAGTACCTGACCATCAACTTTTTTCCAGATCAGTAATAATCATTTCAGTTCATTGATTAGCATAGGACTACTACATAGGACACAGGAATAATAGGGTAGTGAGCCCGCGCCGCGTTTTCAGATTAAGATATTAAAGATTTAAGTATTCTTCCCAACAAGTAGTGTTTGAGTAATGATTCATGGGTTTATTAATGAATGACACAGTCAGGTTAAAGCTTATGGAATGACTCAAGGCAATTTCGTAAGTGAGTCGACTCACTCGAGCGAGCTTTTGACTTTAATGTGCGTCGAACTTTACTTATATTTTGGCAAATCGAAAAAAGTTTATATTCGATTAGGAAAACCTAAATGAAACCTTCTTCCAGATGACCATATTCTATCTGTAACTTCGTTGTTTATTACCTGAAATGCCATCAGCAAATTGAGGATATCGAATATTAGATCATGAATAATATCTAACGAAATTGAAAATGTTACATTTATAAATTTACAGTTTTATCTTGACTACTACTTAAAAAAAACATCAAGTTTTTATTACATGATTGCTATTGCGTTCGTTTTAACCTAGTTTTCTAAGCTCTGGCCTGATAATAGAAGGTAAGAGTAATTTGGGTTTATTAATTTCCGTGTAACTACATTATGCACGATTTGCCAAGGAGGTAGGTACTTTATGACGTCATTCGCACAGGTGCCAGGCGGGGATGTGCACGGATGCTACTGATAGCCAAGGACCCCCGATGTAGGTTAAAATAAAGTAGGTTATTGCACTACCGGGTTATTTTTAGTTAGCCAGTCCAAGTTACACTGTGGAACTGTGTACACGTCTACATGAACTTACAGAATAGAAAGCAAAAATGTTGGTAATAGGTGACAGAGTAGTCTGTTGCAGAATTCTAGTGAGTTGCAAGCGTGGCTCATGGCTGTAACGATGGAGCTTGAGGAGAGCGCGTCAGACTCGAAAATACATCGAGATAGCACGACTAAGAAGGAGCTGCGGCCATCGAGTGCTGTGTCGTTCTCCAAGTCCGAACATGGACCAGGTTTGTCATCCTCCTCTGAGCCTCGTGCAGCAAAGCATTTAAACGCAGGTGGTAAAATATTCAAAATTATTTGAATTCAGAATCTTCTACATCAAGCGAACAATTAAAACAATACAAAAGTTGGGTAAGCAGCGAGCGATGGAATGAGCTAAAAAAGATCGCAGAGAACGCCATGAGGGAACGTAAAGTGTTCATGATAAAAGGAGGAGGATTTCCCGCGGTGCGCCGAGCACTCCTCGAGAGAGGGTGGATTGAGAAATATGAGTCCCATAAGGTATTCCAAAGCTTACCGGCAGGGGTAAGTTACATATTAATTTATTTGTACATTTTGAATACCATTAAATTAGATACTATTTAATCTTATTTATATATTTAGTTTATACACGAGTCACACGGGTTAATTAAAAACATTTTTATATAACTGTTGCTTGTTTCTATAAAAAATTCAAGGTCCGCCATCCTCCGACGAACGTGGATCCCAAAAAGTTGCATGGCAAAGAGCTCTCCAAAGTTGAAAGAATGATTTTATACAAGTTCATGGAACACCATTCTGTAGACTTTCTCTGGACAACCAAGAGAGACAAGTATGACTGGTTGCTTAGTAACAAGGACGTCATTATTAGCAGGTAGCTATACTATAATATATTTATTTTCAGTAAAATGCTCGANTCGGGTATCCAGAGAAGTTCCTCGTTACAGTAAATGAATTCTAAGACAGTTACACGATCAGTCTGGCGTCAGTCAATTCCATCAGTCTGGTCATGAATGATGGGAGACTGATCGTGTAACCGGTTGATTGACGGACTGATGGTCTAAAATGTACTGTGTTTTTTGTCCGTCAGTCTTTCGTCAGTCTGACTGATGCCAGAATGACGCCAGACTGATCGTGTAACCCCTGTCTAAGATACTGATGTATCAGCGGGGCCTACTAGGACCAGAGCCTGCCGGGGCTGCGGGATTGTTCGAAAGAGGACCGCGGCCCAGGTATACAAAGAGCTAAAGAAGGAATACGATGGGTATTAGTCATTAATAGTCACAGTGGGAGTGGTCATCTGATGATTTCCAATGGACCAAAAAAAATCAATAGATTTAATCCTATTTCCTTTCAAATTAGAAGACTATTGGAATTTCGGAGCCTTGAATCTCGATCAAATACTTTTTTACCGGATTCTTGGTGAATAGGTGAATAGGAACTCAAACTGAGCCAAAGTTTAAGTACCTGACCATCAACTTTTTTCCAGATCAGTAATAATCATTTCAGTTCATTGATTAGCATAGGACTACTACATAGGACACAGGAATAATAGGGTAGTGAGCCCGCGCCGCGTTTTCAGATTAAGATATTAAAGATTTAAGTATTCTTCCCAACAAGTAGTGTTTGAGTAATGATTCATGGGTTTATTAATGAATGACACAGTCAGGTTAAAGCTTATGGAATGACTCAAGGCAATTTCGTAAGTGAGTCGACTCACTCGAGCGAGCTTTTGACTTTAATGTGCGTCGAACTTTACTTATATTTTGGCAAATCGAAAAAAGTTTATATTCGATTAGGAAAACCTAAATGAAACCTTCTTCCAGATGACCATATTCTATCTGTAACTTCGTTGTTTATTACCTGAAATGCCATCAGCAAATTGAGGATATCGAATATTAGATCATGAATAATATCTAACGAAATTGAAAATGTTACATTTATAAATTTACAGTTTTATCTTGACTACTACTTAAAAAAAACATCAAGTTTTTATTACATGATTGCTATTGCGTTCGTTTTAACCTAGTTTTCTAAGCTCTGGCCTGATAATAGAAGGTAAGAGTAATTTGGGTTTATTAATTTCCGTGTAACTACATTATGCACGATTTGCCAAGGAGGTAGGTACTTTATGACGTCATTCGCACAGGTGCCAGGCGGGGATGTGCACGGATGCTACTGATAGCCAAGGACCCCCGATGTAGGTTAAAATAAAGTAGGTTATTGCACTACCGGGTTATTTTTAGTTAGCCAGTCCAAGTTACACTGTGGAACTGTGTACACGTCTACATGAACTTACAGAATAGAAAGCAAAAATGTTGGTAATAGGTGACAGAGTAGTCTGTTGCAGAATTCTAGTGAGTTGCAAGCGTGGCTCATGGCTGTAACGATGGAGCTTGAGGAGAGCGCGTCAGACTCGAAAATACATCGAGATAGCACGACTAAGAAGGAGCTGCGGCCATCGAGTGCTGTGTCGTTCTCCAAGTCCGAACATGGACCAGGTTTGTCATCCTCCTCTGAGCCTCGTGCAGCAAAGCATTTAAACGCAGGTGGTAAAATATTCAAAATTATTTGAATTCAGAATCTTCTACATCAAGCGAACAATTAAAACAATACAAAAGTTGGGTAAGCAGCGAGCGATGGAATGAGCTAAAAAAGATCGCAGAGAACGCCATGAGGGAACGTAAAGTGTTCATGATAAAAGGAGGAGGATTTCCCGCGGTGCGCCGAGCACTCCTCGAGAGAGGGTGGATTGAGAAATATGAGTCCCATAAGGTATTCCAAAGCTTACCGGCAGGGGTAAGTTACATATTAATTTATTTGTACATTTTGAATACCATTAAATTAGATACTATTTAATCTTATTTATATATTTAGTTTATACACGAGTCACACGGGTTAATTAAAAACATTTTTATATAACTGTTGCTTGTTTCTATAAAAAATTCAAGGTCCGCCATCCTCCGACGAACGTGGATCCCAAAAAGTTGCATGGCAAAGAGCTCTCCAAAGTTGAAAGAATGATTTTATACAAGTTCATGGAACACCATTCTGTAGACTTTCTCTGGACAACCAAGAGAGACAAGTATGACTGGTTGCTTAGTAACAAGGACGTCATTATTAGCAGGTAGCTATACTATAATATATTTATTTTCAGTAAAATGCTCGATTATACAATTTTAACGGCTCGCTCTGATAGATTTTGCAGATCAATCTTCACCACGAAAGAAGGCCTAACTACTTCTCTAACACAAATGCACTGGCACACCGAACCAGGAGTAGCGTTGACTAAGTTCCCACGCTGTTACAACATCCACAACTCGGATAGCCTCGAGGAATTTATCGACGACTTCAGAATAACAGCCTGCATCAGCGTCCTTAAATGGCTATCAAATGCATTGCAAGCAAGCAACGAGCAAGATCTTGTTACAATTAACGGAAAGGTTCCATTCACTGCAATAGAATTTGCCATCAGTAGATTGAACGAGTATATCGTGTTCCTCACTCATAAGGACATCGATGATACGGAAGATCAACAGCATGTTTGGGAACACGAATGGGATCAGTTCTTGACGCACCACTATCTCCTAGTCCATGAGAAAGCAAAATTTGTAGAAGACAAAAGTTTCAACATAAGGTACGCAGCTATTTCGTAATCAAAGCGTCTGTCGCTATTTGTGTGTAAACATTCTTATGTCAACATTTCAATAGTTAGATCACTATTTATCAATAGAATCGTTTGAAAACAATTCATCAATATTTATTATTTTTACTACCATTTGAATGGCAACTATGACGCGTTATGTGATTCATTCATATCACTTACATTAAGTTGGATTACGAAATTATTGCAATAAGGTCTTTAATATTTTCTTTACAGGCAATTGGAAAGGAGGGGTTTGAAGATTTTAGCTACAATGTCGAAGTACTGGCCTCAAATAGATATCGATGGCGTACTAAACATTTGGATCGTGAAGCCTGGAAACAAGTGCCGCGGCCGGGGCATTCAGCTCATGAATAACATAAAAGACATAATAGGCCTTATCAACATACCCGCTCAGAAAACTAGATACGTCGTACAGAAATATATTGGTATTGTTATACTGCACTCTTTGTTCAATGTGTGACTGTGGTTAGATGTACTATATGCACATTTTTGCTTGCAGAAAATCCTCTCGTGATCTACAACACTAAATTCGATATACGCCAGTGGTTTCTTATTACGAATTGTCAGCCATTAACCATTTGGGTGTACAAGTAAGAGCAATAAAAAGTTTAAAATGTATCGTGAAGTTATTATATACTGCAGTGTTTTATTACTTACAGGGACAGTTACCTGAGGTTTAGCTCACAAATATTCAGTTTGTCGAACTACCACGAGTCTGTGCATCTAACTAACAATGCCGTACAGACCAAATATAAGAACGTGAGTGAGCGCGACAAAGCTTTACCAGATGAGAACATGTGGGACTGTCATACTTTTAAAGCCTATCTCAGGTAAGAATCAAGAAGACACCTTAAATGTTTACGAAATATTTAACTAACTCACAATTTTATTGACGTTTTGAAGACAGATAGGAAAATATGAACTATGGGAAGAGAAAATATACCCTGGGATTAAACAATGCTTGATTGGCGCCATGTTAGCATCCCAGGAGAGCATGGATAAAAGACAAAATAGTTTCGAACTATATGGAGCTGATTTTATGCTGACTGAAGATTTTACACCATGGCTTATTGAGATCAACTCTAGTCCTGATTTAGCGCCCACTACATCAGTTACTGCTAGATTATGTCCTCAATGTCTAGAAGACGTTATTAAAGGTGATTAAAATCTTATGAACATATACTTTCGTCGCATTTTAAACTAATGTCACAATTGCTACTTTACAGTTGTTCTGGATCGGCGCTACAATCTGGAAGCAGACACGGGAACGTTTGAATTAGCTTACAAACAAACAATTCCAAAAGCTCCGGCGTATCTGGGTCTATCTTTATGTATTAATGGCAAGCGGGTTATAAGGAAGTTTAAAGAGCGCAAACATGAGCCGAAACCTAACGTTCCGCCAATAGCACTGCGCGTACCCTCTGGAGACGCTATCATCGTAGATCAAGACCAGCCAGTGCCAGCCGAGTACAGCGGCCCAATCATCACAGACTTCCTCACTTGGTTGAACCCGTACGATGCCTTACCAACCAATAAGGACGGCATAGTGTTAGGGCCCAAAGAATCCCTCACGGTACGCCAGGCCATCACTGTCGTCAAATCCAGCATCTCGCTTAAGAGCGGACCGAAAAAACGTAAATCGTCACTTTCTTTTAGGACCCATCGAGGAAGACGAGAAAGAAATACGGACTGTAAACGACGAATCGTGCCTCATTCGTGCTGTCGACCAGATGTAGGTCAATTTACAAATCAGACTGGTAAATACCGGACTGAATCAGCGAGCAAAGCCGAGAAGACCAAGGTTGACAGGTCGGTCGGTAATAAACGCTGTTACATAGATCCTATTGAGTGGGAACGAGAAACTGCTAGTATTCTCCGGTCCACAATATCAGTTCAGAATAAAGTAGTTAGTAGATCTGAACCCGCCGGGGCAGCGCGAACCGCCAAATCCAGCGTAGTAGTTAGTTCGAATCGTAAATCGTTAGACACTGTTAACCGTCGAAAAAGCTTGGATGATTCCAATCCAATTAAAAATCTTAGCGCAATAGGCACAAGTATCTGTAAATTACAGGGTGATGACAGGAATAAAAACAAATCTATATCATTCTCAAAGAGTTGCACCTCAATATATGCACCCTACAGGGTCGTCGCTTCACCTTTAAACGACGAACCTTCTAACTCTTTCTTAAAAAGAAAGAAATAGTTTATTAAAATGTGTTCAAATAAGAATTCAGAATATTCACATTCAAAATTGTTCAATGTTTGATATTTGCTAATTCATTATGTAGTTTATAAAAGACCTATAAGACTCTGAAAAGTTATGTCGAATTTTCACACTTGAAATTGTTATGATAATATTATATTTCGCTATCGACTGTTGGCATGTTCAAATTCTATGAATATAAAATAAAATATGGAAGTTAATGATGCATTAATATTTTATTTACAGACACTCCCGACTTCCATGGAACCTTTTCCGTTCAATCCTCATTCCTAATGTGACCTCAAGTAATAGATACTGTTCGGTAATAAATAGATAAGTATATCCTTATGTCAAAATATCATGTTTATTCGTCAACGTCAGTGTGTTCCATCAAAATTTTAATTGTATTTATGCGCTAAAATGTAAAAACTAATACAAAAATTATAAACAACGGCCAATAATGATGATAATAATTACAGAAAAATGTTGCCAATAAGTGAAAAGGTAATTGTTTTATTTTATCTAGTGAGTTAATTATTCATTTTATCCTAAAATGATGAAATATTATCCAATCTGGAGGCTATAGCGAATCTGTTGTTCTCACAAATATTGCGTGGTTTGTCAGTCAATTTAAAAATAGCATAGCAAAGATCAAAGAGAGCAAAGATCTTAGAAATCCACAGAGCACTATTGTATAGGTATGTGCTAATAACAAACATATTATTATATTTCTTTCTTTCAAGTTTTATCTTATGTTTATTTTTCATCCTATATTTTTTTATAACAAATACAGAACATACAGGTTGACCCTTGACTAAAAATGAATCTGCTTAAAAATGCCGGGCCGAAAAAAGAAAATTATAAGACGTAAAAAGGTAATTATGAACTTTTATTTAAAATGTAAGTGTAAATAGATAGATAGATAGATAAAACATTTATTCAGTACAAATAAATGTTTTACGCTTCATAGTAATGATGACGACAACTTATTCCCACAGAAAATAATAGGAACTAAATCTAAAAGAGATTTAAGTCCAGTAAACCATGGACGGAAGAACTGTCCATCCGGTATTTTTAAGAAGTGTCCACATACAGTAAGTATGTTTTTAATACTTAAATATATTCAGTACGAAAATAAATTTACAGTTATAAAAAACTCGATTGTTTGTTTATTATTGTAGCCCTATGATGGTATTGACAAGGGCGGTGCAAAACGAATAAAATCACCCGTAAGATTTGCCATCGAGAGCACATTAAGAATTGATTTGACCAAAAAGAAGAACGCCATGGAATACAAGAGCACAAACCGCCCTGATGGTCTCTCACCGAAGGAAAAAAGTTTCCTTATTTGCAGTTGTCAGGCTAAAACTAATAGATACAAAACGCTAAAAAATCTAGCTGCAGAAGCCATACGTGAAAGTAAAATATTTTCCGTTTATGGCAGTTGCAATGCTGTACGACTGGCTCTGCTTGAACGCGGGTGGGTCGAAAAACTACCGGCAAACAAAATGAATCTATCCAAAATAAAAAATGGTTCTATTACCAATAAACCCGATATACACAACGAATTGGAGAGATTACTCTTATCCAACTTCGTTGAGAAATACCCTCCTAATTTTATTTGGCGCACAAAAGAGGAACTCCGCGATACCGTCATTGATATGACCAAAGAATATCCCACTATTGTCAACAAGCTAAAGACGGATGCTATGTGGACGTCAAAGCAGGGTCTATGTTCATCAATGAAGAGGAATTACTGGTTCTACATCGAAGACGTCGCAGAAGTTATTGGGCCGCGCAGTTATAACACCAGTGATCCGGGAGATATAGAGGGCTTCGTCAAAGATTACAAAATAACAGCTTGTACTAGCTTGTTAAAGTGGGTTCTTTCAATGACAGCAAACGAAAGGCCAGTGTTTGTAGAGACGGGAAAGATTTCATTAAACGTGGTGGTATTTGCTTTGAGTCGATGCAAGGAGTATCTGTTCAGAAAAGAAAACAAGGATATTGACAAATCCGTAAGCAACGTATCTCCCGGTCAGTGGAATGCCTTCTTAAAAAAATATTATCGTATAATAGGAAAAGACGACGTCTTCCAATTGGATACAGAAAACAAGTTACCCCTGTATATGGCATACGCAAAATTTTTACTCCAAGAAATGCATAGGTTCAGGCCTCAATTGAGTTGTGAAGGGTGCCATAACATCTGGATCATTAAGCCGGCGCATAATTCAAGAGGTAGAGGCATAAGAATGGCTTCTAGACTAGCAGTTATCACGAATCTTCTTAATAAAGCTAATGCTAAATATGTAATTCAAAAATACATCGGTAAGTGGTATCTACTTTTCCTAAATTGTAATTTTTATCCCTTACAAATCCTGTGTTCTCTACATAAAACTGAGGATGATGATGATTAAGGATTTAAGTCAACATGCCACTTTATTTAAAACACTTATGTTATCACCATAAAATATTTTGTACTTTATTTGCAGAAGACCCGTTGTTGATACACGAAACCAAATTCGACATAAGGCAATACTGTTTGGTTACAAGCACCTACCCGCTAGTCGTATGGATGTATAAAGATTGTTATTTAAAGTTCAGCTCACAGAAATACAATCTTAGGAGCTATCATGAATCTATACATTTGACTAACAATGCTGTCCAGAGGAAATACACGAACTGCGCCGGGAGACACGAGGAGCTCCCTCCTGCCAACATGTGGGATTCTGACAAATATAAAGATTATTTGAACAGGATCGACAAGGGCAAAGTTTGGGATAATATCATCTATCCTGGAATGAAGAAATCTATTATTGGCATCATGTTAAGTTGTCAGGATTCATTGTCAGTTTGCAAAAATCGCTTTGAGCTCTATGGCTGCGATTTTATTCTAGACAAAGAATATAAACCGTGGCTCATAGAGATCAATTCAAGTCCAGATCTAAACCATACCACACCAGTAACTGCAAAAATTTGTCCAGCTGTTTTAGCAGATATAGTAAAAGGTAAAATTTTCTAAAGGTATCTGCTCTACTATTATTTTGAAGTCTAATGAAAATTAATAACTAATGCTTTGGATATTTTTCAGTTGTAATTGATCGCGTCAAAAATCCATCGGCCCCAACGGGAAAATTCGAATGCATTTATCGTCAACCCATGACCATACCGAAGTACGGAGGAGCTTTAGATCTGTATGTTCGAGGCTGCTCTTTACGGCATGATTACTTCTACAAAGGCAATATTGATCTAAGAGAGACTTACGACGATGACGTAGATATAGACAAAGGAGATAATATTGAAACTATATTGGACAAAATAAAACAGGCTTATGACACCGACGCGATCATGATAGAACCAGAAGACGATAGTCACGCATGTGTTAAAAAAGAACAAGAAACAACAACTCATCATTCGCGATCTGATTATGAGTTAAACGTTGCGGCAAGCGTGGTAACAGAACAGTTGGACGAGCTCATGGACAGGATTGCTGAAAAATACGCCTGCAATTTAAAAACAAAACAGCAAACTCTATCAACCTCAGGTTCAGTTAAGTCACATACCTCTCCCCAAGAAGTTAAAAGTGTTACAGACTTCAAAACTATCATAAACAAATCTATGAGCCAATTTGCCTCTTTTGAAAATGTACATAATCAAGAATCATTTGGTTTTAGCCAGCTTGACGATGGGCCGGTAGGTAAGGGAAGTGCTTGTGTCGTGCACTCACCTAAAAAAATGTCCAAGAATTTCAACCAACTGGATGTGTTAAAACTGTTTGGGCAAAACAGTAAAGAAAGCGCCCAGTCCGCATCACCTTCAACAGAAATTATGCTTGAAGCTACAACGAAGCTCATTAATTTCATTAATAAGAAAGAAAGGGAATATTTTACGGAACACAACATTGTATACACATAACTGAATAACATTATTTGCAGCAATACGAAAATAATTTTAATCTTCAGGAAGATGACGGCTATAATTAAAACCATAATCAAACATCTTCAGGCTAAATAATGCGAAATAATTGTTAATTAAATAATAGAATATAATTAAACGTATAAATAACACAGATAGATCAATACAAGTCTTTTCAACAGAATGATTTTGTTTTCTTTAATAAAATTCAGTAAATCTCTGAGATTAGAAGCCAAAACATAATAATTTGGTAAAGAAATGTGAGATCAACTAATGATTATTAAATATCAATTGGTTTTAAGGTGATTATAAAGTTGCTTCGTTTAACATCACACTCCTGCCCTTATCCCAATGGGTCGAAAATTTATTGTTCTCGTAACCTACCGTCATTTCATCCATCCTGTGTTAATTCTATGTTTATGTCTATGTCTGCACCAACTCATTGAATGTGTGACCCGAGATATAGTTCTTTCCAAACTTTATGGCGGCTCAGAACATCGCAATCGAAACGATGCGTAGAAACCTTAGAAACCATAGAAGGCGCGTGAGTACCTAGTATAGGCCACATGCGTGTATTTGTGCTCGTATATTAGTTGCTAACATCAAGTTAGTTGACAAACAGTCAGCGGTTCCACCCGCGTCCTGCGGAATCTCCTTCCCGTACCCAGATAAAATATAGCCCATGTTCAGCGGAAACAATGAAGCTTCCTAACAGTGAAAGAATTATTTAAATTGGGTCAGTAGATCTGGAGCCTATTCGATACAAATAAACAAACAATGAAATCTTTCCTCTTTATATATTAGAATATAGAAGTATAGATAATGTTAGTTGGATTTGAACTTATTTTCTATTATTTAAACTACCGCCGTGCTGCCGTGCTATGTGCCGTCATGTCATGTCACACAATCGGTACTGCATTCTAAATCCGAATTGTTAGTCGATTATACATATTTTTCACATCCCTCAATACAGCGCTGTGCAAAAAAAAATGGCGTCGGTTAGTCGCTTGTCAAACATAGCAATGCGTGAGTTCATGTGAATGCTAGTGGGAAAAGTTGAGTTTAATTTACTATATTTTCACGGAGTAATAGCTCACCAATTGAAATACGATGGGTCGGTCAAGATCACGGAGTAAGTCACCGCGGCGACACCATAAAAGTAGCAAACATTCTAGGAAGAAGAGTCGCTCCAAAGATCGTTCATCATCCAGGAGTAGAAGTTCTAAACTTGTAGAAAAATCCAGGGAACGGAGTTCAAAATCCAGGTCAGTTTGCTGAAAATCTAGGTTAAGTATTACAGATAATTTGACATCTATATCAATCTGCTGTTATGGGTTCTGATTGACGTATCCGTGGTATATTTTCAGAAAACGATCGCATTCCATGTCGTCTTCAAGCAGTAGCGAAGTTTCGTACGATGGCAGTAGAAGCCACAGGAAGAAGTCCAAGGGGCGCAGTAAGATGGATGAAGTCGACAGGCTAGCTGAAATGGAAAGACAGAGACGCGTCAGAGAAGCTGAACAGAAAGTAAATATCGAATCTGCATTGTTTGGTCAAATAATTATCATGTGTAAATATGCTCACACTTCTTTGCAGTACTGTCCACACATATGCAAGACAGGAATTATTGTCAGAATTGAGTATACACCTTATCCTGAATGTGTGACAAATTATGTAGAATTTTGATTACACTTGTAAGTAATTATAAATTTATGTTTTCCAGGTGGTGGAAGAAGAAGCAGCAAAAAGAATAGAACTTCTTGTGAAGAAGAGAGTGGAAGAGGAATTAGAAAAAAGAAAAGATGAAATTGAACAAGAAGTGGCTAAAAGGGTAGAAGAGGCCAAACGGAAGATGGAGAAAGAAATGATGGAGGAACTTGAGAGACAGAGAGAACAACAGCGGCGCGAGGAGCTGGCTAGACAGGTAACTGACAACTGTACATACCAGTCATGTGTACTGGCAACACAACACAATGTTGCATATACACATGACAGCACATACTCTGTGATAGCAACGTAATGTTGCTCTCGCAGCTACACACAAGTGTAAATGCAATATTTAATACCAGCATCATAACAAATAGAGGAACTAATAAAAGTATTATTTCGATCATATCTGTTAAAGGTCCAGTCAGGTGTAGTTCGAGTGCATACAAGAATTAGTTTCTTGAATTTTTAATAATTGTCACTCACCGAGGCTGGCTGTCTCTGTAATTAATAATTATATACCTACATGTCCATTTTTATAACCACATAATTCATACGCACCTACAAGGCAGAGGTTATTCAATATCCTGCCATATTGTAAGTTTGCCATGAAGGCGTCCGGCTAGCATTTTAAAATTGTTCGCTTGACTGTCCCTGGCAGTCACGTAGTCTATAAGTCAGGTCGGAAGACTGATCAAGAGCAAGAAGCCCTAAGAATTTTATGGAGACGCAGCTTGAGGATCCAGACGTGCGCGCTGAAGGTATTTTTTGAATCTATTTTTTGTATAACCACATAACTGTTTCAAATGAAGGAATTACACATTTATCTGATGTTTTATGGCATTAAATAACTATGTTTTTTTACTTAAAATTGTATCTTAGGTCGAAATATATAAATATCAACCTGATTATGTGTGATCAGGATCCTATGACATTGAAGAATTGAGAAATGAGGTTTTCGCAAACAGCCATTTTAGAAAGGCAATGTTTACGCAAACTCTGTTTTAATGCATAGTGTTAGTTTTGTCAGTAGAGATCAGTATTAACATGTAATATCTCTTATACAGGAGGAAGAAGCTCGTAAAAGGAAAGAGCTGGAGGAAATCATGGCAGAAAATAATAAAAAGATTGAAGAAGCTCAGCGCAAGCTGGTGAGTTCAATAGCAGATATTATTTGTTGAATTAGTTTTTTAGGGTCAACTCACACCGAGACGCGACGCGACGCGACGTGACGCGACGCGACGTGACGTGACACGACGCGACGTGACGCGAAAATCGTACCATCAACGACCCAGCGAGACGCCGCACCGCGACCGCTGCGTCAAGATGCGTCGCGCGGCGTCTCGAGGTGCAGCGCGGCGTCTCGAGGTGCAGCGCTGCGCAGCGCAACGTATCTGAATTCTCACAATTAAATGTGTATCATTTCGTGTAGTGAATAAAGTATATTTTGAGTCGCTCTGTAAAATCTGCGTGTAGCGTCGCGTCGCGTCGCGTCTCGGTGTGAGTTGACCCTTAAGTTTCAGTGTTCTTAAGTAAAAAGTTTTTCTGCCTCCCATTCTTATAGTGTCATCCTAATTTAGAATGTTCCTGGGTTTAAGACTATTATTCAATTGTTTCCAGGCTGAGGAGCGGCTAGCCATGATTGAAGAACAAAGGAAAATGGATGAAGAACGGCAGAAATTGAAAAAAGAACAAGAAAAGAGAGTAAAAGAGGAACAGAGAAAAATATTAGGCAAAAATAATTCAAGACCTAAACTATCATTCTCTTTGAATCCTCTATCATGAGTGGTGTCCAACACTTAAGGGTGACTTTCTGATAATGAAGATCATCATTATATAATAGGATCATTTACAGGTTTTACCTAAGAGACATTTTCATTAGCTTAGATTCTATGTGTACATGTTTATTTTCATCTGTACAAATGGCATGAGGATAAATAGGACTTGGAGTGGAAATTTGGC
The DNA here is from genome assembly GCA_002382865.2 of Heliothis virescens. NCBI lineage: Eukaryota > Metazoa > Arthropoda > Insecta > Lepidoptera > Noctuidae > Heliothis > Heliothis virescens. The sequence continues at coordinate 4,701,492 of NWSH02000505.1, forward strand.
GGTCAAACTCATCAACACCTTGTGGCTGACAGATTGGCTGGCAGGAAAATCTATATTAGGTAGATAGAGCCTTGTAAATTTGAAACTGGATGAGATGAGTAGACCCAAACAATAAAATATTAGCATCAGATATTTTTTGCAAACTATTGTCCACTGGAAAGCATATAGGTACATTTTTGTACATAATTGGATTGACACACAGTACCAAAAAAATACTTCTTATTTTTTACCTTAATTATGACCTTTCAAGTACCTTGTTCTTTTAAGATTGTACCAATCCGGTTCACTTCGACTGTAAGGCAATTAAATGTGGTCAATATGCAAATAAAATTGTAGCGTCTACAACAAAACAAAAGTTTGTGTGAATTTCAAATTCATCAAAGTATGTGACATGTTAATAAATCTCGTAAAATTGTCATCAATGTCGTGTACATATTAACTAATAATTAATTTTGTACTGATGAGATTATCTGTCCTGTCCAACACAAGTGAAAAAACTGTCCTATTTGTGAAAAAACTGCAATATATTTAATAGCTGTAAGAATTAATCCTATTGAAGTGCTGCCGATATTACATTTAGATTACATTTCACAGAGGAGCCTTATAAACATTAATGTTTTAGGTGCATTATACATAGTGAAGTTATGTAATAAAATCAATCGACTGCCATCGCAAGGTTATTGTTTTTGTAAGAGATAGTGAAAGCTTGTCAAACCCTTTTGCAGTGCTAGTTATCGCCGTAGTAAAATAACATTATACATCTACATAGGGTCGGGTTTAGTTAGGGCCAAATTATAATTTTCAATGAAACAAAACTAAGATAGGCTTTTGTAAATGTACATACGTTTGTAAATTTAAGGTTAAGATCGTAGGTTTCTTTTAAGCAGTTTAGAATAAAACATTTCAGTTATAAAGTATTTTATACATGAAGTAAAGTTTGTAAAAATGGTTGCACATTACTCCTGTGTTTAAAAAAAATTACTGGCACAAGAATTAAGCGTAAATGAATTAAGCTGGTGCAAACCATCCCTTAATTGGAATTTGGATTACTAACTTCTCATTATTTGACCCCAGGGGTGCAGAATTTTCTTCTTAATGTGTAACCAATTTTACACTGATAATGTAATAGTTCTTGTCTTTCTTTGTGATACGTTTCACAACAATTGTTTGCTTTATTCAGTAAGAATCTTTCCATCCATTGTATTATTCAATTCACATTTCCTTTCGTAATACATACTATTAATTTTCAGATTTTCGTTATTATAAGGCATTACTTTAGTAAATTGTAAATTAGGAGCTATGTATTTTGCACAAAATTAGATATTTATACCGATCGGCATCGGGAGCCTTAACATAAAGGCCTCACTTGATAATAGAACGTAAAATCATATGCATGAAAGGAATATTTCCCTTTTTCTTAGCAATATTGATAAATTATGGCATTTAAATTTCGACCGTCCTAGTTTTATGCATATTTTGAACAAATAAATCGAGAGATGCAATGTATTTTTTTTGTTATCAATTAATCGCAATACAGTACATTTATCTCCCGAACATACTAAGTGTAATAACTCATCATTCATTTAATTAAATAAAGCCCTTCACCTAATGTATTTTGTTTTATTTGTCGCCTTTCCAGTTTTGTAGCCAATGTGAGGAGCTGCAAAGTGAGATCAGACACACTAGCACTAGAGGCTATTATCTATACTAATATTATAAAAAGGAAAACTTTGTTTGTTTGTTTGGTTGTAATGAATAGGCTCAAAAACTACTGGACCGATCTTAAAAATTCTTTCACCATTCGAAAGCTACATTATCTACGAGTGACATAGGCTATATTTTATCCGGGTACGGGCAGTAATTCCCACGGGATGCGAGTGAAACCGCGGGAAAACGGCTAGTTAGTCAATAAATGGATAGCTCCGCTACTGTTGCAAAGTATAACACATCCTCATCAGGCATCAATTTGTGTGTGAGCAGTGGCAGGGATATAAATCCTCTCTAAATAAATCACGCGAGTTCCATTTAATTCGCCCCCTTAGGGCGTACCTGTGGAAAATGGTACTGGTATCAAGAGGCCCTCTGTTTGTCTCATTTGAAAGTTCTTTTCAGGACTTTCTGTTAAAATACATCTTGTGCACTCAGGTCAGCTTTTATTTTTTCACGTGATTATACAATACTATAAAACCGATTCGTTAGCGAATCGATTCTTAAAAAACTAATTGAAATCACTAGTTATGTCAGTGTTTGTCACTGTCATTTGTCTATGCCGTGTCGTGTCACCGACCGGTCATCAATGTCAAAATAATTGAATTTCTATCCATCCGGCCCAGTTTATTTGTGAACTTTGCACGTCACCGTTGTTGTATTATTCGATAAGGCAATAGATAGATCAATAATTGTTGTAAATGTATTGAACAAATTATAAAGTTATTTATAAATAGGGTACAATATTTAAGCATAATGGCAGAATTTTTGAAGGGTTTATTGTTATCGGTTTTATCAGAAAAGTGTTACGAACAGTATTTCGTGAAATTCAACTTTCTTGATGGTAATTCTGCTCTAGATTTATTTAATTTGTAATTGTTCACGCTAGATTCCGTGCCATAGCGTTGTGTGTGTGCAGTTTGTTTCATAATACTTTCGAATAAACATTGTGTTGTGTTGTTTCAGGGCCCTGTTTGACAGCGACGCTGAGTAAGGGTCTAGGAATCGGTATCATCGCCGGCTCTATCCTCGTGAAAGTACCTCAGATATTGAAGATCTTAAACAGCAAGAGTGCCGAGGGCATCAATGTTTATGGAGTCTATTTAGAGTTATTTGCAATCACGGCAAACTTCGCGTACAGTTATGTTATGGGCTTCCCATTTAGGTGAGTATCATTTAGCATTTGAACCACTTACATAAATTTTTGTCAGTTTAGAATGTCTACTATGTACATAAACCTGGAAGTTTATATTAATTTCTCTGAAGCCATTGTGAAAAATGAAATACTAATATTCCGGCTCTATTTACTTTTGATGTAGGTACCTCTTCATTAATAACTATATTTATATTTCCAGTGCATGGGGAGAAGGAACATTTTTAGCAATACAAACAGCAGCCATAGCAGCTTTAGTACTGCACTATGGAGGTGGAACAGGGAAAGCCGGTATATTCCTCGCGACATATGCAGGCATTGTCTCTGCATTAGTCAGTGGTGTCACGCCTACCAAAGTACTTTGGACCATGCAAGCAGTAAATGTGCCTATCATTGTTGTAGCTAAGGTAATAAACATTTGATTCATTCCTTTTATCTCTTTAAAAATTCATTGATTATTTGTAAGATTTTCCTGATAACTTTTCATTACTCATCCTCAACAACACATTCAAAAATACTCTTCTTTAATTTTTTTAAGAAATATTTAGTCAGCAACATTCAGAAAAATGTTAATTTAAAATATTATAATGATCATAGAAGATGAATGTCAAATGCAAATAGGATTTTTATACAAGTATTTTGCATAAAAAGTATTTTTAACAGTTATTTACATAAGTAACATTTTGTACAAAGAATGATTGATGATAAATATTTTTTTTTCTTTCCAGTCAATTCAAGTATTCACAAACTACAAGAACGGCAGTACTGGCCAGCTATCAGCAATAACTTGTTTGCTACTGTTTGGAGGCAGTATAGCCAGAATATTCACATCACTAGTAGAAACTGGGGACTTCATTATTATTGTCACCTACTGTGTATCCACTGTGGCTAACGGCGCCATTGTAGCACAACTGCTTTGGTACTGGAATGTTGAAAAAGGAACCCAAAATAAGAATAAGAACAAGAAAAAAAAGAAACTAGCATAATTTATTACATAATGTTATTAAAACATTTTTACCTCACAATTTTGTCGTTTTTATCTGATAAACTGTTTTATCCTTTAAGAATCACACAAGTTGGTAGTAATCTAATTCAAAATACAGATAAGAGCGCGTTAAATCCTGGTTATATTATAAATGGGAAAATTACTTGATGGCGTCCTAGCCGATTGTCGGCCACGGCGGCTGTTCTCATATAAGGAGATCAGCCAGCTGCGCAGGACATATTATAGTGGTCAAGCATTTGGGCTGACACAGCTGCTCTTCCCTCATTCTCATAACCCGATGGGACGGCAATCGGACACGACCGGAGAGAGATCAGGCGCAGGACCGACATAACCGGATGCAGCTGAGAACCAGTGATTTACATGGAGCGACTGCCTGTCTGACATCAGCATGAGAACATCAAAAAAACAGTATAAAAATAAGCCTAATGCGAGTCAGTTGTCATAAATTGAAATGATCACAGTGAGGGGTAAATACAGTCGCTTTCTAGCTTACAGGGGGGGAAGTATTTCCCGTACCCAGATAAAAAGCATGGTATTCTGATATATCTATACTAATATTATAAAGAGGAAAACTTTGTTTGTTTGTTTGGTTGTAACGAATAGACTCAAAAACTACTGGAGCGATTTTAAAAATTCTTTCACCATTCGAAAGCTACATTATCCACGAGTGACATAGGCTATATTTTATCCGGGTACGGGCAGTAATTCCCACGGGACGCGAGTGAAACCGCGGGAAAACGGCTAGTAAGCTATATTTCTGCCATGTTTCATGAAACCCCGTCCAGTAGATTTTGCGTGAAGGAGTAATATACAAACATTCGCATATCTATATAATATTAGTAGGATAGCTAGGTCATAGATAAATCATGTAAATGGTATATACATACATAAATATTATTATTGTAATTGATAAGAAATGTGAAGTGAAGAAAATACGGCATAGGAATGCAGATTTTCTGTGCATTGGAAAGAAACAACATTCACATTATAAGTCACTTTATTGAATAATTTCACCAATCACAAATTAATGGAACAAATCGTAGTGACTGATATACACTATCCCAGTATATTTGGAATGTGTTCACGGAGCGGGAATTTGTTATTTGGAAATACATATAATGATAGTCAAACATTATGCTGTAGCATTATTACAGCAAATATTTACCAAGAAACATCTTAGAAGGAAAATTTAAATGCGTTTGTATTCTAAGCCACGTAAACCATTACAATATTCACAATAATGCAAACAGAAAAACCTTTCATATTGTACTCTATTCTATATTTACATCTAATAATAACTTGAATACATTTCGTAATACAAAAATCGACCGTGGATAACTGATGACCATTATAAATAGTAAGATTATTTATCTTTTGACTTTATAGTGATAAATAATCGTTTGATCAGTTGATTCACAGTCAATATGTGTGTATTTAGATAATGGTGTGTAGCACCTAAACAAAATTTTAAAACCTAAACGTAAACCTAGCACTCAGTGGCAAATTCAAATGTTTGTGATTTATTCTTTGGGGGCTTGTTCGGCGGGCTGTTTTTCTTCAGGGTGGGAGTTCCTCTCTGGTTCGTTTCCATCAGCCCACTTGCCATCGTATTCCTTTCTGTCCACGTATCTTTCTTCTTCATATTCACCCTCGCTACGATGGCTATCCCGCTCAGAGTAACGAGAGTAACTGTGGAATAAAAAATAATTTTAAGTATTGGTTATAATGATTACTAGTTTCTCTTGCTATGTCAATTAAAGTTTAGTAATATTGTACAAACCTGTCCCTATCCTTGTCGCGTCTTTCTGGGCTGTACGACCTGGATCTGCGCGTTCTTTCAGGGCTTCGCGATCTTGAGTAGCGGCCGCCCCTACGATCTCTGAAGTCTCGGAAACCACCTCTGCAAGAACGCAGATAACATTCACATTACGCGTTTGTAATTTTTTAAAGATATTTGAAAAAAGATGGTATATTTATACTCATATGATTTACCTGAACGGTCTGCCTCGTCCGCCGCCTCCGCGCCTGGGTCTGAAGGGCCTTCCTCCCCGAGAGCGGTTGTCGCGCCACTCCTGCTGGAAGCGTCTGCCGTCGTCCCGGCGGAAGTCTCCGCCCCCGCGGCCGCGGCCCCGGCCTCCGCCCCCGTTGTACGTGTGGAAGCGAGGCCGGTAGTATGTGCCGCGCTCGAAACCGCCACGACCGCGCCAGTTGCCGCGACGAACGAAACGACGGAACCTAAATTTAAGGGGTTTTTAATGTGCACAACTTGTTAGGTTTTGAAATTAATAAACATCGTAGCTATTTTGCCTTCGTGCAGGGTTGGGGTAAACAAAAAATAATAAGGTTAAAAATCTACTATATGCTACATCTCACGTCAAATAACTATCGACCGTCTGAAGTAAGCAATTTGATGCCTCATAATTGTAGTACTTCAAGCGGGTGGAGTTATTTTACTTTTCCAAACGCATTTATTTACAATAGCATCTACAACAAGGTTTAACCATGCTAAAAATCTATTGGGGAGCGGTTAAAATAAACACACAAGCCAAGGATACCTTGAGCCCGACCGTGATCGTGATCTGCTGCGAGAGTAGTAGGAGCGGCTGGCGTCCGAGCGCGAGCGAGAGCGAGGTGAGGCGGAGCGGCGCCGCCGCGACGCTACCGAGCCGCTCGCGCTCGACCCAGAGCGGGAGCGGGAGCGTGACCGCGATCGGTACTTGCGGGGCCGCGACCTGGTGGAAATTCATAATATCATATAAAAATAAACAGTCGTGTGATCCTTTTCCTAAAAATCTTCAAAATTTCGTAAATTTTTATGCAAAAATATAGCTGAATGTCGCATAGGATAGGTAAGCTGCGCAATACCTTTGCTTCCCTTTTTTCATTTTCAATGTGTGTGCAATAAGTGAATTCATTCGTCTAAGGGAGTAGTTGGACCGAAACATAGACACTTTAGCACTCGATAAATTTAAAGATACTGCTTACTGATAAAATCTAGCATCTTTGGAAAAAATATATGCAAAATTAAGGTAAAACTTAAATGGACAAACCTGCTCCTAGAGCGCTTGGATCTCCTTTCATCATCGGAGGAGTTAGAGGAGTGTCGGCGCGGCGAGGGCGGCGAGCGCGGGCGCCGGCCGGACGGCGAGGGCGGCTTGATGCGCGTCACGAACTGCTCCGGCCGCCCGTCGCCCACCGACACCGGCGTCTCTCCCTCTTGGGCGAGGCGGAAAGAGCCGAATTTGTCCAGGACTATGTTGCCTTTACGGACCTGAATTAGAAAGGCAAAGTTATATTATGACAAGTTTTTTCAAGGTAAGGCTCAAATCGCGGGAAACACGTTTTACCATACGAAGAGCAATTAATTGCGTAGCCAAAGTAGCCAGTAAGTTGATGTGATGTGTACGCACTGGCCAGTATTGTGGAAGAAATTGGCGTCGCCTCCTGACGTCATGAGGACTGAATTTAGTACATTGGATACTGGACTATATTCCGCAACACGTGACTCCGTGATACTATCTAAGAATGGTGGTACTTACAGGGTGCGAAGGTTCAGTCCCCGGCGGGTCAGGCTCGCGCTTGTTCGGCGGCGGGGCGGACGGCAGCGGTGGCGGCTCCTTCATCGCCATCGCGCGACGCACCGACACGTTCTTATCGCCGCTTGATGGTGATGGCTGATTAAAAGAAAACATATATTTTTTATGAGATCTTGAGCTAATAATATTATAAACTAATATATTATTATAAACGCGACAATTTATATTCATGGATGTTTGTTACTCTTTCACGCAAAAAATCCTATATGGATTTTGATGAAGCTTGGCAGTAATTTAGCTTATACTTCAGAATACGCTACTTTTTATCTGGGACCGGGTAGGAGTTCCCTCAGGAAACGAGTGAAACCGCTGACAAGAACAAGTTTTTTATAGTATATTATAAAGTTGACGTAATATTCTTACCTTAGCATTTTCTTGTGAATCATCTGAGCTGTCCTCAAATGCGTAATGTTCTTTATAACCCTTGGGCACAGGAGTTTCCTTCTTCTTGACCCTGTTCAAAGAAAATCGATGGTCATTAAATATTCTTAGAAATCTTAATAATGCTAAATATTATGCCAATGTTTGTTTTATTAGCAAATATAGATTTTTTTAAAGTTATTAGTTTGAAAATAAATCATTGATGGCAGTGTATATCTAATTTGACTGGTTCTTTTATAATTTACCACCAAGATATGTAGTCAACATATTTTTATGCTGTATGTGTAAAAAGTATCAACTGTTAAAAATCACGCGCTAATTGTATGAGTCAAATTAAAAGGATTTGTAGATTTCGTAGTTGGTATACAACTACGACATTTTGTAGCGACAAAAATAGGTGTGTTTTATATAAATATAAATCGCTAAACCATGCGTGTGAGGCGTGAGCTAGCGGTTCACTAACGTGTCTTTGACCGCGCTCATGGACATCTTCCACTTGGGTTTCTCGAGCGGCGGCGGCGGCGCCTGGTCTATGGGGCTGAGCGAGGAGCGGCCGTCGCGCTTGTGCAGCACCTCCTTCTCCACCATTACGTGGTACGCGCTCAGCTTTGACTCCAACTCCTCGAGCCCGTGCATATCGTCTAGCATCCTGGTAATACGTACACATTTTAATAAGTTAATGCTCGTCAACACATTTCTTTTAACAAACAGACATACTTTCTGGGCTCTTATATACAAGGAAGTTGAAATACCTATTTACTAGTTAGTATTCATTTTCGGAGTTAGCACAGTTTGCGTCAAATAATTGTGATCCTCTGAAGTTGGCTACCAGTGAGTCTTGACCAGTGCCGGATTAAGAAAATGCGGGGCTAGTAGGAAATGTAGCTAAACTTCTTACTACATTAAAGAGACGACGAAATAAAATGTATGATCAGTTGTAAGGAGCCCACTAATATTGGTTTTGTGGCTCCCGCAAGCGCGGGGCCCGTAGCGATCGCTACTTTCGATATATGGTTAATTCGGCACTGGTCAAACCGACAAAATACTTTCGCAAAGCATGAAGGTTCAAACGGCTATCTTCAGAGTTATGTTATTTGACAGTAACTGTTCGCTGAATTTCAATGGAGCCTAACATAGGTTATTGCATACCATACATACATAACAAGCAATGTGATAACTACTTTCATTATCGTACTGCATTCAAGGTTAGCACACACAAAGCGTGTTCATATAGCAATGACATTTAGTCGTGGAATGGACAACCGTACAACCATCGCCTAATTAGCGTAGAAGAACCGGTTTCAGTCTACTTAGCTTTATAACATTAAATATAATATTAACACGCATCCTTTATTTGACTTATACAATTAGCGGCGGTACTTAGACATATAACAAGTGATTGTGTCGTATTTACAAGTGTGTGTAGGGTAGATAGTGATTATCTTACCTCTTGTCATGTTTTCTGTCGTATTCGCCGTCCGAACTGAGGTCGCGCTTCTTGCCTTTCAACTCTTTCCTGAAAGATTAACATGTATTTTATGTATCAAATGCACTATGAGTGTTAGCCACGCAGTTTAAATATTGATGTACAATTTTATTGTTTTTGACCTCCTGCAATCAAATTTACATTTCAGTGATGTGTAATTAACTATTTTCTGGAGTTATCTGAGCATCTGTAAATATTACTTATGTTTTAAATAGGTCACTCGGGTCACAGAAAATACGAAGGAAAGTACAAGGACATTCCATACAACGTAAAACTTGTTAGGTCTCATTGAGACCTGAATAAAATTCTGACTTATACAATGAAATCAATATTTCTTTTGTAATAACTGGTTTCGCCAGCGTATTCCCTTTGCAATGCATGTTACAGCTATCCTGTATAGAAAATAATAACATACCTGATGGCATCTCTGAGTTTCTTGTCGCCAATGCTCTCCAGGTCGCGCAAGCTGTAGTCATTGTTGGCGGCAGCGCGTGCTATCTTAGCCTTTCTCTTCTCTTCGCGTTCTTGTTCCTTGCGCTTCCTTTTAGATTCCTTCTTCTTTTTCCTGTTGAAACATATTATTATTGCTTATTGTTTTTATATAAATGCATTCACAAAGAAATATATCGCCTAGTGCCGAATCTAACCTAAAGAGGAAACATTTTTTGTTTGTACTCCAGTTCTGAAACTACAGAACGGATTTGAAAAATTCTTTCACTGCTAGGAATCTACTCTATCTCTGCGTGAAATAGGCTACATTTTATCCGGGTACCAGAATACGGGTGAAATCGCAAGAAACAGCAAATTAATATATAATAAAAAGTTTGAGCACGTAATATTTAAGCATAATTTATACACTAAGCTATCAAAATTCAGTCCACACATTCGCCGTAATCCGTGCTCACCCGGTCAAATCGAAAAGTTCAGTGAAATGTACTGACTTATCTTTCTTCTTCTTTTTCTTCTTGTCTCTGTCGGCGCCTGGCTGCGGCTGCTGGCCCAACTCCTGCATCTTGCGGTTGCGCTTGTACTGAGCCGTCTCTTCCAAGAAGTTGCGCACTTTGTCCTCGTAGTCCGAATCCTCTTTGGTCATTTCGAGGAACTTGCGTACCTGGCAAAGACAAATTAAAAGTTACAGGGATAAAGTTTAAAACTGATTTTTATTTAGGAAGTTGCGACAAAGTAACCTTTTTCAGTCAACTTCCATCACACAGCACCAAAAGGCATATTACATGCTTTGCTTGGAGTTGGGCAGCAGTATCTCCGAAGCTAAAAATATCCTACACTACGCTCACCAACATGCATGCTCAGCGCGTGAGTACAAACCACCCCAGCTTAGGGAGGTTTTTGACCAGCAGTGGATGTTTTTAGCCTGAGATAACGAAGATGGAAGTTATGAACCATAGTTCTTACCTTCAATTCATAGTCAATATCAGCCTGCGACCTCTGCGGCTCGGGGTTGACTTCCTCGACGGGCGGCGGCGGCGGCTGGTAGCCGTAGGGGTGGTTGAACTGCGAGTTGTGCGTGCGTGACCCGGCTTCAGGCGCGCCCAGCATCTCCATGCGCTTGCTCAGCGGCGACAGCGAGCGCTGTCGCTTGCTGTTCGGCTGCGAACGACGCTTCTTCTTGCGGTTGGGACCCTCGGAATCTGTTGATGGTTAATTGGAAAGTATGTTTTATTGTTGTTATATCATCATATCGACACCTTAGAGCGAAAACCTCGTAAATGTAAAAAAAACAGTTCAGGAGGAAGAAATAGGATGTTATATACGACGTAGTCTTTCTAGCAACCCATTAAAATCTGAAAAAAAAAAACTTGCCTTTCCGATGTTTTCACACTAAGTCGTCGATATGCAAGTTGTCACTATTTCATCCTAATATTTATCGTCTTTAGAGTTAGTCTATCAGTTGGGTTAATAAATTGAATAGGTATTACCACTGCTATCGGTAGATGACGACGAAGACTCTGATGACGAACTGGAGCTGGACGAATCACTGGACGATGACGATGAGCTGCTCGACCGCTTCTTCTTACCCTTGCCTCGCTTCTTCTTCTTCTTTTTATCCTTCTTCTCCGTCAAGTTCAACAACTGCTTCAATGTTTCTTTCATCTCATAAGACTTGGCTCCAGTCAAACCAGGCAGTAGCAACTCAGCTGGTTCGATCAACGGCTTCGTAGTCGACGTCTTACTCTTCAAGAAGTCCAGGGAATTCTGTGCCTCCTCATGAAAAGGAATGATCGCCAAACAATCTTCATACGCTTTCTGTGCTTCAGTGATCTTATTCTCGTCCTCATAACTTCGACCCAATGCTACTAATGTCTCTCCTAAATACTTCCTAGCGTTGGCGTGGTTTGGATTCAATTTTAAAGATGTTTCAAAGTCTTCTATGGCTTTTTTGAATGTTCCACTATTGGCATATAGGGCTCCTCTTGCAACTAAACCTTCAACGTTTCTAGGGTCGATACTTAGCGCCTTATTGAGGCATTGGAATGCTTCCGAGTGGCGCCCGGCTTTGAAATGTTCAATTCCTTCAGCGACTGATCGGAACGCCCACTTGCTTGCTTGAGCTTGACGAAGTTCATCTGCATATTCCGCTGGGTTAAATCCTCCCCTGGTAAAAAGAAACACAATGATAACAGTTCCATAAAAATTCAACAACAACAATTAATAACAGTCAGGTTTTAAATTGTGAGAGAATAAGATTGTTTTACCTCAATGACGAAAAGTTGGTGCAGTGCATGTTGGAGATTCCGAGGAGTTCAGAAAGATATTGGACGCAGTTGGGGTTATTGAAGCCTGGACTCTTCTCCAGTATGGCCTCATAGCTCTCACCCTTCATATCCACAGTTTTCCTGGAGGAAATATACATATATAAATAATGTGAAGAGTTGTAAAAGTAATCAATAGTCCTTTTATTATGGAGTATTTTCACTGAGATGAGAGTAACATCTTCAAAGAAGGTATTTATTTAGTTTCAAGCATTTAATTCCTAAAGTGTTTGCTTAGTGTCACACATACGATTATCCTCACCTGTTCCAATGGAGCTGTTCAAAAAATGTTATGTTACTTGAATTTTATTTCTTTCACACATAAATATAACATCATAGATTAGGTGATGCCGCCTCGACAATGTGACATTAATATTACCGGGACATTCGCAAAGGTCACAACATAACTCAGTAGGTGTGACACGGGTCTTGAAAATCCTCGCTATACCTAGAAAAGAACACCCTAAAATAGTTGAGGGAGTGTAAGTCCACTGTTGCGGACGATACGTTGGATACAACGATGTAAACTGCCGCGCTATCTTGTAACTATTGAGTCATCTCGGAGAGCCTCACATCAGCTAAATTGATTATCGCCGGGAGCAAGTCCTTTTTATTATAATAATAAATAACTCCAACATCCAATAAATGCTCATTATAAAAGTCCAATCAATACGTCTCAGATAATGCTGGAATGTTAAACATTAGCTTTAATACAGAATAACATGTTTCCTGTACACATATCAAGATTGAAGAGACCCTAAAATAATATTTGTACTGACCTTTTCCATTTTATGTTAAAAAATAAAAGATGTGTAAATAATTTGAATATTTGATAAAATCCTCAACATAATGGCAGAAGTCTCGTTGAAATATGGATATTATAAAAACATCCTTCAAGAATCCCAAGGTTTGTTCACATCAAATCAAACTTTGAACAATGTCATGCAATCATTTCACAAGTTGGTGAACAGTGTGATTTGTACTGAAAAGTGATCATAAACCAGTGAAAACATACATCCAAAACTCCTTCTGATGTTACACTTACACATATACCTACCAAGTGTGCACACGGTATACTTATATAGCTGTGTGAAACCATGTAGTTAATCTGAATGAGTATCTAAAAACCAGAGGTATTCTTGTATGCTCTTCCATACACAGTCAAGTCAGTTGACATATGATTTATGTTCCAATGTTCTTGAAATCCCTGGCATAAGTGCATTTATTTATTCCTTTATTATCTACGCCTTCCAAGTTTCTAAGTATCAAATATCTTCAAGTAGTCCATGACATTCTTCCACATTCTCATGATAATATCTTCAGAATCCTTCTTTTCAAACAATAAAAAAATACCACTGTTTTTGTAGGCTCGAAATAATATTGTACTACAAATAAATACATGAAAGAACACTATGTTTGTGTAAAGCAAAACAGTAAAACCTGTAAAATAGTGTGGGGACAATGTGATTACTCAGAAGCGTTTGTTATTGAGTTAGTACATACTTGTAGACGAGTGGGAAGTCGTCAGTGCTGAGGAGGCCTAGCGGCGGCTTAGGCGGAGCGTCATCGGGCCCGCGGGTGATTCCTTTCATGCCGCACACCATTTTGTCAGTGTCAGGGATAACTTCTATCACTTCGCAGCATACAGTGTCATTCATCAGGTAGTTTCTTGACACGTTTTTCTTGTCCACAGCAGGTATGATATTTGTAACTGGTAAAAATGCCTGGAGAAGAAAGTTGTTGTTATTTTTCCACACTCAAATTTAATAATGGAAGGATGAAGACGAGGTATGCTATATGGTGCACACGCTTAAAAAGTTTGTGATTAAATTAATTACTTTTATTGATTCCGTTGGATTACAAATATTATTTTATGCTAAGGTTAACTTTTACGAAATTCAATAAATGACCTCATAAGAGCCACAACAATAGCAAAATAAAGCTTATTGTTATTATGCACATATTGACACAGCTGAAGAGGGTCAGCACAAACAATTGACTATTAATGATTTTAAAGTAATTATTTAATCTGTTTAACTACATTGCAAACAATAGTTTCATTACCTTGCCAACAAAACACTTCAAAAGTATAAGTTATGATTGTCAAACAATGCTTTATTTGGCAATAGTAATTTATGCTATGGCTATCTGCGTAGGTGGTAGCTTTCAACACAAGTATCTGCTAATATGGGCAGTCTTGATAAAACCAGCTCAATATTAGAATGTTAGTTTCACAATATTGTGCAATACCTTCACGTTGATGTCAGCTACATATCTGGAGGTTGGGCCGGCAGTGCAAAGCACCTTAAGCATCATACCCGATGCTGTCCTGTTGATGACCGCTCCTATTATAAGTTCTCCTGTCTTCACATTCTGAAATAAACAATTTTATAGGGTGCTATACATGGATAGTAACAAAGTGAAATAAAATGATGGTTGATAAGTGACAGACAATGTGATCAGAGTCTGTAATTTTAGACTTCAATAAATAGGTTCCACATAGAGATGTGCCGTTGCCTGCAATATTGCTACCAATATTTCCACTTTGGACAATATTGCCGGCAACGGCACATCTCTAGTTCCACATATTTTGTTCAAGGATAAAGTATTTAAAAATAGCAACCAACCATGGTCATGTTTACCGTAAAGATAACAATTGCTAGTACTCGTAGATAACACAGGTATGTGGCTTACACTACCTTGCACTATGCTTGTAGTTAAAGTAATTATTTTCGAGTATATTACTTGTGCAGTAGAAAGTGTGTTCGATACTTACATCAAAGAAATGCCGTAACCTCGCTGATTTGTCAACATTCAAGAATGTTTCAAAAGGCGGCATCAAAGCATACAGATCTGAAACAAAGATTCACAGGAACATAAGCATAGGAAATCGAAAATTCCAATTCGTGCAAAATAGGTAGCTAAAATATAGAAGTACGAAATAATGTACACATCGGAGATATCAAATGAATTACGGAGTCTTCCTTAGGTTGAACCTAGTGGAATAAATTATTTGCATTAGGTTTGTCATAACAACCCTTCAAGGATGTGCAAATGTGGGGTAACAAGTGTTCTGCAACAGGTTCTTTGTGTAGAAAAAGTATAATTTTCTGATTGTACACAAGGCAATTTTTTGTTGAATCAAACAGGCAAACCCAGTATGTAAATTCAATTACTACTTGCAAGGAGTAACGATATAAAAACAGTTTGTTGCTATGGTAGGCAGTGTCATGGAAACACTAACACAACAAGATAATTAAAAACCTGAATTAACTTACTGTCTTCCGGTGTAGGCGCGTCTGCTCCAAGGCTAGACGACGATGGTGTCTCCTCCATGATCGAAGTGTCGAACAAAGCATTGGCCTCCTTAGCAATAAACTGGTGAAGCTTCAGCCGCTTGCCACGATCTTGGAACGTCAGGTGCTTGTGCCTCGACTGGTATACAGCGAAATCCAGAGCACCCACGCCAATTTTAGTCAAATCGTCTTCGCCTCTCTCCGCTTCCCACGTTTTTTGCAATTGCTGACCATGGTAGTTAATGGATTGCGTCACTAAGGACGCATCCAAAGAAGGGTCCATACTTCAGTTCTACAAGTAAACAATGTTTAGTTAATCAAGGGCCGGTACTCAATACGTAAATTCAATAAAAGTGAGAGTACAAAATGCCGACGCCATTTTGATAATTTGCACCCGGAGGTCAGAAACAGAAGAAATAATGATTATATTGTCTGTTATGAATTAGAATTATCTGAAATAAGCACTTACCCCTAAGGGCACTATGTTTTAGTATATTTTAATACAATGCCACGATTAATTATTTTCTCCTGGCGAAAAACACATTCACAGACCACCACACTTCAACAGGAAAATGGAGACGAATGAATGTAACGAACGAATGAAAGGTGAACAGATGACGAACGAAAGTGCAATTTTGAACAATTTGGAACGAACATTGAAGGTTTGACACCACGGCTTTTCAGTTTTCTTTTTTCAAACTATTATAATCATATTATTTTCATTTTATTATTTTCCCACACAAACAAGAAAGTTCATTATTGGAATCGTAAGTTGTCGTCGGGGTATTGAGTGTAAAAAAAAGATAAATCGAGAGTTAAAATATTCTTAAATAAAGGTGGCGAGGTAGGTCTCCCCGTAATTAAAATTCTCCGAAAATCGATTTAGGATATTTAGGAGTGTGACGCGGGAATTCCCGCCATTCTTAGGTAAAGTTTGTGCTAAAATCATAGCTAAAATGGATTGCATGGATGCAAGACCCATGCAATCCATATGATTTGAGAATAAAGAAAGAAAATATTGTGAGAGCTTAGGAAATTCACGAAAACTGGGGCTGGTTGACCATGTAAGTCTTACCCTTAACATAATCTGAAAATCGTGCTGGGAAATTGTTTAGAAAATTTGCATTATAATGATTACGAGCACTTACAAAATTCTCGAAAAATCGTGCTCAGAGAGTGGTGATTGAGGTCCCAGGTCCCAGCATGTACACATACTTATACAATTTGCAAGGGTTTAGTAAATTGAAAAATTGAGGTCATAAGTATAGTGAAGACTTAGGTCCCCGCAATTAACAGTTTCGAAAGTCGTACTCGAAGGAAGGTCCATTCTTGCACTTATAAAATTTGCAAAAAATTATTGTGAGTGGACTGCACAGTGTTCAACTGTACATTTTCTGACGCCGCGATTGCCATGACTCGCGGTGTTCGGCAACATCACTTTAGGTTACAACTAGCTTCTGCCAGTGGCTTCGCCCGCTTCCCGAGGAAACTATTTCCCGTACCCGGATAAAAGATTTCTCAGGGTCTATTCTATCTCTGTACCAAATTTCATCAAAATCGGCTTACTGGTTTAGGCGTGAAAGCGTAACAGACAGAAAGACAGAGTTACTTTCGCATTTATAATATTAGTAGGGATAAATACTTAGGTACTTTTATCATTTAATATTGGTGTGGGTTCAACAGCAAGTAAGTAAATTACAAAGAGGAAGGTGCATTAAACGCTACGATACAGAACAAACATGTGTGTTCGTTTCTCTCCGCGCTCACCAACATCAACAACTTCAATGGAATTTACGACCCCAACAGTGATGGTTTAGAAAAAATCGAGTACATAGAGTGGCAGTCTTGATTTAGCCCGGCAATTAACTTTCTTCCAAAATCGTACTAGGAGAGTGGCGAGGAAGGTCTTGCGATAAATTGATTGCCTGGACGTAGAAAATTCGTTCATACTGACATAGAATGATTGAATGCGTGTTCATTCATTCACAGGTTTTTAGCATCTTCGAGCAATATATTTCCCAGAATTGTAGCACATACCTGTAGAAATTTCTTTAACAATTTGACCACGCAAAGAAGCTATGTAGATAAAAAACTATCTTCGTGAATTTCCCGCTCCACATTCTCAGAATGAAAATTAAACTTAGTAATACGGCGTACCATATATTTTTTCTTCAAAGGATATAACACAATGTAGCCTCCTAATATTTTAGAATAATGTAGATATACCGGCCATATCTTGCATACTTCAAAGCGGCCATAAAGCGTCATTGGGAAGGTCTCACTTCTATAGAGAGGCGAATACAAAAGACGAAAAGAGGGCTAGGTAATGGCAGACACAATGGAAATACTGTTTGGACTAGGAGGCGGGCCGCCCTCAGTAACTCCGTACAATGGTCCACCGTGAAACTTATTTTATTCCTCCACACTTATTTATTTTTTGTACCTATCTACTTTCAAGTTTTACACGTGAACGCATTCGATTGTGTGCGATCTATTGTTGTGGATATAGATTTTAAATGGATAATTTTCATGTTGTGATAGAAAAATATTTTGATTAAATTATATTTTACGCTTTCTTTCTCAATAGATAGACGTATGGATGCGATGTTGTTATAGCTATTAATTTGTTGCTTGATATTCAGTGTTTTCTTCGTTCTAAATGCAAGAAATAACTTCTTCTTGAAAAATAAACTTCCTATTAAAAAAAATCGTATTAAAATCAGTTAGTACATGTTTGCATAAATTATATACTTTTTTTATTCAATTTGTCTTCATATTATTCTGCCAGCGACTTCGTNCAGTTACTTTCGCATTTATAATATTAGTAGGGATAAATACTTAGGTACTTTTATCATTTAATATTGGTGTGGGTTCAACAGCAAGTAAGTAAATTACAAAGAGGAAGGTGCATTAAACGCTACGATACAGAACAAACATGTGTGTTCGTTTCTCTCCGCGCTCACCAACATCAACAACTTCAATGGAATTTACGACCCCAACAGTGATGGTTTAGAAAAAATCGAGTACATAGAGTGGCAGTCTTGATTTAGCCCGGCAATTAACTTTCTTCCAAAATCGTACTAGGAGAGTGGCGAGGAAGGTCTTGCGATAAATTGATTGCCTGGACGTAGAAAATTCGTTCATACTGACATAGAATGATTGAATGCGTGTTCATTCATTCACAGGTTTTTAGCATCTTCGAGCAATATATTTCCCAGAATTGTAGCACATACCTGTAGAAATTTCTTTAACAATTTGACCACGCAAAGAAGCTATGTAGATAAAAAACTATCTTCGTGAATTTCCCGCTCCACATTCTCAGAATGAAAATTAAACTTAGTAATACGGCGTACCATATATTTTTTCTTCAAAGGATATAACACAATGTAGCCTCCTAATATTTTAGAATAATGTAGATATACCGGCCATATCTTGCATACTTCAAAGCGGCCATAAAGCGTCATTGGGAAGGTCTCACTTCTATAGAGAGGCGAATACAAAAGACGAAAAGAGGGCTAGGTAATGGCAGACACAATGGAAATACTGTTTGGACTAGGAGGCGGGCCGCCCTCAGTAACTCCGTACAATGGTCCACCGTGAAACTTATTTTATTCCTCCACACTTATTTATTTTTTGTACCTATCTACTTTCAAGTTTTACACGTGAACGCATTCGATTGTGTGCGATCTATTGTTGTGGATATAGATTTTAAATGGATAATTTTCATGTTGTGATAGAAAAATATTTTGATTAAATTATATTTTACGCTTTCTTTCTCAATAGATAGACGTATGGATGCGATGTTGTTATAGCTATTAATTTGTTGCTTGATATTCAGTGTTTTCTTCGTTCTAAATGCAAGAAATAACTTCTTCTTGAAAAATAAACTTCCTATTAAAAAAAATCGTATTAAAATCAGTTAGTACATGTTTGCATAAATTATATACTTTTTTTATTCAATTTGTCTTCATATTATTCTGCCAGCGACTTCGTTCGCGTATCATGTCGCTTATGCCAGCGACAACGGGTCGTCATAATCAAAGATCTTTCCCTTCACTGCTCTGCTGCTATTGTTTGTAGCGTGATGAAAAGTACACTTTAACCAGCTCAGGAGTATAAATAATAATTGTACCAAGTTTGTTAAAATCCGTCGAGTAGTTTTGTTTCTATAACGGTTATACAGACAGACAAAAATTCTACTGATTGCATTTTTGGCATCAGTATCGATCCCTAATCACCCCCTGATAGTTATTTTGGAAATATATTTAATGTACAGAATACAGAATTGACCTCTCTACAGATTTATTATAAGTATAGATATAGAATAGTATAAATATAAAGAGTGCGCGATGTCTACCAAACTCCGTAAACAATTGAAGTCTACGCCGTGCTACGAAATGCTACGCAGCGACTACGCGTAGCGGTGCACAGAATGGTCCTCTATCTTACCTTAAAATTTTATCTTTTTCTCTTTGTATGTTTCATAGACGTAAGTAATCCTTTGACTTTATTTAAATCTGAATTGAAATAAATATTTTTTTTTTTCAGTTTCATGGTAGGGTAAGGTAGCAACAATGGCTAAATAATGACATACCTCGCTACAATCTAATAAAAACAATTTCAAACAACCTTTCAACAATAAACAAGGCCATGCATAAAATGAAAGATCAATTCATACAGAAAACTACTGTTTCCATTAATATCAGTTATTTTGACACGCAATACCAACAGCCACGTTGTAGATGCGACCGCATTTCGCGTGATTGGATCCTTTTGGTACGTAATAAGGTGGTTTATGATTTGGCAATTAGTTATTGAGTGTACGATTAGTGGTGGCGTGTGTATGCAAGGTGTATTGTGCAGGTTCACACAATACGCGGCGCGGCTTTGTGTCTCGTGTTCGCGCCATTGTGCTCGGACATATTACCCAACGTTCCCACATTGTATCTGCTCCTGCTGTCTGTGGCTTCTTCCTTTGATGGGACATATCTTATTTGTCGTACGCACTATTGTACACAGTTACTGTTCGAGTTTTTTGTAACTATTCTTATAAGACAACAATTGGCGTTGGAGTTCGACGTAGGCGTTGAGGGATGTTTAGCAGAAGTATTATATCGTAATTCTTCAATAATGGTTATTATGAGAGAAACAGTTTTTTGAAGATTTTTGAAGTTTTGTAACTCAAATATAATTATTTTTGTATGATGTTGTAGATGTAGACCTTTAGAATGTTGTCTATGCATACGCCACTTCGATGTAGGTACCTAACAAGTTAATTCATGTAACTACCTCCTCGCATCAGTTACCGGATATTACTTTATAGCATAGCTACACTTATAGGAATCCAGTAGGAAGCTTGCAAATTCAGTATCTAGTATCTATTTTTGAGAATAATAATATATTTATTAATTACTTCGTCAGATTTTGCTGAGCAGCTGTAATTAATTAATAAAATATGAAACTAAAATCTAAACAAGCACCAACGCTACTTCCCCGTCGGTGAACAATGAATGAACCAAAGTTAATGTATTGTAAACATTTAATTACATCGTAAGAGGGAAGTGCATTATGCAAGGGTATGCGAAAGGGTGAATGTTGACCACGACAGTCGTGGGTGCGCGAGGACCCTGCGCGGGCTCTGACGGGCTCGCACTCATGCCGGCCGGCTCACAGTCTGTGCCCGCCTCCCATTCCACGCGTTCGTTCCAACAGAACGCAACCATTACCCCTGCGAACTTTTTCGTAAACACATTTTCCCGCCAAGCTTCTTTATGGAGTTCTCTTTTTGAAATCCGGTGTGCTCGTGATTGTTGTGTGCCAGAATTATTTTTTGTGTGAATTTTATGTGGACGCGTGATGTGTTGTGGTGCAGTTATTGGGAATTTATTGGAATAGCAGAGCCTTCCTTTGGATTTCGCGGTAAGTTTTTCCGTAAGATCTATTAGAAGCTAGTTAGAATTAAGTTTGACTTAAAAATTACATAGTTCAGCTATGTAATTTTTCTACGTGGTTTTTCAAGAGGATACGACATTTTCTCTCAAGTTTAAGGACACACTGCCGGCATTTGCTTGCCGGCTTATCTCTACCTACAGTAAAACTTTATCTCTGCTGCATGATTTTTTGGTAAAGTTTGAAGATAAACATATTAAAAGATTTAAATATCAGTCTTCAAGACTGATATTTAAAAGATTTAAATATCAGTCTTCAAGACTGATATTTAAATCTTGTGTAGAATGTGTGGTTATTTGTGAAACAAACAGCTTAAAAATTAATACCTGGCTATTATAAATCAGCTAGATAGATTAAGACCAAGCCATCGCATGTAGTGCCAATTAGGTACTAAAACTTTACATAAAAAGAAGGTACTTGGAGTGAAAAAATATTTATTTCAGCAACAAAACGACAATCTGTACAAAATATTAACAATCAAAACTACCTAATAACACAATAATATCAAAACAAAGGAACCATCAAAAAACCAATCGCGCGTCACATCGATGAGCGCGATAAAGTTGCAAACAACAAAATAATGGTACGAGTCGCAGAATTAACGCTCCTATTGTGTTAGTACAATAATCCGCTATCTAGGCCAGCCTCAGTGCTGCAGACGAACCTTTTGTCTTTCATGTTCGCCGTTAATAATGGCGGGCACCGAAACAGCCGCGCACAATACCGCGAAATGTGCGCGTTTTCATTTGCAAGACAAAACGCGCTTTGTTGTTGTGTCCGCTCAATACTAAATTTATAGCCGGTGGACTGAGAGCCGTATTGACGGCTGGCTAACGAACGACCAACACCATAAATGCATTTTGATCGGAACACAGATTATGTGGCTTTCAGATGGGCCAGTTTGTGCTTATGTAACTACTTATTTATGTGTCATCATGGGATAGGTCAATCAAAAGGTGTCGGTCATTAGATTATTAAATAACCGACCTATTTTTATCTTTTTCTCTCAGAAATTTATCCTTGTATAAAGGGCCAGGTATGGCCCAGTAAAGCAAGTCAACAATCAAGATTTGATCAGCTGATTACACCAGAACAATACAATGGTACTTCAGAATTTTGATCTCTAACTTAATTTGAATAAATATTTTATTGAAGGAGTTCATTTCAAGAAAGAGACACAATTTTTTTTTTAATTCTCCCTGCCCTTATCCCAATCTATTTGGGGTCGGCGCAGCATGTTTTCTTCTTCCATTCTCTTCTATTTGCCGTCATCTCACAAGTAACATTCTTCCTAGCCATATCGACTTTCACACAATCCATCCATCGTTTCTTTGGTCGTCCCCTTCCGCAATATCCATCTACATTCATACTCAAAACCTTCCTCACAACATGATCCTCACTTCTCCGCATCACATGCCCATACCATGCCAGCGGGTTTCCGCATAATTTTTCGGTTACCGGTGCCACTTTCAAACTTCCTCTTATATATTCATTCCTCACTCGATCCATTCGCGTAACACCACACATTCCTCTTAACATTCTCATCTCTGCTGCATGCAATTGTCTTTCATTCATCCCTTTTGTGGGCCAGCACTCTGATCCATACAGGACAGCAGGTCTAACCATGGTCTTGTAGACCTTCCCCTTAAGTTTAAGAGGAAGGCGGGGGTCACAAATTGTTCCCGTAACCTGCCGCCATTTCATCCATCCTGCGTTAATTCGGTGCTTGACTGTCCGATCAATTTCGCCATCGCCCTGAATAAGTGAACCGAGATACCGAAAGTCGGAGCAGACTGGAAGTGGCTCGCTATCAAGCGTCATGGCTTCAGGACTGGAGAGACCGCCGAAATCGCAGAACATGTATTCGGTTTTGGTTCTGCTGATTTTCAAGCCAACATTCTCCAGTCTCTGTTGCCAATTTTCCAATCTGCTCTGGATCTCAGGTCCATCTTCACCAACCAGGACAATGTCGTCGGCATAAAGCATGCACCAGGGTGCCTCTTCCTGTATGTCCGCTGTAAGTGCGTCCATAACCAGTAGGAAGAGGTATGGGCTTAAAGCCGACCCTTGGTGCAAGCCCACAGCCACACTGAACTGGTCAGTATTGCCAGCAGACGATCGGACATACGTACAGGATTGCCTGTACATCGCACGAACTAACTCCACATACTTTGCAGGCACACATTTCTCTTTCATGGCCCACCACAGCACTTCCCGAGGCACCCTATCATACGCTTTCTCAAGATCAATGAACACCATGTGCAGGTTCCTGTGCACACGCCTGTACTTTTCGCACAATTGGCGAAGTGCAAAGATGGCGTCCATTGTCCCTCGACCTGGCATAAACCCAAATTGATTTTGGGTAATCTCGCTCTCTTCTCGTACTCGTTTCTCTATCACCTTCTCCCATATTTTCATAGTATGTGACATGAGCTTTATCCCTCTATAGTTGCCGCAATCTTGCACATCCCCTTTATTTTTGAAGATGGGCACCAGTGAACTGCTGCACCATTCTTGTGGGATGACTTCTTCATGTAGCAACTTATTGAAGAATAAAGTCAGCCACATACATCCGTCACGTTTTAGTACCTTCCA
>NWSH02000505.1:4727857-4745611 GCA_002382865.2 Heliothis virescens
GTTTTGGTTCTGCTGATTTTCAAGCCAACATTCTCCAGTCTCTGTTGCCAATTTTCCAATCTGCTCTGGATCTCAGGTCCATCTTCACCAACCAGGACAATGTCGTCGGCATAAAGCATGCACCAGGGTGCCTCTTCCTGTATGTCCGCTGTAAGTGCGTCCATAACCAGTAGGAAGAGGTATGGGCTTAAAGCCGACCCTTGGTGCAAGCCCACAGCCACACTGAACTGGTCAGTATTGCCAGCAGACGATCGGACATACGTACAGGATTGCCTGTACATCGCACGAACTAACTCCACATACTTTGCAGGCACACCTTTCTCTTTCATTGCCCACCACAGCACTTCTCGAGGCACCCTATCATACGCTTTCTCAAGATCAATGAACACCATGTGCAGGTTCCTGTGCACACGCCTGTACTTTTCGCACAATTGGCGAAGTGCAAAGATGGCGTCCATTGTCCCTCGACCTGGCATAAACCCAAATTGATTTTGGGTAATCTCGCTCTCTTCTCGTACTCGTTTCTCTATCACCTTCTCCCATATTTTCATAGTATGTGACATGAGCTTTATCCCTCTATAGTTGCCGCAATCTTGCACATCCCCTTTATTTTTGAAGATGGGCACCAGTGAACTGCTGCACCATTCTTGTGGGATGACTTCTTCATGTAGCAACTTATTGAAGAATAAAGTCAGCCACATACATCCGTCACGTTTTAGTACCTTCCATACTTCAGCTGGTATATCATCAGGGCCTATGGCCTTTCCATCTTTCATACTTATTACTGCTCTTACTACCTCATCCATACTAATTTCTCTTACCAATCCCTTATTTATTTGTGCCTCTTGNTTTTGGCCTCTCGGGCTGTCCATGGAGTTGTACAACCTCTCTTGCGCCTCAGCTCTAGCAACTGCTTCCGCCTTCTTTGCTTTCTTCTTCCATTCTTTGTAAACCCTCTGTTTTTCATCCTTCAAACTTGCATTCCCAACAAAAAAATACCAAAATTCTGTTTGCCGCTTGTTAGAAGCTTATAGTAAGCCCGAGTAACGTCTGTAGAACCACGTAGAACGCTACATAAATTCAAATGGAACCCATACTTATACAAAAACTGAATTGGTGACGAAATTACAAAAATGGGTTTTTAGAATCAGCGATGTAATCTTAAAAGTATGGTCCCCTCTTAGATGATAAAAAAATACAATACCTCTAGTTTTCTAGTAAACAATAATAACTTTTTGATAACAATGTCATTGGATTCAACATCGCATTGAATTTTACTATTTTTTAATATTTTCCATCATTGTATTCGTATTCATTCTCAACTTAACCTAGAGCTATATTTTCCCGCCGAACGGGTCAGTTTCCATTTGGTGAATATTTTTTGAAAGCGTGTAAGGCAAAGGAAAGATAGGTGGTCTCTGCGGTGCGTCGGTAGCTCCTTGGGTTACCAATTGCTGACGGCCATTACAGGATTCTTACCTTACTTGATAGGTTTTTTTAAGTTTTGGGGGTTTTAGTAAGACAAGTATGAAATTTTAATATGTAAGCAGACAAATAGTGGAAAAGGTCATAGATAGAGCTGACCAATTAAATTATATGATTAGTAATATTATAAGCTAAATTATTACTTTAATTATTTAACTGAAACATATTTTGGAACGAAGACGGTTCTTATTAGATTCAAAATAGAAATAATGCCAAAAATAAAGATAAGTAGTGCGCAACCAACTACGAAATAAAACATACAATAAATTTAGTGCGACACGCACTTGGCCAAGTTTTGCTTATAAAAGATGCCGTTATGGCTAAAACGCGGATACAGACGAAAACCGAATAAAAAACCTCTAAGATCCCCACACATAAAGTTACACTCGAGACCCCAAAGAGTATACTCACAAAAGCGTCGTAATTGGCCCGTTCTTTTTCTACTTCCCTGAAGCATTGAGAGCCAATGAAACGTGTGCATTTAAATGACGTTCCACAGCTTTGTGGGGTCACACTAAAGTTGTTCGTGAAACCGCCAGTGAGGCTGCGACTTTTGTTTAGTAAGCACTGAGGGACTACTCAAAGAAAAACCTGCTTGTTAAGAAATCATTAGTCATGCTTATTTGAAAATGGAATGGAATCGTCACGCGGTTACATTTCAAAATGTGTGCAGGCTTTAGGCTATCTATACAATTGAGTTGTCAATTACGTATTAAAATAATTATGGTATGTATACTGGATAGTTTTTAATTTTTTTCTTTATTAACAAGAACACAAACAATAAAATGTTCATGAAAACGTGTAGTTAATAGAGGTTTCATCTTTACTAAAGTAAATGCATCCTTATAGGTAGTAATTTCTTCACTTTCAGCGCTTTCTTTACAACTTTGATAAAAAACACAATCGGACATTGCAAACGTCCAATCGGGCCATAGTATGGCGTTAAATAGGTATATTGTTGAAAGAAAATACTTTTGTGAATCGCAAAAAAATAACGAAACCTTATCATTAAATTATTTAACTTGCGGGTTTCTTTTTTTTTAATCTTGTTTGGAGTGATTAATTAAGTTATGGCGAAAAAGCTACCGAAAGCAGCATTTATTTGCAAAAGAAGTGGATGATGGAATGATTGGGCTTTTCAATAGGTAGCAAATTACAGAATCGAATACAAAATTCAAAAATAACGTAAAAAGTGTAAAAAGTGACAGCACATCGAATACAATGTTCTTCGTTTAAATTTAAAAATCAGCTTCCTCTCGGATCCCCGGCACGCACCACAAAACATACTTACATAACTACACATCCCTCCTTTCTCCTATTGAATTGACTCCCCCCCTTCGCCCACTCCCATTCATTCTTTACAGCTTTTGTAGGAGCGCTCAGTCTTTTTGTAACAATGCTGGCGATGTGAATAGAAACTGTCGAAATATTGTTAAGCATGATGTCATCTTGCAGACGGCGGCGGGTTATTTTGATGGCATTGAGAAAGCTGCTGCCGATAATTAGTTTGTCAGATTTAAAATATCCGAATATGGAATTGATGTTCAGATGTGCAGATAGTCGGTACAAGATGTCTGCACGCGAGTGTAATGTTTGGGGTCTTTTCTGTTTAAAAAATGTGATTAGACGTACCTAAGTCTTAATTAGGAATTTATACTCATAGAAAATTATCTTTCCTAAAACAAAATTAATACACGAGTGCTTCATTATGCGCAGCCGCAGACAAAAACTAGATTAGAATTTGCAAACTTTTATCAATATTTAAAGAAAAAAATGATCTTTGTAAAGTGGCAATGATGATCACAACCCATAGCAGGTATGGTTAACTCTTGAAAAGATGATGGGCTAAAACTGTGATTTGAAATTGTTATGATATTATTTATTACTTAATATTACCTCTTTAAGACAACCTTTCAATAGTCTATAAAAGAGCAATCAAGCTGAAATATCTACAGCCGAAAATTGTCTTTTACATTTTCTAATTTGACAATCGCTATTCTACTGTCTATCGATAATATACATAAAAGTAGAGTATTAAAGTAAACAATGGTTAGGTACTAGGGTACCAGAGGGTGTAGGGGGGATGGGCGATCGGTATTTGGTGCTCGCATTGTCGTTGAATAACTTTTGTCCCTATTGTGTAGCTGAAAGTAGAGCCACAAAGACTCTACGGCGTGGAACATAAACCGAAATTCATCAGAGCGCCGATTGTTCGTTTCTTAATGGTGTTTGCAGCTAGATTTGTATGTATTTTCGCTGGTTTTTGGATTAAGTATATTATTTTGTTTAGTTGTACGAATGTTATTGTTTGAAAGTCTTCATTGGTGAAGGTTAAGAAAAATCAAATGTGTTTTTCAAGATAAGCGATTTTGGGAACATTGACATTGCAACTCATATTCTCATAGTCACGAAGCATGAAACCTACGAGGAATAAGTATAGCCTTTCACATTTAACAAATAGATGAGCACAGCAATATCTCTGAATAGATACTCATTGCTGCATAATTGCGCAGACTTTTCTTTGCTGAAAACTTTCTTCGAGTGAGGGTGGATTTCAATAACTTATCTATCTTTTGATTTGTTTACTTGAGATACAATTTTGGCATTAAATTAGTGCTTGTACAATGCAATGTCAAAGTCCTATCTCTAATTAGCATGTCAACAGATAGACAGCGGTTATTGGAATCGTCGCAAGACGAGGATTATGATGGTCTCAATTTACTCGTAGCAGACGTTAAAGAAACTTTTAAGAAGTCTCTATAAAATAACAAAATTATACAACCAAACCGATCAACGGGAACAGAACCTACTTCGAAAGCTGTCACCCCGATCAGCTGATATCTTGATTACGTAAGGAGTACTGAGCTCTTTGTACGAACATTATCTTCGCGTCATTACTTCAATACAATCAAGTGCATTGTAATTGAATGAGATCTGACTGGCAATCATTGTTCCAGCTTCTGTTATCAAAGCTATCAATGTAGATGTATGGGTCATAGGCTGTCTAGTAATGTAGCTGTGTTGCAATGAATGACGGGTTTGACTAGATATTGCAAGTTGGAGATCGCTTAAAATAGGATCAAGAGACTGTTTTGAGTTATATGCGGTATCAGTCAAATGAATAGCTGTAATTAAGACATTTATATGATTGGCTGCGGGATTGTTCGAAGGATTTATCGCGGCCCAGATACAAGAAGGAACACGGTAGGTTTTAGTCAGTAAAATCTGACACTTTGTCACCCACAGCGTGATCATCTGATGATTTCCCATTGAGAAAAAAGAGAAGACGTGTAGGTATATGATATACATAGATTATATGATCTGAGCACAAGATCGCAGAAAAGCTTTCATATCTCAAAGATCACCTTCGTCAATTTCAATGCAAATCATATTTTTTTACGACTGGTTATAATTATTCTCAATTTTCTAAAGATCAAATCAAGCCTTACGAAACTGACGTAAATTCTAACTCAAAACTAAAGTGTAAAGGATAATCACAGAGGCATTACAGAAGTTTCGTAAAAGCAGCGACACTTTACGTCGGAATCTCGCCACATCTCGGCAAAGCGTAGAACGAGGGCGACACACAAAGGGGTAGAAAAATGGGTAACCTACTCCTACAGGCTTTACAAATCTTACTATTCATATAACATCCATAGAAATCATGGGGGCCATGGAGGTTTTGCGGCCGTATTTATAGAAATATATAATTGCTGGTTGCACTTTTCTTACTGCGAATTCTTTTGAATTTCCCTACGTTTAGGGAAAGGGTAGCTATCTTTCTAATTAAAAGTGCAGTATTTAATAATTAGTTCAATAAGAATTTTTGAATATTGTTTTGCTGTTTGATACGATGTTGATATGAAAAGCTTATCAGCATTTTTAGAACTTAAAACCCATTTATTTTGCTGCATTTCAGCCGAAGCAAAACTTCTATATGTAACCTAGTAGGTAAGTATTGCATCACGGTATCACAGGGACACCGTCAAAGAAACCATGGCTTTTCTGCTTTCAAAATGTTTGAAAATTGGTATAAAAAGGTACAAAAACACAACGATATTTAACGATAAGTTCTATAAGTATTTTTTAACTTACACTATCTTTTTACTTTTATCACTATTTTAGCAAAGTACTATTGTTAAATCTAACGGTTCCTAACCTGCGCCTGAGAGCAAGCTGGTGTCCGGCTTTCAGAGTTAAAAGTATTCATGAAGATATTCTGAAAGCGGGCCGGCGTTCCTTTTTGTATTGGTCACAATGAGCTATCCTCAAACGCAAGTGATTTGGTGCAACTTGTCGGCGTTTCGAGGGTCGTGTCTTCATAATGTTTATGATTATTCATATTTTATACATACGCCGTTGAGGTTAACACAGGATAATCACGTGATGATTGCACAAGATTGAAATAGATATTTAAATAAAGTAGGGCAAAGTAGCTAAAGGGTAAATCGACTTCTTATCTTAAGACTACTGCGTATGTGTGTCAGACTTTTACTGACTAAAATCTACCCTTGTTCCTTCTGGAGCTCTATGTGTACGAGTTCGAACAATTTTACAGCTCCAGCAAGGAAATTTTTTATCCTTCTACTTTTACCGTTGTGGAAAAAAAGCATTTAAATATTTGTGAACCTGTTAAACACGACGTACAGGCCAGCCCCTGTCTTAACCTGTCAAATTTCTGATTCTGATTCATGTTCAATTGGTAATATTTGACAGATGTGGGCAGGTTTCTTGCGTCCGCATGTACTATTATTGTGATAACACCAATACATACGCAGTAAATAAAGGCAGCCCGCTTCCGCTTATCGCTTATTCCTGGACCATATTTTCCCTGAAAGACACAAAATTACTCGCTATTCAGCTGCTTTGAACGTAATTTATAATTGAAGGTCCGAAGCCACTCGATGATGTCTTTGATATTATTTACAAAATAAGGTCGTCATGGGGTTATTTCATTGATGATACAATTAGCGTGTTTATCCTGCATGTAAAAAGAAAATAAATGAAGTGCTGGAAAAAAACAAGCATTTTTGAAGAGAGCTAATAACCTTCACCAATGATGGACTGACCAACCATCCGGTGACGGTTGTTCGGAAAGTTATTTATAAATTGGAATGAAAGAATAATCATTATTCAAGAGGATTGCGTGTAAGTATTTAAAAGAAACGCTGGTGGTAACCTTATGGCTGCTCGAAAAGCGATGTCAGGTTTGGCACACATTTAAAACGCAAAAAGTCAGTTTTATTTTTCTTGAAAAACTTTCAGTGAATCGACAAACTGGAAAAATAAAATCTACAATAAAAAATATAATTTTCCACTATTCGCCTAATTGATCGATGCCGTGTTTCATTAGAACTCAAATAAAAATGTCCACACACTTTCTACCCCTTATTCAACCCTCGGAAAATCACGGTTAAACCAGGAGACAACAATTGTAATAAAGCGCTCCTATTATTCATGGATGTATTAACTTAATGCGATTCAATAATAGCCATTCACGCCGTAATGTGGGGTGGCGCGGTTATGTGGGCTTTTTTACTTTTATCATGAAATTAGGGTACCTATAGAGAACTCTTGTGAATAATGTGGAAAGGACATGAAAATGATATTTTCTAAGCAGGTGCCATAATGTTGCATTCATTAATTTTTAAATATCTCGAAAGCTTTTATAAATTCGCATCAATTCTATTTTCAAATATTGTCACAAACAACACTGATCCATTTTTAAAAAACTTTTTATTGTTCCAAAAAAGTATGGATATCGAGGCCATTGTCAAAATTGAGCCGCATTGGATGTAGGTTATTCGTATACGAATAACCGAAACATTTTTAACAACCAATATTTTTAGAAAATCTAAACTGCATTTACCATCTACGTCCACAGTTGGAGAAGGGCCAAAGTGTCATTTTTATCGATTGCACTAAACAATGGACGGGCCGTCACACAATAGTTGTGAATGGCAAGCGATGTAGATTAGGCAGGGGTTCGCTCTTGACGGATTAAGCCGAGCCTTGGATGTTATCTGCTAGCCTAAATACGCTTTTTAAGGCGATAATACCTACACAATTTTCTTTAGGGTGTCTGCTTGTGGGTAAAGGACAGTCCTACAGTATAACTTCCAAATTGTAAGATTTCTTTTGTACTTCTTACTTTTTGAAAGTTAAGTACAGTTTTTTTATTCACACAAATGTCGAAACAGAAATCCTTATATCCTTAACAAAAACCACACGCAGTAACGAGATACGAGACTACCACTTAGCATGTACAAAAACGTAAGGAAATCCGCCAACAAACAAACAAACAAAAGTGGCAAACCGCAAATCGTGAGGTTTAAGTGAGTTCAAATATGAAAAAAGGGAAAGTGGTGGCTCTCTATTGTCGTTCGGAATCACTTTGGCACACGCCGGGGAGGTGCTACGGGAAGAGCCAGCGGATAAATGTGATTACTATGAAGTTTATTTAACTTTTTTAATCTGTGTTTTGGCATTGGCTAATGTACCTAATTTAAAAATTTCAACTTAAACATCTGGGAAATACCGAGTTTTTTTTAAATTTTCACCAAACACAAACAATTTTCAATAAACACAAAGTATGCATGATATATTTTTGCTATGCAACCTTTTTGAAATGTGGTGGTATATGAACAGGCTGGAATGTCACAGAAAATAACGTAAAGCCATATAATAAGTCTAATTAAAAGAATATTTTTTTCTTCCTTTTTTATTAATGGCTATCAATTTATTTTTTCGTGTGAACTCGTGGCTAGTCTTATCATGCCTGAGAAGGTTATAAGTTCTATTTATTTTTTCAGCTATATGCGAAAGCTATGAAGAGCTCATGTATGAAAATGGTGATGAAATGTTTTGAATTATACAGATTGATATTTTTCTAGATATTTAGTTAAATGAGAAATTGAGATCTGAGGAATTGGCGTTACTTAGATACATCATGGAAATAAGCTTGTGTTCAGGGTCGGGATTGAAATGCCTGCCTGAATAATATTTACCATATTGTGGAACGGTTACCTTAACGTAAATGTAAAATCGTTATAAACAAAAAACGTGCTTTTTATGAAAAGACGTGCCTTTCATAGACATAGGTGATTAGAAAAACTGCTCCTAAAATAAATTATCTCTGAAAACAACAACTATTGAGATAATCTTAAACCTATCCAGATTTGCGAGTGGGCCGAGCTAAAAGCGTCTTAGTGCTCTAATTATTACATCTACATTGTGTTACGATATCATATTTGTCGACAATGGCGTCCTTTATGTAGCAAACAATCGTGTTGCTGATGAATTTCGGTCTATGTCTGCGCGGTGTCTTTGTTCGGCCCACCCTGCCTCCTCTAGTGGACAACACAATGGGACAAAAGTTGTTCAATAGCGCAAGCACCTAATACCCAGCCCACCCCTCCATTGTTTCGGGTAATGTTCGACTTTTATGGATATTTTCAATGGATCGCCTATAATCTGGTGAATGAAGTTGCGAACTCTTGCCCATTATCGCTTATGGCTTTTTGGAAAGTAGATTTTCTTTACATGCGCCCACAATGTGGCTGTGACGTAATGTATGAAAAGGGGCTTTTATCTTTTATGGCTGCTAAAAGAATTAAAATTAAACAAGTTTTATTGTAATTCGTTAATGTTTTAACTTGAAATTATTGAACCTTTAATTTTACAAAAGAAAATGTTCTTAGCGTGATCAACACAATTTGAGACAAAACTTAAAAAATCGAGAAACTTAAAGCACGATAATCGTTGAATCGATTCACAATCGAGCAGGCTCGGACGACGCAAAGTTACGCCGCCGCACCGTCCCACCAGAACACTAGATTATAGAGTTGCGCCGCTCAACAATGGCTCAGATAGCTCATAATGCAGTTTGCCGATGTTGAAAGCAACCGCCACACTTCCCCCGATCGGATTTTCCACGATAATCGTGACAAAAGAACTTTGTGCGGACTCTACCTATATTCTATTGCGATTGTCGCCAGTCGACGCATGCGGTTCCACGCTCTATTCATATCGTCTGAACGGATAACTTATCTCGCGACGTGTATTTATTTGTTAGAGTTTATTACGTCGGTATTTAATGTGAAGGGATTCCATTTTTGATCGCTGTTTCGTTCAGTAATCTGTGTTTTGATTGGTTTGTTTTGGGTGGATGTGTCGCGTGGTAAATATGATTTTGCACATGATACCTTCGAAAGTAATTTAATTAGCTTGAATGGCTTTTCTTATCTTCATGATTACAACATTGTGTCGTTTGTTTAAAATTAGCGCAAATATTATAAACTTTATTGAGTTCATGAGTTCCCAGGACCGTTGAAGAAAATGATTGCCTGAACCTCTGGGCGGGAAACGCTCGCGCTTGCGTCAATCCAGTTAGAATGCAAAGACTTTTTTTTATCCTCACACATTTCCTCGATTTAGACCATTTTAGCTGAACTTGCCTGATAATTTTGAAAAGTTTTCGTGTATTGTGTGCGCGTTTCATCATATTTTTACTGCTACATAAGATTAATTAAATTCTCTTCTGATCGTAAATACTTTTATAAACCACCTCATCTTTCTAAGCCTAAACACAGCAACAATAGAACCTACCTCCGAACACATGACTACACATAACGAGCCCGATAACAGACAATTCTCAGTGAATTTATATCAGTATTGTACAGTACAAAGACTACAAAGAGCTAGCACAAAGTTGTGGCCTTCAAACATAGAGGGCCCGCACATTAGCGTTTATAATAGTTCAAGTGACCGAGCAGACACAGGGTTGCATTGTCACGATCATACGTATTATGCGAGGCTTCCGATACGGTAAAGTTTTGGGGCACATAAGTGAAATGTCAGATTGCTTATGAAAGTTTGTGTCAACCATCGGTGTCAACTAAATGTATTGTTAAATTATTTGACATATAATAAATGAAAAACGTAATTTTGTAATTAAACCCGATGCTCTTTAAGATGAAGGTACCTAATTATCAACCACTACCAGTTTATTTCAAACGTCCATCAATATTTGTATTTTTAAAACTACCTACTTCATGAGCTAATTTGAAACAGATTATAATCAGGAGCACCAGTTCTGAAGCAAATAATCAGTCAACTAAGATTCTATTGACAACAAAAAAATAATTAAAAATGAGTGTCATTCAATCTAACAAGGCAGTTTTTTGTCTGAGTCTAAACACTATATTCATTATCACACCATAAATAATCGTATAATACAAAGTAACGTCATAATCTTGATCACTTCTCCATTAGTTGAGTAGACTTAGCATACGCCACGTCTCGTGACGCAGTGTACGACAAAAGCACGGTCCGTAAGCCGCCGATTATACAATTTATATTCACGTCAACCCAGCCAGTTACGGCATTGTTAAGATCTCAATAGACTTGTGTTGTAATTTCATAATGTTAATACGTATGTTGTGATGTGTGGTGAGGTTGAATTCGGGGCCAATGCTACAGTTGACGTTTATTTTTGGTATGACAAGAAATCAGGAGGTTTTTTTCTTTTCGGTTCTAAAAATTATTATGGAAAGTAAGTTAAAATGGGGGATATAAGAGATTAAAAGTGAAGAAAATATTGCATGTGACAAACTATAATTCCATCAGTTTATTTCATAAGTCTTCCATGATTTTAATTTTGTAGTTTTTTTGCATAATGTTTATTATACAATAATTCGTGCTCTCATCATTTTATGTTACTTAATTTATATCTTACTTCTCGGTTATACTTATCCATAGTATCTAAAACAGTTTTGCTAGGTACTTCTTCGTTAGAAAACTTTAACAATGGTCAAAATACTCCACAGTATCTTGTCAAAACCATATGCCACGAGCATTATATCGAGTAGATCGTCATTTGTCACCCTCGCGTTATTATCAAGTTACACATTCGGTCGGTGACATATTCCTTAAATAATGGTAAGAATTGCAACATTGAGGTATATGGAAGCTTTCAAAATGAAGTGCAAAGCAAACACTCAATTTTGCGATCTCTCGTATTCTTTTGGAGGGGAGGAAAATATCGTCATCATATCAGTTCACATGCAGTCATATTCATTTCTGGATGTGCATTATTAAATGCTATGTGATACACAGATTATCGGGATTATACATAACTTGAAAAAGTTACATTCTCAAAGGAAATTTTGCGAGCTTGACGTTTTTTTTAGGTACCTATTCCATCTGAGAAAATGACTTTTTAGGTATAGGATAACATTTTATGTATAGCCAAAGAGTAGAATAAAAATAAAATATCATGATTTTATGTTATTATATCTTGATTTTCATTTTTATATGTCCCTATAGAAGATGTTTTAATTTTGTCACTGCGTTAATGAAGCTTCTGGTACTGCAACTATTACTAGTTGTCCATTAAGTACGTCACTGTCATTTTCCCTACGGGGTTAATGAATATTCACTTCGATATAAATTTAACGTAGAGCCTTACTGGAGGTTGGGAATTCTCCTTCAGTGATGCCGACGTTATTTTCAAAATAAACCACATTTATGTAACAAACAAACAGGGCCGTATAAGCAATCTATAAATAAATCATTCATTTCACACACTATCAAAACCCAGTACGAAATGTAGTAATGTTATCTAATTATATTGCGACGTCTCCGGCGCGACGACCGCCATTGTGCTAGCACAATGTCTACTAATTCCTGATCCATGTAACTTCCTGTATTGTTCCCGTGTTGACAGATTTTCCCATTATCAGCATGAACAATATACCCACTTGTAGTACACGAATAATTGAAATATTACGACGATTGGACATTGTCGGGTGACGTAGGGTTATGGTGTTGTTGTCGTTTAGCTGGTTTTGAAGGGTTAAGTTATTGCATCTAATTACGTAATAATTAAATTTCTCGTATAATTTATTAATAGATACTTCTTGTTTCCCTCATATCCTTATAATTGACATAGCTGAATAAACTTCTCTAGTACTTAAACTCGCTTCTCCCTTTGCACTTTTAAATTTACCGAAGTTTCACCCGCGTCTCGAGAAAACTATTTCCCGCACTTATGTAGGGCTACCAGTGGCTTATATTTTACTCTGATATATAAACTATCTTATTGCTAAGTTTCATCAAAATCCATTGCGTGAAAGAGTAACAAATATGCATGCGCACGTTACTACAAAGATCCTGATACTTCGACTGCTAGTAAGTCTGGCATTGTTAGCCAGTACACACAGTCACTAAAACAGTCCCTATAATTATTATAAAATGCTAAATTAAAACCCACATATTTCGAACTTTTTAGGGTTCCGTACCCAAAGGGTAAAACGGGACCCTATTACTAAGACTTCGTTGTCTGTCTGTCTCCCTCCAGGCTCTATCTCAACCGTGATAGCTAGAATGCTGAAATTTTCACAAATGATGTATATCCGTTGCCGCTATAACAACAAATAATATTTTTTTTTTTTAATTAATTATTAAGGCTGTTGATTTGTATTAATTAATTGCAAAATTGTAGAAATAATGTGCAACTTAAGTAACTCACACTTGACCATTCCTATTGTACTTTTTTCATAGATAATGATACGGAACCCTTCGTGCGCGAGTCCAACTCGCACTTGACCGGTTTTATTACTAACTAAACAATCTATAACGGCCAATACCACAATTATTTATCTGGAAAACAATTTCACAGGTCACATACGCGATAACCCATATCTCCGGTATCGGACCATCCCTCACGGCCAATCGACAGATACCCTTGTATAACACCCTATATTTGTTTCCGGAATACATTAATCTACACCTCCTGTATATGTTCTCCTCCTGTGTTGGTTGGTCCTGTTGGCGAATGTTATAAGTAATCGGAATTCGTCAATTACTACTAAAACCATAGCCGTAATTAGCAATGTTGATATTTCAAATAAAAATCTTATAAAAATATCTTATATTTATGCTATTTTAGTTTATATTTTTATTCGCTGAAAAAACATTGTTTATTATAATTATTTATATATTATTTATTGCGGAGATATGTGCACTATATGCATTCACGTAACGCCTCTTACTCGCGCGCTCTTAGCATCTTTCCCCTCGCCTGGCAAGGTCTTATGCTGTTCAGAATCGCCTGGCATTTTACACATTTCTTTTAAGTGACTTACTCTAACATATGCCTAAATTTCAACTTTACAGGAGAAAGTTTATTTTACCCCCTAAACTATGCACCTTTCGAGTCGCCTGGCAGATACTTCTGCTTACTCAAATCGCCTGGCAAT
Organism: Heliothis virescens; assembly: GCA_002382865.2. Classification (NCBI taxonomy): domain Eukaryota; kingdom Metazoa; phylum Arthropoda; class Insecta; order Lepidoptera; family Noctuidae; genus Heliothis; species Heliothis virescens. The sequence continues at coordinate 4,741,603 of NWSH02000505.1, forward strand.
TTTTTTCCATAATAACCAATAAATAAACTATATTATATTAAATTTTGAAGCTTACAGAAGTAAGTTTTCTTGTTTATTTTACATTTTGAAAATTAAAAAGGGTGATGATGTGCAGGGCTGATGCCTGCCAGATCATTGCTGTTGGCCTTGGTGTACTATGACTAATCACTCCACAAATTTCTAGCCTTACAGGCCGACCGTTAGTCGGAGGGTTCACTAGCTCTCAGGTTATTTGTTCAGAAGTTGTAATCATAATAGGGGAACTTCCCCAATTGAGTGTTACTCTCATAGTTGGTACAACGAAACTTTTACGCCCCAATAAAACAATTAAAAAGACAGCAAAACTAAACAAATCACATCCATTCCATTGTACTACTTCATTTGTTTCCATACAATGTTGTCTGAAATTGTGATCCATCAAGAGTTGAATAACATCACACTGAATAGTTGGTGGGCGGCTTATGAATCGCGGCCAGCTTTCGCAGACCTCTCGGAACACCCTTCAGCACCCCTCCGATACCGCATATTGTTTTGTGCGAAAGGGGGAAGGGGTGCAGGGTTAACTGGTGGTACCGAACCATTGTTGGTGCGTCGGATTCGAGTGCGAATTGTCACAGGCAGTCGGACGATTTTATCAATCGCTTATTATTCAACTCCTAACAAATGGATGATGACTCATTTGTGAATGTGGCGCCAGAATGTTGGGATAGTTCTGCAATATGTTGTTGATGTGATTTTGATGTTTGAGTAATTATTGAGTACAATGTAGGTTTATTGTAGCAACCTTACTTATTTCACAAACGGTAATCATCATTTTATACCAACACAACACTATCCAAGTAACGGTAGCGTACAAACCAGCGAATCTGAAGTATGAGATTAGAATATTTTTAAAACAGGTACCTATTTGTAATTTGAGATATTTATTCGAATGGCTCATTAGGTGACCCATGGGCTAAATGCAGGCTATAGCCTCAACCCAACCAACCACTACTGAAAACATTTAGCACGACAATGGTGCCAGTGTTTGTAGCTACCCTAAACATTTTCAGTCCAGAGCAATAAAAAAAAAAAATGATTCGATACAACTTTTTTGCGGTGCTTTTGCGAATTGAGAAATTCTGTGTAGGTACTATTTCAGATTTTTCTTTATTAATATTATAAGTATAATCTCAACCCTAATGAGTCGGTAGTAGGGCTCAACGATCAGTGTAGCGTGAAGCTCTCGTGTGATTTCCCAACTGCGATGAATTGATGAGCTTTTTTATATTCCGTGGAGCACGCGTGTCGGCGGTACATCGTTATTTTGTCTCTTGTTCCGCGTGTTTTAATTTTATTTTTAAGGATTTCGTTGGTGCACTAATTTTCTGATTATTTTTTTACTTATTTTTGGACGAAAAATCTTAAATGATAAATAAATATGAAATTAAATATAAACTTTTGATTAGTCAGAGATGAAACCTATTTCCCTCGTTTATCTGAGCAGCTTGAGATCTTGAGCTTGAGATCCAGAACTTTCATTTATATCACATGGTGTCAGAAGTAGGTATATTACACAAGTCTATACCTTTTTTTTCTGGGAAATCATCAATTGACACGCCCCACTGTAGGTGCACCTTAAACACAGAAATCTTATTATGGGAGTGTCAGACTCTTACTGACTAAAACCCACCATGTTCCTTTTGGAACCCTTCATATGCCAGAGCCGCGGTAATTTTTTCGAACAAACCCGCAGCCCTGGAGCAAGTCAACGCCTTGCTTTAGGTTCATGTTTACGGACTCTTAATGTTATGTATTTACGAGTACCTACTCAAAATTTGCATACCGATTGATCGGTGAGAAATGCTGAACGTAATGTAACTGAACACCTGTAAAACCATCTCTCTGCAAATAAAGATTCTTATTCTTATTCTTATTCTTATTCTTAGTTCAGAGGTTATCTATTGAAAAGTAAGAGTACTTGCGTGTCTCGCAACAGTCACTCCGCGTCTCAGCCGTCGATCCCACTACGACGTCAACATTAGTAGTTACTGTTGGTAAAAGCGATTTTCATTCGATTTGGCCGTTTGAGTGAGCGGGCACAACAGTAGCAGATATCGAACGAGTCCATTGTTGGAGGTGACATCTAAAAGCATTGTGCCAAGCAGTACAATCGCGCCATTACCGGCGCCATTGTGACAATGTTAACATATCGTTATCTAGATCAAGCGCCATCTATTGTCCGTCGTGGAGACTTTTGTGTAAGAATTTTCTTTCCTTTTCAGCGTTTGGTCGGATAGTTTTGTTACGGTTTATCGACCTTGAGCTGGTGAACAATAAGGGGCGATGTATAGTGTTAATTGAACCACATATACCAGCAGTAACATTTGGATCCAATATTAAAGAAATGATTCATAATGTAAAGCTTCCTCTGTTTAGTCACAGCAGTAAGAGGGTTGAACAAGTGATACCTATACCTTCGACGATCGATGCGCGGATCAGTAGGTATCGATAGATAGCAGCAACAACTAGTCGTATTAAAGGATATTGGATAAGAAGGCTACATGCAACTTGAAATAATGATATTTTGCAGATGTATTCAGTAAGACATTGACCCAGTGTTGGCCCCCAGATAAGGTGAATGATTGAAGTAACAACTCACTGTATATCCTAATTCAGAATATCAAAAAAAAACCATGAAGTATGACTTAAATAAAGGTTACTTAATAGTTTATCGAGCCTATTTAATTTTCTTGCCTACGCTAAAGAAAATCTGCGCGCTCCGCTCGTAGTACTGCGTAGCACGCGTCTACGTAACGCTACGAAGTTTTTCGCAAACAATTTCTTTGAGACATAATTGAAGTTTCACAATATTATCGATCACGCTGAGCTTTCATTATGCTTTCTAAACTTTATGACTAAAGCCTAATCAATATACTTTGTAATCATGTTCTATTTTTAATGATCCATTTTCCTTACTTTTGTGACTGTTTTCATTGCTGTTTGTTTAACTTTAGCTTTTATATACATTCGTTTTGATTTAAGAAAAACATCCATATTGTTACCATTCTCTAGCATCAAAAATGAAACAAAAGAAAATCTGCGATATACCACGAGGAATTAGCACGCAGAACCAATAACCGCACTAGCAAACTTTAACACGAAAAGCTAAACAATAACCCGTCATTACAAAGTATGGAGGGATGACGGGACATCCAGCACGCGCTGACCAGCTACCACCATTGTTCCAGCACCACAATGACTTGTTAATGAGATCAGATCCATCCCGCTGGACAATGGCCACCCCCGCCCGTCCCACTGATTTTATTAATTAATTCATTACAATAGAACCTGAGTTTCGGACCACTATCTATTGTTTGGCGATAGTGATTCAGCAGGTTGACCTTATGCCGCCTCAGGGATAAAGGATGGACTGATTATTGTAGTTGATTTTCATGATTATCCTTGTGTGGGGTGCTTTCTGATTTACTAAGCAGATCACTTCAATTTTTTTTTTCATTAATCTTCATCATAAGTTACATTTCAGCCAATTCATACGTGTGTACCGTTGATGTGCATGGTTAGCAGCGTCAAAAATAAAAAAAAGAAATTTCAATTTATACGTTTTTATTTAATAATATATACAATCTTAATTTATAGACACATATCAAAATCTACGTCTATATATATTTACAAACTTAAAACTACTCTTAGATACTAAAATAAAACAAACTAAAAAACGTATATAAAAGGACATTAGTGATGTTAGGCGTCGAAGTATTCCTCCACATCACTGTCCTCCGGAAACGTGCCCAGAAGACTGGCTGCATTGCCACGTTGTATGGCAATGCTAATTCTTTCACCAAAAAATAAGCCAGCCCTCTGGTCACGTGAAGCGTCAACAAGCCTTTTAGCTAAATCCTTGAAAAGGAGGCGTGTACTTGGGCCCCATGGTCCGAGCGTTTCGACCCCAAACGGCTCGAAAGTATAGTTGCCAATAAGGTTGCTATACTTGCGCCGCTTGGTGGTC
>NWSH02000505.1:4748264-4780549 GCA_002382865.2 Heliothis virescens
ATACTAAAATAATACAAACTAAAAAACGTATATAAAAGGACATTAGTGATGTTAGGCGTCGAAGTATTCCTCCACATCACTGTCCTCCGGAAACGTGCCCAGAAGACTGGCTGCATTGCCACGTTGTATGGCAATGCTAATTCTTTCACCAAAAAATAAGCCAGCCCTCTGGTCACGTGAAGCGTCAACAAGCCTTTTAGCTAAATCCTTGAAAAGGAGGCGTGTACTTGGGCCCCATGGTCCGAGCGTTTCGACCCCAAACGGCTCAAAAGTATAGTTGCCAATAAGGTTGCTATACTTGCGCCGCTTGGTGGTCTCTGCAGAAGCAGCAGCCGCACCAGCACAGCCTGCCGTGCTAGGAAGATGCGATGGCGCCAGGGTGTCGACGCACGTTGCATCCCACACCAAGGGCCTACCCATCTTCCATGGCAACAACGTCATACCATCTGGCCTCTTTCCATCGTCACGTACCAGACCATTGGGTTCTAACACGGCTGGTACGCCGGCAGTGGAAAGAGCTCGACGAATAATGTCGTTAATGCTGGCATGCCGCGCCATACGACCAGCACTTCTGCAGCACGACAGACCATGATGCCCAAGACTGTCGACAGCTTCACCGCAATGACAGCGATGTGGAGCAACACAAGGAGCGCCCAACCGAAGACATGTAGCGATACGTTTTCGATTTTAATATTGATCAGCGTGAAATATTGCCTGTATGGACTTGGTATCTGAAAACTTTCTAATGATTGTTTTTTTCTGTTACAATATTGGAGCCCATTTATCACAGTATACGGGTAAATTACCTATCAGAGGGTTCTAGTAGGTTTGCATATCCCTTTCTACAGCTCAATCACTTGCTTCACATTTACGGTGCTTTGGAGCGTTATGTACAGACGCCAGCACATCAACTTACTACAATCTTTCAAACTTCAATAGATTTTCAACCTTATCACAATAGTGGAAGGTTCGATAGTGGAAGGTTCGATTGGTAAAGTTTGACAGATTCCAGTAGGATGACCTGCTGTTGTCTGTACCAATATTTCCGAAACACATCAACTTTTACATGGTTCGCAATACAGTCACGTCACAGCGATGTCGCGTCGCAATTTCTCTATTGTTTTTGAAGTACAATGAAGTACTCAGATAAAATAGGAGTCGGCTGGAGTTAGCATATGAATAAAGTGGACAAAAGACCCCTTCTGTCCATAGCGAAATTTTATTAATTGTGCTTTGTGATAGGGCTGTGCGCGCTCGAGCTGAATTTTCATCAGAAATCGTTAATGAAATAATCGTACTTATGGATGGACAATGTTTTTTGTATGCACTGTGTGTTTATCAAAACTCTTAATTAAAAATGGGGTGCAAATAACCAATTTTAAGGAGATGCATCACATGTAGGTAGTATTAAAGTCAGGAAAATTATATCATCTCGATTTCAGGAAGTCACATACGATTGTTTAAGATTCCCAATATGTCTCAATATATACGTATAGAACATGAACTATGTATACTGTGGATAATAAATGAGCAGTTATACTTATAAATCCTCTCGCATTCAACTAAATATCCAACCAACACAACATTTTCATCAGAGCACCTTTGTGCGAAACTCCGCACCGATTCATGCAGCACATATTATTCAAAACGAAGTAAGGAAACATGACCAGTAAAATTCAATTTTAATATTGCATCGTATCTAGTGAGAGATTGAATTTTGATACGTCTCGTATGCGTCCCAGAGATTCGCCCCTGCGGCCGCCATTCAGCGTCGCCCGGGCGTGGTGCACATTGCAACGATACAGACATGCACTGTACAAAATGTTTTATAGTATTTTTCAGTTTTTTTTTGTTTATTTTTAGGAGTTGCATTACCGTCGGAGCTTTCGCTAGTTGAAGTGCTATTGTGGAAAGTTTTAGAAAAAGTTAATTTGGATTTTTGAATTAGTGTCACTCAGTATGATGTGTTTGCATGTAAATTGTATTCTTATTGAAGCAAGAAAGAAATATTTTTATTGCGTATAATCTATACTAATATTATAAAGAGGAAAACTTTGTTTGTTTGTTTGTTTGTTTGTTTGTTTGTTTGGTTGTAATGAATAGGCTCAAAAACTACTGGACCGATTTTAAAAATTCTTTCACCATTCGAAAGCTACATTATCCACGAGTGACATAGGCTATATTTTATCCGGGTACGGGCAGTAATTTCCACGGGATGCGAGTGAAACCGCGGGAAAACGGCTAGTATTTAATAAAATTATGTAATTGAAATTATTATAGTAACCTACGTTATACGTTTACCCGTCAAATATAACAACACGCACACATTACCTATGATTTACTTTGTATAACTGACTCAGCTTTTTAATAGCATGTATACAAAATACGTAAGGCTGGACATTTTGTACCTCAAAATAATGATTTCATACATTATTGAACTGTAGTATTGTCCCCACAGTAACAGTTCGTCGACACACTATGCGATTCACCACCGGCTTTGCAGAAATCATAAAGGCGAGAGATCAAACGACGGACGGTCTTTTTGACCCCGATAACGAAATGATACTCTCCACCGGGCGGACTCACGAGGACCTCGTCTGCCGAATTAGCAAGTATTGTCTGATTTGATGTGTAGCTCTTTGAGATAGCGTATTTTTCATGTACAAATTGGTTCATATTGTCAAAGAAATTGAGAACAAGGATCTCAATCGTCCAAGTTTCTGTACATAGATAACAATTCAAAAAGAGATAACAATTCAGAAAGAGAGATAAGTATTTTTGACATACTTAATAGAATATCCTGTTAACGTTTTCAGTGATGTTTCAGGCACAATAGGTAATTACGAATCTCTTATCATCTATGGATTTTAATGAAAACTTGCAAGTGTATGAGATTAATAGAGTGAAGGCACGCGGCGCAGCGGCCGACAAGGCCGGCTCCATGTCAAGTTCGGAGCCACCTCGTACAACGCAAAGCGGCGCTACTGTAACAATAATGGCTCGGCCCCCATTGTTTGGGCCCGTGGCACATTACGCTTTTGTCTCTGCCCTCTCCCGTTCCTCACAATGCGGCCAGGAAACAAGTGAGCCTTTATTTCGCCTCTTTTTGTCTCGGAGTATCGCTGCTTATTGTCTTCATTCGATTGTTCGGGCCTCTTCAGAGGGCACATTGTTGTGGACTCCGTCGTTAGTGCTGAGTTGGCGGATGTGCAATGTTCTAAGTGTCGTTTGAATTTTAATACGACGGAAAGTGTGGTAGGTTGGGAGCTCGCTTTGTGATAGTGTCTTGTCTCGTTCATTGACACGGTGGCCGTGCTCTCGTTCATGTGGTGGTACGCGGAGGTATCCAGTATTGTTTTCGGAAGCAAGTTCCTGTTGCTCAATGTGCTTTGCGCACCTTGAGGGCCATGAGTTATCTACTGAATAAACAGGACCATGCCATAAGTAATGTTTTTAACGTTTGGCACGAGCCCTTAATTTAATTGAAATGAAATTTTAGGATCTGCTGAAAACCTCTTCCAATTCTCATTTAATGAATACAGTCAGTTGTTCGTTGGAACACGGCAAAGAGCATGATCATCATGCTCATGGAAAAGTACAGTTCACACAGACAGTTCGCTTAAATAAACACATTTTAAAGCGAATGTTTCAAAATTAAATAATTCTTTTCGATCCAAAATAATGCAGTACGGTAGGCTTGCATTTCAGGCATAAATGTTCATGATGCAGAAACGGCGCTTTCCAATTTCCGATGCATCTGCCGCTGAAATTAATGTCACAGCTTCTGTGAACAATACAAGTATACTCACAGAAATGACTTGTTTAGTGGAAATGTATTGTAGAAAAGAAAATTGAAATTGGTGGGAGACGAGTAGTCTCCTGAAACATTAAGTTGACCAAAACCTACCAAAAGCCTTATAAAACATAATCTTTGTATGTTAAATTTTAGTTCCTCGAAGCGGGTTTTCATTTTCCGTTTTACGCTTGCACCTTACGCTGTGCGACGACTCCATGAAACTTTAATGAAAGCTTACGTAAATCAGATTTTTCTTTTACCTCGATTATTTTCCTATAATAGAAACAGGCATATATATTGATCATATCGATATCCAGCCGTGTTTATCTACAAATGATACAAGCTCAAGCTCCTCTAGTTAGCATTGTTCGCGGCTCCATTGTGCGACTCGCTTTGTTCAGGCACGCTCCGTTTTTTCCTTTTCGCCTTCGAAACGGCGCTGAAAAACTAAGGGCCGGACTTACAAGGGTTGAGGTGTAGCTCTGTGTTTACATTATCAGGGTTTTGTCTTGTGTTAAGGAGGTTACAATAAAAATGTGGGAAAGATTGCGTTTGTTCTGAATTCGAAGTGGAAGAATCTACAATCAATTTCCAGCTATCCAGTACTGCTCCATGTTGTTGCTTTTCTGAAAGTCGTTTTCTAATTTTCGTATGTCTGTTTTCGGCGGTAAATGAGCAGTCGAAGTACTTTTTTAAAGCCTACTTTCACAGCCTGCCCATTTGAGGGTTGACCACAACAATACCTACTTTACAAGCTCGCCACAAAACATAATCCCTTCCATGAATCCGTTTTAGATTTGGTACCACCATCCGTACAACACAGCGGCGTATGAATAGACACGTTGAAATATTCTCTAACATTGTGAGTTCTTTACAAAATCGCCTACACTCGTGTGTCGCCTCGAAACACCATTCATATTTCCCGCGTTTTCCATACACAATATTACGACTTTGTGAGGCGGCGCGCTTCTCAAGTCTCCAAATATAGTCCATTGACGAGCTGCGAGCAAACTCGCTATAGCGAATTAACACTATTCATGGGAAGTTTTGAAAGAGGACTACTCTCATACAATTTGGTCGCATTCATAAAGATTCACTCCTTAGCTAGCTCGATGAATAGATTTATGAAGCGTTTTATACTAGAATATGCTATTCGAGAATAATTTCGACGTTTGTTGTCGTTTGTTTTTTATGTTTAAGCAATTATGTGTTAAATTACGGTGCTATTAGCTAGCCCTCTAGTAGATGAGGCAAGGAACAATTACGTTGGCGACAATAGTTCGCATTGTGAGGCTATCGTACTAGAAACAGTTGTTCCAGGCGCTGGTAAAAGAATGCTCGGTGGAGCGGCGTGGAACAAAAGCTGGCCCAATTGTGTTACCAGCCACCCGCTTTTTGTGTCCCGCCAAATAGGAAAATGAGTTGAATGGGAAATTCTTTGGAAGGTTTTACTTTAGTTGTTAAATATTTTTATACAGTGGATGTACGTGGAAACTATTTAGGGAAACTTTGCAAGTTCGCGATTATTATGTGGACGGAGTTGTTTTTGCTTGACTAGTATTTTTGCTGTCAGTCGTTGGTCGATCGCGGCACGATCTGGGTAGCTTTACACTGGATTGTAGGGAATTCCTCAATAGTATCTTGCAGACTAATTAGATTTATTGTAAGTAACTACGGGCGAACCTGTTAATAACTAGGACTAGCTTATTTTAGGAGGAATATCGATAAGTATAGTTTATTCTACAACAAGTAGGTACTATTAGAAAGTTGAAAAGTATGTTTGTTTGTATATTTGCTTTTTTGACTTTACCTCATGAAGTATCGATACTAATCTGATTAGAACAATTATTGCAGGGTTACATAGCCTATTTATCGATGAAGGCTAAGTAATTATCTACTTTTTATCTGGCTGCGCGAAATAGTTCCCACGGGACGCGGGTGACACCGCTGGTTGAAGTTAGCTCATAATATAACTCTGTGAAGGTGAACTATATTAAACACACACATAACACAACCAATGGTAAACGTGCAAATCTTAAAATCGATGTCACGACACAGAATCTTCATACCAGCAATAATGAATTAAAAACAGTACCTATATGAAAGGGCTTCCTATCATTCCACCATAATATATTAATAAAAGTCACAAACAGACCTTTCAGCCATCTTCCAGACCGCCACTGAATGGTGTTAATTTACTACTGAATTGCCAACTCCCGAGTGTGAGATTTCAATGGAAGATTCGGTCGACATCACAAGCACGAAATTCTATATGGAAAATGTGGAAATATAAATAGAGGCTGCAAAAAGCGACTCGAAAGGAGGGTGATTTTCTAAAGGCTTCAGCCGTTTTCAATGGACCACTGTTTAACATTACTCACTGAGCGATACCTATTTTCTGATTCCTATTCAAAATATACGAGAGACTCCTTGTAAAAACAGGTACTCTCACGTAAAAAGGCAATAGGGAACTTTTAAACATCTTCACTCGCCAAGAACTCGGTTTTGTTCTTCTATTTCAAAGTGAAGTCTTACTTACATTAAAAAGAAGTTCAGAACAATAGTACTGGCTGGAAAGAAAATAGCCTGTTCAGATGCTATTCAACTGTCAAAGAGTCTAAAGTTAAAAGAGGTTGTTTATTGAAAAAAATATAATAAAGAGTTTTTAATGCGTGTTGTTGGATTTATTGGTTTGCGCTTTTGTCAGACATGTCATTGTCATTAATCTAGACGTAACACTGTAAAATATTATTTACAAAATCAATTATTAGTGAAATTATCATTTAAATCTATGGCATGAAATCCGAAAGAGAACGTAAAGGAAACAGCTGTCTTTGGAGAAATGAGAATGCCTTATCCCCTTACAAAATCCGTGGAACTTGAGTGTAAGTCACGGATGTCTTAAAAACATTTTTCAGCTATGCCATTTTCTTTAAAGAAGCCACCAAGCAGTCTTCCTTCGACAATACCATCTTATGAAAGCAGCATCGGCGTTGGTTCAAAATGGTGGCCTAAAGCAATAATCTTTTTTGTGGTCCTAATCATCCAAGTAACCTTTTTTCTCTTGTTCTTCTGGAAATATGGGACTCCGGCAGAAAAAATACGGCCGTAATATGTAATTTTTTTTTATTAATTTGTGTGCAATAAGATAATTTATATAAACATGTGTATTTACTTACCAATTTGTAACTTTAATATACTAAAAATATGTTTTTATGGTCGCTCGTTATTTGAGGAAGGTTTTATATTATTTTCGACAAATCTGGCTTCAAATAATTTTAGGTACTGCCTGCATTAGTACGTACTTTAGAACTTTAGTACCTACTTCGGAAAGATACACGCAACCAACTATATTAGCAGAGCTAACAAGATTTCGATAACATCTAGCCATTAAGCAAGGCTCTTAGAAAAAAATATCGAATGAAGATAAATCTTCAGCGATGAAATGAATACTTACCTATCATTCACTTTCCTACGAATTCACCTCACGCTCGTGTCAATCGAACATATTTTCGAGGCAAATGAGTGACTAGGCCCTAATGAGTGCGTCAAAAAATAACCAGCTCATGAATGTCAATACGATGAAGATGTGGCTGGCAATCAGCGCCCCGCGGCTTTCAATTTCACTCTATTCACATATTTTGCTCACTGTACTGTACACTGTACACGTTGATTTTGGTTCAGTAGGTTTAATTTAATAAAGGAACTAGGAAGTTGATGATCGAGGAAAGCATATTTGTATCATGCCGAAGTGTTTACGAATAATATGGATTTCTTATTCTGATAACGACATTTAAACTGGACTTTTAAATGTTTATTCAAATTAAAAGATAAAAAATTGTGTTTCTTGGTGTCTTTGATTCAATAATAGCACTTTTTGATAGGTGCGAAGAGGGTTTAGGTGCCATGTTGCAGAGGATGGGTTGCGGAATTATTTCAATTGTTACATGGCGCTGGTTCACAAAGGACTCCAAGAAATATAGGTGCGTTTTAGTTAGTAAAAGTTTGACACTCTTTCGCTGCACCTACAGCGAGAAGAAAACAATATTTTGGTGATTTTCCACTTTCCAAACAAGGTAGCTACAGAAATTACTTTAATAAGTTGGGTTTCTAACGTTATTTCATTCAATTTTGAGTTATTTATTATAATTCACTTTGATTGGTTAAGTGTAAGGCAATTCAAACATAATAACTGAATAGCGTCACCCTTAACGAGCTGCGTAAAGCCAACCAAAAGCTATTTATTAAAGTGTACATAACACCCTATTGTTTTGGAGATGCATATCTATCATTAATATCAGTAGCTGTATCGGCCACCTATTCAACAATGAAAATATTATAAACCAACAAAGGCGCCACAATCCCGTCTTTATTTTACAGTGTGGAACATCGGTCCATGGAATTCGTAATTTCTTTGATTCCCGCCTATTGTGCGACTGATAAAAGAGACACTTTTCAGTTGCTCCCGTCTGAATGAATACACCCATTATGGCTACACAAAAGTGGATATTCCAAACAAAAACATCATTGCCGCGGTTATTACGGCGCGTAAAAAACAATTCAGACTATATTCCATTATGATTTCGAACAATGTAGTTGGCGAAATTGTATTTTGTCGCGAATAATGTTGGGATCGACGAGGCGCCTGGATTTATTGTCGCTGTTAAAATTTATTCTATATTTTTTTTATAAAAGAGATTGGTGGCTCGTGACGTAAAGATTTATTTCAGTTTATTTATTGTTCTCCCTATTTGTTTCCTGGAATCCTGAAAAGCTGTGTAAGAAATCTTAGAATCAGAAACGAATGTCTAAAGGTGATGTCACCCTGAAATCTGAGGTGTGGGGGCTGAAGTAGCATTTAAGCTTTTGACGCACTTACCTACTAAATATATTATAAGTAGGTACAGTAAAATATTTATTCATCGTAGGTATGTACCAGAATCTCACATAATTAACATACCAGAAAACAAGATCGATCATCTTTACGGGGAGTGAGGAGAAACAACTAGTCTTCAGTCTTCCAGGGGGGTTAACCAAAAACTGGATTGAGTGAAGAGTGCTGGTAGGCAGTTGCTTCACTGTTAGATAATCAGCTATATTCAGTTTGGCTAGAAGCCCGCCCTAACAGTGCCGGGTTAAGCAAGCAGGGGCCCGTAGCAAGAATAGCGCGAAGCTATTATTTCCTAAAAGTAGTAAGTACTTAAACTTCTTACTCACCTATAAAAAACCGGCCAAGTGCGAGTTGGACTCGCGCACGAAGGGTTCCGTACCATTATCTATGAAAAATGAACGTACCTATCTATTACTTACAACTAGCCAAAATACAAACATTTTTCGGGCAGCAAAAAATAACTTTGTTTTTCATACGAATATATGAAAAACAAAGTTATAATTTGCGGTTTCACACGTTTATTGTATGGGGACCCTCCTTCATTTTTTTAAATGTTTAGTATTTGTTGTTATAGCGGCAACGGAAATACATGATTTGTGAAAATTTCAGTTTTCTAGTTATCACGGTTTATGAGATACAGCCCGGAGACCGACAGACAGACAACGTAGTCTTAGTAATAGGGTCCCGTTTTACCCTTTGAGTACGGAACCCTAAAAAAGATGAAAAAGAAGTCAATATGGTTATGCAGACTTTCATGGTTTGAGTGCGTGGTGCTCGTAGGCTCAGAGCCCGTGGCAAATGCTAGTCTATTTCTAAAATCTAAAGAGTTCGAAACTATAAATCATCCTTCTGGATTTTAACGCTACTTTCTAAAATTTAAATCTCTTTTAATAGACCTGATCCATTCGCTACCGAAACCTGAAAAATACATCAGAAATGAACTAGCAGCGCCATCTCGTGGCGGTTGTAGTAAAGAATTCATAGAGCTTTTTGACTACAGCGCCATCTGTTGAGCAGTTGCTTCAACGATGTTCTTCGGAACCGCAGTTTACTCACTGAATAAAAAGATGGCGCTGTATTGAAGCTTGGGGAAATGAAACGGCGCCTTTTCTTTCTACGCTGTAAAGGCGGCGGAATTCACGATGTTCACTCTACTTGAAAGATGGCGTTTAACCTAAGGCGTCCATTTTGTAAATAGACATTGTTTACCGCTTATCTAGATAGCGAATGCAAAACATCTTAGAACAGCACGTTATATTATTATCAACAAATTATCCTCATCTCTCTATTTATCATTTAATTTTCGTTAGTATGATAAGATTTTCCCGTTTTATTAGTAGTTACCTAGGTAAGAAAGATTCAACGGTTTTATTGTTATTATTTTAATGCAGTAGGTATCAGTATTTATTATCAGTATGATAACGATTATTACACGGTCATCGTGTGTCATACTTAAAATAAGTAGGTATGAATAAATGATTAATATAAAAACACAATAAAAACTGTTGATTTTATTTACCTTCTACGTTTTTGAGATGAGGTCACAATTTTTTACTACTTCACTTTTTCACCAAAATACCTAATTTTTGAAATTCATTCAGCACCTTTTTAGGGTTCCGTACCCAAAGGGTTAAACGGGACCATATTAAGTACTTACTAACTTTACTTTACTACTACTATTTCATTCAGTCTTTAGTGAATTAAGTAGGTATAGGTACAGACGACAGCACATCAAGTTACCACAATCTGTCAAATTTATGCAATGGATTTTCAACCTTATCGCAATGGCGGTAGGTTAATGTTTGATTGGTAAAATTTGACAGATTCGTATACGTTGACCTGCTGTCGTCTGTACCTATTATAGGAGCGACTATTTAGAGAACAATTTATATCTTATTTACGTTTAAATATTAATTAGAGGTAACTAATTATCCTAAAGTAATTAGATTATTATTCTAATAAAAGGATACTACCTACTTATTAGAATAATAATTTAATTAAGTGTAGCCGTAACAGTACATTTAATTATTTATTTCCTTACTTCCAAACTCACCTAAGTCACTAATGACGCAGTGGTTGGGACTTTCGGAGTTCCGCATTCAATTCTGGAATGGGGAACAAAGAGACAAGAATGTCGGTAGGATCCAGGAACAATTTATTTAATTCTTGTCAAACGATAAACCTACCTGCCTTGGAAAATAGTGACGCGGCTTGTTTCGGCATATAAAATCTAATTTTTGATGATGACTAAGATCCAATAATACCTACATAAGTAGCAAGCATAATCCTAGGTGCTAAGATATAGGTAGGTAAGTTACAGGGGTCATTAACATTTACTAGCATACAACCTTGATGCGACCGCTTTTTTCTTTATTTGGACTTCGTTTCTATTTGCGGAATGCCGAAAAAATACAGATTAGGTATTACTATAATCATCTCTTTATACTTTTTATCAGAGGTGGGTATGTCAGGAATCTGGTCATATCTGTTTTTGCCACTCCAGTACCAGTAGGTACAAACATAGGGGTTATCGCGGATAGATTACGGATTACGTAGAGATCAATCAATAAAAACGAAATACGCAAACACTTACAAAGAGGTAGGTACCTACCTATATGTAGGCACCTAGACATTGCGCCTCATTTAAAATAATAATTAACCAATGCAATAAAACGATGATTGCAGCGGAATATTCCAACATCACACTTTCAGGGCCATATTTCACAAAAATGGTGTAGCAAAGCAATCATAGAACGGAATGACGTAAGCTCTAATAAAATGTAAACAAACCACATTATCTTTACTCGCTGGCAAACAATAACATGTAACACATTAAGCAGGAAAAATGTTCAAGCATTTTAATGTATGTAAATCAATTCGTAAACATGATTTCGTCGTCACTATGTCTCTAATTTCTGCTTGTTGGCTATTCGCCCGAAAATACATGTTTACGCCAAGAAACGTGACCAACTTTATTAGTAAATGCCGGGTAGCTTCTCTGGCAAAATTATATCACATGCAGGAATAAAAAATAACAAAGTTATTTTCATTTTGTACAGTCATTACACAAAGTGCTATTTGTAGCTGAACGTAGGCGTTTGTGATGATAAACACTTCAGGAATATTCGGGAGAGTTTACTTTGTTCTACAGATTTCGAAGTAAAACAACAAGTTACATATAAAAATATTTTATTAAAAACATTTTGGTAACATTTAATAAGAACACTTAGGTAAAAATAAATCGACCTCAAAATCATTTCAAAAGAACAGCCTGGACTGGAAGTTCACGGAGGAAGCCGGAACAGCAAAAAACTAAAATAAATAAAAACAATGATAACACTCTAGGCAGAGACATGTCTAATTGACAACCAGAATTAAGGCATCGCAAGAATAATTATTTAAGTACGATAAAATACCTACGTCTATTATTATAATTACAACAAATAAACGCCTAGATTGTAACGTTCAGTTGTGTATGCGCCGCGCCGTCCCGCCGGTGACCGCGGGCGGGCGCGGGCGGCGGCGCGCGACCCTGTACAAGTCTCTTGGCAGGGACTTACATCGAGTATTATTGCCACTAACATTATTCACTTCATTCACGAGACATTTGCTTGCCACTACGCCGTAATTATACACTACTAAATACTAAAACATCCCAATTATACAAAGCTATGTTAAAATTTTACCTAACTAATAATATTAACATCTTCGGCTAATTTTGATACTAGAATGATATAACATCATCTCATATTGTACTCTTAACATTACGCTGGATTATAAATTATAAGTGAGGAATAAAACATGTTACACATAATATTGCAAGCATTACTGAGATTGTGCACGTTACGTGATTTCATTAAAGTAACAGTAAATGAAAACTTAGTGTAAGAAAGGAAGATTGCTTATACTGAAGTTGACAAAGGAGTAGCGGGCTGAGCCCTTACAAACAGCTACGATAAAGGAACAGTCATAAAGATTAAATTACGAGCATTGGCACTTTCAATATTAAATCTTAATTACACTCTCGAAATAGCACTGCATATCAATAACCAACTTAAAAACTAAATTCAGATCAGTCATTTATGATATCACATCAAAATAAACAGGGAAATACATAATATGTGATTATCGATTGGATATACTATATCATATATATTATATTTTTTCAAAAGAGGTATTAATTTTCTTAAGGGTTACTAAAAATATTGAGCTCTGCGCCGCGCGCGACGCACTATATCACCATAATACGAGAACAACATTGAACCAATAAGTTTTGGTACTTGGAGTTCATCTCCGAGTTAATCTATTTCGCTAAACCTACATAATGCTTATCAGATATACGTAATACCCACACGACGCGCGCCACCGCGGCCCTGGCGCCCGCGGACAGGCCCCCGGGCTTGAGCAGCACGCGTCAGGCAAAAAACCCTTCATCCTTATACAATTTTCATTATAAAAATACTGTCATTTGACTACAGTTCAATGAGAAAAAAATATTTATCATATGAATGAACAATAGATATAATACAACATATAGGTAATATTATGTATAATATCATGTATAATGATTTGACTAAAACAAAATAAAATGCATAAAATTGAAATGATTAAAACATTGTAAAATCATTTGAAGACACATAGTAATGGAAGGTACTAAATTGATATTTTAGAAAATTTTGTTAAATAAATAGCACAACAACCAAAATATTTGGCAATGTGGATTAAATAAACATTAACAACTACTACCCTCGGCTGCTAACTTAAACAAAACTGGAATGCAAATATTGCATCGCACCTCGGCCTCTCTTGTTGTCGCGCCGCGCGGAGCCACTCGGGCGGCCTAGGGGACTACTAACTTAGGGAGACATTCACAACAAGAGCTAGTCTATTAAACTGTGCGTATCGCTCCAAATACTTTCCTTTGAACTACATTCGATTGCAGCTTTGTCATATTATAAGTTAAAACTAAAAATAATCTGAATGCAACATTTGATTTTAAAATAACCAATAACAACCATTTTGTGAGTCTGTGTGACTGAGGATATAGCACACTAGGCAAATGAAGCCACCCCTGAACATTGATATATTTATTTATTCGCCAACAGTACGTTAAGGGGCGGCTTCCTACAAAGGCAATAAAGAATTTGTATCACTGTTAGCTGCATTCTGAGATCCATGCTATATGTTCAGTCATTACCCACTGAATCATAAATACGTAAATAAATATTTGTAAAACATCAACTACTTGCTTAAGTTTTGTGTTCATAGCCCAGTTAATTGATTAGACAAACAGAAATGAAAGCTTGTGGATTTGTATCGACGTTACGTGGACGCTTGAAATGCAATGTGAGCTTAAATCAGGAACAACTGTTTGGGAGGTGAACTATGCTGCTAAACTATTTGCTTGGAGAAATCAATGCGCGCATGTTGGTCCCTTCCAAAATATTTGCAAACCTTTAAGCAGACTTCACAAGATGTAAAGAAAAATTTGAAAACTACATACTGTATTGTCTCATATCAACATTTTTTTATAAAAATAACTTTGTGGGAAATATGTCAACATTATTGTGTACAAATACTCCAGTTCCAATTTAAAGCTGATCACAACATAGCAGAACTAAAGTTGCACAAAAGGACAGTATCAATTATTCGTTATAGTTAGTATGTTATACATTACTTACATGTAATTGAAGAGACTCACACTATTAAATATCTTGACTAAATTAAGAGACCACGAATATTACATTTATATATGCACGTACATAGAGATATTGCCAGTCTGTTAACGACACTTACTATAATTTCACTAGTAGCCCAGCATCTGGGCATATCAATGACTCAAACGTTTTAAAACGGTCTGTAACAACTACTAATACCTTAGAATATCTAATCACTGCATTAATTTGTGATGATATGCACTGATAACCCATTTTGACTATGTTCCACATGGGCTCATCATTATAATAATTACAAATGAGTTGTTCAAAGCTTTATAGTTGAGTTGATAAGAAGTTGATTTTAGGGTAATGTGTCAAGATCGTATCCTCTAGATTATATGTCATCACTATTATTATGTAATGCTCGGACGGTAAATCCAACAATCATAATTACATCTTAAAATTAATCTACAGCTTGGCTTTAAATTCGTGCCTATCTCGTCAAAATCGTAAATTTAAATAACATCCGAGAAGCAGCCTTTTGGTTTAAACAATGACGATCCTATTGATAAATGACTGTGGAATATATCTAAATTATCTCCTAGAGACTAAAGAATATTATAAAACAATATTTAAATAATAACTATTACATGTAATGGTGGGAAATAACTCATTGTGGTATCATAAGTAAATGTCTATAATTTAAATATTGCTTTAAGAGTAATTGGACACAAAATCCAGGGGTTGAGTTACACCCTTTGTATTTTATACTAATCAATATAAATTGTATGCTCAACAATTTATAGTTAATATAATATTCTTTGGATAACAAATCATTAACATTTCTAAGAGGAACTAAGTGTAGCATAATATATTACTATAATGATAGAGTTTAATTTGTTGCTGGAATATAGATTTAAGTTTTGATCCAATTTTGTCTTTTCCATTAGACTGGGACCTAGAAATGCTGTTTTTTGGAATAAATCTGGAAATATTTATGGCATTGCAAGTCCGTAGTATTAATTAAGCCTAACTTTATCACACAATTAAATAAGTTAAAAACAAAAACGAAGTCATGTATCGTTACGCATTCCATTCACAGAATTTGTCAAAAATTGTCTTGTTTAAATTAAGATCACAGTATTAAGTCACGTTTTAAAATGTAACTCTACGAATGCGCGCAACGATAGCCACATACATATTCCACAGTCATCCGTAGAACTGGAGCACAACAGGCAAGCATATAAACAAACTATATTATAGGAAAGTGTCACAGAACCATTGGCTTTACTTCAAGTAAAGGAACTTTGTATTTTTTTGTCAGTCATGGTAAAACATTTCATGCTTATCTGATAACAAATTATTAAAATAGAATGTAAAAACTTAAGTCAAAAAGATAACATGAGCAAAATAAAACTTCATCTCTTGTCATTTCTATTGAAAAATAACAAGTTGTCACAAAAATGAATTCCATGAAACACATGAAATAAAGCCATGGTTCAGCTATTAATGGTTCCGAGCACCATCAAGTGACAGTCAGAGTTAGGAGAAGTTGATATGCACCCTGATGTGTTCCAGTCGTACCCACTTAACTTCGTTTGTTCAGGATTTATGCTGACTCATAGTCACTTCAATCCGTGGCGGCTACGACCCATGAGAAGCCACAGAGGCGGCAAGAGTCCTTTACGTACTGTGTGCGGGTTCCATACGGGCCCAACCGGTGATACTGGGAGCGGTTGGCGAAGAACAGTGCCGGGTTGTTAGGCGGGAGCACAGTGGGGCGATAGTTCCACCGCTGGTCCGTAAGATTACCCATCAAGTTTAAGATGTCGCGTCCTCCATACGTGACTTTGACATCATCGGCCTTCTTCTCTGTAGGACGAGGCTGCGGCTGCACCACGGGCTCGAATATCTTCTGGAAATAGAGCACACATTGACATAACAATATCAATCTATTCAATAGCCGCTCTTTGTGTCGCCTGCCGTCAGAGTTATCTCCCGTTGCACACATCTAAGTTGCAAAATCGTTGGCAAGAACCTAACGGCAGTAGGTAGACATTTTGTTCTAACTATTTACGTAGAATCAAAACAAATCGCACTGGTTCACACAAAAATGTAAATCATGTAACCTATGCCCATAAAATCTTTCCATTATCACTGGTCGATATTGTACACAACATTGATAGCGTAACAGAGACATTCGCCATTACGGAATATTATGAAAATAGAGAGGTCAAGGCCAGGACGAATGCAAACAAAATAGTGCGAAAATATACACTTACCTTCTCAGTTGTTTGAGGACTAGACGGCAGGGAGTCGCTGTTTACAGATTCTGATTTGAGCGAGCCCAGCGACCCGATACCGCTAGATTCACTGGAGACTGACGGACTCGGGCTCGACTGCGACTGAGACAGGCCCGCTATGTCTATGATATGCCCGAACGAACTAAACGAGTTAAAATTTTCTGTCTCCAGGCCCGCCAGAGGTAGTGCAACGCTCAAAGCCATGTCTGGAACGGAAAATCACGTTTGTATTGTAATTACACGTGCATAAACTCAACTGCGTGTGAACACTATTAGCTATGTTGACAGAATCTAACCAACGCGCCAAACTGTTACGGTGTTATGATCACACAACACGAGAAATAACTCACCACTCACCTTTGACTAGAATTACAATAAATAATCTCAAAATCACACTGTATGCAACGAGTAAAACAATAATTACCGAAAAGCGTAATCCCAAAAAGCTCAAGCCTCGATGTAGTTGAAAAAGATCGAACATTTATGAAGTGAAGTTAGCTGCAATCGCGAGTTTGCGTGTGCGTGATGTCGTCGAGCGCGAACCGGAAATGGCTATGTCGGTAAAGAAGTTTATTACGCAGCAATAAAATGTTTTAATAAGCAGTTATAGAAGTATAGAGGAATCTTAAAATTAAAAACCAATTTTTTTAACATTGTTAAATCAATATTTTCGTCAAAATTCCAATTTTTTGTGCAGTGTTTCTTAAAAGTAAGAATACGTTCTATTGACCACAGCGCCATCTGTGGAAGTTCAAAGCAATCCGTGCACAGCACCATTCTGGCGTTGTGAATTTACTCACCGCTAGGTGGCAGCACGTATGCCTTGGTTAGACGAGTCTTAGGTAGGTTTGGCTTTCGCTAATAGGTGGCGCTTTCGTATGTTGGGGCAGTTTCAGAAAATAATGGTTATTGCTGTTTGTTTTTGTTACATAGTATTATTACGTTACATAACTTACTGAGTAGTAGTAGAGTACTTTACTCTGTGTCCCATTACTATTCACTACATTCTACCATGTATATCCTTAGGCAGCCCCTAATCGACTTCTGCTCCTTCTGGGGGCCCTTTGTACCAAAAGACCAGCAAAATCTACAATATCATTGAACCCAGCAATGAAAAGCTTATTCCTAAGTATTTCCCAATAAATAATAAGTCTTTCCTAGCTTTGCAAATAGGCAATTTAAAATGAATACTTACCTACTTAGTTTTTCAAATCGGAACATTAAATCCTGAAATTAAAGGGTTCAACAAATGTACAAACTTTATAGATTTAATTGAACTTCATCCCTACTAATATTACAAATGCGAAAGTAACTCTGTCTGTCTGTCTGTTACGCTTTCACGCCTAAACCAGTGAGCCGATTTTGATGAAATTTGGTAAGCGGGCGAAGCCGCTGGCAGAAGCTAGTAGTTATAAGTTATAAGTATTTAATGGATAACATAACAGCAACTAGTGATTGGTTTTAAACTAAGCTGTGTTATTAAACAGTATTCTAGATAGGTGCCCCAAATAAAGCCTACCTTAATATTAAAATTACAACTAACAGAGTTTTAATAAAATGCACTGATAATTCAAATATTTATTAATTTAACTGTCAATTAAAGGCAAAAAAATATACATACATACCTACATGCAGAAAAATATCTATCCAGCTCCAGTGTGATTTTGAACTTATGGTGAGCCGTGTTTTACTAAACCCTAAATAAAAAATAATCATAGCAATTCTACTGTTTTTAATAGGTACGTATTTATACTAAAATAAGTTCATGTTTTTTGATGTTTCTGAAAATAAAGCTTTTGTGGGTAACTATTATTTTTTTGTAAAGTTTTGTATCTACTTATTTACTTGTGATACCTATTTACTTGTGATACCTATTGGTAATTTCCATAAAGTACCTAAGTACTTGGCATAATAAGGCTCACGTTTGCTGCAAGGTTTATTGGGACACAGCATATGATTAATCATAACTCCAGTAACATGGAATATACAGGTAACATAGCTCTTTGTTATTTGCATAATACACCCACCACAAATAAAATTGAGACAAGACGGGATGATGATGGCCAAATGTATAGTTAACCTAAAGACATGAAACTAAGAAGTCGGTGTCTGCAGGTCTGTTGACTGTGTTTATTTTGCCACCGATTTCTAGAGCCATGTGAAAAGTTTTATTTTATCCCATTCAGTGTTTTTTGTGAAGTCGGTTTTGTTTTTTTGTAAAAAGTTTTTTTTATTTTATGCTTTTCAGTTTTCGGGTCTAAAACTATAATATCTTTAATACCCATACCCACCCACAGTGACAGTCGGTCCCGTAATAGTATCATCGACATAAAAAAGCGTACGAAATTTGAAGAGTTTTCTCAATTTTTCCAAGATCCCATCATCAGATCCTGGTCTCCTTACCATGGGACCACACTGACATCGTACTTTTTCAAACGCAAAAAGAATTTCTCAAATCGGTCTATAACTGCCGGAGATATGGATTAACATTCATAAAAAAAAAATACGGTCGAATTGAGAACCTCCTCCTTTTTGGGAAGTCGGTTAAAAAACAACCGAGCATGTTATGTGCTGCAAAAAATATACCAATTTTAATTTTATCCATATAGGTACCTACTCTTAAGTAAATGATGGAAACTATTAATTGATAGCCCTAGAATTTTGACTGCTTTAGGTATTTTTATCGTTGAATATTAGATAGTAAAATGAAAATTAATAGATATTAATTTATCAAATTTTAAAACCAATATAATGGTAGAAATACAAAAAATGCATCTAAGTATGTAAACAGCTAATAAATAAGTATGTTCTTACTTTTGTTCTATTCGTTTAGTAACGAGTTTTCATGATTTAAGAATAATAATTTTAATTTTAAGTTATTCTTCTTGACTTCAGAAGATTGGTACAAATTGACAATTCTCTAGAATGTACACAAAATTAGAATGCAATTAAGTAGTGGGTACAAAAGACGTAAAAATCTTGCAAAAAGCTACCGTAGGTACAATTTGTAGGCAGGTAATAAATAATTAAGTCCAAGAAATAGCTTTTTACAATATCTATAGTTAAGTAGGCAACATAAGTACTAACTAACTAAAACAAATTTTTATTTTTTCTATCTTACTTGCCTCTCAAGTATAAGTACATAATAGTTACATTGAGGGATATGCATAGGTAAATAACTTTTTCAGATCATTTACAAAATAGTCAATAGGTACTTTATTGAATGAACATTTGATGTCACAAAAATAAAACATCACATAAAATTAGACGGTGCCTTTTATTTCATCCGTTTCCTTTATTTTATCACGCAGGTAAAATATCCTGAAAGCAATAAATGTTCCTCAGTAAAAATGTATTTATTAGGCCATCCCATCCATACTTATCCATTTTTTTTTATTCAGGTAAGTATGTACCGATGTACCTAATAAATAATATCTGTGGGTGCTTTCCATACTTTTATTTATGTTGACGAAATAGAAAATCAATATATGCCTCTAATTCCAATTGATAGGTTTAAAAGATCACTCTCAAATGAGCTTTACAATTCCTCAGGCTAATTGGTGTAAGCCGATGTACAAGTGTCATTATATCGAGAGAGCAAGGCGCACAGATCGCTATTCAGCGGGCACTTAGATCCGCGGCGAGCGGCGATACGCGCCTAATTGCTCCAAATCGGGTGCTTATGATTTGTAAATATTCTTATATCGCCACTTAGGAGCGTCCGTTCAATAAATATAATAGTAAACATCCGTGCAAATGGCCGTGCGGGCGGCGGGCGGCGCGGCGCGTGGCCACGGCGGGGCCGCGCGGTATCGATTCGCGCCGCGCGACACACTGTATCTATCCTCTCATCGATGCCCGTTCGCTGGCCTCACAAAGAAAGAGATAGGTTTCGCCGACTTTGATCCTTTTGTTTTTGGGCAGCGTCCGGCGATGCGGGCGGGGGCTGAAAAATGTGAAGGGGCGCTGATTGGCCGGCCGGGCCCCGCCCCCGCGCGAGCCTCGCTAGCGCTAAAGCCTCCGACTCAGTTCAAGGGCGGTTGCCGCGACGCACGCCGATTTGTTTGGGTTCCCGGCTATTTATAAACTTAATAAAAAGCTCAGTCCTGACCACGGACGGACACCTAGCGAAGCACTCTCTCCTTGGGTTCCTTATGACTTGTTTCATTGTATCTTCTGACCTTTTTCTGACTTAGTTAAAATTAATTGAAAGGTCTTGCGTCTGGATTGCTCTATGTAGAGGCAATGCTATTTCTTAGGTACGCAACTATGTAGGTACAAGAGAACGTGGAAAGACACATCTGCTCTGTAATGTTGCTTAGTATATAACAATTTGGAAATAAAAAAAACAGAATTCATTATTATCATGCAGGGTGGCTATCGAGCATTTGATTAAATACTTAAAATCTGTTTATTTCTATTGGGAAATGAAGGAAAATTGGAGTTAAAGATTTTTTTGGTAGTTTTATTTTCCTTATAACCAAATGTTTAAATAATGTTGTCTATTTATCTAAGAGGTACTTCATATACTTATACTTAGATACATCTAACATAGGTACTATAGCAAGATTATTTTTTCAATTGTTTATCAAATACTTTGTACATTTTGTCTGTCTTTCTCGGCTGATATTTTGCCTGTGTCTCGCTTTCATGTCTGAAGTGATTTAGGCTCAAGTTTACCGACAGCATAAACGTAGGTATTCAGATTTTTTGAAAAAAAAAAGAAAAAAAATTTTTACTTAATTTTTTTTTGTGAAAATTCACTGTAGGGTCACGGTGAACTTGCTTATGAGAAGATATTAACAGGATAGATATTTATTGTTTTCTCGCTGTTAATCACTTTATAATGTCAATAGAGCTTAATAGGTAGGTATCATAGATTAGCTAATGAATAAATAAATGTAATAAAAGATTCAGTTTAATTGGACATAGCAAAGTTTTTCTTTAGAGGAAACTTAAAAGTGAAAGAAAGCTTATATTTTCTCGTGAGGTCACCAGTTTCTTTAGATAAATTCCCACCCCCAAACAATACATAGCTATTAGCCAAGTTTCACCAAACTAAGTTCAGTATAATCTACACCATAAAGATTGACAGATATTCATCTACTTTCCAAAGCGGATGCAGTATTAATCAATCTGTCATCAACCCGCTATTTAAACAAACAAGACTTAACAATTGTTTGAGGAAAAATGTGCTCATAGGTAACAAGTGAGGTTGTATGTGTTTGAGTTAGTTAAAATGAAAGCTGGTCTCGTTTGTGTACAGACAACAGCACATCAAGTTACAACAATCTGCCAATTTCTGCAATAGATTTTCAACCTTAAAAAAAATAGAATTTCAAACTTATTCGATTGGTAAAATTTGACAGATTCATATACGTTAACCTGTTGTTGTCTGTACCTCTAGAATGGTGTCCCTAAGAATTGACACCGGTAAGTATTAGCACCATTTACTTTCATATCTTAAATATACCTATATTTATTTCAAACACATATTTCTGTGAATATATTAACTTGCATTTTGTTGGCTGGATATATGTTATTGTAATTAAGCAACTTCACAATTCAGAATTTTCCGATTTTCCTTTCTTATTAAGTCCACCGCACGTGTACTTATTTCAAGAGCATGACAAGATATCAGGGTGTATTACCGGAGAAGAAGTTGGGTTGAAGAAGTCAGATAGAGAGTCGCTCCATATAAAACACTGGTACTTAGCCACATCCAGTTGGCACCAAACAACATGTCTAGGAAAAGGCTTGGCAGATGAATACATAAATAACACAGATAGACACACACACACACACACACACCTTTTTCACATACGGTCGCTTAGCCCCACGGTAACTTATTAATTTAATTAGCTTGTGTTATGGGTACTAACACAACTGATAAACAACAGTTTAGACCCTGTAACGTAATAATAAATAGCTACTTTTCCATAAAAAAATGTTGCTGGGGAATTTGTTGCGCCACTTGTTCTTATAATAGCAAAATATCATCCTATGGAAAGTGATTAATTTATTAAAATGTTCCAAGGTCGGTCGAGTTCCTAGCCCAAAATTTTGATATTGGTCGGTACCATTGGTTTGCCAGACTGATCACTTGACATACATGTTATACTGTAAAGACGTGCAGACAATTTCGAATCACAGCTGTCATTTTTATAGAACGTGTCATTTACACGGCACGT
The DNA here is from genome assembly GCA_002382865.2 of Heliothis virescens. Lineage (NCBI taxonomy): Eukaryota > Metazoa > Arthropoda > Insecta > Lepidoptera > Noctuidae > Heliothis > Heliothis virescens. The sequence goes on from NWSH02000505.1 coordinate 4,771,103, forward strand.
TTAGACGTCGATCAGTGTCGACGTGTCACCGACGACTGCACGACGCGACAGCTAAATGAACGCGATTTACTGCGACACGACACATTCTGACGTGAACGACTTTTTCGTTCGGTGTAACGGGGCTTTTATGTTCTTTGTCCTGAGGTAGATTGTGTTTTGTTTTTTAAGAGATTTTTGTGACAAAGAATTTGATTTTAGAATGTTCTCGTATTGCTTAGCGGTCTTACCTACTTATAATCAACTGCTTATCCATAGCCCACATTTTCAGGATCTGGCCGTATAAGGTGACAGATCCGGCAAGCGTAATGGGGTAGTAATGGGGTCTTTCTCCAGAATTAACTTACATAGAAAATCGGGTTATGTTTTGTACATATTGTTTTGTAAGAACAAAATTTTTTTTGGATAAGCACGACCTTGAATCCAAGATTGAAAACTAGCTCCACCTAACTGGTGTCCCAGAAAAAGTATCCACGCAAGCTGTAAATGCGAATATCCGGCGCGTACACCACGTACATTGTGTTTGTGTACGGCGACACCATTAGCCGGCGCGTCATGTCGCTACCTAATACCTCGGCCGCCTCGCTAAACGACCAAATATTTAAATAGGTATCCATCCGCGGCTATCTCCAGATAAAACGCCCCAATTCACATGCGTGAGCCGCGTGATGGATGAGTCCGACGATCAGACCCTTGCCGCTACCCCCGTCCCTCTCAAATTTGCCTTCCCCACCTCCCCTCTGTCCGACAACGGCCCGCCCCAACCTAAGTCCTGTAGGTGATCCATTACACTGGCATTTTTGCGTAATCCCCGTTTATAAATATGAAATTGAAGGAAGACCTAGTGATGGTTAATCGACTGGAGGTCGGGGTCAGCCGGGCCTCTGTTGCGAATAATTTATGGCGACGTGCCAAAACTGTCCTGTCGCAAAATATATCGCGGGAAAAATGTTTACGTGTTTACGTTCCTTTTTCGAAATTCAAATGTGATTTGATTGGGCAAACGTAGCTGCACCGGCGAGCGCAAGGGGTAATCACGGTGCCCACATGCAAAACATGCTAATAGTAATAATTGCAATGCGTTCGCACTGATTATAGATGGGGTATATTCTGATTATAGATAATTATAGTTGGGGGAGGTTGGGTTGCGCTGATGAGCGATTTGGGTATTATTTGCGCTTTATTTGGGTATTTATTGCGCTTGAGTGACGACGCAGATATTATGCTCGGTTATAATATAATATGTGCGTCCCTTGAGGGCTTTCACCCTGCGGCTTTGTGATGCTCTGTGGACATTGATTTCGTTGAATTTTCGATATGAAATGTTGACGTCAATTTAGAAATTATTCTTGGAAGGCCGCACCCAGGACTAAATTGATAACTATGTCAATTTTAACGTTTAAGTTTTCATTAATGATAAATCAATACGTCTAGGTACACGATTTAATGCCAAATATTTCACATTCATAACTGGAAAACTCTTATTCTATCATCATCAGCGGAATGCTTATTTTCTATTTCCCATAAGGGCATTTTCGTATGAAAACAGTGCAACTTTACTAGCTCCTAGTTAAACCACAGGACATTAACGTCCGTTGATCTTACCCCCTCCCTCGTAGCACAAGGGGCTAGCGGCTGCCCACGCGCCGCCCGCAAGCGCCAATTATCAAGATTACGTCAATTCTGTTCACGTGTGTGTCTATGGTTCAATAGGTGTAACTGTACAACATTAAGCATAGCACTTGTATCTTCAAATATCCCCTTTTAGATTTTGCTAGAACAATTTTATATTGGAGTGACGAATTCCAAGTAGAAAGATATGATTCTACTTTTCAAGGAGCAGTAATCATAATGTGAAAAATAATTTTGTCTTACAGTATTTTTCTTCTAAGACAGGAAAAGAAAATTAATAGTAACGTATCTAATAGTCCCAAAAATTACCTCTATTTTCTTGTTGGTTTTTTAGTCAATAGCAGATTAATTATATTTTATTTTCTGTTTTCAAAACAAAGACTCAGCTTCTCTTAAATAATATGCATTAAAATAAAAAATACCTCGACAGTAACACTATCTATATCACAGGCATAACCCGAGTCCTCTCACAAAAGTAGTCCCCATTACCAAAAATACTCGTATCAATATCTTATATTCAGAACGTCCTCATTGAACCGATAAACTTACATACCTGGGGGCGATCTATTATATTCATTAGCCACAGACCGAGGGGGGAGGGGCACGGTCCAAGAGGGGGGGACAGAAGGGTTTTAGTGCACTGATGTGGTGATAAGCGCTTGTTTGGGGTTACCTCAGTTCTTTCGACGAATTTTAATGCCAATTAGAGTAGACAATATTGCGTACTGAATGGATTGAGGCCTTTATTAGTGTCGGATATTGTTGTGAGATCGTTCGCGCGGAAATTGTACGGCGGTCAGGGGGGCCCCGGGTGATGACGATGTATGGTATATGGAGTATCACATGATTTTTGAGACAGGTGATAATTTTCTGAAGTTTATTCGATTTTTTGAACCTTCAGTATTTACCTAGACTGAGGCTTAGTTGGGGTTTGATAAAAATATTATTCGATATTCAAACCTTTCAGTGCCTATCTAAATTAAGTTGTTGCATGATATAAATATAGCAGAAAAATTACTAAAACTGAAAGCAGGACCTCATTCAAAATTCATTATAATGTGATCCTATTAAGAAACAAAATGAAGTGAGTAGTTGACACGTATTCGTCTAATTAGCTACGAAATAGAAAACATATGATTCAACAATGGCTCGTTAGAATTAATGATTCTCAACAAGTATGGCTTATTGGAATAAATTAGTCTCAATTTTTCTATATCAAGATTGCCGCATACGCCTTCCTAAGATATTTATAACTTATTTCATGAAATCATCCTTTCAAAACTTAGAAACCTCCCTATTCTTTTACCGTAATCCAATCCTATCTGATTAGCATTACCAATTAGACTGTACACATACATTATCCAAAACTTTCAAATGTAAGCAAGAAAAGAAAAATAGATAATTATACACACGTGCGATTTACGCATGAAAGAATCGCGACTGTCTGCGTATCAGCGTGTATTCAATGTATAATGTATCGCATACATCATAACATTAATCTGAGGCGGGTGATGGATCGACCGCGGTTAGACAGAGGATCGTGCAGACGGGCGATTGTGCGATTGTCGCGCTACAAAATAGTCGTTGAAAAATGTTCCGTTCACTACTAAAAGATATTTTTTAAGAAAAAATTGTTCATTAACGTTACAATTATGTTTGTAATCCCTTTATATCGGCAACAGCGAATTGGAAATTGTTTTCCGACTACGAAAAACTTGGTCTGGCAAAGACAAAGATATTATTTTATTTGCATTAACACGAGTAATATTACATACATGCATTGGTGTTACGTTATGATAGTCCTACGTTTTATGCCATTTATATATAGGTAGGTTATTATATATAGGTAGGTTAATTTAATATTCAAGAAGAAGTACTGAGAAAATAGTGTCTTCTAAAAATAGTTAAATGATATTTATGTTGCAAATAGGTTAAAATCGACACTTTACAGGTCAAATTTTCTTTGAAAGCGAATTGAAGTGGACATTTCCTATATGACTACCTTGAGAAGAAACACCTAAACAAACTCAAATGATATAATAGTCTCTTAAAAGTCGACTGAAAATGTCTCTATCATTTGACATTACAGCACTTCAATGGCTTTAAACTTATCGCCCGTCTGTACTCCATCAAATTTCCAACCCACAGCATTATTTTTCCTTGTTTTTTACCCCAACGAAAACAAGTGCTAACTTCTCACGATAGATCTCATAAAACAGTTTGTGCGAGATTAATTGCATTATTTCGTGTTGTATCAGTATTAATGGCTACTATCTAGGGGATATCACCCTTCTGTTTAATTATAGAATCTCGTTTATCACAAGATGTACCTAATGGTTGTGTAAATTATTGTTATAATTACTGTTACTCATGTGGGGACGTGACGATGTTTTGGTATTGTTTCTGGAATTTTTTGGTGTAGAAATGTTTCTCTAGTAGGCCACTGTATAAACCGCCCAGTTTTCAATTGTTTTTGTCACCAATGAAGGACGGACAAGTTGAATTCAAAATATTGATATGTAAAACATTGTTCTAAAGATTTTCTAAGGAAGTTTTTTTATGTTAAACGAGGATGCATAAATATAGGTTTCTATGCAAAAATATTTTCCATGGTACAGATAGGCTCAACATTTAAACTAGGAATAACAAATTCCACTACTCTCATTTATATATGCAATGCAGTACATGTATGTAGGTAAGCATAAAAGTTACTTAAAAAAAATGTCAGAATGAAAGGGTTCTAAATATTTTGTTGGAGATAAACGCATTTTTTTTTTGTTTTTTTTTTTTTTTTTTTAAATTTAGTCAATTGATCAATCGTACCTTTTCTGTACAAAGTCCAGCGTGATCGTCAATTGTTTTAGTAATAAATTTCATTTGTTTATACGATAGCAATTCCCAGTGGCGCAGTGGTACAGTCGCCGGCAGTCGCCGCCGGTGTCCGGAGGGCGAGACATTTTCACGAGCGAGTGATCGCTGACCTTTCTAGCTCCAGGGACCCAGCAAATGCCATCATGTTTCATTTTTAGGGTTCCCTATTGGTTATTGGGACTTATGGTTATCTTTGGTTATTACAGCAAGTCTTTTAACTAGGAAAATAACGTTACCATCTATGATTTTTTGTTAGTGATTAAACTGCGCTAAAGTAGTGGAAAGAGTTTAGGCTGAAATTATATAAAAAAATCAGTGCTTCGTATAGGGAATAGCTGCCATGAGAATCCAAAACCAAAAATTCTGAAACAATTTCCGTCTTAACGTTTCCTGAAATTACTGTTGGAAATTTTTGCAAATACTTACGGAACCCTCAGCATATTACTTAAACTCATATTTGTCAGTATTTTTTCTGCCGCCCGCGCACTCGACGACACTCGATTAATTTTTCACGGTACGCTTGTCAAAATGTGATTTAATATAGTCCGGGGGTAGTCCGAGCTTTGACGTGCGATGCGTGCAGTGCGTGCGACGGCCCGCGACCAATCCGGTTAAGGGGACTCACCTCATGCACTTTGTACTGTCTATAAATAAAATAAATACGGATCGCTATAGAATTTCGGATTTTTTCGCTATGTTCAATCCTGAAATGCGGTTTCCAGCGGATATTTGGCAATATGAATTACATTTCCCCGATACATTTGCATTTCCAGTTTCCCATGTTACAAGCAGTATTATCTATCAATAACGCCAAAAATGGTACCGCAATTTCCAATTTGCCGCGTCACTCCGGATTCCAATAGGAAGCGGGGATAAATGGAGTCGCATTCCAATATGTCACCGAGCGGGGTCCGACCATTCGGCTTTTCGGCATTCGGGATTCGGCGTTTTCGGATATTCGCGGTGGCCGAATTCGTCGAATATTGCCCGCGCGCATACCAAAATCGTCCACTAATGAGATTCTAAACGTTATATTATTTGAGGCGTAACTAATTAGTTTTTTGTTTGTTCATTGTTTTTCCAACAATAAATGAGCACGTATTTGGGATGATGGTGACCGCTCGTGAGGTCAATGACATTCCGCTTTCAGTTCCGAGTTTGTTGTTAGTACGTCATTGTTTGTGTTCCGTTTGTTATTCATTACAAGATTAGTTAATAAGATTTCCGTGAGTTCAAGGTGGTTCAAGGGAGTTCAGGTACATTGGGTTCGTGTATAGTTGTTTAAGATTTTAATTAGACAAGGAAGTGTGTACTTACAAAACCAATAAAGTAGTATAACATACTTTAATGAAAATCATGTTTTTCGACTAGACTTCAAAAATATTCGCTTCACAAGTTCCATACCAAAACACTGAAAGAAAATTCCCGCACCAACAAAGACGGATAGGTGCGATCCATTATGTATGCGATACTTGAAACCTACCTTTTCCAAAACATAGACCTAATAAATAGGGTGAAAGGCTCGTGGTCCTTTCATCCGCGTATTAGGCAGTCTACACACGAGCCGCATGCGTGTCACGTCAATCGTTATTGCCTGTATAGCGCAGCCATTGCCCGCTCTGATTTGAAATATTTCCACGGAACCACTTATTCGCACCTCACAAACAGGCTGCGGATATCGTGTGCGAAGTTTTGATCGTTTGTCGGAGGTTTTATATTAATTTGGGAATGTAGAGACTTTGATGTACTATTTCAGATTTTGATATTAGAAACGATGTAAAAGCAGTTATTGTTCTAATAGTAGTTTTAATCCAGCCTACGCATAGATACGATTTCCCAAGATAAAAGACGATTCCTCATAGTTTCAAATACTTAAGTTATCTCTACTTATTTCACCCGGTTTTCTTTATTTAACTTTTTCTTATGCTTGCGCATCTGCATACAGTTCTTGCCTTCCTATGTACCTACATGACTGTTATTTAATAAGATTAACAAAAAGTTNCCAGCGTGATCGTCAATTGTTTTAGTAATAAATTTCATTTGTTTATACGATAGCAATTCCCAGTGGCGCAGTGGTACAGTCGCCGGCAGTCGCCGCCGGTGTCCGGAGGGCGAGACATTTTCACGAGCGAGTGATCGCTGACCTTTCTAGCTCCAGGGACCCAGCAAATGCCATCATGTTTCATTTTTAGGGTTCCCTATTGGTTATTGGGACTTATGGTTATCTTTGGTTATTACAGCAAGTCTTTTAACTAGGAAAATAACGTTACCATCTATGATTTTTTGTTAGTGATTAAACTGCGCTAAAGTAGTGGAAAGAGTTTAGGCTGAAATTATATAAAAAAATCAGTGCTTCGTATAGGGAATAGCTGCCATGAGAATCCAAAACCAAAAATTCTGAAACAATTTCCGTCTTAACGTTTCCTGAAATTACTGTTGGAAATTTTTGCAAATACTTACGGAACCCTCAGCATATTACTTAAACTCATATTTGTCAGTATTTTTTCTGCCGCCCGCGCACTCGACGACACTCGATTAATTTTTCACGGTACGCTTGTCAAAATGTGATTTAATATAGTCCGGGGGTAGTCCGAGCTTTGACGTGCGATGCGTGCAGTGCGTGCGACGGCCCGCGACCAATCCGGTTAAGGGGACTCACCTCATGCACTTTGTACTGTCTATAAATAAAATAAATACGGATCGCTATAGAATTTCGGATTTTTTCGCTATGTTCAATCCTGAAATGCGGTTTCCAGCGGATATTTGGCAATATGAATTACATTTCCCCGATACATTTGCATTTCCAGTTTCCCATGTTACAAGCAGTATTATCTATCAATAACGCCAAAAATGGTACCGCAATTTCCAATTTGCCGCGTCACTCCGGATTCCAATAGGAAGCGGGGATAAATGGAGTCGCATTCCAATATGTCACCGAGCGGGGTCCGACCATTCGGCTTTTCGGCATTCGGGATTCGGCGTTTTCGGATATTCGCGGTGGCCGAATTCGTCGAATATTGCCCGCGCGCATACCAAAATCGTCCACTAATGAGATTCTAAACGTTATATTATTTGAGGCGTAACTAATTAGTTTTTTGTTTGTTCATTGTTTTTCCAACAATAAATGAGCACGTATTTGGGATGATGGTGACCGCTCGTGAGGTCAATGACATTCCGCTTTCAGTTCCGAGTTTGTTGTTAGTACGTCATTGTTTGTGTTCCGTTTGTTATTCATTACAAGATTAGTTAATAAGATTTCCGTGAGTTCAAGGTGGTTCAAGGGAGTTCAGGTACATTGGGTTCGTGTATAGTTGTTTAAGATTTTAATTAGACAAGGAAGTGTGTACTTACAAAACCAATAAAGTAGTATAACATACTTTAATGAAAATCATGTTTTTCGACTAGACTTCAAAAATATTCGCTTCACAAGTTCCATACCAAAACACTGAAAGAAAATTCCCGCACCAACAAAGACGGATAGGTGCGATCCATTATGTATGCGATACTTGAAACCTACCTTTTCCAAAACATAGACCTAATAAATAGGGTGAAAGGCTCGTGGTCCTTTCATCCGCGTATTAGGCAGTCTACACACGAGCCGCATGCGTGTCACGTCAATCGTTATTGCCTGTATAGCGCAGCCATTGCCCGCTCTGATTTGAAATATTTCCACGGAACCACTTATTCGCACCTCACAAACAGGCTGCGGATATCGTGTGCGAAGTTTTGATCGTTTGTCGGAGGTTTTATATTAATTTGGGAATGTAGAGACTTTGATGTACTATTTCAGATTTTGATATTAGAAACGATGTAAAAGCAGTTATTGTTCTAATAGTAGTTTTAATCCAGCCTACGCATAGATACGATTTCCCAAGATAAAAGACGATTCCTCATAGTTTCAAATACTTAAGTTATCTCTACTTATTTCACCCGGTTTTCTTTATTTAACTTTTTCTTATGCTTGCGCATCTGCATACAGTTCTTGCCTTCCTATGTACCTACATGACTGTTATTTAATAAGATTAACAAAAAGTTCAGAAAGGTCAGCTAATTTTGGCTTGATATATACGAAAATCACAACAAACAAAAATCAATTTCCAAAACAATTTTTAAAAAAGTATTCCTTGAAGTATCAAGTAGAACCCAGGTCACACCCGCGGAACCATGGCACTCACAGGGCGAGAGGGTAATCGTTTTGTTGAGTCGCGTTTTGTACCCCATTGTGTACTCCATGCGAGGCAATCGCGGCCTCGTGCGTATTCCCGTCTCGTGCCCATTCTAATGGTGACAACTGCCACGTCTATGGTACATATCCCACCTTCGCGGAGCTTACTTACGAGGTTATTATAAATGCGATTTTTATTGAGATCGTGATGTGAATGGGATTTGAGGAGCTAATAGGTGTTTGGAGTTATTTTTTGGTATGTAAAGTGGCGTTTATATGACGGCGTTGAATATGGATTGTTACATAAGTAATGATGGTTTCGTCAATAAGTAAATATGCGGGGTTGAAGGCTCTGGTATGCGTATATGTAAACAAGCTTTCAAGCTTTTTCAGAAACTTCTCCTTTTCCGTTTGGTAGTGCTAAACACTGAACATTATACCAATTTTGTCTAGGTGCTGTAATTAGATCAATTAAGTAATATGCATTGACTTAACATAAATTATTTAAACAAAAAGTCTAAACCTGGTACCTACGTACTTCAGTTTTCAACGCTGATCAAAGATACCCCGAATTAATGCGGTGTGAACACGAAGTTTTGGCAAAAACACTGGCGCAGCTGCCTGACTGCGGGAGGCCGTTAGATAGGCGCGAAATGCCTAGAGAACTGTCATCGATTAAAAAAATAAAAAAACTTTTTACAAAAAAAACAAAACCGACTTCACAAAAAAACACTGAAAGGGATAAAAAAATAAAACTTTTCACATGGCTCTAGAAGTCGGTG
>NWSH02000505.1:4786787-4869562 GCA_002382865.2 Heliothis virescens
ATTTTTTTTTTAAAGCTTTTATTTAACTTGCAATGTATGTAAATATATTTGTGTGTTCGGGTGAAATCTTTGAACTCAATTTTGAAGTAGATATATTCAACCGTTTGTGCTGAGATTTTTTATTGCTCATATTGCTATCACTTGATTAGTAGAGGGACTACAACGGTAGTGTTTTGTTTCTATTAAGATTTGTCTTTCAGCAGAAGTTTTTCTCTCTCCAAAATTAGTTTTAGTTACATTTTGCAAGCTAGTTTTAACAATGCTGATAGCTTATATTTCCTACAACAACAAACTTGGCTTAGAAAGCTGTTGCCTATATCGACCAAATCAAAGTAAGACTATAGCTCAGTATAAACAGGGTAGCAATAACCGCTTGTATTGGATCAGTAGAGATAAAAAACGTAAGACGCGGACAATCCTTTTCGGCTGAAAATTGAATAGTTGGATTACGCGACCTACGGGCGGCCGTAGGGTTGACTCGCAGTTGGAAATAACTTTTCCTGTTGTGAGTATTTTAGTGTTGTTTTTTAGATATTGTTCAAACACGCAGAAAAATTAAGAAATCGTGTAAAAAATATTTAAAAGGGTTAAACCTAAAGACATTGATTTGATTTTTATTTTAGGGGTCTTTATTAAATAATGTTTACAAATTATGATCTTTTTCCATTTGCACATAAAAAAGAATTATAGACATTGACTTCATTAAAACATACTTATCTTATCCGCTGCATCTGGTTAGACTGGAAGCCGTCCTTACTTATACATGGTGCTAGGAACATCAGAATCAGGATCAATTCTACGTCAAAATACACAGGCTCTTACAATATTTAAATACAGTAGGAATATATATTACCTGTTGTATAATTGACTGACACTTTCCTACATTGATTCCCACACCCGTGTGAAAGTGCATATTGCATGCATCATCTGCTTGACATATCTCAGTAAAGTAACACTCGTTGCACAGGAAATTAGTTTGAACAGGTGACTTTTGGGATTCCCACAGAATTTAAACTTGACAAATGTCATTTTTATCCGGCTGCGGTGAAGATGATACTTAGGTACATGTGCAATGTACGAAAATATGTACGTAAGTAGTAAAAAATCTGTTTCCAGGTCATATAATGTTCTCAGTTCTAAATAAACACAGGCCACCTATCATAATTTGAGGTAAAAGGATTAATTATTGCAAAAAAAAAATGAAAACCACACCTGAAAATGCAATTTTCTTATTAACGTTATCAATGACATGGTACCGCAAATATTACAGATCGTATACTAACCACGTGAGCCATGTTTCAGCTAGTTTCGTTAACCCTAGCGATGACTACAGGTTCATATTGTGCGGGCTGATTACGCGGACCATTGTGCCGCGGACATAGGACGCAATTAAGTATTAGACAGACTTTATAGCAGTGTTATCGTACCCCGGGATTTGTGGGAACCACTCTCCTTACGCTACCCATTTTGGGGTCGAATTTTATATAAAAATTGCGAAAATGTGACGTGGTTTTGTTATTGTAGAACCCGAACACAAAGTCTTGTTGAAATGTCTTGATTTTTTGATATTGCGTCGATATATGCTTATAGATAAGGCCTGAATTAAAAGCTCTCATGTGTCCTATATAAACAGCAGATAAGTTATTTTATGTTTAAGGTAGGGCTATATTGGATTTTGAGTTCAGCTCACGTTAGAAGAGACTTCCATTTCACAACCATACGTTCAGAACTTTCAAAACTCACATCAAATACTCATACCACTCACTTAAAACAAGTGCAGCGACTGATGGCTCTTACCATTTAAATTCGAGCTCCTAAGCACCCCAAAGACATTCAGCCTACTGCCTACCATCCACATTAAAATGAGACATCCCAATAAAGTTGCGAACTAAACAGAAACTAGTTAACAAGTGCAGTGGCATTGCACGCCACTTAAGTGGTAAATTCGAGGAAGCTGTCATTTGAACATAGCTCGGTATCGTGGAGTGGTCTGCTAACGAACACGCGTGTCAAAGCGAAACACTTCATTAGGTGAGCGCCCCCCTCCGCCCCGCGCCTTCTGCCGCCGCCTCGACGCTCCTTGCGACGCCGTAGGGCTACCATGATGTGGGTCGCATTGTTTTTGGAGATTCGTATTTTTTTTCTTTGATGAATATTGGAGGAAAGGCTCATCTAAAAATCTGGGTGCTACGGTCATATTTCGAATGGTTGGTTGTTGTTTTATGAGGTACCTCACAATGGCGAGTACTTCAAAGGTTTGCTCGAAGTTTTAAAGTGGTGCAAGAAATTGAGGTACTTACTGAGAAACTTAAAGTTTACTGCGTTATGTCGACAAAGCAGGCAGTTTTATTCAGAACTACTTTTTATTTCAGATTAAATGGCAAATATTGTGTTTATTCGGTGTAGTTTCCGAAGTTGTCGTGGCATTATCTGCAATGAAGTATAAGTAATCAATGCCCAATATGTTTGTAGCATAATTATGTAAACATTGTTTTCCGACCACATTTCCCTGGAAGCAAAATAAACTTAAGTAGAAGAAATCAAAACATAAGTAACCAAAAAGAGTAAGTAAAGGTTAATTGTGAAAATCTTAGCAGCAGTCCATTTAACTCCGGACGTCACAGTAAACCCTGAGGCGAGCACAAAACGGGACACTATCCGTAAAAAACTAGACAGTTGGACTCCCTACGCTGGCTTCTATTTAGTGGGCGTCTTACCGACTCGGCTGCGCTAATTAGACGCAGGCCGACTCTCTTCTCATTAGTGGCGAAATTATGCAGTTTGCTGGAATTCGGGTTAAATGTGAGGTCGAGATGTCGACTGCTTGCTAAAAAAATGTGGAATATTCTGCAGTGTCTGCTTTGGTACTTGAAAGTTGTAAATGTGGTTTGTATTATTGGTAGTTGGAGTTTAGTTAGATTGCTGACGCAGGTGCAGATTATTAAAAGATCTTGCTGATGTGTTGTCATGGTCATCTATGTAATTTTTTAGATGACGACGATAATGTAGTTATGTGACGGAGTCTTTCTAATGTTTCATTTTGTCGATCAGAAATATCGCTGAGTACATAAGTTGTCAAGGCAACTGTCGCTAACCGTATTATGATATTCTTTTGAACTCAGTAAAATTCCATAAATACAAAATGCTTTAAGTAAGCAGATTGACAGAATGTTCTTTTACTCCTACAAGAACGCAAATATACAAAAACATAATTAGATTTTATTAAATATTCACATAAGACTAATTATTACCTCCAGGCTCTTAAAGTCTTATAAGACAGGTACTTTATCTAATTGAACAACCATAATAACACGTCTAATTAATTAGAAAACTCAAAAGTGTAGCTAATTAAAAACGTTGCCGAAAAAACGTGTTGTGAAAAAAGCTTACGATAAAAATTCCCGCCTCATTTAGGTAAGCGGGCAAAAACAGGCATATTTGTAAAAGAAACGTTCTCCCGGGCAAATAACGTTTATCTACAGCACATTGGGTTAATGACTGGGGGACGAAGAATGAGAAGAAGGCATTATTTTAATTAGGAAAAATGGTGGGCCCCTCTCACCTAGGGAGGGCCAACTGAGCAAGTTGGCGAGCTGCTTTGATTAAAGTAATGGTGCGTGTGCGAGTGCCTTTACATGGGAGTTCGTGTGGAGCGCACTTATTATGCCTTTTACCTGGAATACCAATCGAAACTGCTGACCTGTTTCTGGAATTGGAATACGTATGAATTTCGAGATTATGATCTGTTGGAAAATGGACAGTTCGAGGGAACTTCAATTCATGGAAAGTTCGAGGATCATCCTTGAAGCTTGTAAATCGTACTATTCGTAGGATTGTTGATAATAAAAAAGTATCAAAGTCGATTCTTCTTCTTGTTTTGTTTATTATTCCACCTGTGGCAGATAAACATACAACATTCTTAAGATCATTCTTGAATGAACCGAAGCTTCCAGTTAAAATATAAGTTGTATACAAAGCCCACCGCTACCGTAACCTGTCCATTAGGCAATAAATAAACATAACAAAGTACGAAATTTAGCTGCGTTAGGAGCGCTCCGCCCACGCGAACACAAAGCGAGGCGTCGCGATACAACGCTGCAAAAAAGCGCCGCATCACACTACAATCATTTACGAAATATTGACAACAATAAAGAGGGACTTTAAAAAATGCCAGTTATTAATATTTGTTTTCTTTGTTGGGACCACGTGTCTCCACACCTGAACTCTGCGAATGACATTGCCAAAAAAATTGCAAAAATATCCGAGGCTAGGCGAAAAGAGCAGAGGCGCAAACAGACAACAGCCAGTTTGAATGATTGCTTCCCTGGAAGAGCGGCAAGTCCATTTTTCACAAGTGCCATTCACCGCTTTCACGTTGCGTACTATGTATTTTATATATTTTTTATTTATCGGCCCTCCCCACCCCGCGGCGGGCGCCCAAATTGATATTCGAATGCGAATTTACGGCGTCCAATGCCTCACTGTTTTATTCATTTTAGTGATTTCGCGATGGTAAACACAGGTAGATGTGTTTAATTTCGAAATGAATGTTTATTGCAGCGTTTCCGTTTCGTTTTCAATGATGGAGGATATTCGTGCGCGGCGGGCGCGAATGCCCATGTTTACACAATGCACTTACATTTCGCGTGTGTATATATTTTGTTGTTTGTAATTATGTCCGCGATTTTTTACGCTTCGTGGAAGTATTGGAATGACGTAAATCAATGCTGTTACTCGTTTGTTAACGAAATCCGTGAAAATTGCTATTCATATTTCTGATCAGTAATTTTAATTTAACAATATTAAATAATAACTTGATGCTATATAAAAGGGGTACCTACGATGATATGATAAAGTGGATTTAATTTTATCGCCAGATCAAATGTACAGTCATCAAAATCTGTCTCAATATGTTACTAGAGTGCTGGTTCTCGATACCTCAATCGATTCAGCATTTTTTTTTTCGCATCATATCCACACAAAAAAAACACTTGACTCACAAAATTGCCAAAAATATCACCCTCGAACATCTCAAAAGTAGGGTTATTATAACAATTACCGAATTTTGACTGAAGCGACAGTTCATAATCGATTATGCGTCACTTCATAATCGATTTAGCGTCACCACAGTAACTCGCGATGATCCGACGATGTCTAATGACGTAAAAAGTATGTCCCCGCTATGTAATGGTGGCCGAGGCCGATGTAAAGAGTTAGGAAATAACAGAGGGTGCAGTGTGATGCAAGTTTTATGCCTAAGACTTTGCTGTTTGTTTTTTCACGGGTTTGTCAGATCAACGTGTTTGGTACGGTTGGTTTGGGTAAACTGGTTTTATATTTAGTAAGTAAAAACCAATTAATTTGCAAAAACACAAGTCACATAAGTATGTTCATCTAGAGACTATTTAACGGTTCTAACGATTGGTATGAGTACAAAACACTCAAAGCAATTACATTTTTATTTTAAGTGTACATACAATGCTCCCTTAGAGGCTTGAGTAACATAGGTAGAGTTAGTCCCACCAATTTGAGCATAATCTTTGGCCTCGGCCACAGACAAGCCAGGGGTCGCGAAAGCACGTCGTCATCGGATGGCAATTTGAATGCGGTCGCTTAGCCGGCTGACGGCCGCTATGACTGATGAGGAAGGGTGAGGAGCCGACGAGCCTGTCACCGCCCCTGTATTCTACATGTCGCATTAATGTGAACATGGGTGTAGCAGGTGCTTATTGAATTATATCTTGATAGCGTAGTTGATAAGCAAATATGGGCCACGGAGTAAAGGGCGATGTCCAATTTTTGGGCGAACATTCTTACAACTGTTTTGTTGGATATCGTAACGATTTATACCTAGAAAATTCTTCGAATAATGAACTTTCTCCATTTCTTCCCATGTCTGAGTACTAGGGTGGTCGGCAAAGCGCCGAACTCATAAACCGAGTCGTTGCGCTAATTCACAAAGATATTTAAAACTGACGGCATTTTCATCATTATCAATTATGTGCGTGAATTATGCATACTCATGTCTAATCAATGCAGTGACCGCTACAATGTAGAGGGACGCCAATACGGCCAATCGATGACATCACATAAATATTGGGTGCGACGGTCGCCGCTTTGTGATGCTAACTGCGTCCGCATATGCTAATCCTCTTCCGCCCTTCCCGCGTCTTGGGCGGAGGTTTCTAACGGAGTTTTCCATTGTTCTTGTAATTCTGATTGATATTGCAAGTGACGTTGTCGGTGCTTTGTGTCTTTGTGGCTGGGATTTATTTTCGGGAATTGAGGTGGCTGTTGCGGGCAAAAAAAATCTTCGAGCTCATTTCAATTAACATTGGCTTGTTTTTTCTAATCTGTCTGCGAATAGTGGTTCAGCGCAGTGGTACTTCAGTAACTGGTGAGCCTTAGGTTCTAAGTTCTTTCGAGGGTTTTTGAAAATTCAGGAACTTTGTTACGTACAACCTACACCTGTGAGGAAAACAGGCGTCTATTCCTAAGTTTTGTTATTTCTTCGAAAGATGCACCTTAATTCACTTACAAAAACCTCTAATCTGCTGTGGAACGTCAAGGTGCACCAGATTGACTCAAATACGTACAGTTGTGAGTAAATCATCGAGGGTGCCGTTGAATCGGCAATGAGTCGTGTCGTCGACAATCGGCCAGTCCGTTTGCGGCAACGGCAATTCGCATTCATTCATGGCCCATTGCTGCCGTCGGCTGGACCGCCGACGCCCGTTAATGTATTCGCAACGTTATTTCAATTTAGAACAAACCCTCCGCTGCTGGACGTTTACGTAAATCTGGTTTTATTGAGGCACTCTTGTTGGTCGAGGATTTGTTATTCCATTATGTTAGTTAGCTTACAGGTTAGTTTATACTTTGAGTTATTCAAGATTTTGGTTCTGCCCATTGCTTATATCGCCAAAGCTTATAAGCGGGTCTTGAGGAGAAAGGTCACTTTGGCGATATTTGCATACTTATTTCCATTTTCTATTTAATAAACTTAGATGTAATAAAAGTTTATATTGGTTCGTTTGCGCTACGCCCACTGTATGCAAGAAAAAAAGTAACGTCAGCGCTCTTTCGACCTCAAAGCGATACAGAGAGAAAACATACAAGCATTATGTTGAATCTGTTAACGCAGCGATTTCCAGCCATTACAGGGGCATTATCTAACTAAATATTAACGTGCAAAATTTCACGAAGGAAATAAATTAAAAACGCAACAACAAGCTTGTAACGAGCGGCGAACAAAGCCGTCTAATAAATCAAGGAAGGCAGGTGAGCAGAGTGGTGTTTGTGCATTAAGAAGGCCCGGTTTCCCGGCGGCCTTTCTTGGCCCTTTCTTCGTTTTAAAAAGCAGTCGACGCCCAATATTTTCGCGTAGTCATCGACAACACATAAATATTGGAAATGGGGCGCCCCTTTCTTGTCTCGCTAGAATAATTAATGCCGTAGCTTCTTATGTCGCGAGTTGTTTTGTTGCCAAAAATTATCGCTGGCGTTGAACGTTGCGAAATTGGCTCGGCAGCGAACGGGTTGGAATTTGTTGTTTAGGTATTTGCGAGAAGCGTTTAATGTTTTGGTTTTAGAATTTATTTTGTTTTATTTAATTAAGATTTTTAGACGATTAAAAATGATTGCTATAAAGATGGTCCTTCATGTCTCTAAATAAAATGTCATTTGGTTTGGTTGACATATTCTTGCTACAAATCTAAAGAAATAGATCAAAGCAATGTGTCCATGCCATTCAATACATTAAAAAATAAATGCATATTGATACGTGAGAAACAAAAACACGACAAACAAATTGACACTACACGCCAACTTTGGATCCAAAGTTGTAGCCAGAATGTTAAAACGCGACAAAACATTAGACGCGGAGTTTGGTTGATAAAACTAGTTCGGAACATGTACTAGTGTACGTTGTATACCTGTGATATGGCAAAAATGTTATAACACGTGTTACTGATAACGTGAAACTGATAGTTTATCGATTTGAAACCGTTCCATTTAAGTTATTAATGAGAATTCTAGATATAGGGCTTGTATTATGTAGCTGAGGTCGTGTATATTCATACTTTATACTTTAATTTACTAATCTTACAATGTTTGTTAACAGTTATGGACTGATTTATAAACAAAGGAATGTACTATTGGTTTTTGCGACAATTTGTAAAAAGTTAGTTTGTTTATATGCTAGGGTTGCCTCAAGCTAAAACGATAAAGTTATATCTAACTTTTAATATTAATAGCTCGAATAAATGTTTGACTCGCCCATTATCCCTGCACAATACAAATGACGAATCAGACGGAGCGGAACAGCCGAAAACGAAAAACAAGAGGCCGAATTTCCTCTTGTTCAACAGAGAGAGAAAAAATTAGCTTATCTCACACACGCAATTTGCGTCGGCAATTTTCGACGCTTCCTCTCATTACCCCGCCGTGATATATTTGCGTGTTTATTACTGCAATTACTTAGAGTAAATCTCACGTCCTTCCTCCCCCCTCGACGCACCTCCCCGGGAGGGTCGCGCCCTCCGCCGCCATTTTACCCTCCTTCCGGCCGGCCCTGCCCTTAAGTCTTATGTACCTCGGTAAGTTTCTTCGCGGACTTGGTAACCGGATTCAAATTCGGGCCGAATTTAGTAGCAATTAATTATGGAGCCGAGGAAGTGTTCTTAGTAATACTCGACCCGTGATTTTGTAATTAATATTATTGTGAATAATTTTATGATTTACTACTAATGGGGTGGCCGTTTGTTCGCAGTTGTTGTATTGTCTTTAGTCGGTGTAATTATTAGCTCTATGTAAATTGTGGCTCGACGAAACTGTTACGTTTATGGCGACGAACTTTGAGTATAATGCATAACCGTATGTGCCTCGTGTGGGAAGGCAATTTGTATGGAATTTATGCATTCAGAATGTTTAGTTTAGAAATACTTTTTGACATAAATAATTCTATAAAAAAACAGTCTTGCGAGACGTTTTTAAAACAATGTTCAGCACTCGAACATTAGTAGTAGCAAGGCAATATTAAATTGGCACATAGCGCTACATAAGGCAGTACCCTCGGCAGTCGACTTGGCTGTAATTAATTAACGAGCTTAGTTTAAAAGCAGGGCCGTAAGACTTGGCTCGGGTGGGGCTCGCCTCCCGGACTCGCGGGGGGTATTCTTGCCAAGAAAAGGGGGGAGGGAAGAAATTCGGGGGAAAGTTTATCATATTTAGGCGCAAAATGGCGAATCCAGCGCTCGGATGCCGTCGAGAGATTAATATCTGGCTCTAACTCTGTGCGATGAATTTTGTTGTGAATAATGCCGATGTAACTTGCTTGTTTTATGGCGAATGTGTTTGTGTGTCACGTCGGTTCGTTTGTTTTGTTTTATGTAGCTGACGTTTGGTAGTGGGTGGTTCAAAAATGGGTCAAGTTGTTTCAGTATCATGTACTCGCTCTGCATGGAGTTTGTTTTAATAAACTTTAAAACTGGTAGTTGTTACGACGAGTAATTTACAAATGATTATATAGGTATATTTATCTGGTGTTATAGGAGCTGCAGTTTATCGAAATCTATAACAAAGGCATATGTATCGCATAGTCAATCCGACAGTTTTGGGTTGGATTCCAGGGTCTTCTTTATAGGTATTATTCTACAATCAAATACAGTACACTACAATAAACAGCTTCTATTTAAGTTACAGAAATTAGTGCTTATAAAAATTCTATCCATTCAGCTAATAAGCCATAGATGATGTCACTTTGCGAGAATAGACAAAGTTACACTTTTTTACATAATTCTTTTTTATTTACTCTTATCTTAACTCCATATATCGTACATCGACCTACATAAGCACACACACCCTCTAGCGATGTTCCGATGTTCGCGGCAGGTATCGATAACATGTGTTACAACACTAAGCGATGCGTTCAAATTTCACCCACCATAAGTTAGTTAGAAACATGTATGTAGTAACTGTTACGTGTAACATATGTTGTAACATGTAAGGTAACGCAACGTTAGCAAGAATGTAACGTTGTGTTATTTTAAATGTTGATGTTTCAGTAAGTGTGATTTTAGCAGGCAGTTAGTACAGACGACAGCTGGTCAACGTATACGAATCTGCCAAATTTTACCAATCAGACATTAACCTACCCCCATTGCGATAAGGTTGAAAATCGATTGCAGAAATTTGACAGATTGTGGTAATTTGATGTGCTGTCGTGTGTACCAAGTTTAGGGATTAGGTTCTTGGTAAAAACTAGTGTCTGAGTGTTAGTTTACTTCAGAATATGTTAAGTATGTTTTTATTGTCCAAGTGAAGTTCGAGCACAGAGGAATCCCATAGGAGAAGCTTACGCCTAGCAATGTGGCGATTGAGGTCAATAATACAACACTTTTCTATGAAGTGAAACTATATTCCTTACTAATATAATAAACTAGTTTCTTGTCTAAAATATGTTGTCTAAAACTAGTTTCTGCCAGTGGTTTCACTCACTTTCCCGTGGGAACTACTGCGTGCACCCGGATAAAAAGCCTATAGCCTACCTCGATAAATGTGCTATCTAACACTGAAATAATTTTTCAAATCGGACCAGTAGTTCCTGAGATTAGCGCGTTCAAACAAACAAACTCTTCAGCTTTATAATATTGGTATGGTATAGATACGAAAATAACTCTGTATCTCAGTCTATGTGTCCGGCTTTCACGTCAAAACTATTTAACCGATTTACATAGGTACACAGACAGTCTAGCTTACCTAACTAGATTCTGAGAAAAGACATTACATGACATACTTTTTATCCAGGTGCGGGAAATAGTACCTTCAAGACGCAGGTGAAATCACAAAAAATAAATATACAACGCTTTTCTTTTACGGAATATGTTTTGTTATTGAGTCGGTATTTTTATTCACCCTCTAGTGATGTGCAGACACGCGTTACAGGTAAACGTTGAACACGAGTTACATAATATGTAACGCCCCAAGCCACGGTATAAACATATTACTACGAAACACATGGCACACTTATACAAGCGTACTTTGATTAAGAAACATATTTTGGATACCTATTTCACTAATCTTACTAATATTATAAATGCGAAAAAGTTTGTGACGATGTATGTTGTATGTACGTTTGTTACTCTTTCACTCAAAAACTGCTGGATGGATTTTGATGAAACTTGCCAGCAATACTTATAGCTTACGTATTGGAATAACATAAAAGGTAATTTTTATCTGAGCACGAAGAGTTCCATCGGGAAGCAGGTGAAACCGCTGACGGAAACTAGTAAACAAATTTATAAGTTCATAAATAAGGTTTAAATCTCAAGTCCGATACTGAGTTTCAAGAGCTGAAATAAAGTCTGTGTTCAAGAATCGACTTGAACTGAGGCAAAATACATGGCAGAACCACAACACTATGAAAAATAAATAAATTTTTCCTATTTATTTACTATAAAAGTCTCCTTAAAAATAGTAACGTAGCGTACTTTGTTACTCATTGTTTGAACATTTGAACTCTGGTTGGGTTGAACAGTTAGTTTTGTGTGTGTTTGTGTGTGTGTGTATGTGTGCGTGCCGTTGTTACGAGATGGAAGCTGACGGTAATAGTTACGCGTGGGTGTTGTTCCATTATAAGTACGACTTTTTACTCAAGCATTATTGAAACGAATTAATACGTCTAGACAGATGTTTCGATTGCTGCTTGAATAATAGTTTAATTTGACTGTTTAATAAGCCCTTTAATATATGCGAACGAAAACTTAACTGGTAATATGTGGGTGTAGTATAGGCGATTACATATCACCATTACACTTATAAGGAAGAAAGTGTAATATTAACTTGAATGACCGTTGTTCTAAAAAAGTTTTTAAACAATAGATTATTCACGGAAAACCTTGGTAACTCTTTTAAAAAATAATAAGAAAATAACGAAACTGAAACAGTGAATTTGTCACGCGACTACGGCGTAGCTACGCTACGAGATTCTACGTCGTCGTAGCAACGCCAGCGGGCGTCTACGCTTAAAATATGAAATATCTAGAGAAATTACAAGCTGGCTAGCCCCGGGCACGAAACCGCGCCTACCCCGTGTTATTTTATTTTTCGCTCTCTTGAACGTAAATCGCGTTAGTATATTTTTTTTATTTATTTTCACCAACCGGTTTATGAGTTGTTTGGTTTTGTTTTATTTGAGTTCACCCTGGTTGAATTTTATTTATTAATCATATGTACATACATGCGTTGGTCCAGAATTAATTACGGTTGAATAAGACCCGTGTTTTTTCGGGAAAATTGAGAAAGTTTAATAGGTTTTTCTGTATGTGTGTCAGTCGGTTATATCACGTGGAAGTTTGAAATGAAATGTCGCTGAAATAATTCAAGTTGTTTTTTTCCTATGTTTATACTCATGTCGTTATTTTATGTGAATCAAACCTTATCTCAGTTGCCGTGTCGACAAAGAGTGCAATGACCTAGCTCTCCGATTTTAGTTAACCTTGACGTACCTTTGAATAGTGTTGCCTCACACAAAAGTTACGACTGAAAAGGCTTCAGTTTCAGTAGTTATTATGTATTATCCACTTACAGAGCGTATGAAGCCCAACGAAGATTTCGTACAAAATAAAAGGAAAGTTTGTGAGTTTGCGAATTTGTGATTATTCATGAGTTAACACGTCTTTGCTTTTTCGTTCGTCTAAGTCGGAATTATGATTTGAATATTAATAATCAGCTGCGGCCGAGAATTAATGACACGTCACACAAGTTTTAATGAAACAGCCTCTCGTCTGTGAAGTTTCGGGAGGAAATTAAGACTTTTGGAAATGGATTTTATGTCAACCCCGTTTGTTTTGGAGTTAAGTTTGTTACTTCATTTGATTTTGTATTTCAATGTTGTTTATTTTTGGCTTGATCCCGGAGTTAGGGAAATGTTGTGTTCCTGTTAGGTAGTAAATAAACACGTTATAATATTTAGGTATACAGATGTAGAAATAGGGAAACTGGTAAGGCATTGTGAATAATTTTAAATAGCATAATCCAAAATTATAATTATTTTACTGTAGTATTAATTATGTTGGTGATTTTTAAGAAGCAATTGAATTCTTGGAAAGTAAGATTTCCATTATCTCTTAGATATGGCGTTACTTCCGATGCGTGTCGGACGCGCGGAGTCCGGACGAGCGCCGGACGGGAGTCGGACGGGGCCCGGACGGGTACCGGACGCGGGCGCAGGAAACCTATTACGCCCAAATGAATTCCCCGCCGTTTCCGGACTACGACAAATCCGCCCGCCGCGCCCGCTCGCCCACACCTAAGGGTCTTTCAGGGCTGAAAAAATAAATATTTCTGTAATCCGATACAAATTTTAGCCTTAAAAACTTATTTAAATGTGACAGATGTTTCAGTTATTTCTTGTACACTTTAAGGAAAACTCTATAGGAAGTTGGATTGTAGGTAACATCCACTCAAAATAAACTCCTGATCTATAATAAATAAAATTTGTTAAGTAAATAATAATAAAATTATTTTTACAAGCCATCAAGGTTTATCCTTTGAAAGCTACAATAGTCATTTTATTGGAAACTGTAAAAATATCCACAGTTGTTAAGTTCATAATTATTTAATAAGAAAAGCATTCTTAAATAACCACAACTATTTGCGATCATTTAATTAAATAATCTTAGAAAATAATAAAAAAAATATTTGTCTGCGACAACCCTGAAGGGTTCGCCTTCGGACTTGACGAAGCGGAATTTTAATGAAATTTCTAGAAATCATCTTTTGTGAATGTGAATGAACATTAGTGTCCGCATTAAGACTTTGGGGTATTAAATTAAAATGTATTTCAAAATGATTGTTGATCATATTAATTAATTGTGGTTTCTACTTATTTATCTTTAGATCAGGTTAGTTGGGGCATAACTAGCCTTAATTAGATTTAATTTTGGGTACCTTAACTATAAGACATTGAATATATCGATACTTACGACCAAGGAAGTAGAGTGTTCCTGCTTCAATCAATGTTTCATAATTAAACAGAAATAGGTACCTACGTCAAAAGCGCCTCATAATCAAACATTGTGTTTATATAACATTACTACAATCGTAAATAAGGGAATCGACAACCCCAAAGCCCATTATTCTTTCAAAATAAGGCCAAGTTCACACTCAATGATCCTTCATTGTCTGACCGATCACAAATCAAAATCTTCGAAAATACATTTCCACATCTGATTTATGTTGCCCTGTTGCTAAAATATGTCGCTCTCAGACCGTATAAAGTACCTTTCAACAATTTATTTGTTCCAAACTGGTTTTTAATTGATTTACTGGTAACATTTACGTTGGCTGTTGACGCGGTTGCCATGGTAACCGAGGGGAGTTTCAGACATGATATTGATATTATAAATAGGTGCGCCGTATGTGTAGCTATGGCTGAGGGATTGTTTTGGTTAAAAATGGCGCTTTGGGATATACGAGAAGGTAATATTTAAAGGCTTTAAATTTTCTTCTTTACCTCGATTTGGTATCGTTCTATCTAAATTTATTTTAGAAAATATAATATGCCTCTTAAGTTCACACCATGAAGGTACATAAATCATTAAATAAAGTAAAATCCCCGTTAAAATTACATAAGGAAAAATAACCTATCCAATAAAACACACAAAAGCATTCAAAGCATTCACCAACTCAACAGAAACCAATTTAAGAAATGCAAAACCACATTCATTGCTGTCGATATTTTAACATAAACAGAATATCAATAAAAACGAAGTTAATCGGAAAACTTCAAAAGCAAGAACGCTATTTGTGAAGGATCGACAGGTGACATAGAAATAAATAGCTAATGCTTATAATCCCGAAGAGCGACAGTTTGTAATTTGTTTTCTATCGCCGAGTGAAAATATCAAATGAGTGGATACGGCGGCCGCGATTGGATCGAACCTTTTCATGCGGGCAAATTGGTTTTCTTTTTTGACCGACGCTACCTCGCCTGACGAGGTGGCGAATTTTGTTGGGTTCCGTACGTGAACCAGTGTTTGATGAAAATTTTTGGCTGATAATTGTTTTAAGGTGGTTTTTTTTTAATTGTTTTTCGTGTTTTTAAAACGCGGACAGTAAGTGATTAGGTTCAATGATGATTTCAGAAAATGCTTGTTTGATATTTTATCAATTTGATGCATACTAAAAACTAAACTAAGGCAAAATAACCTAGTTAAGCCTGTAACATAAATAAGTGCTAAGTTCAACATAAAATGACGTAGCCATCACCTAGAAGGCACTTCGTAAAACAGCCCCCGTGACAAAAGAACGTTGTAAGCACGTTCAAGTAAAGCAAAACCCAAGCCATTTTATGCTCGAATAAAGATATTAAAACTCATAACATTTTCTTATTACTTAAAAAAGATTTTTCACGGAACCTCGGTGTATTTTGCGGGGCGCTCTTTTTCATTTCATATTTCCTCTCCGCGCCGCTCTCGTTTTATGGGTCATGCGACTATGTGCGACTATTTTTAATGGACCTGTGCACAGTTTTCATTTTTCCCAGTGATAAATTGACTCCATGCTCACGATGGATGGTCATCTTTTCGTAGTTGAAGCGCTCGTGTTTTCATTCTTTTTTCGTTTTTACGAAATTTTTATTTCGTGTTTACTAGTTGCGGGCGGTTGTTTATTTTGTTGTGTGCTGATTTTAGTGGTAAGTTTTAAGTTATTGTGGAGATGGTTTGGAAAAACAAAAGAACCGCAATTAATAAGCACCATTAGCTTATTAATTGCGGTTCTTTTGTTTTTCGGCTATCGTTAACGCATCATCATCCTTTGTATTGCAAGCAAAGAACTAAATAGTTATAACAGTTTACTGAGGATACGTCTCTTTCTAATACTATGCCAATAAAGAATGGCAACCACAAAAACATACGGAACCCAACCAAAACTCAACTTCCACCATAACACGAGTGCAATCCGTATGCGCAAGCGCTTCTTCCGATCTATTAGTTTAGCGAAGTGATTGGACGGCCGGGCACTCGCGCGCGACGTGACAACACTGCCAAGCGCGACACTAATGTACGGATACGTGATGTGCTTGTGTGGGTGATATCGTTGCGATTTTGTAAGGACGGATTTTAAGATAGTCATGTTATTTTATGTTGGATGTAAAAGATATTTAAGGAATGTCTGTTTTTAGTTCTTTTGTAGAGTTACTTTTAACCATCTTTCCATGGAATTCTAAGTATAATAAGTCTTTGTAGACGTTCGTAATCTGAAAGAAATAGACATTTACACGTTACAGTAGTTACACCTACTTGACTAGTTAATCAAATAAAACTTACACAACCAACTTAATACCAATACAGAATAAAACACCACTTTTATTTAACTTTTCCTATAAATGAACACAATCCAATCTCCTAGCAGAACATTGCCAAGTAACACTGACAACTCGCTGGAAACTCTAATAAATATTTAATCCTGGCAAAGAACGTCTCGAAACTTAGCATCGGGGGCGGCAAACAAACTTCGCAGCGACAACTAACGTAAATTAATACCTGACATAAATTTGCCATAACTGTGCCGACTAGGCTGGCTCAAGACAGTACAAACGAGGTACAAATCGCGAAGCCGGATGGTACGGTTAATGCCGGCGTGAAACAGCGGGTGCTATCCAAGGGTTCTAGTTATCTGTATGGATGTAGTGAGATGTAGTGACGATTGATATCGATTTAGTGGACAGAGTGACCTGTGTTACTAACAAAATATGGACAAATTAAGTCTGAAATAAAGAATTTGAATTGAATTGAATTGTGTTGCGATTACGATTTGTGTATCGATATTTTTTTGGCCCTGATTGCTGATTTTTTGGTGGTTTTGATTTTTAGCTGTTGTAGCTTATTCATTTGTTTTCTATCCATTTTCAAATAGGTTTTTCCTGTGTGTAATAATTGCTACCCGCATTATTAAGGGAGTTCTGATCAAAGACACATCACATTGCAAATATCTTCTTATATTTGAGCATAAATAATATTAAGTTAGCCTTTACAGGTCAATAGCGAAAATTACGCAAATTTATTCCTTACTACAAACAACATAGGAAATATTTGAAATCTAAACATACATAACCTAATTCCAGCTCCAGTAACCCTTATAAAATAAATCATTGCACTCGATACAAGAAAACTGTAAATACAATTGCATCACTCGTTTCTCAGACAAGGGATGTTTCGCTCCACCAGACAGGGGGTTATTAGCTAAATAAATTTGCTCACCCAATATGCTCGGTAACTCGATTTAATGGCGATAGAATTGATTCATTCAATTATGAGGAATTTTTAGTGCCCCACGGTGTGGGATAACTTTGTTTTAGGGGAGCCGAGTGGAGGGATAGATTTCTCACGTAAATTGTGTACTCTTGATTTGGTTTTAGTTTACTTTTATTTTGTTTGGAAAAAATTGTAATAGATTTTTTTTTGCTTAGGAATGGTTTTGAAACCATCATTAATTAATTTAAGGAAAGGAAATCAAGAGATAGTATTTCTATTGCTTTTAAATTACCTAGAACTGAAACGCAATAAAACCACCGAATTTTTATTTTCTTGAAAAATCTACCGACCATTTCCACGAAACCCAATTTCATTACCCTTTGATCTGCCAGCCATCACAAGACAAGCTCACGAGCTCACTAAAACGTAACAGCCTCAGCCCACGCCACAGTGTGGTAAGAACCCTGTTTTTGTGTCATCCTATTTTTATTGAATTAATCGATAGTCTACAATTCCAATGATTAGAGTAAAACTCCGGGCACGCTAAGACCTGTACTTTTTTTTTAAAAAAATGTCAAAGTTCCGCAATATCCGACTCTTGAAAACCGAAAAAAAAATTATTATAATTTAATGGAAGTACTTATTCCAGAATTTATTTATTCTATCGAAAGAAGGTATAATAGCCGACCGTCCTACCAATTCTTGTTGCTTTAGTATGAACGGGTCGAGAGCAACGATTTTTTTTATGATTTTTCGTTTTTATTTTTTTATTCATCAAAACCGCCGTAGTAGGTGGTCATTCCTACATAAAAAAATAGCTTAGGCTTTCTATTATGTGTGGTATTAATTCCAAAACCTAATTCATTGGTTTCCAGGAGTTATAGGAAATTCAAAATTTTTCTTAGGGTTGTCACTTTCATGTATCCGAAAGAATATATTTTATTTGAAAAAATAAGTAAATGTTTTAAATACTTTTTTTATAACTAATATAGAAAACTACAGGAAAATGTATATGAATTTGTAAAATTTTATTTGGACCTAACTAAAATTCATCTTCATTGTTGGCTACAATCATTTCAACATGGGAATAATCATCGATAGATTGATTTTGTTCATGAACAGGTTTTAACAAAGACAATGCGGCCGGTGGCAATGGGATTTTTTTAGCTTTCTTTTTTCTCTCTAGGAGGTTGTAATCAGAGATAATTGGATCCGATGAGACTAAAGCTCTATGAAAAAGGTCAAACATAGTAGCTTCCCGAGATTTCTTTCTAGTATGGTGCTCTCTGTCAAACCTCCAAAATTTGTTTCGTGACTCAGCCGCTTGTTCAGAAAGCATGCCGATTGGTAAATTTGTTTTTTCTATAATTTTCCACCCATGTACAAAAATTTTGTGAAGCGTGACAGTCATAGGATGCCATCCATACTTCGCAACATATTTGTACGACAACTCTTTGCAAAACATTGCGAATTTTTCAGGATCAATTGGGAGGTTACTAGACAAAACTGTTAAAATAATATATAATCCATCTAATAGCCACTGTTCAATGTTTAGAATGTTTGCAAAAGTTTCTCGGTTTTTATCAGAAAGAGCAATGCGTGCAGTGTTTCCGTCGTTAGTGGTTCCTGAAGTTGGACGGACAACATCTACCAAAAGTCCCATTTCGTCTCTGATTTTAGCCTGGATTACTTTTTTACGCTCCTCGACTAATCGGCTCTCTTCTGACCTTTGAGGGATCCTCCATTTTTTAACCTCTACCTTATATCCCAGGTTTAATAAAAATTCTAAGGCCCTTATCCAAGAATGAAGTGGACTTATCCCATGCACCAAACGTTCTTCTATTACTTGTTTGGAGAATGCAACCTCTAAATCGTTGAACTGGGATGAGGTCAAATTGCAGTATGGGCAACGTAACTGTGACGGTGTACCCAGAATTGCATTCAAGACTTTCCCATCAATAGCTGCACAATACAATTCATATTCAACAACTTTTATTGTTTGCCCTCTCGATGTTTCAGTCGTAATGGGTGTAAGATTTTGTATTTGATCCTGAATATACTGTTTCTCCGAAATAATTAATTTTTTCGTTTCTTTCTTATACTGCAAGTGTAATGGTCTACAGTAACGAAAAGATGATGGTGCAGGATTTACCCAAATAACATCATTGCTGTCTTTAGTAACAACCTGTAATGGGGTAAATGTCGTCGCAAAAAGACTATTTTCGTCACCTTCTGCGTCTGAGAATGATTGTTTATACAATGATTGCCCAGTGCTACCATCAAAGCCCCAGTTACCCCTTAAAATGCAATCGACTGCTTGGATGCTTTTCTTGGAACAATAGTTGATGAGGACTTCATCACTTAATTTAATCACCTGAGTAAAAGTGTGGTGGACTAAACACTGAAGAGGCACAGATGCTTCTCTTTCAGACACTTGAACTCGGTCAGGATAACAAGATTTTTTTGCCTCTTGAATTTTATAATACGGGGGGTATGCATCAAATCCACGTCCTTTGAGATCTAAGCGAATTGCATTGTATGTTTCGACGGACATATTTCGATCAGTTTTCATAGCCAGAGCTTCGACTGGTGTGCATGGTTTTAGAGAAGTTTCAACTTTTTTGAGGATTTCTGTTGGAGCAGTCTCAGATTCCAGACATAGAAATAATAGTGTCTCTAAATCTTTAGTAGATGACTGTGGCAGATTTTGTCCTCCGATTTTAACAGATCGAACAAAAGCCTTTATTTTTTGGACATTTGATTCATTGTCTAAGGCTTCCGAAAGTTTTCGCTTAGATCTATATTGTTGGCTTCTGCTTAAAGCCATAAACTTCATAGATTTCGGAGAAAAGAGAGGGTCGTTATTAACCGTTTCTGATGAAATTGCATCATTATCAGGGGCTGATATCAAATGACCACTTACAAGAGTGCCACTAAGCCAATCTAGTTTCTTTTTAATAAAATAGGACTCATTAAACTTACAATGCTTAAAGTAATCTTGACTCTTCGATAAAAATCCTGACAGTGTTTGTTTCAACTCCTCATCAGTCTGTGAAAGTTGATATTCAGAGCCGAAATAATTTACAACCATACTCACTCGTTCGGAAAGCGGCAGCTGCTTTGCTTTTCCTTTAAATAGTTTAAAAGCTTCCAGTCGAGTAAGTATTTTTGTACCAGAAGAATGTCCTTCACGGTCATCCGTCTGTTGACACGCATTGTTCTGTTGTTTAGTTGACAACATCTCGCTGTCTGAATCGGTGTCCATTGGTAATGCTGTAGTTGTCTGTGTTGATATTCCAGGTTTGTTTGATAGTTTTTGATTAGTTTCCATAGCTGTTCCCACGAGTAGGGTCGATAGAAGGTCCACCCCCGGGTGACGCCCATTCCGAGGGTAAGGCTACATACTACGGAGGTCGCCAGGTATCCGTAGGGTTTAAACGACTTCGCTGTCGGGTTTTATAGAGTTTTCCTTCTCGCGGGCCGGCCAGTTAAGGCAAGCCCCCCGGCTGTAGTTCTGCACGACGTACCTCAGTCGCGCCTTACTGAGGTTGTTGAAGTGCAGAGTACAGTTACGGTATGCAGGTTGACTGGCGCACAGTCCCCTGAAATTGTTCCAACTTCAGATGGAACAACCATTGATTTTGCTAAATAGCCAAAACTATACTTTAATAAATATAGTTACATACATCTATAAATATAATATGAATCAAATACAATAGATGTAAAACAAAATGATAATTGATTTAAAATAATAAGGTATGTATATAATTAATGTAGACAAAAAAACACAATATAAATTATATAATGAATCAAAATATAAATTATATCATAAATCAAAAAGTATATTAAAATTGATTTAAAAAAAATGTAAAATGTAAACTAAAATATCTATGCCAAAATTGATTTAAAATAAGTTGTAAAAAAAGAAAAAAAAGCATAAAATAAAACAAAATTGATTCAAAAGAATTGTAAAATTAATAATAGTAATTAGACTTGCAACGAATAATATTTTCAGCCATATGGGAACTGATAATTAGAAATTCAATACCATTTTCTCCAGTTGTAGAAAATTAGTTATTTCTCAATGAGACCGACTCCTTGGAACCGTGCAACTAGTTTTTTGACGTTTCATAAGATTAGATTAGTATTGGGTCTACTTGAAAAAAAAAACGACTGACTTTGACGCAATCTATACCATCTAAGCCACAAAATCATGATATTTTGTTATAGTAGTGATAAGGCAGCTAAAGCTTTATCAAATAAACAAACTCTGTTTTGGTTGAAGTGGCAGCCCTAAGTGCGGATATATCGGATATTACTAAAATTCCCAATAACTCCTGGAAACCAATGAATTAGGTTTTGGAATTAATACCACACATAATAGAAAGCCTAAGCTATTTTTTTATGTAGGAATGACCACCTACTACGGCGGTTTTGATGAATAAAAAAATAAAAACGAAAAATCATAAAAAAAATTATTACTCTCGACCCGTTCATTCTAAACCAACAAGAATTGGTAGGACGGTCGGCTATTATACCTTCTTTCGATAGAATAAATAAATTCTGGAATAAGTACTTCCATTAAATTATAATAATTTTTTTTTCGGTTTTCAAGGGTCGAATATTGCGTAACTTTGACATTTTTTTAAAAAAAAAGTATAAGTCTTAGCGTGCCCGGAGTTTTACTCTAATCATTAGAATTGTAGACTCTATCGATTAATTCAATAAAAACAGGATGACACAAAAACAGGGTTCTTAACACACTGTGCACGCGTACTAAATTTGACATGGATTTATGTGTGACGTCACCGTCCACCGCCATTAGTAATACTAATGCCCCCATTACCGGGCGGGGAGGCTTCCCACGGCATCTGCCGCTTGTTTTAGGTAATTTATGGCCCGACAAGGCCGCTGCGGGAAAGGTGTTACAACGGTGTTTGGTGCTGGAAGTGATTTTCGCGAATAAAGACACCCCAAGTCTTTTCAAAGTTCGAAATTTTGTGAATTTTAGTAAAAAGTTTTGTAAAGCCAAGCTTATTGTTTTTTATGTAATTATGACAATTTTATTGACTATATATTACAGAGTACAGACGCCAGCACATCAACCTACTTCAATCTGTCAAACTTCTATAGATTTTCAACCTTATCACAATTGTGGAAGATTAATGTTCGATTGGTAAAATTTGACAGATTCGAGTAGGTTGACCTGCTGGCATGGCTGTACGTACATATAGAATTCTATATGTATGACAAATATGGATTAATGAGCTTGATAAATCTGGTTTTAGTTGGAAAGTGTGTTTGCTTTTCACATTGCTCAAACTTTGAATAGACTTCAGGTGGAAAGTAATGTTCAAAACTCTGATTTCGAAGTATAAAGTAAAGCCTCTTCCAGCACAAGTAACTCCGGTACACGCAAGTCTTGGCACTTCCGCACATATCTGTGTTGCGTGTCGCGTGTGAAATATGGAGCGGTAGCTATGTGTGTGCTATCTCAAATATCTCTACTGCTATAGCTAGAAAACCTTCATAGTTTATTATAAAAATAGGGCTGAGTAAATATCATTTCAAATCAAAAGTGATTGCCAGATTGTTTGCATTTCTACTAGATCATATAGTTTAAGAAGTGAAAACATACTCAATAACATTCAATAAATTTAGTGAATGGCTTGCAAAAAAATTACAAAGGTAGATATAGCAATAGATAGATACAAGTTTCACGGCCAGTTTCACAGGTTGGAGATAGAGTTCTAAATAGCTATCTGATAGATAGTGAAATGAAATGAAAAAAAAAATGAAAAAATGTTTCTTAGTTCATAAAGGATTGTACATAATGATCGTGATTGGAGCCTCCCGTTAAGCATAGACAGCCTGTATTGGGAGACGCCACTCTTCCATATCGTTATTAATATTAAACTAGAACTAACAAACTTGTAATTAATTAAATATAGAGTAGATAGATAGTGCCATAGAAATGTTTTTAATTTTGATAACTTTTCTAAGGCATGATTTGTCAGATAGCTATCTAGAACTATGTTATTACACAAACCACCCAAATATATTCCTTCTTACATCAACTTCAACATAAAAATAATCACATCCCATACAGCGTTACATAGTAACACTTACGTAAGAACATCCCATACATTGTCAAACAACTTTGCCATTACACCAATCCAGGCACGCACTTGGGCATTTTATTTTTCAATTACAATTGTTAACGGCATAATCAGGAGATATCGCACAATCGCTGTGGGCTCGGCTAATCCAGATTTATTCGAACAGGGCCGGATTAAGGTGGCGTGAATTACACGTTTATAGGCCATAAAGAGTGATCCGGTGGCGTGCAGTACCTGTCGCTGTTAGATATAGTTATGATGTGCACTCGCTGTATAATGTATACAGCGTGGTGTCTTTTTATTTTGTGGCATCATTTAATTTTAATTCAGGGAAATATTTTTTATTAAAAAAAAGTTATTTTTATTTTAAGCATAGCTTGAGTGTCCACAAATAAATCCTTTCTAAAAGTACTTAAAGTAAATCTTTTATTCATTAATAAACCAAAAACATTGAATGACTTTCTACACTTAACTCTCAACTAAAAGTTCATAATTATTACAAAATTCTATAGTTATTTCCTTTGATAATGCTGTAACCAAGGTTACAATTGCGTCATAAAGAAACTTCGCTTATTGTTCCTGAAGTTTTTATTTTTAGCTCACTTTTTCAGTTGGACAATCACAACGGATGACGTAGGATAAAGTGATGAATATTACAAATATCTACGTAATATTTACTGAAAGTAGGAAGTAGGTTATTATGTTTTACCCTTTGTTTACGATTTATTTGCGCACGATTTCACTTTACGTTTTCACTCAGAATTCGAATGCTCTATGATTTTCGATTTCAGCGTCCCTTCTGCGTTTGCCTACTGATTCATGTTTGGTTTTTTTTTTAATAAGTAATTAGTGCCTTTAAAGACATAATTTAAGATATTTTTAGATTTGTTAAAGTGTTTCTGTAAAATGTGCATGAATATACCAATCCATTCGAATCCTAATAATTTGGATATTCATGCACGTGTTTCCGAAAGGCTGACGTTTTTAATTTTTTTTAAATTAAAATCTTACTATCCAAAATTACTCAGTAGAGCACCCTATACAAAATGGCGACGGTAGTTAGCGGTGGCGTGCGCGCGTCTTGTTGCGCGCAAGTTATGTGCTCGCCCACGCGGCGCGTGCGCCGGGCGCCTCGCAGCGAGCGCCCGCGCTGCAGCCCGCTCCCGTGGGTGAACGCATTCAATATCTACGTGTAAAGTGCCCATTAATTAAGTGTCAAACGATTAGAATCCACTGCATATAGTGCAAGGAACCAGGATTATTTTGTATGCGTAATTCGATATTTTTGTTGGGTGTACTAGTCGGTTTAAGCGGTCCCGTTTGACAGGTTGATGTATGTTTTGTGTGCTGCAAATGATATGATTAGTAGTCAAAACAAACTGTTATTTATTGGGATCACACTGATATGTATAGAGCAGGAATTGCAAATAAGATAACCTATATCAATTTATTAAATTATCAGCAACAATTTCACCGTCAAATTACAGTTTTTCTCATAGTAATAAAATCTAAAACTTAGAAATTTAGGTTATGTGCAATATTCCTGGATCCTGAATCAATGTAACATCTGTATTCCTGTAATTATATTGGCAGCTGTGAAAATCGCTAGCAGTAGCGACAACTTTATGCTCTCGTAAACATTTCTTAAGTTGTATAAGAATATCTGCTCTTTCATTGAATGAACAATATGTAAATAATGTTTGGTATGACAATTCCATTTTTGAAAAAATAATTTAAAAAATAACTATAGTAAGGAAAAGCTCGCTAAAAAGACATCTGGAAGCTACTAAATCACACAACAATTTGTGGAAAAATTTAATAGCAACCTACCCCAAACTATAAATAATATTCCGTAGAGGCAATCTGGTTTGCAAATAAACCACGTTTTAAGTGGGGCTAAAACGCACTCGGATGTTCGGATGTCGACGCCATTTTGGCTTGTAGGTACTCTTGTAGGGATTTGCGGAGTACTCACGAGGGGTAGCTAGCACAGAATGTAAATAGGTACACAGTAATCGTTAAATAATTAGAATTTTACCGTCAAGTGCAGGGTGATTAGTACGAGCTTGACTTATTATATCTGACGATATTGCAAGTCAAGCTTGAGATTAAAGTAAGACCACCGAAATTCCGAAACAAACCAAATTTTATATTTAGGAAATCTTATTTTTTTAACAAAATAACGTATCACATAAACAATGTTTTTGAAGTGGATTTCATTTCCATATCTTGTGCAACATCCGTGGGAGGGTGGCCAAGTAGCACGATCTCCGAGCATTGAGGAAAAATAAAGAAGCAAAAATGACAAGACGTTATTTGCATCCCGCTAATGGCCGCTGCTGTCGTAATGCGGGGGTAGATGAACAAATATTGCTTTATCCAGACGAGCCACAATTTATTCCAAACTCGCTTTATTCGCCATTCCAACGCCAGAAGTCAGGAGGGAAGTGGAAAAATGGTGGCATTTGGATTTTTAAGTGATTCGCAAATCATTCCGCTTAATCAAATGACCTTATTTGTTTGCTGGTTTTCCTTGTTTTTATCCTTTTTAGGTGTTGGCTTTTTTGATTTATGTACCAGATTTAATGTAAGTCAAGAGATGTTTCGGAAGGTAGTTTTGCAACAAAATGTCGTAACGTACACATCGGGCTCTTATCGCCGAGGCCGAGGAGAGGTCACGAAAATGGCCTTATCTAAATAGCGTGACCGCGCGATACCCGCTCCTCACCTGCTGACTTTATGCCTTTCCCGGGGAAGTGTGGCGCCGCATACAAACGAGTTCAACCCTCGCCTTCGACCATCCAAATGTCGTAAACTTTTGACGTGTAAACACGTCACGATTTCATATGAAAAAAAGCGTTGGAAGCGTTGCACTCTAGTTTGAATTATACGAAAAATGCAAATTAAAATAACTCTCAAATCCCAACTCAACCGTGTCGGAGCTTAATCCGCGAAGTGACAACGGCATTCTGACGAGGCGCCGGAGCTGGGAATTATTAAAACGAACGCCAACTTTTTCACTAAGCCCGTCGCAAAGCCGTTTCAATTGCGCTGCGCTGAAGATAATTCCAACTGACGTCATCTTTTTTTCAAATTCTCGACTCGGCTACGTTCTCTGTGCAGCAATTATAACATTTCCACCGACTGGGAAAACAGAAACACGTGGGAGAGAGCGCGTCGAATCGCACCGTTCGTAATTTAAATTTAGATGGAAATTTAATGATGCATTCACAAAGGGCGCTCGTAAAGTCGGTTGCGAGATATTTTTTACGAGGATCTCGCGAACTATTGCGCGCTTAACGACTCCGAAGCAAGATCGCCCTCCGCTTTAATGAGCGCCCGATAAACGTGTTAACTGCCGCGACCTTATTTTTATGCCGATGTAAATTTGCTGAAAAACGTATTCATCAGTGCGATTGCGGGCTAACGGCAACATTACGCCGTATTAAATTTGCAACAGAGCGTTGTCCTAGTAGTTGGTCGAGGTAGGTGAAATAATAGTATAACGGCGAACGTCAGAGGCAGGCTAAGGTAGAGCTGACTATGTTTAATATATGAGGGCAGGCGACGCAGCGTTGGTAAACACGGCCCAACCTTCGCTCATGTTGCCCACTGTTTGCTCACCGTTCTAGTCTCAAGAGAAAATATGTTTGCTTTGCATACCTAACCATAGCTTGCTCAGAGGCAGAGCGCGCCTGTTTTCCTTGACATGTTTTCTCCGAGGCTCTACAAATAGCTGGCTAAAAACTTTCTACAATATGCGCAGTTTGTGATGGCTTATATTTTTAACGGAACAATGTTTTGGTTTGTGTTGTTTTTTAAAACTGTGTCATGGATTTCGTTGTTAATACATTTACTTATAGGAATCTAACTGCTTCAAAAATACCTTACAATACCTCACAAACATGCATAGATATTAAAAATCAGAGCCGTTGTTTGTTGAAGTGCTGAGCTCCTGAGGCTACTCCTCTAGCCGCACAACTCCACTTAACAAACGTATAAATAATATTCAAGGCGAGGGAACATATTCGAGGGTACGGAATAGAGGGTAGTTTGACGGCGTAACGAATCGAAAAACCAAATCATCGAGTGGCGCCCCTACTGTACACCGCTACATGATAGTTTGCAGCTGATGGAGTGGAGTCGCTGTTGCTTCTACAAAGTTTTGTTTACCTATAAAATATTTTTTTTTCTTCTTATTTATTTTCCTTTTTCTGGTTTTGTTCTTGGAATGTTTGGAATGTGCCATAGTTTGATGAAAAGATAAGGGTTTTAAAGAGTGACACATTCCGACAACACCTTCGTACAGTGCAGCTTGGATAGAAAATAATCATATTTTTTGTTTAAATTTTAACTACACTTACAATGGCAAAGTTTTTGTCAAAAATTATACAAAATAGCATTTGCCTATTCTACGCAATTCATTAGTATTAAATCTTTAGGGTTGCCCCTTAGCGGTCTGTCGAGAGTACTCGTAGTACTTTTTTATATATTTTAATTTTAATTTCATATCGGGCGCTAATGGCGGGCCCAGCCCTGCGTAGCGAATCGCGCTGAGCCGAATGTATTCATGGCGTAATAAAACTTAATGTAGCGAGTGAACTAATATTGTCTTATTCAATATTTAATTTTCAAATATAAATTTAACCAATTTTTGCGATTCATAAATTTTATTAAAGTGTTTGATGTTCAGAAGGGAAAGTGTATTGATTGTTTCTGAAAGGGGTTGTGATGTTTGAATTTGGTTATTGAGCTTTGAATGTCACTTGAAGAAGAAAATATTATTTTATTATTTGTTTGATACTCGTTGTCTTTGAGTGTCTAAACTAGGTTGCCATTAGTTCAGTACATTATAAAACAGTCAGAATCCGAAAATTTTATAACCCTAAGAATATTTGGTATTACAAGTTTTGTAACAGTGCGAAGGTTATCAAGTTTACGAACATGATCACTTCCCCAGTGTGTTGTAATCTTGCAGTTGATCCGGCGGCACATGTGTGTACTAGACAGCTAAACGATGTTAGTCCGATACTGTTTCAAATAACCTTTAAGCCGTCACCCCTCATGTACTGCACAAACAGCAGCGAAGTCAAATCAGCGCCAAGTTAATCCGTTTAGGTGCGCGAACCCACTTGATTAAGTTTAATTTATTTTAAAAATCAGCGCGAGCCGCCTCCGGCGCTGCGTCCCTCCGAAATACATTATTCAGTGTTTTAGAATAATTTTCAAATTCGATTACATAGGGCCGACCCTCGGTAAGTGGGTGGGCCGGGCGGCGGCGCGCGGCGGGTGTATTTAGCCAACACGGGGGTCTCGCCGCGTGCGATTCTGATTTGAATATGCGCCGCACGTGGCGTCCCGCGCCCCCGGGACCGCGCCGATCATATTTCAAACGTCACCGGCGATGTCTCACTCAGATACTATCGGCCGATAAACGGCGAGATACCACCGGCAAGGGTGGAAATAGTTCGCCGCCCGCCAACCTCCAGCTATTTTTTACCCCGCGATTATCGCCTGCAGTTGACACCTAAATATTACTTTTCGCTCAGCGCACTCGTATAACCCTGTGTTCGCTATACAGGCATTTTGCGGTTAGGTGCCGCAGCCAGCAAAGCACTTGAAGTTTATTGGCATGACATATTTCGTAGAGAATTTTCCGCGTATTATAATAATCACAGTGTGAGCCGTGATGGAAAACATTTTGTACACGCAAATTTTCACATAATATTTTCATACGATGATCACAACGGAAGCCACTTTAGTGAATATGGAAAAGTTCCACATACTGAGGGAAAAAATCAAGCAGCTTTTAAAGCGCAATCTTTTAATAAATGCGATGTCAATTTAAATTCGAAAAACAAATATAGAAATGCTTTTAGTTCTCAGGCTGGATAGTGGCATATAATCGGTGGGAGTGTTCGCACGCGTGGCGCGTGCGCGGGCGCACGGCGCGGGCGGCCGCCACGCGCCACTCCATTACCGCGACACCGCTGACGCTGATGATGTACTTCACTGCAAAATTGCAGACACGAATGTTCGTTCATGTCTAGTGATTGTGCCTACTCTCTTTTCGTTCAAGCTATGATCTAGTCAACAGGTTATAAGTCGCAACACTTTAATTGATGCTTCCTGAAACTTTTAATAAATAAATCAATAGTTAAACAACCTTCTAGTTACAAAGGTATTCTTGAATTCATATTTTCACGATCCTATGACATATCTGCACTGGTATAATCTTTGTCCACCATCACAGAAGCATTTATGCGATTGCGATGTACTCTCACAAGCAAATCGCCGCGTAATCCGCTACTTGTATCGCAAATCGAGATATGGCCGAATTAATTTTGGTCGCATGCCATCGTAATTGAAAACGAAGACTTAGCGTGACAGATGTAAACGCCAGATTAAAGCAATCTGGCTTTTTGGGCTTTAGATCTTTGATAAAGAATCGAAATTAAGGGTTTTATGCTAGTGGAGACGCTGAAAAGAAAATTGAATTTGTGAAAAATTACCTGCACACCTAACCTCACTATTAATTTTAATCATCATTAGGTACCTACATAAGAATAGAAAATACAGCATTATTCCCTCCTATAAGAGGAAGTATAATCTTATGCCCTAAAATACCTAAGTCATGAACTTTCCTTACATACCTACGAAACTTGCAAAGTACCAATCACATAAACTCGAATTTCAGATGTTATTAACTTTCAGAACTCCGGTTGACCTATGAATCAGACGAAATAAAAACAAAATCGCGTCAAACGTTGCCATGCGTCATCCGTGAACTTCAGTTAGCAATGTCAAAGGGGAAATTCTTTCTCTTATTCGAAATATTTCACAGAGACAAAATGTAGTTTTGGTCGAATGAACTTTGACGGTCCCCACGAGCCCATAGGATGTGCGATTGAACGATCGCCCCACAACTCAATGTGAGTGGCTTCATGGGTTTTAGCATTTT
This sequence comes from Heliothis virescens, assembly GCA_002382865.2. Lineage (NCBI taxonomy): Eukaryota > Metazoa > Arthropoda > Insecta > Lepidoptera > Noctuidae > Heliothis > Heliothis virescens. Next base: position 4,817,126 of record NWSH02000505.1, read on the forward strand.
GATTACCATAACGGTGATTTAAGATATAACTATTGATAATAATAGATGGATATACATATTCATTTTGCTCAAAATAAGCCATATAGAGAAACTGTGTTAATATGAGTTTACATAATTGTTTTAAAATTGCTTTTAGAATGTAAATATGCGAAAGATGCAGAATGTTGTATACGTATAAATACAGGACTTGATATTATTCATTCAATTATATTGTAATCGATCAACAAAGAAATGAAGAGACAAATCAAAAATGCAAAGAAATTCAATAACCGTCTACGATTCTTTGGATTGTCACCCCAATACAGGGAACTTGGACAAAGTTAAATTTATTCCTTGAAAAATCGATTTCGACTTTTATTTTTTGGTGGTAGGGATCATTTTTGATTGGCAAACCATTTGACGACAGTAAAGGATGCCCCGGAGTGCTTACAAATCCCCGAGATTGAGTGCGGGACACCGCGCGGTGAGGGTTCGATTATTACTCGAGTCTCGATCTCGATACACCACTCGATGCATCGCGGGGAGCTGCATTACACCGAGCATCGAGTGTGGCGTTCAGTGGCTTTCGAATCGATTCGTTGACGGATCTATCGTGTTAGTTGTAATAATTGGGACTTGTTAATAGTGTTGGTCATTTGTATTTCAAATTACAAAGCTTATGCTGTCATAGAAAATTTTAATGCAGAAAATGAAAATGAAGTAACGTTTTCCGCCTAGTTAAAATCATCAGCTTTTCATTTCAGAAATCCGCTTCACTTTTTCTTCTATTTAAAAAATATCACTTGCTCAATAATATCAAAGATATATTTCCGTTCGTTATAAACAAGTTTTCCCCTAATACTCATAACCCAATTGCTGTCTTCTCCCATATGTTGCGTGGAATGTATTATTTTATTATGTTTTTATTTACTTAACGTCCGCCGAGACGAGTGTTTAAGCCGACGTTTATGATATTCTCCTGTGGTTTGCAACTGAGGGGTGAACGATGATGTTCTATTGTTTCATTCTCACCCTCGTTTTGTCAAGTTGATACACCGCTGTATCTATACGTATAAGTAATACGAAATGTCAATGGTGTTTCGGGGTTTTGGGCACAACGATTGCAACAAAAAATTTTGAATGTTTCAAGTAAGTCACTAAAATGGGTCACCTCAAACGATACGTCGTAAATAATTTCAATTTATATCGCGTCTGCAAAACGACGGAATTATAATATCAAATAAACATCGATTATATGAAACTGTCCAGCAATAACTTAATCGAAAATTCCATGCAATATTTTTAAATCGTTCCCCATTGTTGTGTGTTGCAGACAAAACATGAAAACAGTTTGAAGTGTAGGCAAACTCCAATGATCCGTGCCTCGCGCGATATTATTTTTGCCGGGCACAAAGCACGCCCCGCGACCCATCAAATCAGGCCGACTCAGCCCGACACTAGAAAAAATTAAAATTTTAATACTCGATATATCGATATGCGCACATTTTAATTGACTGCCGTTTTTAATATCGATAAGTTGTACGAGCTTTTTTTTAATTGTAGTATCAATTTGGAGGCTTCAGTAAACAGCGGGAATTTATTTTTAAAATAATGGCATATTTTTTTCACTTCAAATTATTATAAAATTTACAGTCGTATTTGTGAGTCCTATTTTATCGTAGTAAGCATAATATATATTTGAAGTGTCTAGGTAGGCCCAATGGAGTTCAGAGAACTATGTTGATCTCATTTGAAGATAATATGTGAGTTTTTAATTAATAAATATGGTTTTCCCCCGTAACACCCACCGATATTAGCCTTGTCCGTGACTTTTCAGGAAATTGCTTTTAGTTTTATAGTTTTGTAAGTCTAGTGTCGTAACCTCTAATACTAATCGTGTAACCTTGTATTTACCTCCAAATTAATTAATTGCATTGCTCCAAAGCAATAAACACCTGTTCAAAACAATAATCCTAAAACAATACCTGTAGTTTCCCAAATATTTGCATTGAAATAAAGATTTGTACATCTGTCACAGGCAAAACTCGGTGCGAATAATATTCATTCCATGTGATTGACATCGCCATGTATTTGAGGAGCTCCGCGGGGTTTCTCAAGGGGTTATTGAAAAACTAGTGGCACCGTCCCGCCTTGTTTCACCGCAAGGGGCGAGGGTGTCATTATAACGTGTATCACCAACTCGCCCGAATATATTGGATCGAAGTTATTACGAAAGTTTTTAGAGCGTACCCACTGATTGGCAGAATTTTATTTGATGTTAACATTTTTGGCATCACATTTTCAATATGATGAGAAATGTTCTATTTTCAAATTTTGATGTTTTGAAGTGAGTAATTTCAAATTTAGAAGGTTCATCGTGAAGTTGGTTGTCATTCTTTATTTAAAAATTCGGGATTATTTTTAAAAATAAAATAGAAAGTGCCAGTATTTTCTGCACGAAGGTTTCTATACAAGTTTAGATTTGATTACCTTACACATACGTACTCGCTAAAAAGTCTTAGGATAAAGCCGTGTAGGGGTGCAGATGGCACCGGCTGATAATGGGACACACGCACCGGGACGTAAATAGATGAAGCCTTATTTGAATATTGTCCCCGATCGGGGACACAAATTAAATCGCCTGCTGCAAGCACCGACAATGTGTTTGCTTTATTATTTGATTTGATTTCGTTTTTGATGTGCTTTTAGTGCATATTAGCTTTAGGAATACGATGCTTAGATTTTATCGATGTTCCGAATTCCAAAAACATCTTGTTCTTAATGATTTTGATTGCTTACCGGATTCGTGAATAGTAACGTAATAAACTAAATGTTCATGAGACTTAGAGTCTCACTTACACAGAATCAACTTTTCAACGAAATCAACATATACAGAATAGTAGCCAAGACCCAATTTTATCAATAACCATGAACCACAAATAACAAACCAAACTTATTTTATTTACTTTTCTAAAATATTGTTATACTAATCTGTGTGCAGTGCGAAGTAAAGCGGCGTGCACACGGGGTCACGCTATCGTCGTTCTAGTTCATTAGGCGGCTGGCGGTGCGGCCGCTATCGCCGCGAGCCGCTCATTTTTCACGCAACCTGCGCCCGTGTGCGCTGGCTTTAGTGGTATTTAATGTGTAAATATTTTAAATTGTTTGAGGTTTAGCCTTGTGACTTATGCCTTATGTTGTAGTTTGATGTATCTATATATTTATTTATTTAAAAGAAACTTAGGTATTCGTAACATTATTTAGAACTTAATCATACTAAAAAAGCAGCTACCATAAATGAAAATCTGTTATGTCACTTCAAAACACAAAAAAGTCCTTCAAAAATGAAAAACCTGTCAACATTTCTTGACTCAAAATCAAATCAAAAATCATTTTTTTTTATTTCAAATAGGCCTATAAAAGCTCTTATGAAAAGTCAAGCTAGTTGCACGGTTCGAAGAAGTGGGTCTCATGGAGAAGAACCGGCAAGAAACTCCATGGATACTCTTTTTAAAAAACACATGTTTACAATAGTTTTCTTACATTAGGTACAAGCTATCCCTGAGAAAGTTATACATTGCAAGAGAATCTGGAGCTAAGATATATTAATNAAGCACGCCCCGCGACCCATCAAATCAGGCCGACTCAGCCCGACACTAGAAAAAATTAAAATTTTAATACTCGATATATCGATATGCGCACATTTTAATTGACTGCCGTTTTTAATATCGATAAGTTGTACGAGCTTTTTTTTAATTGTAGTATCAATTTGGAGGCTTCAGTAAACAGCGGGAATTTATTTTTAAAATAATGGCATATTTTTTTCACTTCAAATTATTATAAAATTTACAGTCGTATTTGTGAGTCCTATTTTATCGTAGTAAGCATAATATATATTTGAAGTGTCTAGGTAGGCCCAATGGAGTTCAGAGAACTATGTTGATCTCATTTGAAGATAATATGTGAGTTTTTAATTAATAAATATGGTTTTCCCCCGTAACACCCACCGATATTAGCCTTGTCCGTGACTTTTCAGGAAATTGCTTTTAGTTTTATAGTTTTGTAAGTCTAGTGTCGTAACCTCTAATACTAATCGTGTAACCTTGTATTTACCTCCAAATTAATTAATTGCATTGCTCCAAAGCAATAAACACCTGTTCAAAACAATAATCCTAAAACAATACCTGTAGTTTCCCAAATATTTGCATTGAAATAAAGATTTGTACATCTGTCACAGGCAAAACTCGGTGCGAATAATATTCATTCCATGTGATTGACATCGCCATGTATTTGAGGAGCTCCGCGGGGTTTCTCAAGGGGTTATTGAAAAACTAGTGGCACCGTCCCGCCTTGTTTCACCGCAAGGGGCGAGGGTGTCATTATAACGTGTATCACCAACTCGCCCGAATATATTGGATCGAAGTTATTACGAAAGTTTTTAGAGCGTACCCACTGATTGGCAGAATTTTATTTGATGTTAACATTTTTGGCATCACATTTTCAATATGATGAGAAATGTTCTATTTTCAAATTTTGATGTTTTGAAGTGAGTAATTTCAAATTTAGAAGGTTCATCGTGAAGTTGGTTGTCATTCTTTATTTAAAAATTCGGGATTATTTTTAAAAATAAAATAGAAAGTGCCAGTATTTTCTGCACGAAGGTTTCTATACAAGTTTAGATTTGATTACCTTACACATACGTACTCGCTAAAAAGTCTTAGGATAAAGCCGTGTAGGGGTGCAGATGGCACCGGCTGATAATGGGACACACGCACCGGGACGTAAATAGATGAAGCCTTATTTGAATATTGTCCCCGATCGGGGACACAAATTAAATCGCCTGCTGCAAGCACCGACAATGTGTTTGCTTTATTATTTGATTTGATTTCGTTTTTGATGTGCTTTTAGTGCATATTAGCTTTAGGAATACGATGCTTAGATTTTATCGATGTTCCGAATTCCAAAAACATCTTGTTCTTAATGATTTTGATTGCTTACCGGATTCGTGAATAGTAACGTAATAAACTAAATGTTCATGAGACTTAGAGTCTCACTTACACAGAATCAACTTTTCAACGAAATCAACATATACAGAATAGTAGCCAAGACCCAATTTTATCAATAACCATGAACCACAAATAACAAACCAAACTTATTTTATTTACTTTTCTAAAATATTGTTATACTAATCTGTGTGCAGTGCGAAGTAAAGCGGCGTGCACACGGGGTCACGCTATCGTCGTTCTAGTTCATTAGGCGGCTGGCGGTGCGGCCGCTATCGCCGCGAGCCGCTCATTTTTCACGCAACCTGCGCCCGTGTGCGCTGGCTTTAGTGGTATTTAATGTGTAAATATTTTAAATTGTTTGAGGTTTAGCCTTGTGACTTATGCCTTATGTTGTAGTTTGATGTATCTATATATTTATTTATTTAAAAGAAACTTAGGTATTCGTAACATTATTTAGAACTTAATCATACTAAAAAAGCAGCTACCATAAATGAAAATCTGTTATGTCACTTCAAAACACAAAAAAGTCCTTCAAAAATGAAAAACCTGTCAACATTTCTTGACTCAAAATCAAATCAAAAATCATTTTTTTTTATTTCAAATAGGCCTATAAAAGCTCTTATGAAAAGTCAAGCTAGTTGCACGGTTCGAAGAAGTGGGTCTCATGGAGAAGAACCGGCAAGAAACTCCATGGATACTCTTTTTAAAAAACACATGTTTACAATAGTTTTCTTACATTAGGTACAAGCTATCCCTGAGAAAGTTATACATTGCAAGAGAATCTGGAGCTAAGATATATTAATAAGACTATGAGAAAAATCATATTTTCCCCAACATAAAAAATATGAAGTACGTATAACAAAAAGCTGTACTAAGCAATTCGTTGGTAAGTAATAGCTGATTGATGAAATGGAAATAAATGAGTGGCGGACAGGGAAAAAGATGTCAAAATCCAAGCGCACATGAGCCAATAAGCCAAATTGAAATGCCTCCATGTTACACGAGTCTTTCAGAGTAATTGGTTGACGGGCTTTCCTGGCGATTAGGGATGTTACTTTTCGTGAATATCGTCTTGCCATCTGATTGATATTTAATATTTTTGTAGTACCATTTGGGCTTTTATAAATAATTTTTTTTGATAAGTTACTTGACAACCACTTGATTGCATTATCGCCATTCAAAAATTGCATCAACAAAAAACAACGTCCATCTTCTGATTCAATTAAAAGCGTATCGTTTTAAATCGTTTGCAATAATAGGATGTAAATAATAAGAGGTGCTATCTACTAGTGCTAAGTATAAATCAGTAAGTAATTAATTGTGAATGTTTTGGACCAAGACTAAAACACGTTCCACTTCTTTCATCAGAATCTAACACAAGCTAACAAAAACATCGACAACGATATCGACACGAGCACACCACTCAGGTCTCCTTCCATCGGTTCGTCGATTTGAATAGAAATACCTAACATTAAAAATATAGGGTGTAGTGAATGCGCAAGAGGACAGTCCCGGACAACCCGCTAGTATTCATTCGCTAAGTGAACTTCTAAAACGAGCGACTTACGTTCCACGCTAACTGAACGATTCACAACTTGAAAAGGTGTGCTTTTAGAGGCACACGTGTTTTTGGCTTTGTCTGTAACTCGATATGGGTCGTACGTCCCTGTGTGCGCTTTGACAAGTAGGTTAGCAATCATTTTTAGTACGTTTTAGCGTCTCATTTTAGTAATTGTTCGTCCACGTGATCGATGACATGTCCACTGTAATATTGAAACGCTTTCATTACTATCTATACATGTTAAATTATGCGAGCAGGCCATTATATAGACCACATATATTCTCCGATATTCAAAGACCAAAATGTGTACCTTCGATCTATTGGTCATGACTAAATCCACCACTAAAGAGCGTATTTAAATATTTCATTTAAATCAAATAGAGCTTTTGGCTGGTAAAAAATACTTTGATGTATTGAATATAGAATGAATTCTTGGTATATCCAAAGGCCGGTATGGGGTGTGCAATGGTGCATTGGCTCGGTCATAGGACCCACTGACGTGTTGTGTGACGCTTCATCACGTCCCGATGAACATTAGCCTTTAGGCCTCAATTATATGTCTACTTCATTTATTCTGAGTTCCGATCTTTCCAATTGGATTTACAGGAAAAATCGGGGGATTTTTAGATTATATTCAGAAATTGTTATGATGGGATATGAAATAGTTTTGAAGGGAAGTTTCTGTGATGCATTTTAGTTCTTTTTCACGATGAAAGCAGGCATTCCATTGCTTTAGATATCAAGTAAGAATACCAGTTCTAAAGAAAAGTTACACGTGTTTCTCAACTCTCAAACAGTTGAATTACATCCCCAACCTTCAAATACAATAAAAACCAAATTCAAGCTTCATCTACGAGCAAAAAAACCGTCAATCTCAAAACCGAAACTCCCGAAATAACCGTAAACCGAATGTCATTCTAAGGATACATTACCGGAGTTTTCCTTAATACGCGGCACTTGATTAGCTCGGCTCGTCGTAATTATTTTCCCCGGGTCCGCCCGCGGGGATTTGTATAATCCTGATTGGGTACGTATTGCTATTCGATGGAGTGTGTCCGCGCACGTGGCTGGCTGGCATTATCTCACTTTTAGACACGAATGATGGTGACACCCTACTGCCGAATTTCGTGTAGGAAATTGAAAAGATTGATTGAATTTCTGATGATGTTGTAGATAATAGTTTTAAAATATATGGTTTTACATGAACTACGTGTGTCTTGGGCCAGAAAATGCTTTTTCTTTGGAGTTGGTGATGAAAAAAAAATCTTAAAAGGTGTAATTTTAATTATGTTAATCTTAGATCATGTGTTCTCAATATCGCTTGAAACAAGACCCATTAAAATGCCTATCTACTAGACATAGCTCCAAAATACATCCACCAAAACAAACTTGTTATTTAAAATATAAAAGCTGGCACAAACAATTAAAAACAAAAACTGAATCGAATTAAAAATTTGCCTAGTAAAAGCGAATTAAAGTTGGCTGATGGCAGTCCTGCCGGTTGCGACTGGGGGCCGACGATAACGCCACAATAGGAATTTGCCGTTCGCACCGACTGCCCGTACCCTGTTTAACCTAATTACCACTTAGTTTCTTACGAGATAAGGACTATTATTAGGTAATTTTTATAAACAACACATTTCTCTCGGAGGTAAATGTTGTATAAATACGTATTGGTCATTGAAACGCCTGGTAGCTTGATGAGGGTACTTGATTACTTATATTTTGGTCAGACCCTTTACGCTTTACTTGCCTCGTTTTGTATATGGTTGTGTTCAATCATTTTAATCAGAATATTTATTCATGAATTACTTATTTATTTTAAGGCTTACTGATTTAAAAATAGAAGCATTATAAAATTTTATACTGGTAAACTTTTGGGCGCCCTAATTTGAGAGATTAGCCCAGCTTGAAAGTCTGTACGGATGATACTATTGAATTAGAAAGTAATTATTCCTCACTTTACAGTATTCTTTAAAGAATTTGTTTGGTCAAACAATGTAGAAGTTTAGTGAAGGATCTTGAAATTAAACATAAAGAAGCAGGAGTTTTCATTTTAATTCTTTTGAAAAGTTTCCCGTAGAAGTTGTGGAGAATAAGCCAATTCTACGAAGATTGTGCCCTTTACTGGATGTAAGTGACATTGTCCGACCAATAACCTGTACAAAGCTTTGATTTTCACTCGTTACTAATGTTAGCCTATTGATATTAGCGTTCAAGGTGATAAATTGCTCAAACCTGCGACCACAATGGGCGAATTGTATTCGAGTTTTTAATATTAATTTCCCGTCAGCTTTTTAGGGTTAATGTTTGAAAAGAGATTGTGATAACGGAATTATTAAGGATTAGGTTTTATGCTCTGAAGGTCGCTTAAACATTTTTTAATAAAGCTGTGAAATGAAAATGGAGAAATATTTCGGAAGCAGCCATATTTTAGATATAATACATATAATATATTTCCCAATTATGTTTTCTTAATTTACATGGAAAATAAAACACACATTACAATATATTTACAAAAGTCCATACACAACTGTACTCCTAGTTAAAGTCGCCAACTAAAATCACCATCGACATATTCGAACTCAATACTCGAGAGTAACCGATAGTAGCAACAGTTTCATGCCCTAGGCTTTCGATAAACAATTGTTCACCTTTTGTTGTACTTCTCAGAAAGGTTAATTACAATACTCTCATTTTGTTGGTTTCTATATTGTTGGCAAAGTTTCGGTAGTGGAGTTGGCTTCGACTGACGAGCTAACTCCCAGTTGTTTTGAACACAATTTACAGTTTGTTGTTCATAAAAAACAAGTGTATCTTTGTTTAGTGTTTAGCGGGCTTCTGTAGTGCAGTCGTGTTTTGTTTTCGATTGTTTCAAAGTCTAGTTTGTTTGGTGTTCGTATTAGGTTTTGCGTCATATGTCGGCTATATTTAGCCTTGGTATACTTTGTGTATACTTGGTGAGATTTTGGGGCACTGGTTGTCTGTCTCTTGCTCTATTTATAAAGTAAAAGAGACCTGACTTCATATAAATTACTACGTGCAATTAATGTGCAAGTTATTCAGTCAAAGAAAAGCGAGTACGAACTTCAGTCGAAAGAAAAAAAAATGCAGCCTTGAAAGCTCCAATACGTAAACCACATAAGAAAAACACAATAATCTCCCTCCACAGCTAATTAATAAATTCTCCAACGACAATTTTAAAAACAATTCAATAGAATTTGAAATCAAATTAAGCTGATATAAATAATTAAATCGAGTGTCTGTAGGTACGGCTATGGGGTTATAATAAGACCCTCTCGTGTTCACTCGAGTCGAACAGAATCGATTTATTTTTACGTCTAGTAGATAGGTACCTTTCAGCCGACATTTTGCTTTCATTATTTGTTTACGACGGTAGAAATTAATTTGGTACCTTACTTTATTATAAATGCCAGCTTTGAGTATTATGAAGCATATTTTTGAAGGTTGAGTAGTCTGGTCTACTTGGAATATATTAGTCAAGTTTCCAATAGATACTGTCTAGTTTTCCTATAAGAACTTGGGTACTCATGCTTAGCTGACCAGCCATTGAAGTTAATCCATATGAGTTCCCAATTCACCCCAATATCATCTGGGACAGAAATCAAAAGAAATTAATTAATCGTCAGCCATCCCCAACCGCCGTAATGTTTTCTCATTAATGGCTCCACTAAGATTATTTCACCATAAGCCCTCGCCACATTACTAATCACCGCTTCCAACGGTCGGGTGGCGCCCCCTCACGGCCGAGGAGAGCACTAGCCCTCCTGCCGACCAAATTGAAAACGTATAACTTCACACATGAAGATTCCATTTAAAGGGCTGAAAACAATCCAAGATTTATTTAAATTTGCCCATCATGGATAATGTAATGAAAGTTAAAAAGGTCAGCTTCACACCGATAACTAAAGATAAATTAATGAACTCGATTAAGCAAAACTTGCTCGTTATAATATTGTAGTTATTACAGTAATATTATTTTTGAGTCGCTGTGTCGACGGCGCGACAAAAGAGATGCAAAGCGTTTCACGCAACATAATACGCAAACAATGGATCGTCGGTGCAAAGCCGTTTTCTACGAAACGGCACAGTACGTCGTTACGCGTCTCGCTGATTTTGTAAATACGCTGCTTTTTTAACTCAGGTAAACTTTGGTTTAAAGATATTTTATAGTGTCCAATTTTATTCGTATCGCCGAGAGCGAGCTAACTGAATTACACGAACTATTTGCAATCGAAACTACGAAAAAGACTGTTCAATAAAAGCGAACGGGGCGCTCGGAAACATTTTCTTTCGTTTGTTTCCTTTCACATTATCGACGGAGAAGGGGATGAGGCGGGTCCGGCTGGACGTACGGGGCTCGCATTTAAAAGCGATATAAAAAACTTGGGCCTTTATTTCGCAGGATGACCTAAGTGGCCGGCCGGACCGTACAAAAAACCCTCTTGGACTTACCTGTATTTTTCCACTTATTTATCCAACGTTTTTACATTCGCACTGTTTGTTAGTACAGCGCGCTTTGTCTGTTCGGGAAGATCCTGTTTTTTAACGAGTACTTAGGGTCTAATTAAAAGGAAAGCTCCGCACGGACAGTCGAGGCCTTTTGATGCCCACTGTTATTACATTTCGTGTATAAATTTAATTTGCCTGGATGGAGTTTCGAGTGGAGGGCTTACTTTGTTTTTTTGGGAGTATGTTATTGAACATTTTGAAGTAGACCTCTCGAGTACGATCTTGTTAGTAAGAGATTACGTCTTGACAATAGGCCGCAGAAACCTGTATGGCGTCGGCGAACTTGTCGGCGTATATCTGTCTTTTATTTTTCATTTTCATGTTATGGAAAATTTATATTGCTTTTATAGATTATTTATAGACAGAGCGTGTGTGTACATTTTTCCACTCCATTAGGAGTCTCATGAGGTTTTATATTTCTGTTAATACTTCCTAATCCGAAGTCGAGGAGGTTTCTCGGAACAGTCAACTACTAAAACCATAGCTTCAGAACATTAACGGTGTCATTATCACTTTTAAAAATTACGACGCCATTATTGACGGTAATGCTATAATATGTTAACATTTGACGAGTAATAAACCATAAGTCGCATCGCGTTGGCCCGTAATGAGGGAAATACCATTGCTCACGGCATTTACATTAAACTTAAGTTCATCGACAGTAAATGTCAGTACGGGAATGATGCTCTGCGCAAGAGTCGACTCCCGCAAACGCCATTACGAGTTTTATCTCCCTTATGACAGATGGCGCAATAAAAATTTATTTTAAATCAGGAATACCTTCAAATAATGAGAGAGCACGTGTCCTTCGGGATCATTATAGGATCGAGTATTGGTCGATTCGGTTCGAGATAGCTCTTTGATTTACTGCCTGACTTTTGAGCGCACTAAATCACTTTTGTATGGAACTTGAGAAAACTATTAGCTATTATTATTGGCGAACTACGAGAGCCCTTTGTGTGGCCTCCACCCGTCTCCGGATAGAAGATACTTTTTTATTCGGTGAATTATTATGATTTTCTGATTTGCGTGGCGAAACATGAATTATAAACTATTTTTGAGTTATGGGAAAAATGTGTTGTGTGAATCGTATTGTGGCTGATATCTTATTTTGGCAACTGACATAAATTCGTATATGTTTACGCTGTGGTGGTATTTTTTTCTTTATGATTTATATTTTTACAATACAATATGAGGTCTAATGTTGGTAAATAAGGCGTTTTTTGTGGAAATAGTTTGACTTCTAACTCTCGGTGCCTACGAGCCAGCTTTTAGATCATAGGTCTTATTCAATACAATGTTCTGTAATGTAAGTTCGTAACACGTTTAATAACACTCAGTATCACGGAGACCACTCCCTCGTCAACCAATAAAAACCTTATCACGTACCATAAACTAGAATGCCATAAACTTTTATAATTTCGCATCTTCAAATTAACTCATCCCACTCTACATTCCTATGGCATTATGTCACGCCATTGTGTTAGAGTGCCAAATGCCATCGACAGTTTTTTTATACCTTTCCGAAACAATATTTACGACAGCCATTAATTATGTCCAATGTGACCAATGTTTGAACCAATTTATTAGGTCCGAAATTCTTTAGAAAAATGATTGATCAATGTTTGGGCCAAATTAGGTTGGGATGGTGATAAATGTGTGAAGGTTGGTGCCATACCGTCTGGTGTGGGGTCGGATTCTTTTGAATATTTTTGACTGTTTATAAAAAATAGGCTTAATTTTGTTTGAGCTCATGACTTTGTCTGTCAGACTCAAGAATTTTACCGAGCAAGTGATACCTTTATATGTATGCCAAGTTTTGCATGATAAATTCAACTATACAATATCTACACAAGGGTCATTATCTGATGTATTTTTAAACGATTTAATTTGATTTTGTTTATTTATTTATATTCATTAAAAATGTGAAAATCTAGAAAACTATATAAGCCTTTATCCCTCCTCATAAAATACTATTAAAGCTTAACATTCCTTACTTTATTAATGGTTTGAACAAAGGTTGGGCCAACATGGGTTGGACAGGTTATTGGTGCCATGCAGTCTGCTAAACCTGTGTGGGGTCGTTTTTTTATTTGCTTTTTATAATGCTTAGTAGTGATTGATTTTAGAATAGACTTTTGCTATGGTTGTATCAGGTACTTACGTATATTTTTGGTTGTTGCCAAAATCCTGTTATAAATCCGGGTATAAATGTTTATTTATACCCGATAATATTATTAGGCACTCAAGTTTGTCTGATAAGTAGTTTTGATTGCGTATTTTAAAATTAGTTTGGTTAGTGGCATCATGAATATTCGCAGTCGCACAAACTTCGAAATAAATAGGTACTAATCAAACATTTAATCACTGATTTATATAAAGCTCATTGACGAGGATTGAAGCTATTTTGAACTCCCATACAGAGCTAATGCTCACAAATAAACACTGCATTAAATATACAGGTAACGATAGTATTAAAATAACCCACCCACGAACATCGGACTCATTCACCGCGTAATCCCTATTGAATAGAAACTGATCGAATTACAAATACTCCCAATAAAACTCTACCATTTTATTACCAATAATTTACTACATCGCGTCGTTGAATACAAAAATGAAATTAAAAACAAACCATTAAACGATTTTATACGAGAATCCCTAACAAGGACGTTTCCCTTAACCGGATCGGGAGCACACCTGGGTACTCGAAATTTGCCCTAAAAGGTCCCAAACGACAGGTATCTTCGATTATGGAAAAGCGTATGTACAAATAGGAGTTTACGAACTTCAACTTTATTGCTCTCATTTTATAGTTGCAATTCCTTCGCACATTAGGCTCCATGTTGGTAGCTATTGGACATAAGTCATTCCGGAAGCAAGGAGTGCCGAGATGGTAGATTTTAAAAATGGAACGTTTGATTTGCATTTGAATAAGAGCCCCCGGCGACCCAGGTGCGCGGAGTATAGTCGAGTCCAAAAGTTTTTCGATTTTTTCCAATGTGGACACGAGTTAGCTAAAATTAATATGGATGACCAGTTGTAATCGACGGTGTCGCTGTCGTCCACTGCGATTTACATACGGATTAACACGATTTTATTTAATTACTTGAAACTTCATCAAAGTTCTTTGCACATATTTTATATATAAACATTGATATGGAATATTTATGTTTTCCAAATAAGTTTCGGGTTTGACAGCGAATATATAATACTCATACATTAATTTTACTTTTGTGCACGTCTGTACTATCATTAGGTGTCGTAGACTCGTGTGATTTTTACATTTATTACATTTAACAATTCAATACTATGGCGACAAAACGCACGTGTTGCTAATGGCTAAAAATATATTGTGTTTAGATCATAAGATATGCTAATTTACATAATATGGTTATATTTGCGTAAATTACTGTTAGGCATATCTGTACTTGTCTATTATCTACGTAATATGGTGTAGCTAGCTGATGTATAATAGTAAATAGGTACTTGTACAAACATTAGTTTTAAAATTTAGAACAGATAAGTACTTCTTGAAAAATAAAGGATCCAGTCAGCTTTTTATAGCACAGCAATATACTATATCCTTATCCAACAAAATTGTTCAAAAAATTATACGCCCAAAATATTCCACGTGTGCTTGGGAACGCAATAAGAAAACCGAGTCCACTACACATATTTTTTTTATCTGTCAAGTGGGGCGTGTTTGAGGCAACGACTGCTCCTTATTGTGCCTATTGTTTGAGTTTTTATTATCATCGCGGACAAAGGGCGCGTAAACGGTAGCACAAGCGTTATCGGCACTTGTGATCAACCTTATACTGTTTTTTAATTATATTTTTTAAGAGAAAACCGAGATGTGTTGTGCGGGCGCGACATGCGATACGGATCGCGGGAATTTTGATTTTCGCGCGTTCTTTATTCGAATAGAGTGACGTGTTCCTGTTTTAAATTATTGTTTTTTTATGCGTGAGAATGTGGACTGTGATGTTTGATTGCAAGAAAAAAGCATTTTGCAACTTAAAGTTCTTATACTTAAATGCTAAGATTGTTTCATTTCAGATCAACAGTGTACTTTGTCATATGTTTCTTTATTTATCTATGTGTATTTTCCAATTCACCGAAAAAAATAATCCACGACTGTACTAATCGAAACCTCGTAATTGAAGGCTTATACCAGCCAAAACAAAACCAAAGGCAGTCTTAGATAACTACAGCAAGTTGTTACTGCCGCGCTCCAGGCCGTGAACAGCTCACTATTGACCTCGTTAGTTCAAACAAAACGTCACAGCGCATGTAAAACAACCGCGCACTTCACGTGCGCCTTTTCCTCTCGAAAATAACTCATCTCGGCTTTTCACGAGGTGTCATTAATTCTGGGAGCTTTGTCGCGCCCGCTCCGCTCTACGCTCCGCTTCCTAATGACGCGACTCTCAGCCGCTTGTTCTTACCTCATTAACAAAATGACGTTGACGTTAATACTTTGTGTTGCGTTTACGCGGGATTGGAGGCGTTCGTGTTTTGTTTGTGTTCTGTTTTTGAATTTTTTGGTTGGTTTAAAAATTAATGTGTGCTCTGTTTTGATATCAGGGTTTTCATCAAACTTAATAACAGCTTGTAAAAGGAAAAAAAAATATTTTTTCGCTCACAAATTTTTCAGGTGCTATATACATAACTTCCAAAAATATTCCACGCAAGCATCTCCCCACTTTCACAGCACCATATTATCACAATATTCCACCACAAGAAAATATGCGTGAACAATAATAATTTTTGATTTTCCCCGGGGCTCGGCTCGGCTCCGTTCTTTTAATTACCGCGCCTGGCCGGGGCGGCTGGAGAAAATATTTAGTCTCCCGTCCTCACCAGCCCTCCGTAATTACTAATGAGCTTTACTTAAGTACATGTATACGAGACACTGCTCAACACAACTAAATTATTTTTAATTAATAACTGGATTTAGATATAGTGGCGACTGTTAATTAATTAAAAATAATTGGTGGGAGTTGTGAACATGAGATCTTGTGTGTTATTGATAAGTACCTATTTTTTTGATTAGGAGAACCTATGACATTAACCTAACTTCAATTATTGGAGAAACTGGCGTTTTATCTATTGTAGGTTACAGTTTAATACAATATAAAAAAAACTTTAAATTATCAGTACTAAGTTAAGCAAATCTTTTTTACCCTTCAAAACTCAACAGAAAAACCACAAGAAAGTACATACAAACATTTTCATTTGTGTGCAATAACGTTTCATTAGAAGGAGGCCGGAGCCTCGGAAGGCGACGGGGAAATAAGAGGAATTTCTGCGACCAAATTAGAGGCCTGAGGTTCGTAATAAGAGTGGACCGAGGGACTGGCCTGATAACACCCACATTGTTGTTGCTATTATTTTTTCATCTCGGCCGAAGCATATTTCACGTTCCTTTTTGGGTTCCCGCAAATTGTGGGAGTCGAGTTGATTTGTTCTGTGTTTTGGATGTTCACGATAATGAACTGTGTTTAAGATGCGTCTTAGAAGTCGGTATTTCGACAAGGGTTGAAGTGCAAACACGGAAACTATTTACACATTTAACTTTGAACCACTTTACACAAAATGCCCCGAGAAAATAAAACAAAATCACGTAAAACCATTAATTACCATAACATACAAAACTCAACAAATCGATAGTTCCACTTCACATTAATTTCACAGCAATTATTAAATACGAGCAATTCGATAATTAATTGGTGCAAAAAGAGGCCGGCTACCGCAATGGAATCGCAACGGGATCGCGGCGGGATCGCAGTAAATCACGTTCGCACAATGCCGCCAGGTGGCGGCGGCGTCGCACGATAATGCTCGCGTTTAATTACGCGGAATAATTAGTGAACGGAAT
This sequence comes from Heliothis virescens, assembly GCA_002382865.2. NCBI lineage: Eukaryota > Metazoa > Arthropoda > Insecta > Lepidoptera > Noctuidae > Heliothis > Heliothis virescens. The sequence goes on from NWSH02000505.1 coordinate 4,834,089, forward strand.
ATTTTCCGGGCCCTAACTATCTCCGCCGTCTTCCGGCGATAACTAGGCGGTAATTGCGGATTAACCTCGCATTCAGAATTTAATAGGTGCTCCAATAGAACGCTACGATGCCAGTCGAACCCCAATCACGCTATTTGTTTAGTGACGTCGAATTAATTGTTATCCGGAAATATTCCGCGTATGTTCAATAATGTAATGCTACGATTATTTGTTTGTTAATTTCGTACCACGTCTGTTGCGTCCGACGATGTACGAGGTGATAATTGCGCGCGAATTCAATTAGGGTGCGCGTTAACTGTTTTATTGAATGAAATATTTGTATTGTTTTAAAATTGATTACGGTAATGATATATTTTAATCCGTAGCCTATAAAATGTCGATTCTGGAATATAAAACGTAATGTCAAAATAGTAAGCTGTTTGAATTTCAAATTCACGGTATCTAGGCAATTGGCATCCAGTGGCGATTGTTTTGCGAGCTAACCCGCTGAGGGCACGCATATTGCATACCCGGGGCACGTGTTGGCGATGTAATTTGCGCTTTATGGCACGTGAATAATTCGCGATAATCCCCCGTCACCACGACGACGTTTGATCTTCCCAATACAAGGTAAAAAATAATAATATAAGCGCATTTTCACCTGCGACAATTCGTCCGGAGTGTAGTTATTGCCGACCCCGGGGGGTGGCTAGTTGAGCGTGAACTTTGATATCGGCGCGAAATATTAATTTCTCGACGCCAATAAACACCGAGGCGTACGTAATGCTGGCAAATTAAGCTGAGTGCCTTTAATATCATTCTGTTGGAAATTTTAATTATGAAACGATTTTCCTGGTATTGGCGCTCGAGCAAATATTTCCAAGTCTTTGTTTAGGTGCGATGGGACTAGTTTATTGGAAATACGTGATCTTGTTGGTACATTTGGAAATTGCTTTCCGTATTATTAATTGCTGATTACTAATAATCATTGGAAAAATATCCTTTTGGGGATATTATGTCCTGCTTTATTGATTACAAAATTTGATTTCTAAAATTGTATGAGAACATTTTAAGTTGTTCGTACCGAAATGGATTTTGAAAATCAATATCGAGCCTTGGGATGAACATTCTCCATTAGAAAACCATGCTTTGTCAAGTTCGAACTTCTAACAGTTGTTTAACATTTTTATCATTAAGATCGAAACGCAACTCTTTAGATTTCAATTGGCTAGTGCGACAGGAAAGCAATTACCAATATTACTTGGTAGCCTAGCCATCTGTCGAGCGGGGTCGATCATTTAAAAATCACTGCACATTGTTCTGAGCGCAACTAATTGCAGTGAAAGTGGGGTTCGATGGACCCCGGACTAAATCATTTTCTAATGGGGTGTGTACCGAGCTTTATGATGTCTGTGTGTTCGTGGGCATTTTCTTTGTGTTTAGAACGGTGCTGTGCAATCCAATTGATTAAAAACGTAGTGGCAGTAGATTGTTCTAGGTATAGTTGTTGTTGTAATGTATTAAATATTCACTATGGGTAGTTCACGAAAATTACAAATATATTTTACTAATTCGTCCTTTCTTTCTTTCCAGGAATGGATTACTGTTTCACATTTCGGGAATTTAAGATGTAAGTACTTAGTCTACCATTATTACTTATGTATTTTTAAGGAATCGTGTCCTTTTATTTTTCTTTTTACAATAGTAGAACAAAACTATTTGTTGGTTTAAACGTCTCATGTTTTACTTTAAGTATTCCTAAACCCATACCCGAACACCTATGTGGCTTAAGTGATAGAAACTTATCAAAGAAGATACTATGCCACGTGTAACTTACAATTTCCTTGATACAGCTTACACTTCACCCAAAAAAACTGACCCACGACACTCCTTAAGCATTCAATAATAATTTAATACACTTACGTCAATACGATAGTTAAAACCGGTGACGGTCCGTTGCGGACAATGGTGGTCCACAATTGAATCAATGTCCGATTTCCTGTGGATCAGATTCATTTCCTTTTATCCTGTATTGTTCATTTGACAACACACTTTTCGGTCTGAGGCTCGCTGCCTAATTTGTTGATTGGTTTTAATGGCATCGAGTGTACTTGGAGTGAGCAAGTGGATCACAGTTTAAATGTGTGGGAAAAACCATTATATATTTTACAGGCGATTCTAGTTATCCAAATTCAGTAAAGGCGGCAAGTGGAGTTCTAGAATAACATTGTTCCATTTCTATTTCTATTGGCACAGTCAGTACATAATTGTAGGTGGGAACGTTGCAGTATTTCTTAAAGTTTCTTCATGTTTTCTATAGTATTGTCGTCATAGCCGAAAGAGGTCTACTACTGGACAAGGGCCTCCCCCAATTTGGACATATAGTTACCAGGCTGGGCACACGTTATTGGTGAGCGTAAATACCTATATCTCCTTAAAACCTGTAAAAGAAAAATATACTCTACCAAGTTCAATAGTTGTAAAAACATTCTCCAAACCTATACCAGAACAACCACTAGGTATATAAGAACGCTGTTAGATAAATGTCCAACATTGTATTACCTACTAATACTTTTATTACGTGGAAACGTTATGGTGGTCGGTAAAAATAAAAATACATTGTTACTAAATTGCTACTTTAGTTTTAATGGCTTAAAATGCAATAATTATATCTTACTACCAGTAAAAACATTGTTAAAGAATTGCATAAGAATATTGCATTTTGTGTGTGCTAAAGACACTATTTATAAAGATTTTCTTGACTGCTAAAAAATATAAAATTTGTTCCCGAAATTATTCTTTATATCCACAAACATAATTCAGTGTTAGACGATAGTCATTAATACATATGGCCAATCCAAGACGAATCGAATAGTAATTAGTGTTTACTTTATAAAAACCCTGATTTCATTCCACAGCAAAAAATATAACACACACAATCTTTTGTCATAGACTTCTAAAAAATGATAATCACGTATAAAACTATAAAGACGTTATCGTTCCACTTGGAAGAGCAGTACAGCAGTAAACCGGACTTGGCCGAACTTTACCGATGTTACCCGAAGTCAAGATTATCGGCTATGGTTAGTTCCTACTTTGCTTCCGCGCCATCGCCGCCCGAATGGTTTTTTAGCCAAAAAGCTTTATCACTTCCGTGGGGACGTGGACTATGGGCAGTTATCGTAGATGTCGCTTTACTAGATGCGGTAGAACCGTCATTTATTTGGAGGTCTTTTTTATGGCTCTTATGATATTCACGAAAACTCGTATAGTTTTCATAGAAATCAAATTAAATATCAAATATTTTGCTCATATGTTAGACTACCTACTCATTTGAAATAGTTGTCGGCGTTAAAAACTTGTAATTTGAAATTGTTATGTAGAATTTAACGTGTTTAACATTTTAACATGTTTCGCAAGGAAGTAACTGCATGAAAAAACCTATAGATGCTGAGACTGATCAACAAATTCTAAAAGTTATCACGATTTTAATCCAACATTTAAAGAACTTCTACTCGCAGAATTGACTACGATTATTAATTTTTATCCGCACCATCCAGCAAAAATGTAACCGGAACATGGAGCAACGGACATCGCTGCAGAATGCAGGCACTGGATCACTTTTATAGCCGGACGCCGTAAAATAAATGTCGTGGTCCATCGCTGCTCTTGCTAATGACATCCTACATGTTACACGATATACTAAACATTGTTCGATCCGGGGAGTTTTAGTAAGGGAGTTTGATAAGCTCGTTTTTATTTTGTGGGCTTTTTTTGTAGGAAAAGTGGAAAATTATTAGTAGTGGCTGTAGTGTACAGGTAAGGCAGTATACTTGGATTTTTACATATAAATTTCAGGACACATTTAAAACGCACTTAGAACTTCGACGTAGCAAACTATGCGTGAAACTTAAGTGTGTTTTGGGATTACCAATCAACCTAAGTATTTTACATTTAGAAAGTATGATTATTGACCCCTGTATAAATCCACTAGGTTTCGCTAGTGGTTTCACCCGGGTCTAAAAAGCGTCTCAGTCTATTAAATTTTTTCAAGATTAAAAGAATTTCTCAAATCAGACCAGTAGTTCCTGAGATAAGCGCATTCAAACAAACAAACCGTTCAGCTTCATATTATTAGTATACATACACATGTTCTCTACTCTCAACCTAGCTAACATTTGAAGCAACCTCCCCAACTCCCACAAATCAAGTGAGCGGCATCTACGGCATAAACACAGCTCCTTATCACGGCATTATTTACGCTGCCGTACGGTCGATGGCAATATATTGCCGATTTCCGGCCACTGCTGGCGAGTAATACGGTTCCGGAACGCCTTGTACCTTCCCTCGTGTGACGCACGATTGTATGGTGATCTATAAGCTTTTGGACTACGATTCGGCGTGGATAGGAATATTTTTTGGAGGTTTTATTAATCAGTAGTTAATGTATTCTTTTTTAATTATGAAGGTCTTTCCCTGTCCCATGACTCATATGTACAGACGATTCCACATCAAGTTACCACAATCTGTCAAATCTCTGCAATAGATTTTCAGCCTTGTCACAATAGAGGTAGGGTAATGTTTGATTGGTAAAATTTGACAGATTCGGGTACCGTGACCTGCTGTTGTCTGCACACACTAATTTGTTTAACTATTTTTTAATAATTATAATCATAATAAGTTAATAATTATAATCAATTTTATTTAATATACTTACATAATACTTAGGTTCCTATTTGCCTTACCGCAGCTAGAAGAATAAAGTAGTACTTATGTCAATACTTCATTTGTGCCAGTGTCATATTAAGTACAGACGACAGCACATCAAGTTACCACAATCTGTCAAATTTCTGCAATCGATTTTCAACCTTATCACAACAGTGGGTAGGTTAATATTTGATTGGTAAAATTTGACAGATTCGTATACGTTGACCTGCTGTCGTCTGTACTTATGTAAGTTGACGTTTCAGCTAAATCTACTCGTCTACGCTACATACTTACAATGCTTAGATGTTAAACTTACAGAATCTGAATTTATTCAAAATGTAGTCTGTTAGTTTGGCTGAAAGTTAAAATTAATATTAATCGCAGGCCAAAATGTGCTTATCACGATGTTGCTCCATTAGAATGATAATAAATATATTTCTTAGAAAGCAAGTCAGCTGGAATTAGAAGACGTATTTTAAATTAAGGTAACAAATGTAAAATAAGCGCTTGCTAAGTTTTAAACTTATGTCCTTGTTCAGATGACATTATCATTAACCTATATGGTTGACAGCAATTTTTGATTTCCAAATATCCTCTTAGCTCCTATTTTTACAACCAAACCTAATTTATTCTCCAGGAAGCATCGTATAAAACCAGCGTCTTGCATCAAATTGCATATGTGCATAAATTGCATATATCTGAGGGCCGCTCATTTTTCACTGGACACATTAAGGTCACTCCGGACGTAAGGAACCCTAAATAAATACATTCCATGCTTAATCGACGGTGAATGAGGAGTAAGAGGGGAATTGTGGTACTCATTTGTCCCCACTTGCGGAAAACAAAGTGGATTTATGAGGTTTTAGCCTCAAGATTTGTCCGTCATGGTGTTTTGATTCTCATGTGGAAATGTTGTACGAAAACGCTTAAAGTCACGTTAAAAAGTAAAATTAGGCTAAAACATGAGTGGGCACTTCATGTGTCCCAAGCATTTTCGTGCGGCTTCAGGGCTACGAAAATAAATGAAAGATTCAGATGCTCGACATGAAAATGTGACGTCACTCAGACATAAAGCATAATCTACGGACTGGCACGTGTAAGTTTATCCTTTACTTACTTTTTTATATCCTTATTACCCGACATATTTTGTGGCAGAAATAAATGTTGCCATAAATGCTATGTCTATGTCAAAATTACCCGGGAGCTACTGCTTGCAGTCTAGAACATGCTCTATCATCTTTTATTGTGACAAAACCATACGTAACTGGCATTTGTTTTACAGATTTTCAACTACATACTAATCAAACACACATAGCTTTACAATCAAAGTACCTATAGATAAATAAACACGGTGTGTCAGTGGTGTCACCCTGTGCCTAGAGCGTGACTGGTAGCCGACCTCGTAGGTAATTTCCGTGGCGCAATTAATCATTTTCTTCGACCAAACCTTTCTTTTCTATTACTCTTTGAGTTTTCATTTTCATTAGCCGACCTGTCTGTTTGCTAAAACGCTTTTTAAATTTAATGGCGTAGTTTCGTTAATATTATTTTGATTGATTGTTTTTTTGAATTTTTTGCTAGATTAAAGAGATGTTTGTGGAATTGAATTGTTTAAGCTGTCTGTGGTTTTGAAGCAAAGGTATAGTTTTAGCTGTCACATTAGACTGTAAAATCTGGGAAACGGTACTAAGCGGACGAATGGGCTGAAATATACTGATGACAAAAGATCATCACGGAACAAGACTATAAGACATTATCATGACTAATTTTAAGACTCTTTCTTTTAGTCCTCCCACGATAAGATTGTAACGATTTTTGGGAACTAAAAACTGTACCTACTTAGTTTTTTTGTCCTAAGAACCATAGCGTTTTAAAAGTAGCTCCATCTCCTAAATTTTTGCTTCTGTTTATTATTATTTCACCTACTTTAAAATAATGAAGTAATAATAACCACAGTTGAATTAGTAACAGATGAGGGGCAGCAGCACGCGCGCGCTCGAGCACACTCGGGTCGCCAATGGCTGCGGTTGCTAATTGCCTTGATTGAGCTACACTAATCAATGTGCCAATACAATGTGTGTATGTAATAACTGTGTGTATATGTAAGAAGATGCTGAGGTATTTTGAAGGTGGAATAAGCNTCGATTTTCAACCTTATCACAACAGTGGGTAGGTTAATATTTGATTGGTAAAATTTGACAGATTCGTATACGTTGACCTGCTGTCGTCTGTACTTATGTAAGTTGACGTTTCAGCTAAATCTACTCGTCTACGCTACATACTTACAATGCTTAGATGTTAAACTTACAGAATCTGAATTTATTCAAAATGTAGTCTGTTAGTTTGGCTGAAAGTTAAAATTAATATTAATCGCAGGCCAAAATGTGCTTATCACGATGTTGCTCCATTAGAATGATAATAAATATATTTCTTAGAAAGCAAGTCAGCTGGAATTAGAAGACGTATTTTAAATTAAGGTAACAAATGTAAAATAAGCGCTTGCTAAGTTTTAAACTTATGTCCTTGTTCAGATGACATTATCATTAACCTATATGGTTGACAGCAATTTTTGATTTCCAAATATCCTCTTAGCTCCTATTTTTACAACCAAACCTAATTTATTCTCCAGGAAGCATCGTATAAAACCAGCGTCTTGCATCAAATTGCATATGTGCATAAATTGCATATATCTGAGGGCCGCTCATTTTTCACTGGACACATTAAGGTCACTCCGGACGTAAGGAACCCTAAATAAATACATTCCATGCTTAATCGACGGTGAATGAGGAGTAAGAGGGGAATTGTGGTACTCATTTGTCCCCACTTGCGGAAAACAAAGTGGATTTATGAGGTTTTAGCCTCAAGATTTGTCCGTCATGGTGTTTTGATTCTCATGTGGAAATGTTGTACGAAAACGCTTAAAGTCACGTTAAAAAGTAAAATTAGGCTAAAACATGAGTGGGCACTTCATGTGTCCCAAGCATTTTCGTGCGGCTTCAGGGCTACGAAAATAAATGAAAGATTCAGATGCTCGACATGAAAATGTGACGTCACTCAGACATAAAGCATAATCTACGGACTGGCACGTGTAAGTTTATCCTTTACTTACTTTTTTATATCCTTATTACCCGACATATTTTGTGGCAGAAATAAATGTTGCCATAAATGCTATGTCTATGTCAAAATTACCCGGGAGCTACTGCTTGCAGTCTAGAACATGCTCTATCATCTTTTATTGTGACAAAACCATACGTAACTGGCATTTGTTTTACAGATTTTCAACTACATACTAATCAAACACACATAGCTTTACAATCAAAGTACCTATAGATAAATAAACACGGTGTGTCAGTGGTGTCACCCTGTGCCTAGAGCGTGACTGGTAGCCGACCTCGTAGGTAATTTCCGTGGCGCAATTAATCATTTTCTTCGACCAAACCTTTCTTTTCTATTACTCTTTGAGTTTTCATTTTCATTAGCCGACCTGTCTGTTTGCTAAAACGCTTTTTAAATTTAATGGCGTAGTTTCGTTAATATTATTTTGATTGATTGTTTTTTTGAATTTTTTGCTAGATTAAAGAGATGTTTGTGGAATTGAATTGTTTAAGCTGTCTGTGGTTTTGAAGCAAAGGTATAGTTTTAGCTGTCACATTAGACTGTAAAATCTGGGAAACGGTACTAAGCGGACGAATGGGCTGAAATATACTGATGACAAAAGATCATCACGGAACAAGACTATAAGACATTATCATGACTAATTTTAAGACTCTTTCTTTTAGTCCTCCCACGATAAGATTGTAACGATTTTTGGGAACTAAAAACTGTACCTACTTAGTTTTTTTGTCCTAAGAACCATAGCGTTTTAAAAGTAGCTCCATCTCCTAAATTTTTGCTTCTGTTTATTATTATTTCACCTACTTTAAAATAATGAAGTAATAATAACCACAGTTGAATTAGTAACAGATGAGGGGCAGCAGCACGCGCGCGCTCGAGCACACTCGGGTCGCCAATGGCTGCGGTTGCTAATTGCCTTGATTGAGCTACACTAATCAATGTGCCAATACAATGTGTGTATGTAATAACTGTGTGTATATGTAAGAAGATGCTGAGGTATTTTGAAGGTGGAATAAGCAGCATATAAAGCTCAAAATACATATGTACAAACCTAATTCTACATAAGTACTTAGGTAGGAGATGCATCGAGAAGGAGTTAGCAGATATATTGAAGACAACTGTATTAGTCTTTCAATAAGTTGAAGTGTAAGGTTACGAAGAATGATAATTTAGCTTCATACATTTATTATTTAAACACTGATTTGCCAATAAATTACATGAAAATCTGACATTACTAAGTACCTAGTAAGTATTTTGAGTTTTCGCGGTTTATATAAAACATGCAGTGGTTTAATGCGCATATATTAGTGTTTGTAATAAAACAGAGAATAAGCCACATAAATAGGTATATATGTATATACAGGCTTTCACAAACATTCCACCAATACCTACATACGTGTATGATGCTCTAGTTCACCTAATTAACTAACAGAAAAAAACAGTGTTACTTCAATAATTACGATTTTTCTAATTAACACAAAAGTAGGGTGCGGGGCATCTACGCGTTCACTGAAGCGTACTCACCAATGCGGTCCGTAATTGACTTATTGATTGCTACGTATGTATTTCTGTACAGACGACAGCACATCAAGCTACCACAATCTGTCAAATTTCTGCAATAGATTTTCAACTTTATTACAATAGCGGTAGGTTAATGTTTGACTGGTAACATTTGACTGATTTGGGTACCGTGATCTGCTGTTGTCTGTACCTATCTAATGAACAGGCTGTATTTTCGAAATAAGGATTTGTGTCTTTCTTATTTCATCGTCTAGCACTTTATTTTGTTTGGCGTCCGGCATTTGGTTTCTGCAAAGAAAAGTGTATTTGATTTAAGAAGATCGGTAATTGAATTATGAGTCTAACTTCATTATAATTCGACCTGAAGATATTAGTTAAGTTATTGATGGTTTTATTAGAAATGTCTCAATTTTTTATTTCTGAAAATTTTTGATAAATACATTTGTCACCCACCTTGTGTCGGGGCTGAAAAACCTTTCAAGAGTAAACTTAAACCCACGCCGAACTTTCGTCAATCTTAGTTTATCTATATAACTACGAACTTTTAAATAATAAACAATTAATTATTATGGTTGCTAATCTTGTACTGATTTTTTTGTAAACATTAGAAATGAAGTTGTAGATCATTAGAGGAGGTTGTTGTTTCATGAAATAAATAAGTTATCTGGAAAAATAAACAACTACATTTAAAAACTTTGCCTGAAATTGTATATGGGTAATTAATAAATAAAACTGTAGTACGGTTCGGGGCGGTTTTATGGGTTCTGCTTTTTATTTAAGGAAACGAAACTTGTCTAGACGCTGTAATTTCCACGTTGCTTACTTTCAGTGTATATTCGGAAATTCCCAAAAAAGATGTTAAGTTATAAATAATCGGTAATAAAAGCTATACAATACCTACGACTGAAATCGACCTCAATACTCATCTAACAAACCACGTCATAAACAAATAGCCACAGACGAAACCGCTGAACATCAAACACGTTTAATTAGTAACGGTCTAGGAACAAAAAGTCGAAAAGCCTTTAAAGTACGTTACGATGATTGATAGCACGGGATCATATCAATGTACGGACGACAGCAGGTCAACGTATACGAATCTGTCAAATTTTACCAATCGAACATTAACCTTCCGCTATTGTGATAAGGTTGAAAATCTATTGCAGAAATTTGACAATGATTGTGGTAACCTGATGTGTTGTCTGTACAGACACAAAAAACCCACTTCCTAATGATACGCTTTTAAAAAGCATAGCTGCGATACTCGTCACTTCGGCCTAATGGCGGCGATATGTTACTGGCATCAATCCACCATTCTGCTCACGTCTGCGCCACGGGATCTAATTAATTAAGGTAATTAAACAGGCCGATAGGTACGACTTACGGCTGTGTATCCCACGTGGATTTATGGTGGTTTCATGGTATCCTGTATTGGGTTTGAAATGGAGGAAAATTGGGACAGCTTTTCTGAATAACGATGAAGCCAGTTTCAAACTAGTATGCACCTCCATAATTTTTCACGTGAACAGAACTAAAAGAAGGATTAATATAAGGAAACTGGTAACTTTAGAATTGGTATCATACTTGGACACAGCGACTTGCTTATATGGCAAGAGTTAGACTTTTTGCAACATAGTAGTCCCAATGCACATTTTCTCCAATTTTTGCATTCAGGTCTTCAGGGACAGAATAAGACCCGCATCTCTAAAATATGAAAATACCCATCTATGTAAAACGCCAAACAGTCATGAAATAAATCACTTTAAAATTAAAAATAGTTGAGCAAGTAATTAAAGTTCATAGTAATGCACGATGAGTACATGATAGATATGAAAGTACGCATCCGAGTACTTACACAAGAATTCAAAGTACATACTTACATGCTCTTCGTCCTCCGTCGCGTTCTAATGATGGGACTTAAGTTGTAAACGTTCCGCGATTTTTGAATATACCTACGTGAGTACTTGTTCTTTGGAGCTGTTCTTTTTTAGGGTTCCGTAGTAAACTAGGAACCCTTATAGTTTCGCCATGTCTGTCTGTCCGTCCGTCTGTCCGTCCGCGGATAATCTCAGAGACTGTTAGCGCTAGAAAGCTGAAATTTGGTACCAATATGTAAATCAACCACGCCGACAAAGTGCAAAAATAAAAAGTAGAAGAAATTATTTATTAGGGTGCCTCCCCTACACATAAAGTGGGGCGTGATTTTTTTTTCATTTCAACCCTAACGTGTGATATATCGTTGGATAGGTATTTTAAAATGAATAGGGGTTTACTGAAATCATTTTTTGATTATGTTAATACTTTCGGAAATAATTGCCCCAAAAGCCGAAAAATAGGCGTCCCCCCCCTCTAACTTTTGAACCGCAAGTTTAGAAAATATGAAAAAATCTCAAGAGTAGAACTCTACATAAAATTTCGAGGAAAATTATTTTGAACGTGGTACAGATAGCAGTCTTTGTGATATAGCAATTTTTTGGAAACCGCAAATTATTTTTTGTTGCCGAAAAATGTTTGTATTTTGGCTAGTTGTAGGTAATAAATGCGTTCAGTTTTCATAGAAAATGGTACGGAACCCTTTGTGCGCGAGTCCGACTCGCACTTGGCCGGTTTTTTTATCATGAGAATGATGATGTTTTCTGATATTTTTGTAGGCTGAAAGCCGCATTTATACTGTTATGATACGAATTTATGCCTACGATATTTGTAAGCTGATTTATTAAAATTTTGTAAGCATCTTTTCTGGCCAATAACTGTTTTAATAACCATTTCGTTAGGTGGTTTAAAATGTCTCAAGAAATGAACAAGTACCAATTGTTTCTAAATCAAAATTATCACAGATCTTCTAATAATTGCGTTGTCTAAATATATTTTTCGCAGAAAAAATAAAAATAAATCTCGGTGGCGAAACAGGCTATAAATTACGAAATTACTTTTCAATAATTTTCTTCAAAACTAGCATCAAAATTCTTCAAGAAATCTCATAGCGGCTGCAAGCAAGCGCTCATGTCACACACCCAGCCCCACATTCCTGACGAAGAATGATGCTTTCGGCTGCTCGCGAGTAGGTAGTGCTTTGTTCGAGTGATTAAGTGCCCCGGACGGTGTTGCTAAGCCCTTCAGCTAATGAGCCAAGTCAGTATTAATCATTGCATGACGAACCGGACCACGGACTTTTGTGGGTGGTTATTGTGGCTTTAAACTTTGGACGCTAGATAGACTAGACTTGTGATTTACGGTAAGTAGTCTAATCTTTGATGATCTTTCAGATTGTGCAACATGGGAATTTTTATTTTCAATTTTCATAGTTAAGTTTCACATGAAAGATTTGTTTTCTGATGTGCCTTGTAATTTAAACTCGGGTTTTCCTCATGCAAGAGGTCATTGTCTGAACTCGGTATGGCGCGTGATTTTTGTGCATAGCTTGGTAGATGGCTTTTTAGTCTTGGATTGTAGAAAAATACACCCTGTACTATTATTGTTTCTTTCAAAAAAATTACATCCATATATGAAGAAATCAATTCGTCAGAAAAAACAGTACCTACATTTTTTATGTAGATTTATTCTTTATGGTCTATTTTACAGCCTGCAAAACAGAAAATATTCTTTAGTGTTTTACAGCTTCCATAAGATACACAACTTTGTATAGGCATAGTGAGACCTTCAAATCTATCATTACCAAAGTTATCTAATACATTATTTTTTGAAGGTTTCTTTCATTTCTTCTTTCATTTCTTCTTACATAATTCCTTGTAATGTCTATTGAGAACTTTCTTTGACATTGCATAAGAGATTTCAACTACTCATATATTGATTTCATTCACAGCCAACTTGCAAGGGTTGGTTTACAATAACTACATTGTGAAGGTGTTTCAACTCTCTGTACCTTACATCAACATAGGTCACATTTACGTAACCACAGAAATTATGTAAACGGCGTGTGTTGTTATTCAAAACAAGCGGTAAGTTGGTGCTGATAGGCATCGAAAATCACTATCCTCGGATATCAGAGGTCAGAGGAAACGTCATTAGTACACGTGTCGGGATTTAAATAACTGCCAAAGTACGCATGAAAAAGCCAAGAGACGTGTTGTGCGCCGAGACGCGCGGATGACTGATCCGTCGCACTAACTAATGTTCTTTTTTTAAAAACCCCTTTTTTATTTTTCAAACCGCACAAAAGGCAAAGACGCATGAGTTATGCCGACTTGTAGTTTTTACGATACGCTCGGCTTGGATTAAACATTTTTTCTTTAATTTTTATTCCTTTTTGTCGAGAACGTGATGGCATGTGACATTAAAATGACAAATTAGCTAATTATTCTTAATCCGTTTGAATGCTTTGATCGTATGCCTCGGAGTGATGGCCTGTCACGACTCATTGTCGCTTATTTTATGCTATGATTTGATTGCATGCGAGTTAGTTCATTGGCATCAGGATATGCAAGCAAAAAGTGCCATTATCGCTTACCGTCATTCGAATATGATTGAAGCACCTAATTGTCCACGAAGCAATAAACTAATTTGCAATTCATTTTTTATCCTTTTTTTGTCACTTTTAACTCATCACATCGTGAGACATGTTCAATGAAAACCATTTAAAATTGTATGTATTTCAAAAGTATACATTGCCTTATTTGAATTTCCAAACAAAAGTAAACATTTCCCTTTACTGGAGCCAAAATAAAAACTCTTTCCTAAAAACACAACAAAACAGCGAAATGGGGTAGTGAGCGAAAAATACAGGTCCCACGAAATACTTTTTTCGTCTGTATCTGTTTTGTGCATATTATTATGATAATAAGCGCGCATTACCCGTTTAGCCTGCCACGGATGCGTTTATTTTTCGTCGGGAATCGCGACTGTGCCGGGGTTAACGCGAGCGGGACGATGCATAATGAGTCTTGATACTTTACGAAAATTACCCTTCGTGAAATAAAAACGTTTGTGTATTAAAATATCATAATCCCGTAAATATTTTTCTAAAAAGACAATAAATAAGTTAGATTGACTTTGAAAACTTTTTAAGCGATTATGTTATTTACCAGTATAAAATTGGATAAAGAGCAAACACTTTCCATTATTGTAAATAATAAGTAATCACTAATGTTTTGAAACTTTGACGGATATATTCTTAGATTTACAATTTCGTACAAGTATCAAACTTGCACAGTCGTTCTACGTTTCACAATAGACAGGTACAAGCGTCGAATACCGGAGAAAACGCCATCTTGCAGAGCTCTGCTTGTATGACTTGTTGGTATATTTCAGGATGAAAATGGATTAAGTCAAATAATATTTTATGCCAGTTGTGTTTGAGTATAATCTGAAAATTATTCATGTGAATCTTTTTGATAAAGTTACAGACACAATAAAAAACAAGTTTCACCAGAAGTTCATCTAAGATATATATATTTTTTAAGTTTATCCTAATATTCAACGTTCATTTAAGCAGTATACATAGTGTTTATTATATAACGAGAACAGTATCACTAATTAATTTTTAACATTACCTATTTACTTATGTTCTCTGATGCACTTAGTCTAAAGCTCCTCTGTATTGATTAGCAATAGGTAATTCAGATCCAACTTACCAAAAGGACATATTATTAATCAAAGGTAAGTCCTGAGCATAAGCACAAAGAGATGCAACCACTCACCGAGTTATACTATTATGATCGAGTTTGCTAAGACATGGAGCTCCTCATTCCTGTCAGTGAACCGCATGTAACTTTGTGACAGAAATACAGTTTGTATGCAGACCTCCTTTGAGCGCGGCCATTCACCAGTCACTGGGCAGGACAAAGCATTGTGAGCCAAGATCAATGTCTTCAATACCTATGTGGGCACTCAAGAACGGCTATGTGCACACGGACACCGGCGGCCTGCCATAATCGAGAATGTTACGAGAAACCTATATACGGACCACACGTACATGTGAACACACTGTATAGAACCCTTTGTGCCGTTGACCGTTCATGTTGGCACTTGTGTCGTATAATTAGCGTAGAGCGATTAATTAATAGGTAATGCAGGTCTGTGGCGAATTTATGCTCTATAGCTATGTATGTGTCGCCGTTATGCTCTAAACAGATAGCTCGAATATGTTGATTGGTGAGCCGGCCTTTGTCCTCAGACTATATACGAATTGGTTGCTATGAATTGGTTACGCTTGCAATTTGTTAATAGGCATTAATCATTCTAGATAGAAATTTATGAAAGCGTTGTTTTGAAGGTATTAGTAAATTACAACACATGATATGAAACTGTAGGGAATTTAGAAATGATTAGGGGTTGAAATGAAATGTGCGAATGTACATGTTTATCTGCGAATATCTTTTGAAGTAGCTGTTTCAGTCCCCTCGCGAATTCGTACACGCGGCAAGGTTACGGCCCGAATAACTCTGCATAACAACACATTTGCAAATGTAAACTATTCTATTGAGCGCATCAGACAATGTACTTTACATTAGATCGTCGCGCGGTCGCGGCAGGGCGTTAATTCACCGGAGACACCCAAACAAACGCTTTGTGAGATTCACCTGTTGGCTCTATAGGTCAATGTTACAGCACACAAGGAGTTTAGCGAAACAGACTTTTGTGGCTGGTGGTTGAATGGTACGCAGAGGCGCGCCGCCGCCATTGTCAGCGCGGACAATGGGACATATGCGCGATTGAATCGTTTGGATGCGACTTGCGTCTCGATTGAAATTGAGAGTGCGATTCGAATCGTGTTTATTTACAGATTGTAAATTTATTGCGCGGTGGCATAAGGCGCAGGTTGTTAGTGTTAACAGGTGCGCAAGATTGTATTGTACTCTATAACAAGCCAATTACTGTATAAAGATTTTTAATAGATATTGTTTGAGTACTTGTGTTAGGACAGGACTGCTGTTACCAATACCTGTACCTAATAAAATATTATACATTCCAAACGCATGAGCTGACTCTAAGAAGGGATTGTTTAAGGTTTGCCAGCCTACGAAAACATCCTGTCAAGCTGCAAAAATTTGAAACGCAAACACACATTGGTATTATGAAGTCAGATTAGTAAATATTCCCAAATCAAACATTTACCAAGAAAACACGCTACTGGTTATGCGGACAATAGTTGTATGGTACCCTCAAAACCACTTAACATGGGGCTGACAGGTTAGTTCGATCACTATTATACGCCCCGAGGCCAGCGATTGGAGTGTATTTTTTCAATGAAATATATTTTTTCATTGAGGGAGTCATAGCGACGAGAGGTTCTCACGGTAAGTCAGATTTAACAAATAATTTTGCACGTCGCTACCCACGCTTTGTGGCTTATATAACTGAGTCGCAACCAGAATCCTTACGAGCTCAATGAAAAGTTTAGAATTCTGAGGAAAGAAACGTGACGTCGGCGGAACATTGCACAAAAATATTCGTAACAGGAATAGATTAGGGGAACGAAACGCAGTGGTTATGAAACCCGTCGCCACGTCACAGGCTGGCCGGCTAATCGATCGCGAGAACAATGTGACGTAATACAGCGGGGGTGCGCTCCTCAGGGAAGGGGACGCAGTTCGCAGTCCAAATATTTACCCCGGCATATGTTTGGTTTCTTTTCCTTCGCCTCATATATTTTTACTTTGATCGTGTAATGGGGCCCTGAGGCGGTCTCGATTTGTCCGATATTAATTTCGTTCGCCTGGCTGCTGTAATGTTACAATCACTCGGGGTAAATAAACTGATTAGGGCACGATGAAATCTTACATGAGAGGCTTTTAGTTAAAAGTAAGAGGCGACTATTAGTAGGAAACCTTTAAAAAAATCTAAGTGTAAATGTTCAAATAACAGTTTGAATAAATAAATCAATTTGTATGATTTAATTTTAGTAAATTCCCCATTGTAATCATGGCACCATTTTGTTGACAATCAAATTGAATATGTGCAATAAAATTAGTGACCATGCCCTCACTTTGTGGGGTGACCAACTATTGCGCTATTGCCGGGACATTCATTGTTACTCCTAAAAGGAAATGAAAATTTTGCAAAAAATGCGTAGTTTTTTTTTGCATTGAACCTAGTAGTAAATACCTTATTTTATCATTGATATACTTGATAGTTAAAACTTTTAATTTAACTCAAACATATGCCTATCAGAATTCCAGAAATCTTTAAAAAACAATCATTACAATTTCTCACCAACACTTGACAGTAATTTGAAACCACGCTAATCCTCACGCAATCGTACTTTAAGAATGTAGACTATCCTACAAAGTGTGTAACTCCACGTCGACCCTACCGAGGGGCTAGGGGCGCGCACACTTGAATTGCACGTTTAATGAATTGCATTAATATTGCATTACCGGGTAACTAGCCGGCCGTGCCCTCTACGGTAAACAATCATTAGAGCGAGGCAGCACTGCATTGCTGTTTGAACTACCAGATTTGTTTGCGAATACAAATTGACATTTAGATGTTTTGTTGCCAGATTGATGTAAAGTTTAGGGTTATATAATGTTATTTTTGTTTCATTATTAAGTTCAAAATTACTTTAACAAGACTGCTTCTAGGCAATGTGTAAGAGGACGTGTATAATTTTACGTGTATTACTAGTCTCCGACTATCAAGTACGAACGTAACACTCCACATAACGGCAGCCATTTTCAATCACCCAACTATCAATCACAGTGTACATTGGGCCCGGCTACATACTCAAATATGTACGTCGGTTACTAAGCGACGGCCGTTGTCTGTCCAACTAATGCCGGCCGTCGCAACCGGAAAATTGGACAGCACCGTCTGCCCAATCACACGCGACAGTCCACGCAGATTAGCACGCTCGACCAATGCCCAGTTTGTCCCGCACCACGCGACCGATACGCGACCGCGAAAATTCACACTCGCCGCTCTCCATTGAACTACGAATCCGGCACTCCGCGCGCCCCGTACCACTTAACGCAGTATTATACGACGACCATTTCCAATCTGTAGACAGCCTCACATAATCCACGGTGGTTTATGCGTACAGGTATTGAAACCATACATGCCTTTCCGTCCCTCAGTCCATCCTGAAATGATATCAGTGGACACCCTCGTACATCTTTTTGTTCGCTTAGCCAACGCTTACTTGTAATTGGAACACTTTGGTGTTTCTGTTTAAACATTTATCACAAGATTAACAAAAGAAAAGTCGGTCTCACGATAGAATTATAAATTAGCCGTGTGACCGACTGCAATTCTAAACTGGGGCTCATTAATCGATTCCACTTCATATTGAAAGGAGTCTCTGAGCACGTCCGACTTTCGAACCAAAAAAAATAACCCACCGACGTGACACGGGTAAGTCGCCATCGAGTTGCGGAGAGCGTTCCGCCCCATTCAAATCTTTACTTAGCATTCTAAGTACCGTCGGCGGCTTTAATTTTTTAAGGCTGACTACAACGCCCGTACGTATTCAGCGCGCGTTCTCACCATACTTACAGATATATGTGCCTAGCTAATAGTGTGCCGCGACCGTTGACCAGAATGTTCTACCACATCAATTGATGCGTGTTTGTATAATGTGCTCAGAAATAGAAGCATTAAAGTTTAAAGTGTGTTGCGGAGCGGCGGGAGTTATGATGGGATGCGGCGGCGAGACGTAGCTGGGAGTAGTTTGCATAGTTATGTGCGCGTTTATCTAAGCTATATCAGTGGGTACAGCCGCCTGGGCCGGCAGGTCGGCCGCCGGTTTGTCGGGGTTTAATAAATGTCTGAAACAGCGGATCGGCTTAGCAAGCACCCGTACGACGCAGGGGATTTCTAAGAACGTGTCTAGGTCTACAGATTGGATCCTGCGCCCGCTGTTTCTACGAGGAAATTTAGGAATGCGGAATAGAATTTGTTAGAAATTCGAATAAATCAACGTAGATTTATGTGGTTCTCAGTGCTTATTAGATAGTTTGCCACTAACTTCTTACTAACGCACCAAGGTACATAGTTAAATAATGGCGTATTTTACTGTGGACTTCTGTAGCTTTGTGGTCTTACCTAAGGCGTATCAAATAATGTACACTAATAAATATAATAAAAACAAAATAATATGTAATAACAGTAAGGCATGCTAATAAAAAGCTGTTCTTTAAAATGATTCGAAATAAATCATATTGCCACAGGCGTATCAGTATTTGTTAATGAGTTGTTGCATCATTCTTCATACGTAGTAGGAAAATATTTAACATTGCAATGCGTATCTATTAACAATCTTAAATTGATCCAAAATGTTTACTAGATTTTCTTTGAATTTAACAATTTCTACTGTATTTAGTAACTCTAGTAACTCCTACGTACATAAACCACCTGTACTGAAACCCTATCAACGAGAAAAACAATAGACCTACTTTCCAATTTCATTGAAAAAAAGTCCAAACCACATAACTCCTGAAACACTAGCCTTACCATACTATTCAGAACTCAAGTTATCCTAAGTCAAGAATTAGGTACAAGTGGTAGGTAGTGTCGTTGTATTTACTCCATTACCCGAGGAGGCCGAAGGTATCAAGTATTTATGGTGTTTGAGGCGCTTCATAAATATGCAGCGGTAGGCGCCCGCCTTGCCGACACCAGCTATTCAGCGAGCTCGCGTGTGTGGCGAGCCATGAGCGATTGGCTATGTGAATTACCTATTTGTTTTAAAGTGAGTAAAGTGTATTTTGTCTCTTCAGTTTGTTAAGGTCTGATTAGTGCCGTGAAGAGAAAAGAGTGTCCATCTTTGATTTGTATAGTATGTAATGTCATGTGTAAAATTATTTGGAAGAATTAAAACAGTTTCCACCATTTTCTTGTAAAAGAAAAATATGGTCATACTTTTGATTCCGATGGATGGAACTAAACAACACATCCGTCTATATAATACTGTTTGAAAAACAGGAAATAACAGCAAAGACCTTTCAATTGACCGAATCATGAACGGAAAAATTCTTCTCATGAAAATTTTCACATTCACATTTTTAACAAAAACAACTGCCGTTCTTATTAAAGCAGGCCCCCTTACCTCTACGCAGATACAGTAAACTCAGATTACACAATGTACTAGAAAGCATACAGCAACAACTAACATTACAGACTATATAAACGCTAATCGCTATCACCTATACCGTGTCCCCACCTCCTTAGTTCCACGGTTGGTTAGCTGCAACGCTCCGTGCGTTACCTCACTTTCAAGAGAAACTTCGCGATGTATTTTCCAGTGCATTTTTTAGAGTATCGCTTTTGTAGACCCCGCTTGTTTTAATACTAGAGTTACGTGAGATTTTACATACATTGCTTGTACGCTGTTTGTTTGCTTTCTAAATGTCGAAATGGCTACGGGATTTTGTTTTGAGTATTGGTTTGGAGGAAAGAAAAATGTTAGGTACTTTTACAACTTGTAATTGTAGTATGTATAAAGGTAGGCACTATACAATGATAAAATTGTACCATTTAAGATAACAATAATGGTATATGTTTTATTAAGTGTTTACATTACTCGATTGCTACCAAATGCTACGCCGTAGCATTATGCGTAGCGTGACGAAACGATTTTAGGGTTTCGTAGTCAACTAGAAACCCTTACATTTTAATATCGATTTGTTAGTTTTAATAACTGAATACGTAATTATTGCTGTCTTAGACCTTGCAAGTATGTTTCAAGTTATTATTATTTACTGCTTTCCGCATGTTATATCGATTTTTCACGGGTGTCGTCAATGTGTCACCTGTCTTTTGTTTTAAGATGCCGACCGTCCTGTATGGTTATGGTAATTTATTGCAATAAATGTATGTTTGTTACAAACAATTGTGTATCAAATTAGAGGTGATAGTAAATTGTTATTAAATAAAATAGCGACTTGTATGTGAAATGAAGAATTAAACTGTTGACGAGTACTACTCAAATATACACATAAAAACATAACAAGATAAAATTACATCTTTTGTATACAGCTATCTAAAAAACATCCTCGTACTACCAAAGAATCACACAAAAGCGCATTAAAAACTACTTGTATTCAGAGCCGAACAAGCAAACTATCTTATCAGGTCAAGTTCCCAACCATTGATCCACACGTCACTCACCTCAGGTTTTCGACGATAATCATCGTAACCCATTCATAAACCAGCGATTGTTCGACAAAACCGCCCCCGTAACGCAAGGGTTGATAAACATATCAAAGAGTTCTAAAGACACCTGTTTTTTAAACACAACGAGAGTCACCGGCTGTATTGTGTGACACTATTGATAAATATCGATAATCAACATTCGATATCGGTACGAGTCTATCAATAGTCACAAAGACCTCCCGAGTCGTCGTGTGACAATAGACCGATATTCGACAAAAACTCGATTGAGTCAAGGCTGAACTAAATGCATGGAATTTGAATAGTGAAGAGCTGTTTCGCTTCGAAAAACCAACATCATTCATTAATTTAGAAATAGAATTCTAAAATTGGCGAAGTGGAAATATTTAATTCAGCATATTTTTATGTTACAGAAACATGAATGAAACTATTGTGTCTTAACCGAAAAATAGCACAATATAAAACTTTGAACAAACCAAATTATATTAGCTTTACAGAAACAACGAAAATGTCCGCTAAGAGAACAAAATGTAGGAAAAATTCCTGTGACGTTTTTTTTCCAAAATTAGCTCGTCTGTTGTGAAATATACTGAGGCTACGTCACCAGTAAGAATTAGGTAAGTGTATATAACATGATGGAAAACTTCGGTGTCGCAATCGGTCACAATGCGCCCCCAATCGTCTCGTCTAAATGAAGAAACTCAATTATAAGTTAAAAATCTTTCCGAACGGCTCACGCGAATTTATTCCGCAATGTTTAATTAGCTAACTTGAATATTTGTATGGCTATTTCTGTTATATTATTTTGTACATTTGTATACTATACAATCTTATTACGCTGTGTAGGAATCAAGTCAAAGGTAAAACAGTTTAATTTGTTTGTTGGAGACGTGTGGGATTGGCGGTGTTTGTAAACAGTAAATCTTCTTAGTTTAATATCTCTAAGAGATAAATTGAGATTGGTACAAAAGTTCTGTAAAGATCACATATTTTTTTTGCGTTTTCTTACTAAATAAATTTACCTACTTATTGGTCTTATGTTTTGAGTTGAACTTTTGAATTATACAAGATGTTGTTGTGTGAATTAAGAAGATGTTTGTGTAGCAGTTTTCTTTCTGTAGAATTTTCCAGCATCAGGACGCATACTTAATAGATTTCTTACTGTCTTCTATTTTTACCTTTTAATGAAAAATCAAATTAATTTAAAATCAATTTAAAAGTTACCCCACGAATGATAATTTTTATTTTATTACATAAACCAATAAACAATGACAGCGGTGCGGTGTGGTAGGTAGCTGGCTCGCACGTGCCGCTTACGCCTGTGCGTGACGGCTTGACAGAGTGGCGATTAGCCCGCTGCCTGCTACATACCTCCGCACTACCGACTAGATGAGTTTAGAACGGGGATAATTGAACGGCGAATTATTTTATCGAATCGTGTTGTAGCTAGAATTTCCATGCAGTTTTCAGGTACCTTCTTGTTACGGTGTGTAATACAGTAGATTTCTATCACTGTTTCAAATTGCATTGCATGAAAATTCCTGCATTTCTCTTCATAACTTAAATTTTTAGTTCGTAAGAGTGCTGATATTTTTTGTCACTGATACGTTAAAAGTGTTTATAAACTTAAAGATCATCATTATGCACATTTGTAATCACATCCACGCTCGCAGCCTTTTCGAATAAAGACTAGGCATGAGCATTGGTGTCCACGCTAAATACATACAGAAAATTTATTATATAAGAAAAATATATATGTACACTTTAAGCAGAAGATGTAGGTCTTTCAATAAACATTCAGTATTCGTTGCATTTATCTACTTGTGTACGAAAAAAATATTAACACAAAAACCTGCTACCAATTAAACACTACTTCCACGAACTTTACCGATATCACTTCTTTTGTTCCTCTTCCCCTAAAAGCAAAACACAATATTTACCTATACCTATTTAGCTAGCAGTTTTCTATATCATTCTCTTAAGACACGCTTGTAATTTGAGCTTTATGGCGTTGTAATAAGGTCTATTGCGTTTAGACATAAACAACGCATAGTGGATTGGCCTCTGCGGGTGACAGCTTACGATAAAGTGGCGATTAGCCTGTCTCTGCCCACGATCTATCTGTGTACAGTTAAACATAAACAAATGAACGCTCAGGATCGCCTTTCATTGTACACTCTAATCATGATATTGTAGAAATGACAGCTTTTAATTATAAATTATATCTATGTTGTACCTCTTTAGTGAATATTAAAGGGTTTAAAAACTTCTTTGAAGAATAAGTTCAGAAATCAAAAAGCAACTTCACTAAAACGGGCTCTATGAATGACAGAGAAATTATCGGTAGTATACGGAATATTTTTTTTAAGTGACTTAAGTAACTATTGGTGCTTTTAACTTCAGGTTCGTTGAACCCAGGCACTGCGTCCAACAAATTTAATTTGATAAAATCAAAATTCCGGTCGGGCAACTTGAGGCGAAACAATTTGCAAACTCTCCGGCCAACTCACCAAAATAGTTTATCTTAGACGAACGCGCCGCGCAAACATAGTCAACGAGCAAAACAAGCGCTTCGTGACACCTACCTACCGTTTTACACACAGAGATCGGTATCCTTAACTACACACTTCACCGTAGCTGCGTCTCTCTCGCGCTAAGAAAATGAAACGGACCAATGAGGGGGTGGGGTGACACGCATTTCCGGGCCCGGCTCCAATCAGCTGCTAGAACAAAGGAGTCGCGATAGCTACTTACCTACAAGTAGCTACGCGAGGGTCGGCTATAAGTAGAACTGTGTACCATCTCACACATGTGCACTAGACACACACAAACGTAGTTTTTTTACCTGCTGACGCGTTTTTGTGGGCGTTGTGTTTGTTTGTGTGGCGGTGTCTAGCCGGTGATCACTTGGCGAAGTTTGCGCAAGTCGCGGGAGTAATGGCTGGAATATATCGGCTTTGAGTTGAGCCCGGCCCGCCACGCGATGCGCCTTTGTGACTACGTTAACAACTATGCATGAGACCTGAGCAGAGGTTAAAAATGTAGTGCATGCTTCCTACAAACGTTCTACTCAAAACAACATAGGACGCATAAGGTTAGCGCGGATATATTGAAACCCACTACATAAGTACAATCATACGCTAACCGTCATTTCCCCCGGAATAAGCTCTCAGATTTGTTATGTATTTTAAATCTCGTGAAAAGAAAATAAAACGAAGGAGGTATTATCCTGAACGACATCCTGTTACGGCTTATTTCTTCTTTCGACTCTCAGAATCCTCACGTCGTCGTTAAAGGTACATTTTTCTTTTGCAGTCCTCATGTGACGTACCTGCCATATCCCGAGGACCCTTCCGCGATCCGTTGTAATGCAAATAGTGCCTTATACGCACGTAACAC
Organism: Heliothis virescens; assembly: GCA_002382865.2. NCBI lineage: Eukaryota > Metazoa > Arthropoda > Insecta > Lepidoptera > Noctuidae > Heliothis > Heliothis virescens. Next base: position 4,858,878 of record NWSH02000505.1, read on the forward strand.
AGTTGCGAATGTAATAATTTAATGGTAACACGCCCTGTAAGACTACAATTTGACTATCGCGAATTTCCTGCGTTCCTCCAGCTTCGAAACGTTTGACGGCGAGACGTTTTTGTATTGTAAAGTGAAGCTTAAATTTCAAGGTGAGGGTTTGTTTTGGTTTGGAGCGCGCGGAGACGCTGAGAAACAAATCTGCGTAAGGTACATGGTGTCGAGTAACTCGTGTTCTTACCCTCTCTCCTTTGTTCGGGCCGGAAGAGTGCGCTAGAATTACATGCTCGAGTCTGATGTGCGCTTATTTTTTACGGCGCTATATTGTGTTTCGTGAGCTCTCTTATAGTTATGCAGTTCAACGACTGAAGAAATGAGAGGGTGGATGAGGGAAACAAAACAAGTTTACAATTTTTATTTAGACAAGGCGGTGCTGAGCCAAGGAAATCTACTTCAAACAAATGACTGTCGGATAACTTTATTACGTTATGTTGAGAGATTGTTCTTGAACTTTTTTTATTTATTAAAATCTTTTTCCTGTATAATGTACAGCTATAGATAGAGCTGGAGTATATTGATTTGTCGGAATCAACAAACAACGTTTGTGACATAACAATTTCTTGAGACGTGGCCTGTGCAGCCAAGTCGTTGGCGCTCATTGGCTCGCGTCTCTCGTAGCAGCGCGCCGCCCCGCATACTGATAGCGGATTAAATTACTCTCCCAACTATTTTACACAAAACCAGAGGCCATAATTAAAGTCCAGGCGAAAATGGGTGAAATCAAACGTCTTATCTGACCAGTGGGAAATAGCGTTTCTTCGCTGAATAGTTTCTACCGACTCGGGTAGTAAGTGAGCGGAATAAATAATTATTGCGGCAATCTAAAGTTGCCACCGGTTGCGATGCGGTCGCCGGAGAGGTAGCTAATGAACATAGTTTATATTGAATGTGCTTTTATATAACTACATAGTTATCTAAACATACTTTATTACACTATATACTTTGCGATAGCATTTTCGTTAGGAATCTACTACAACCTCATGATATGAAATTCAAATATTTGATAAACCACCGAATTTCCCGTTTCACTTTCACCAAACACAATTTAAAGGCATCCATAAAATCAATGGCAAAAGGAAATACAATTCACTTTCACGGTGTCTGAAATAAACCATTCTTTGCATTGAAAGGGGAATAATCTCAGTGTAGCAGCGGGGGCTTAATCAAAATCGGTGAATTGCTTTAAATCGGGGAAAACGCAGGAAATATCCTTTGTGCTGGCAATTTCCCGACATGCGTGCTTAATGCGCTATCGGGAGGTAATGACTTCCTTAATTAATTCGCGATATTAGAGGCTGGAGTCGTACGCGGCATCTTAGCGGCGCTGTGAGGTGTGACGTGTGACGTCAGCGGTAGGGTTGGGACACGGGAATACCTCTCGTATGGTAGGTGACGCTGTTTGTTAGCGGAATTCGTTTTGTTTATAATGGCGTATTTTAGGCAATCATATCTAGGTTGCTGGGATGAATTTTCCGCAAACATTTTTTTTTTCTTTCATTTGAAAAGATTACAGTACCGACCATTACTTAGGTTTGATAGAAGACAGTACTTGTTGGACATGATTAAAGGTATTTTCCATTTAAATCAAAAGTTACGATTTCATATTTCAGTGACTGTAGTGTAAAATGTAGGTAGGTAGTTAGATAGCTTACCAAAAGTATTTCCAATTTCGTCCGTCAAATTAGCTCCTAGTTTTACATAAACGATACATAGACGAACAAGAGGAGGGTGAGCCGTCGCTATGGCACCGGAGGCAGTAAGAAGTTATTTTAGGGGGATATTACGCGACATCAGGGGCTTATCTTTACGGCAGGTGTTCCGTCCCTCCCCCCTCGGGGACAAATTTACGAAATATGTCGCGACTTATGCGGATCACGCGGTAATGTTGCTGGCAATCTGCGCAGCTTAGGTTTATGTCAACGGACCAGTGCGGAACGTACTGGTTGTTGTGCTTTACATATTTGAATTTCGAACGAATTTGAAAGTTGTTCTTCATTCAAAAAGGACACCGAATTAAAATTAAATCTGTTTTTAGCTTCTCATTAATTTCCCCTTATTCAGCAATTTACGTGAATCTCGCTAGAAGGTGCGATAAATACACGTGTACTCAAGCCAACCCTCATGAAATAATTTTGTAACCAATTTTCAGCAAATTACATTCGTATGATCGAGCAGCACTCACGAAGGAGTGTACCGTATCATGTATTCACGACACCTAACATTTCAACCCCGATCAAACGTCCCACATTCCCATTAATTCCAGCAATATGTTAGAAAGCTAATAACCAATTAAATAGATTAATAAAGATATTGACGCGATTCCATCAATTTACTATTGGCATTTCAATACCTTTGATGTTGTGAGGCTCCCTCGCATCATTGTTTGTGTAGACATCGAGCTTCGATGATTGTGTAACGAATATTACTCTCAAAACGTGGGCGTAATCTGCTTATATGTTAAGAATATTATAATATTATTTTATTTGTGTCACAATATAATGCTTTATGAAATTTCGCTTGGGTTTACTAGAATAATTGGCTCGCATTTCGGAAGTTGTTGTTGTTAGAAGTTTGGGGATGGTTCCACCAAGTTGTATAAAGCGGGAGCATATGTTTGTGTAGATATGTTATGGTCCCTCTTTACATAATATATATATCTATTTAGTGCATAATGAACCATTACTTATATTTACTAAATTATCTCTAATTCTATAAACATAATGATGTTATAACCTAAACACCGCCAAATAAACTGTTGCGCCGTCAGTTAAATAAAAATTACGCGCGACTCGTCCCGGGGGAACTCATTGTGGTCCCACAATGAGCTCTCCTGATTGGCGGAAGGATGTTCTCACTAAATAAAAAATATCGACGCGTCATTTGGCGCAATTTTCGTCGAATTTTCAAACGATAAAACCTGTCATTTCGCTGTTGACGAGCCTATAAAATATTCATGCAGACGGGCGAGATGAACGATTTTTTCTTCGATTTACGCCTCGGAATAAGATGTCATTTTCCGTATCATTAGCGGCGGCTTGGAACGTCGCGACGCCACTATTTATACGCAAATACGATAAAAATGATGCCCGGCCGATCGACTGTTTGACGCACCATTGATAAATTGCGACCTTTTCAAATTTCTTATCTTTTTTGACGTTTTTTTCTTCATTCTGTTTTTTCATGTCGGTGGCGACGAGTTTTAAATGTCTTTTAATGTATTCGAGGATTGTGTTTGATGAGTGATGACGTCGCTGTAAAATATATTTTATGGTAATTTTAATTCTAATGAATAAAGGGGAGTGCTTTGGTTTGATTGCTTGTCTCGTTTACACTACTTCTACAACCAAGAATACTCGAATCTCATTCGAAATTCTTCTGGTAATTTAACGTCATGATTGTCACATTTCCCAAGCTGGATACTTCTACCCATTATTTATCCGTACATTTACCCCTAACCCTCTAAATACTAACGAGGCTAGAGAGTTATTTTGGCGTATTACTCACAAGTACCACAGTTTATATTGCAGCAGCACGTCAAAACTTTTCCCACCGTAGTGTATTACAAAAAAATATGACTATCTACATCCAATCATTTTTTAAGTTCCATCAATATGATGCGCCCGACCGATACAGCAAGTGCTCTACGATAGATTGGTGCTCGTATTTTCATAGCAAGGTAAATTCGATCGGAATAAAACTCCCTCGTTGCTGTGAGCTATTCGTTGAGCCCTCTCTTTGCGGCGAAATCGTGCGGAGTAGTTTATCTCACCCCGTTCGTTTCAAAACTACCCGCACAAAGGAATCTCGTATGATAATCTGCAGATCTTTGTGATAAACACTCTGTTATGTAGGTATTAGTATAGATGGACATAAAAATCGAGGGCTGCGCTTTTGTTTAAGTAATAATTTTGAGAATTTTAAATTTGATATGGCATGTTATTTTCATAACTGTTTGTATATATGTTAAAGTGTTTGATAGCGAACCTTTTTGATACTTACTATCGCCATTAAAAGTATCGTCGACCGAATGAATATTTCATTCACAATGTAGGTATACAAAGTCTCTTTATAACATGTTTTTCAGTTTCAAAAAGAGACCGAAACTACCATAATATTTAATTCTCTAAAATCCTTAACTCAATTTCCCCGAAGCCATGTATCCTCTCAAAAACTTCATCAAAATAAATACGTGGTAAGTAGCAGTGCACAGATGCCATCCCGGCTTATTATGGCCCCACGTTGGGCGCCAGGCGACAATATTGCACGACCGCCGTGTCCCGACTAATCCCTCGGATTCATTTATTTTTGACAACGCAATACGATTTTATCTCACGGCTTCCGATGCTGTTTGCCTTCTGTTATTATGCTCCCATATTCGGTACACTTATTTATTTATTTAACGACCCCTATAAGGGGCGATTTGACTTTTAATACCAAGTTTAGTGGTCGGTTTCGTTTTAAATCTGCGCTTATTTAATTTAATGGCGATGTGAGATATCGATTATCTTGGTATTGCTTTGTTCAGTTTTCGAGAGGGGAAGTCCACTATTAACATTTATACATAAAAAATCCTTGCAATGTCAATAGCGTGCAGTGATAGGTATTTATAGGGCTTGAAGTAACACTGTTATAGTTGATACTTAAAAAGATCAAAACCTTCTTACTCATTTCAAATCCTGTAGCACAATCTTAGGAAAAAAATCTTAGACCACTAGCTGATGAACACTTACACATAAAATAAATAAATAAAAATAGATCACACTACATCACAAGAATGTCTTCACAAATGCTGCCCTCTACCGGCCCTTCACTTGAGTGGCGCGACCTAAAACTGACAGTCGTCGCGCATCTCTATACTATAAACGCAAATACTTATATTTGAATTAATTGTAGATAGAAGGCACAACATTATAGATAGTTATTTATAACAAGCTGTGTTGCATATTTACCAATTCTATTTTTTAAGACTGCCATTCTTCAGTACCTACTAATCAGCCGTAGACGTAAATTATAACTCTCATTTAATATCCCTAATATTGCTGTTATTATCTTGCTATCATTAAAAAGATCTTTCTAGAAATCTCGTACAATTACAATTCTTTAAGGTTTTGCACTTAGAATAAGTTTCCAATTACAAATCAGACAAAACCGTGTCGAAATAAGTCCTTAAAAATAAAAATAAAGGCTTCATATAGTTATAGGTAAGTATTCCTTTTAAAAAAATGCTTTATGTATATATAGATAGGTAAGTACCTACATAAATCTATGAAGAGAAAAGCGTCGAAAGCTCCAGCCACGTGTTGTCCCCTCAGCTCTTTACGTAAGTGGGTCGAGCTGATACTGACAGTCGTCCATCTAATGTGTAGTTCGTTCAACTTGTCCACTGCGTAAAAAATAAGAGGTTCTGTTTGTGCTTGTTATGGTTCTATCAGATTTCTTAGCCAATAATTTGAAATATACTTACGGACTTGTAAGATTTCGTCGATTTTGAGGATTATTTTCGTGTGTTATGGTAAGATTTCACTACAAAGATATGTACATATATGGAAAATCTATAATATATTTTCTTGGTGTTTTCTTCAACGAATAATGGCCGGTGAATATATTTCATGAGAAGATGTCGTAAAATATACTGCGCTAGTAATTAGTAAATTTCTGTTTTTTAGCACGAAATATTATAACTGTCTATTTATCAGACTGGTCCTTTAATTTTTGTCCTAAAATCAGGTTTATGAGTATATAAAATCTAGTAAATTGTCTTAAACTACGTTATTGATTTGTTATTGGTAATAAATAGAGTCAAATATCGCATCGTATCAAGCGAGTCCTCTTATATCTCAACCTCTATAACGATTTCACCTTTCTCGACTGCTGAAATCTCGAACCTTCCTATATATTTTATAGCTGACAATCTTTCAAGAGAATAGCGTCGCTCACGTGGACCCAAGTCCTCGATGTAAGTGGGTCTTGCTGGAAGTGACAGTCGTCCGTCCAACGCATAGTTGTGCGCTTTTAATTAATTTTATGTCCGTGTTCTTGGTGTGTGGTTAGTTAAACGTTGATGGTGCTAAGTGGGTCGTGTTGTGAGTGATTTGAGATCTTATTTTGTTTTAAGTGTCTTTAAAATATGTCTTTGGCAACTCAATACTTTTTTTGCACTATATATCACTTAAACTTTGTGAACAGTAGAACATTAGAAAATACATTTGTACCTTAAATTTCGATATTTCGATGCCATATAGGACGTGACTCCAACAATGGGCTCACGTTTATCGTTAAATTTGACGAAGCAGTCGCTCCGTGTCACAGAAATTTGCATATCTTATTAAAAACCTCGACGTCAGAGATAAAAATGAAAATGAGACACGTAAAAGAAGAAAAAAAAATAACGGACAAAACGCTCACGAGACAATGGTTATTTTGGGCGATACGAAAAAAAACTGTTTTGTCATGGAAATTTCGGGTGGACACTTTGCATTTTCTTTATTTCTCCCCATTCCTTAGTCGACGAAGAAATCTGTTTTTTTAATTATCGTGTTTGGTAATTAGTTTCGGGAAACGATCTCTTTCTTCCGTTTCCCTTTGCGCAAGCAACTTGTCTGCTCCTAATGAGGTAATTTATAGTCTAACCGCTGCACTCCGAAATGTAGGCTCTTTTTTGTTTAAATCTTCCAAGTTAAAACTTGAAACTGCAAAGTTTGGACCGTTGTATTGTCAATAGGTCGTTTACATTACTTTAAACTACATGAGCAGATTATGAATATGATACAAACGACTGTTTACCTTTAAAGTTCCCATTAAAACAAACCAATTATCAACTAAGAAAATCTAGAAAATTAAACACACGATTATTTACTTTGTAAAACAATCAATTGTTCAAAGTTCCAAACAACTACTTAACTCAATGAACTCTAAATAACTTTTATAATTCGCCGACCTGAAAACTTATTTCTACAAAATCTAAATCTGGGTGTAGACAAACGGGCTTTTGATGTCGCTAAACAAATTGTTCGGGCACTTGTCGGGATTCTATCCAAGCTTTATTTTCCGAAATAATGCAAGCGACAACTCTCCCTTGAATTTTAGTAATCCTGCGCTCACTATGGAGTGCAAGTCATTAACAAAAACCTGATAAGTGCGTGTTTTTTCATGCGTGGGATAGGATTCTGTTGGTGTTAATGTTATTTGATCATATGTTTAGTTGAAAAATGAATAAGGAATATTATTTTATACGTAAAATAATTAGTATAAGCGGCTTGACTTTAGCATTTAACTAAGTAACTTTAACCTCACGTATACGGTTTATAGATGCCATAAAATAATACAATATCATGTGAATTATAGAAATATTCTCGAAATAAACCTTTAAAGACTGTCGCATTAAATACCTCAAAAGAATGACCGATGGGCAAATAACTAGGGTCTATTTGCGAACAAAATCTGACGCACTGAATAGAAGTCACTTATACGGGTTTATTATTATAAGTATGTACTTATTGGGACTTTAATGTCAAATCTTTTAGACTGGGAACATATCGCATGATCAGACATGTGATTCGCTGAAAGATTGAAGTTGAGTTCTAGAGCGGGACTAGGTTTCATTATAAATTCTTGTTTTAAGTCTGCTTATTTTTGTTAATATACCTGTAGGAGGATAAAGTAATCAATCCTATTTTAATGGAACCATGACAAATATTAAATCTTAGACTAAAGAGTTGTTCTTTCTTTCTTTCAAGTATTGGTATGAGACGTATCTTAACCATAATTGATAATCACCTACGCTAAGCCTTAATAAGATAGTAAAAGTGGAGCTCTTATGTTGTTTGCATATTTTAATATATAAACAGAAAATACTTAGCGCATTGAACTATAAAGACGTCAAAAAAGGGCTCTAACAAAGTTGCAATTAAAAAAGACAGTTGCGGCCCAATAAAGCGAGGACACCAATCGCAATACATAATTAAAACGACATGTATATCTGTTACAACAGATGCGTACAAGTGGCATATCAGTGTAAATGCGACGATTGAAACCGCAATGTCCCTTGTTTTTTACGCGAGGGTCGTAAGCTCCTAATGCCAAGTAATTTCGTGACCCTGTCGTGTTTGGAGCCTTTTACCGACTTAATATCTTTGCTTCGGATGTGGATAACGTATATTTTGGACCAGAGTTATGTGTATAGCTAGTGGTTTGGCGATTAAATTGATTTTAGTTGGTGATAAAGAGATTGGTTGTTATTTATAATAATATGCGCAAAACTAACAGGGCTGTTGTCTTGATGAAACTTGCTTGTTTGAGAATGGTGGCATCTTTCGAAATTACAGATTTTAATAAAGGTCTCTCAAAAATCATAATGTAAACATCTCATTAAAAAACCTCATCAAGTCTTACACACTTTTAAAAATATAGCGATCCCCACAAATATAATGACGCGCCTACGTACGTCAAAATGGGAACGTCTCGAGTCAAGGAAATTAAAATTCTCAAACAGAGGGCAGTTACAACAAATCCCGGCACTAAAACTCCTATATATCCCGGGCGAATGTTGTAAAAAATCATTGCCTCCATCCCTCGGCCCTCTCGGAGGGGAAAAATCTAATCTGTGCATTTTTTGCGGGACCGCGATGCCACAAAGAATTTCATTTCCCACTGTTCATCTATCTCTATTTCACTGACGGCTCTTGTTCTTGGCCCTCCCCCCTCACACTACCCCTCAGACCCCGCGACCGTTTTTTTAGACTTCCTCGATCGGAGATAAGGTTAAGCGAGCTCTTCTTATTAGAGGTTTATACGAGACATTCGCAGCCCCGTTTTAATTTGTTATGTACAACTTTATCGTCTGGATCCAGGAATAGATTCTTGATGGCTGGGTTTAAATTTAGATAGATACCTGCAGGGATGTGAGGAGATTATACATTAGGGTGGGTCGATTTTTTCAAATTGTGTTGGATTTTAACTGGGGGGGTCTCAAAAGTTGCGTAAAAATATAAGCTATTAGACTATTTTTTTAATTTTCTCATTTTATATTGTTTTCAGCCCTCTACCGGAGTTCAAAATTTTCATAAATTCAAAGAAAAGTTGTATTTAAATATGGTTATTCACCAAAAAAAAACTCACTTTTAAGGATAAAAAGCATTTGTTACGATCTTCAATTGCCATTACGAACAAAAATAAAACATCTAAAATATATACATACGTATTCTACATACGCGTGTAACGCGTATCAAACCGTCATTATTGTAATGTTAGAAACCACTCAGAAATCGTAGAATTATGTAGAAAACTGATTTTGCATGATGTAGTTGCCTTTATAAGACCAAACTAAAACAAGAATAAGAAAAAAAATCTTTTCAAAATATTTTGTAGTTTTTGAACTATAGGCAGAAAATACCAATTTTTCTGATATTTGAGCCTCGGTAGAGGGCTAAAAGTTATATCGAATATTTTTTTTAATATTTTTCCCGTAATAGTACGACAATAACGCAACTTTTAAGACCTACCCACGATTTTTATCAAAAAAAAATTGAAAATCGACCCACCCTATTATACATATTCGCATGAAGATTTTGTAAAATACAAATACCATTAAAAACATCCCGTAAAAAACCCAAGTCTCGCAGCTCAATCTCTCTACCGTAAAAAGTTGTGAGATCCATGTAATACCAAGTCGGTTAATCTATTTAATCTCTACTTAAAGGACCTTCTGTCTTTAGTTATTACATACGTTTAACAAATAGATCGACTTGGCCATCGCATGATTTGGTTTTTAGTGTGTATCACACTTCACAGCACGACGGGCTAGCAACCTAATTACTCACCAGAGTCCTTCAGAATATGATGATTGAGGTGAGTATCTTAAAGAAGTTAATGTTCCTTAAACTTCAATGGCGAACAAGAGTACCAATTAATGAATTGGTTTCGAGAATTTCAATCGCGACAGACTAAAGAATCTAATATAATTGTAATATTTACTGTGTTTTCATGTGATGGCCAAGTCGTTCTATTTGTTAAACGTATGTAATAACTAAAGACAGAAGGTCCTTTAAGTAGAGACTAAATAGATTAACCGACTTGGTATTACATGGATCTCACAACTTTTTACGGTAGAGAGATTGAGCTGCGAGACTTGGGTTTTTTACAGGGATTTTAATGGATCTCACTTCTTTTTGTAAAGTTTTATCTTTACATATACAAAAGACACGTAAGGGTGTCTTTAGCCAGGAACTGAACAACTTTCTTCTGGAACATAAGTAGAATTGTTATGTAAAGACAGACGTTTTTTTCATAATTAACATACCTTTCCACGGTAGTTGTTCAGTTTCATGGCTAAACCACCCTTACCCACTCTACCCTCCGTGTATCCTCGTATAGTAGGTTATATACTCTAACCTATTATTTCTATGTACAGTAATTAATTTATTAACTGCAAATGAACCTTGAATCCTATACATTTATATAGGATTACAAAGTTATTCATGCAGTTAGTGTATTGAGACAACTGGACGAAATTGCAAAATGTTTAAGTTTTCCATAATAAGGACATAAACCTCTAATATGTATTCTTAATTTGAAGCTTCTATTCTGCTAGAAAGTGCCTTGGGACTTTTGATGACGGTGATCAGTGAGTGACAAAATTA
>NWSH02000505.1:4871809-4893435 GCA_002382865.2 Heliothis virescens
ATTAACTGCAAATGTAACCTTGTAATCCTATACATTTATATAGGATTACAAAGTTATTCATGCAGTTAGTGTATTTAGAAAACTGGACCGAAATTGCAAAATGTTTAAGTTTTCCCATAATAAGGACACTAAACTCTATATGTATTCTAAATTTGAAGCTTCTATGTCTGCTAGAAGTGCCTTGGACTTTTGATGATCGGTGAGTCAGTGAGTGACAAAATTCAGAAACTTTAACAACTCGTCATTCTTAAACTACTGGTTCAAATTGTCTGAAATTATAAATACACCGTATTTATACAATGCCTAATTAGTTACTAAAAATTCAGGCTTCTTGTTTTATCCACAACGAAATTATAGTGGGTCGAAAATAGCCTGAATTGCTTCGAGAAAAGGATGGTACGGCCGTGCCGCTTTTTCTGCTTGACTTGGCGGGGGCACTGCCGTGCCCCCTGATAAGTAGTATAGTAGATGAATTAGTTATAGCAGCGATTCCTAACTTGACACCATGACACGGTATTTATGCTTCTCTTCTGTTCATTTATTACACAAAAATAACTATAAAACCGTAAGACTACCAGCAAAAGTGTTTTATAGCAAAACGATTAAAAGACTATAATCGTAACTTATTTTTATAGCCACGTTAATTGTCCAAAAACGCACCCAAATCAAGCAAAAAGTAATAATATCAATAACGGAAACAGTTTATGGATTAAATTGATGTACAATAGCCGAAGGTCTGTTTATCATAATAATAAAGTCGACAAAGAAACGGAGCCGGCAAAAGTCAACTTATAATTGTATTACTAGCATCACAATCAAAATGAGCCTCCACGAAAACAGAATTACACAATTGTGTACAATTGACATTCAAATCTGTGGACATTGACGCTTTGTGCTTTTATTGGCACTTATTGACGCGTAATTGTCAATAAATTCCTACGGGATCCAAGTTTAATGTGGGTTTGGGTGAAAAAAGTTATGTTTTATTAATATTTTTACGAGAACGTTTAGGAAGGACGATAAGATCTGCCGTTTGGGAAGTTTTTTCTTTCAATTTCCGTCACGATTTGTACGCTCATTATTGGTGAGTCGATGGGGGCGATAGGGGCAGTGGTCGCATGCCATCGTCTCTAGTGCGATGTTATCGTGTCTCTTAGCGACTTTCATCGGGGCTTTCGATTGTGCGCCCTCCTCCCCTAGTTGCTTGTGAAACATGATTTCGATGACATTACGATTTATGTTCACGAAAAACTATTCATTGAAACAAGGTGAAACATATTCGTGACAATCAATATCTAGATTTGTCGAATATCTAGGTAGAAGTTAATTCATACTTTTACATGAGACTAGTCGTGCTATTTTGTATGACTTCGAAGTCTGATTACGGTGACTTGTGAAGTTCAAAGTCAATCCTAAGTGGTGTGCTATTTTAAGCGTGGAGTAAGTTAGCGTTCATTCAGACGATAGTAACTATTGTATTACCTAAACTATTGTTAGCAGTTGTAGTTTGTAAGGCAGCGATTATGCTGAACACACTTTTGGTTTCATTGATTTTTTGTTTGTTTATTTTTCTTTATAAATAATACCGGTTGTAATTTATTTCATCTGTGGTTTCTGAATTTGAATTATGAATGTGCATTCTAGAACAATGTGACATAAAATTAGATTGTTGAATAGATTCTAAATTTGAAATTCGATTTTGTTCTATAAATACTTCATGCATATTTATATTTCGAGATTTCTGTAGGTACATATAGGTAGTATAGTAGTAGTGTGCGTGATACACATGTAAATATGTGTGTGTGCGTATTGTTGTGATGTCATATAGAGGGATTAATTCAGGGCACGTCGTCGTCTGATATCTGATCTTGGGGTTCTGTAGGGGCTCAGACCTTGATACGACGAACATACGTATCTACATCCTGTCCACAGTGATGTACGTAGGTACTGACAGATATTCATTTATATTGAGGACATCGATTTTGATGGGAATTTATTTTATGTCAGGGGCTAAAGATTTTTGATAAATAGTTTTATTATTTTCTTGAAGTTCACCCAAGATGTCTAAAGACTACTCGGACCCTCTATATTGAATTATTGCATCATAAGGCCCAACTCGTTCAGTTTCAAAGATGGCGCACCTTTGACAGCATTTCTTATCAACCTCTTCAAAAGTAAACGGAATTTTCTCACCTATCATCAAGCAATTTTCCAAATAGAAATTCATAGTTTAAATTTTTCAAAACACCCTTTACCAAAACCAACATATTAATTTCCCTGCAAACATGGACGTAAGACATGATAACGCTTATTAAACACGTCAGTCAGACCGACAGTATCTACCCTCCATCGCGCGCAAAACAGAACAGTAATGGAAAAATGATCGTCCATCGTGTGCACGGATGTTGGTGTAGTGGCTGATGATGGCTTGGGTAAGGTAGGCTGGTATTGTTTGGAGTTTGAAAGAGCATGGATATTGAATATGATTGTCTGGTCTAGCCTGTGCTGTAGCTAGCTTGACTTTTGGGTATAGTATGAAAACCCCACTCCAGAATTCTTCGGTATAATGGGTGGTGTGACGGTAAACAATTGACAATTACCAGGAATATATGACACGTGAAACCACGCGACAGGTTTTTGGTAGCCCGGAAACTGTGGAAAAGTACCGAGCGGAAAATTTGCTGGTGAGCAAACGTTGTAAAGATTCGTCATTACCATTAAATGTACCTTTCGCCTATACCACATATAAATCGTCAATTAAAAATATATTAAAAAAAATCAAACTAAAATAATTTACCTTAAAACAATCACAAAGGTACCCATTCTCAACTCCCTATCGTTTTGAAAAGAAGCACGCTTGACGGCCGTCGCATACGGCTATACGACGTCAAAAAGTCTGTAGTGGTTTTTTTTTGCAATCATCAAATTGATCTGTCCGCGCGCCATCTGGCCCGTGAGTAAAACGCTTTCGGGTTCCCTCAGCCGAGGAATTAATTCATATAAAACACACATATCGTTTCGTTGGACTCGATTTGATGTCGCTCGATACTAGGTTTCTATTGCTCGATAATTTTCGGAATAGGTTTCGTTTTGCTATTCAAGCATTGAACTCAGGGAAACGTAAGAAAATCTGGTTAGATTGAAATGTTCAAAATAGAAGACAGTTAATTTGCGTTTGTTATAAATTAAAAAGCTGTCTAAAAACATTATGTCTGGGTACATACTCATAAATTAAATCTCAAAAACCTACCCGAAGAAACTTTTTATTCGACACTGACTATATATACCTCTCGAAAGATATCGGAATAGCACCCTTCTAGCTCGTTTCATATGGAGCCCGCAGATCAAAGCGGGCATCGACAGTTGAGATACGTTGATAACTTTCACATTAAGCAGGTTAAATCAGTGAGATGGACCGATAAGGGACACGCAATACGCACTAAACGCCCACACAGATAGTTTGACCCTACATTTGAATACAGCTATGACGTTATTTAGTAATTAAAATCTACTTACCTTTTATCAACATACAAAAATAAAACGTGAAATAAAATGGTAGAAATACACCTGAAAAACTTAACATGCTCATTCAAAACATGGCTCGTTAACAGATCTTTTTTCCCATATAAATTACTCCATATTGTTTTATTCTGGAACACGGTATACATGGTCAGAGTTTCTACGAAAAGTCATTGTGCGTGAAAACGGTAGTTTTCCCAAAACATATTTTTAACAGTGAGCTACAAAACATTTTCATATTTCAGTTGGAAATTGTAACTGTTTCGCGGCGCAGCACGCGGGCGGCGCGGGCACGCGGGCGGCGTCTGGCGCAGGGCGAGTGTGCATGTGCGCTCATCAACTAATGGTCCGTGCGCGGCATTTGAACCGAGCCTACACTCGCTACAAAACAACCGCCCGCCTAGTCGCAGACCTGCTTTCGGCGCAAAATTATAACGTGTAAAACACGGCTCTCCTTGCATTCCGCGCACGGGATTTTTATGAATGCCACGATTATTATTCGCATTTTAAACTCGAATGCGGTGCTATTCTCCCCGAGACGTATAGCAATATTCGTAACGAGTTTTCTCAACGCTGCTACCTAATTTCAGGTCGAGTGTAGCTACTGAATGTAGATTGTTGTGTAGTCACGAGCACAGAGCGCTACTATCGCTCGAGTCCACTCCAGGCGAGTGGGGTGAACGTCGCGATTGTCGACTGTTGGAATCGAACGCGATTGCAAATTTATTAGCGGGCGGGCGCCGGCGACTCGGTCCGCGGCCGCACGTACGCCTAGTTGTTTTTACTCTTCATGTATTTTTTTCTCGACGAGGCTCGGCTCTCCCCTTTTGTTCTCAAGTGGACCAGCTGTCATTATACGCCATGTTACTGTTATTTTTTTCGACGTTTTTATAGAGTTTTGCGTCGAGAGGGCGTTCCGTTCGGAAAAATGTTCGTTTTGCGTGCGTCCTGGAGAGTTTGCGTGTCGAGTGATGTCGACGCCGTCGATTGAAAATGAGTTATGGAATTTTATTTCAGAAATTTTCTGTTGTTGCATTTCAGGTTGAGTGGGTTTTGTTGCGTAGCTAATTAATAATTATACAATGGTAACTCTTACTTTCCTGATTAATCAAATGATTGATTAACTTCATTGCATTCATTACTAAAGTATAGTCTAACAAATAAAAAATGCAAACACAATTGAACTACTGGTTGTAGGTTTGAACGCGGTGAAATGTTAACATGTGTCATAGCAGTTTTCAAGTGGCTTCTGTTTGATAATTTGAGGGAACCCTTACAGCTGCGGGACCCCTGATAGAGTAATCATTGATATTATGTAGTTCACTTGTTTGTTCTTCTACTTATGTATGTAAATGTATATGCAAATAGAGGGACAAAGGGTTACGTTGAGGTCCTTATCTATACTTAGATATATCATTAATCAGTTTTAGAAAAAGGAACATTTTATTGAAATACTCACATACAAAAATATCTTAAAGGCTGAAACATTAACTGCTTACAAATAAAAATCTACTTCAAGATAACACATAGTAATTTCAATGAAAAATTAAATGAGAATAATACAGTGAAATAGTAAAAAAAAAATCATAAAATTTATACCAACATATAAAAATATATCCTCGGTATGATTAGCCGACTCCGGTTGCAATATCTGTCGAACGTTCGGCACTCAGCGACCAACAGACGCGGCACAATGACTGTTTAGATTGTACCCCTTCCCCCACAACCCCCTACTTCAGATCCCTCCTAGTTTCATACGCTAAGATTTTAGATATTGACGATGCATTTTGGATTTTTAATCCTAAAGACTTCGGTAGGAACACGTTGAAAGATTCATCCGCATACCAAAGGAATTACTTACTCTACGTGGATAGAAAGTAGCCTATATGTATTCTGCTATATAAAGTTATATTACTACCAAGTTTCATCAAAATCGGTTCAGTAGTTTTTACGTGAAAGTGTAAAACTTTTCCGTGGAAACTTTTACATTTGAATTGTAAGATGATTATGTTTTCAATGACATTCTATAAACAGCAACAAAGCACAAAATTTAAATCGCAAAACTACTCTTCAAACAACCTAATAATATTTCCTGACCTGGGTATAGAACCCTAGATACTAAGCAAGGCTTTATCGAGATTTTTTCCGGATTTATTTTCTCTTTCATATAACGTTAACTGGGCTTACTACCCTACTCGGCGTGGCCTCGTTTTGACTGAAAAAGTTATTTTGTTCTGTGTGTCCAGTTTTTGGTTGCAAAATTAAGTAATTAAACTTTTAAAAGACTTTTGTGTCATGAGATATTTCTTTCTGTCGTTATTTTTCATTTGTATGATCGAAATGTACCCAGCAAAATCAACAGTGATTTTTCATGTACTTAATTTCTAATTTACGGGGAAATCTAAAAGGATCTTAAAACGGTTTAACATTAATTTATTATCTTTCGCAACATAGTTGGGAAAAAGCTAGGCAGATAAAATTCACAATGATTTCCATGCCAAATATTAAAAACAAACGACTATCGCAATCGAAACTTCTCTAGTATTCTATAACTATAACATAAGACCACCGTCTCAAGATCGCCTTAAAATACACGGAGTCGGCGATCGGTTTGATGTTTCACTCGTTATTATTGCCTAGATCAGGCTTCGAGGGTCTCGCAATCGCTGTGCTAGTCGCAATATTGCTGCATCTAGATTGTCACAATGGTTCTTTGAATGTACACTCCAAAATGTTGGACGGGACGGTTCATGTTTTCGATTCAGGTGGGTTTTTTTAGATTATTGTTTTATTAATGTGAATGGCGTATTTTATGATATTAGGTACTCAATAATAAAAAAGGCTTAAGGAATTTTAATACAATCTTGTTTACGAATAGTTTACAGTAATACCAAGTTGTTAATAAACTTGAATAAATTTTTTTCGTCAATTTGCTTTCCTATGAGATTAAGCTTTAATTACTGATTATCTAATTCAATAAACTTATCTCTAAATACCCATAACACAAAACTAATTACCCGCAAAACCACTCCCTAAAACCCACCTTTTTACCGTTCCAATAAACCAAATTGATGTCCCGCGAACTACTCAAATATATCCAAAAACGGTCGAATCTGTCCCGTCTCAATCCAGTGCATTTTAGGAAATTATTTCTCCATCACATTAAGGTATTGGTGCTCTGCGGAGCGCGCCCTCTGGCGGTGCGTGAGGGAATTCGGCAATGAATCCCTCCCTACGTCTTGCTTGTACTTTGAGTAATAGTGTCACTCTGGAGATGGGACTGTCTAGGATATAGGCTGGTGTGGTTTGATAGATCGTGGGTGGACGATACGTTAGGTATGGTAGTCTTTACTAATATAAAATAAAGAGGATTTTTTTTTGTTTCTTCGTTTGTACCCTAAAAGCTCCGAAATTTCTGAACCGAATTGATTTTTTCCACGATCGAGTAACTAGAGTGTCCCCGAGTAATATAGGTTTTATTTTGTCCGGGTAATGGCAGTAGTTCTGTGCAATAAATAGGCAATGTACTGCGGAATTGTGGATTTTGGAAAATAAATTGTTTCTGTATAATTTAGGACCTGGGTAATAGCTATGATAGGCAAAACAACTGTACCATAATAATTTTACTCTTTTATCTAGTTACTAGCTGACCAGGTAAACTTCGTATTACTTAACTTTTTTTTTATTATCCTATGTTTTCTCATCGTTTAAACCTTCCCTCGATCTGTACAAACATTTTAAAACCAAAATAAGCCCGATCGCTCCAGCCATTCTTGAGTTTTAGTGAGACTAACGAACGGCAATTGATTTTTATATATATAGATAGACTAGCTGATCCGGTGAACTTCGTAACACATTTTTTTTTTATTTTTCCATATTTTCTCAACGTTTAAACCTTCCCTGGACTTCAACAATTAATTCAAATCCAAAATCAGCCAAATCGGTCCAGCAGTTCTCGAGTTTTAGCAGGACTAACGAACAGCAATTGATTTTTATATATAAGAAGAAGATTAAAGTAGAAGGTCTTAAATTAAGAGATACAAAATATGTATATCCTAGCTGTAAGGCCGAGAAAACCTTGAAACACCTGAATCAAAATAACATTTTGTTTCTACAACTTTTCTCAACTAACAGATGAAAACTCAGGTTATTTATACCTATCGACAGCAACTACAAGTTCCAACGTAGTCCGTGAAGAGATTAGTAGTGTGACCCTGATTCGCGGCCATTGTGGACGTGTCCCGTTCGCCACGGTTATTTATTTTAACGACATTTGCAAATCGTTCGACCTCCACAGCTTTATGTTCTGAACATACCAAAATTGGTACCAGAGTACTGCTATGTCTACATATGCACCTACTTATATATCTCTCTCTGTTAGGAACGCACCTACTAAGCATATGGGATGTGATATCGAAAAGAAAAAAATATCGTGATTCAATCCTACTTCTACTATCTTACCAATATTATAAAGTTTGTTTGTTTGTGAGGTGTGTTTGTTTGAGAGGTAGGTAGGTATGTATGTAGGTAACTCTTTCACGCAAAAACTACCGGGCGGGTTTTGCTAAAACGAGGCAGTAATATAACTTATATACCAGAATAACATATAGGCCGCTTTTTATTCGGGTACGGAAAGTATTCCCTCGGGTAGCGATGGAAACCGCTGGCGGAAGCTAGTTATTTTATACTTCTGTTTAGCTTTCATCATAGAACAGTTACAGTTTCAGAAAGTTCGCAAGTAATAGGAAAAAGTAACATAATTACAGTTTTGGTTTTCCTCATAGGTTTTGGTGGAGATGTATCTCTAATTCCCACATTTTGCCAATGTTATTTCAAGCTACGTAATCAAACCAGTCCAATATGTGTACCACACCTATTTTCTAAAAAATACCAAAAAACTTATCTCCTCAAAATTCCAATACGAAAACACAATCCAAGAGTATATTCAGATATTCCAGGGACAGTCCACCAACATGAATAAACCATAAGACCAGCACCTACATTTCACAAGAACACTGATTCCATGGACTACGAGAGGCGAAAGGAGGTTCCAGCTGATGCGATTAGAGGTCCGAAGCCCGCACGTGACACTTAGGCCTTAGGCCAGGGATGGTAAACCAATGGCACGCATGTCCCTGGTGAAGCGCAGCTAAATAAATTGGTCACGTCATTTCGTGCCATAACACTAGGAAGTGGTTAAAGTGGTTGAAGTGGGGATTTTTGGGGTGCTAATATTTGAAAAAGAAAGTGCATGTCTAATGTGTAAGCCTAGTTTCAAAAGATGATTTTGACTTTGTCTTTTATTATTTTGTCTCCAAATTACAATTAAAATTATATAGAAATAGTTGTTTCACGCACTTTTTCTTGCATTTGGATAAAATAGAGCAAGATAATGTAGCATTCTATTATTGAAACTTTTAATGTCAATAATTTGGTATGAAGGCACGCGTGCAACTAAGCCACTAAAGGTTCGCCATCCCTGGTTTAGGCTGTAAGCCGTAGGAAGTAGGATAGGCACTTGTTTTGACGTTGCTATATAGAAAGATACGGTACAAGCATTTTGCGTGAACGCTTTGCAGGATATTCGATACAAATTGGAAATTGTTTTGATATTCAGTGGTGAGTCTTTATAAGAGAATAGGTTGTGGTTGTAGAACGTGTATATTTATGGGTGGTCGAATAATTTACTTTTATTTAGTTACTGAAAACAATATGAAGTTACTGTTAGCATAAAAGTAAGCATAAATGACTATATCTAAAATTCCCACAACTCACTTAACATACCTACTATAAACTAACACTAAAATCCTCATACAAATTCACATAAATTAAACTGAAAATCAGCGTCTATAGGTAAACGTAAACTAAAGTGCCTGCAGTTAAATTGATTTTAAAGCGTATGGTTTGACCACCCCGTCACCCCGTAGGTACCGACGACAGCAGGTCACGGTACCCGAATCTATAAATTTTACCAATCGAACATTAACCTTCCACTATTGTGATAAGGTTGGAAATCTATCGCAGAAATTTGACAGATTGTGGTAACTTGATGCTGTCGTAGGTACCTGGTTATGCGCCATCATGAGCGTTACGAAACGCACACATTGTGGAGGCAATAAGTAGTGTATTATACGTGTGAGATGTCCGCGATCCGTGCGGTGCTAGCTCGCATACAGATCATGTCTTACTAGAGATGTGCGTATCGCGGGATAGGGTGCGAGAATTTTCGTTTACGGGATTGTAAAATTATGAAGCTGTAAGTAAATGCACTTTTAATGCTCTATTACTAAGTTAAACAGTGAATAATAAACTAAAAACATTTTTTTGGGTCATCAATAAAAAACATTTTCCTTTTGCTACGAGCTACAAAATCGTCGCTACGTTTACTACGTGTAGCGTAGCCGTAGTAGGCATAAATAAACTTTGCATTTATAAATATATTTTTCATTATAAAACGAAAATATCTCGCTTAGCATACTAGGATAGAACTAAACCTAACTTTATCTAATCCCATAACTGAAAACATCGAGCATGTCACACCACTACCCGTGACTCACGTTCTTCACGCGCCACTAACAACTAATTTATGTTAATTATGGTTCAGCTCAGCATACGTATGAGCCGCACGTACTTAGCTCAGTTTGTTCGTATGAGGAAAATAATGTTCGGACCCACAGCGACTGAAGTAATGACACTGTTTGAGTTATGCTAAAGAGGTTCGGTGTACATCGCTTCAAGAACAACGATGTCATTTTGTTGCGCGTTTTCCTTGAGGAAAGTTCAGCTTGTTATTAAAAGTTATGGAGTATATGTATAAGTGTACATAATCAACGATTTGCGGAGCTTGTGAAGAAAACAAAGAAAATTAAGTCCAGTTTTCCGTTGTTCCTGAAGATAACGTATGTAAGATTACGATTAATCTTACTGCAAACCCTATCACATACAGTCTTCGTAAGGCCTCAATCTGTCTGTAGCAATCAAAGGCAGAGGTGTACAAAAATACTCCTAACTTGTAAAACGAACTATGCAACAAATCCACAAGACATAATCAAACAGGTGTAGTACAACTAATAAAAGCAGTGCGACTATTCACTGTGACACTGGTGACACGCCGTCGTGCATACTCCGCTCATTGTCCGCACGCAACTGTGACGTCACGCTCTCGGCCGCTATCACGCGCATTTTGGACTACGATTTTCCACATCTCAGACAGTGTAGTGTCAGTAATACAATGGAGCATTCCCGTCGAGTGGGAGGCTCTTATCGATCTACGGGGACGTCATCGAGCGATAGCGGCCGCGGCAACGCAAAAAGCGTGTCAGTGTGGCGGTTACAAAGCCTTTGTGGTGCGACCGGACGCCGCTCGCCGCCGCCGCTGGCTTTGTTTGCTGTTTAGTGCTCGCTCGCAGCTAAAAGTGGCGATTTCAGCGGTAAGTTTGTTAGTACGACCTGTCTAATGGCAGCGTGGCGGTGATCGGATGCATTACACGCTCGGTTACGGTTATGGTGATATCAACGATATTGGGTAGTTCGGTTCTAGTGGCCAATCATTTTGGGTATATACAGGTTACGATAATTTTGGATGTGGGATATATAGGAAGATTATAACCTAGTTATGACCTTATTCAGTGTCATCATGATAATTTGACTTAACAATATAAAGTTTATTTAATTTAAAGCCAAAAGTAAATTCCTTTTTTTCTCAAGCATCAAACTTAACAGAATCTTCAGCTAGTTCATGTTGAGCAGATATCGCGAGAACAATTTGCGATAGTGGCGTAATGTGTGTTTATCGAGTGTAAGGAGGGTGGCACCGCCGCCTGCAAACTTGGACGGAGGCGACGAAACTCCTGGATGTTTTCACTCAAAATAATAAGTTCCAAAGAGAGCCGGAGTCAATTTTTTGCGAAACTCGGTGTAATGGATTGTTGGGAAGTTCGATAACTTTCGGAAGCCGCTCTTCGATTTTATTTTGCTAAGGAATTTTTTAGCCAATTTCTCTTCGGGAAAGTTTGAAATCTTCCAGTCACCCTTCAGCAAATAACGTCGCTTGGGGGACTTATAAATATTTTATAAAAAATAAGGCAGCGCATTTCGTTATCCTATAACTTTTGGTCATTATTATTTGGATATCGTTATCAGTTGTATACAAACTACCCCTATGTAGTAAAGGCGTCAAAATTGCAGTTTTTCAATACCAATTTGTAATACTTGTAACCAGTTATAGCATGTAAAACCTACATTGTCTTCAAGTCAAATCAAGTCATGGATGTCTAGTTGTCCGTCTCAAAATTAAATGATTAGCGCAAAATTATTTACTAAACAAAGTTTCAATTGCACACACAACCAATGAACCCTAGCTAATTACGAAGCCTCTTAAAAACACGCAAATTCACCGCAATACAACAACGCGTTTATTGACACCATAACCCCATGGCTGTCAGTATGATGACGCGAAAAACAAACGCCATAACACCATCAGTCACGGGGAGCGAAAGTTAATAAAATTCATGTATTGGAAACTTATGGCCGAGAGATATGGCAAGGGTGCAACCCTAGGGCTTTCCTTTAAAATTAGCTGAAGATGCTATGAATTTTATGACTGGTGAAATTTTGTTTGAATATTAAGTGAATTTCTTTGAAGTTTTGCGGTTTTGTAGCGTGGGATGCGAATATTTCATAATATAATATTTGGTTTTGGTGTAGTCGTAAAATGTGAATATAAAGCTAGTGATGATGGTGGATTTTTCATGTCTACAGAGTAGCATTAGCATGGTCTTTTAAAACAGCCAGAACATCAAAGTATTCCTGCTACCTTTGAGACTTGTGTCTGTGAGAAGTCACACCAATTTCCCTTACTTGTAGATGAACATAGATGACAATTGTCATATCAAATTGCATGATGATATCAACATATCAACTCTATATTTAAAAAAATACCTATAACACATAGAAAACAAACATAACAGCAAATAGCAAACAAGGAAGCCCTACAATGTATAACAGCAAGCACCAACCAACCAGGGTGTCCAAAAGATTAGTCGGCAGTCGAGACACAGTGGCTCCGCGCGCATCAGCATTAAATAAAAATAAGGGTAGCCATAAATACAGGCACACAAAGACAAGATATACGGTTATAGCGGACTGTCGCTGGACCGTTCGTGTGGAGACTCTACTAAAATTATGTAGGAATTGGTACTCGGTACGGCTCCAATAAACAAAAATAATGATACCTATTTAGTGAGATTGAGGGCGGTGATACGGACGGGAATAAGGATGGATCGGAATTGGAAGTGCGGTTGCTAAACAGGACTAATAAATATTATTGTCTTGCAAGAGTACCTACTACAAAAAAGACTTATGGCCACTTTCAGAGGTTTCGGATAAGGTTCTAGATAGGTATCTGACAGATGATGCCATATAAATATGTTCATTTGAAACCTCTGAAACTGACGCTTATTTCAAGATATTTTTTTAACATACTTAAGGGAATATTTTGCCCAGCAGTGGAACTACACAGTTTTACAGCATTTATATATTTAATCGTCTGTCAGCGTTGGACCAAAATTTCAGCTACTTTACCCGATTCCACCTCAAAATATAATACTTACCAAATCATCAAAATATATTACCTTACCATTAAACATCCTTCATGACCTAAAAAGCCGATATTGGGCACACCTATCGGTCACACAGCCAAGTCTCCCCTCGTCAGGAAAGGTCAGCCGTGGCGTATTTTTGGCGCCAACAGGCATATACGGATAAATAAGAAAAGCTTCAATCGCCGTCAACCCCGCTCTACCCTTTTAAAAGCCACATGATAGATGGACGGTTCGTTATGTTAACGCAACTAAAATTAACGTGGCTATGTTATATTTTTGGCATCGTGGACATTTTGGCCAGGTATATTTTTTCTACTACGTATAAATTTCTCTTTTTGTCATCTTGTAAATGAAGATGGGGAATCATGGTGCATGGAGAAGTGTCCTGAAGATGGAAGACATGATAAGTGTAGTGCATTTTAAATAATTGTGCTACATTTTTTTCATTTTTAACCGACTTCCCAATAAAGAGGAGATTCTTAATTCGAATGTTTAATCATCAATCATGGCTAACTTCTTCATTTAATCAACTTAAATTTGTTCTAGATTTGGTTTTAAACTGACATCTTTTACAAACCGATTCATTGGCAATGTTACAAATAATGCGTTTCGAATATTTGATTTCTCCCTTTCTTCACGGTCGTTACTATCGAAGTGCATATTTCTATCCATTTCCTATCGACACTATAAAAACATTACGCCTCCATTCTTAAAAAATCATTCGTAATGGTTCTGTTCGATAGGGGTCTTGTCCAATACTTGTTGGTCTCTCAACTATTAACTTTATGTAAGTTCTGTGCCCAGTGCAAATGTCGGAATCCTTTTGAAGAACGCCGATGATCAAAGAAATCAACTTGTAAATATTCTACGAAAAAGAAAACATGAAAAACATTACTTGTAAATTATTTATTCAGAATTAGAAGACAAAACTGAATATGTTGTGAAGTTTCAATTCGTCTCAAAACTTCGTCTTTTATACTTTAAAGTATCATATTGGTTAAGGTGACTAACGCGAGTTTTTAACAGTCATAAATCAAAAATTCAAATATACTACTCAATGAAGTAATTTAAAACACCTTCAATGATATCTTATACTTTTACAAAAATAAATTACAAGACTTTATTCCTAGTCTTGTCTTGTATAAACTGTAAAATAAAACAAGAGAGCAAGGCTCTAGTTACGGTGGGCACTTTCTAACCCCTTTCATGTACCGTTGGATGAGAGGTGGCGGATAAATGGATAAGTCGTGTCGCCAGAGAGTCCGCTTCCGTGCCGCGGATAAGTTGCGCCACTGTTGTACAACTGTCACGCAATTTTGTAGAATTATTTATTTTTATGATGAGCATGATGGGTATGAGCCTAAAATTAGTCTTACTAAAATAAATTCAAAACAACTTGAACTTTGATTGTCATAAATTAAAATTAATTTTGTTATTTCAGTGTAAGTGTTAGTACCTAACATAATTCAACCACGATGTTTTAATGGTCAGTTTTTTTGACGGTTCCATGA
The DNA here is from genome assembly GCA_002382865.2 of Heliothis virescens. Taxonomy (NCBI): domain Eukaryota; kingdom Metazoa; phylum Arthropoda; class Insecta; order Lepidoptera; family Noctuidae; genus Heliothis; species Heliothis virescens. The sequence continues at coordinate 4,886,442 of NWSH02000505.1, forward strand.
AAATTTCAGTTTTTAACTACCAGGCTCATCTGGCTTATATCAATATGTTATTATGTATTATAATAAGGTTTTTCAATAAAACCAAGAAACTGAATCTTAAAATAATCGCGTAATATGAGAACTTTCGCTACTTTTGTCACCAAGTGGTTTCCATGTATAAATAGTTTATGGTCTCATGTATTTTCGTATTTTACATGTCTAGACTCATTAAATATTTATGAGATTTCTATCGCTTTGGAACTCCCACGGGTTGCAAGTATAGGGACAAGGAGAAATCACTTTTGCGTATGGTTTAACTGTACTCTATATTAAATGTCTTAAGTTTTATTTTGTAACGGCCGCTTAGTCTTAGTGTTTCTGCAATACTGACAAAAACGCTTCTTATTGTTCTTGTCATCGAGTCAGTTAGGTTAAATAACCTAACAAGCCCTTGCGTCAAAGTTTTCTCAAATCCGCCCGACGGTCTTTGACGATTTGACTAGAATGCTCTAAATTAAGAGTGACCAGAAATGTTTTAATGTATTATATAGTCCGATGATTTGGAAAACATTGACTGCAAAACAAATTGCATTATCAAAATTACCATCTTACCCTGAACCCAACCAAAACCCCCACTATTTATTCGCACTAGAACACAATGACAAGCACTCAAACACATAGTTAAACATAAAGAGTAAATCATAGTGATTACAGCAAGTAGTGCACTCAGCTGGGCAGTCATTATCGCCATTTTTACAAGAGTCCTGCAAAAACGTTCGGCGAAACGTTCGGCTGTCGTTCGGCTAATCGTCGGAAATTGTGCCCATTATTGGAGCACTCACTCGCAACTAAAATTATTATTGTTCGCACTAAAAGTAGCCATTTAGTCCGTGATTGCTCCGGAGTGGCCTGTTTCTTGAACAGATATTGAACGTACTTTCAGTCTGATGCGCTCGGCAGTCTTTCTGCGATTTAATGTTTTGTACTGAAAATTGTGATGGGATTTGCTATTAGCAAAAAAAAATTGACGTATTGCAACTTCAGTTTACCAGCTACTGGTGCTACCATCATCATCTCTCTGCCCCTTCTGCCAATGTATTTGGGGTAGGCAGCATGTACTACACACAATACTATTTGCCATCATATCAGCTACTGGGTCTACAGACACGACTGTTAAACAAATAAATTCGCCAGGAAAAGTCTTAAAAATAAATTCTACATTTAGGCACTCATTCCCAAAAACATTTGCAGCCGAAATCACATTAGAAATTCATGTCGAGTAATCAACAGCCGCGGGAAGAAACTTGAAAATACCTCACAGTTGACATAACCCTCGGTCCTTGGGGCCCTTGGCTTCCGGTTATCGCTACACAAAGAGGACCCCCCCCTCCTGCTTCCCTGCGGCCCCCTCTGAACAGGAACCGGAAATACTACCCTTCTATCGTTAAGGTCTACCCGCGTCACACCGCTATGCTGGAATTTTTAAAGTATTTTTAGCCCCCCGGCCTTGAAGTGCGGTAATGATTCACAGGAATGTCTAATGGGTATGCCCAGATTTTAACAGCTTCGGATATTTGGTAGGAATGCAGGGAGCAAAAAAAATTAATTTCACTTTCAATTTTATTTCATAGTCTTCTCCTGTTTTATTGTTAAAAAATGCTGAAACAACAGACTGGTGAGCAAGTAAATTTGTATACTGCATAGCTCTCCAGAACAATTGTAGTCACCATTCTACCTCCTTATCAAATACCTTGATAAATAAACAATCCAATACGATTCCATCATTTAAATATTACAGCATATCTTTCTCAACATGTATTAGTCGAATGTTTATAAAGCATTAGAGTAAAAAGCCTGAGGGTGGGCCGGAAGGCGCGCTAATGCATCCGAATGCACCAGTACCACGGTCACCCCGCACGCGAACAATTCATTAGCCTTGTATTGTCATGCCTCAGTTTTATGGTGATGTTGCTATTGATTTTACTAGATTGATATTTATTTTGTTAGTATTTTTAATTGATTCGATATCGATTTATGTGGATGAAGGGAATCGATGATGGTAGGTGTAAAGTTTAAGTTTATATTTTCTGTTGTGTTGATTATGACTTGTTTCGTGAATGAACACAATAAGAGATTACACATTCGAAGAACTAAGTTAAACGGCAAAATTGGTGTCGAAATCTGGTCTTGATAATAAAATATCTAATCGTCTGTTATTTTATTAGCTGAAAATGCCAACGTCATAAAACCTTTATGAATTGCAGTTACACTCTTTATCAAAATCAACGTGAAAACGAAAAACACAGAAAAGATAAGTGATTAAAAAATATAAAACGAACTACCAGTGTCAAACACGGAGTTAACTCGCAAAAACAACTTATTACCGTGTTACGAATGTCAAAGCTTGTTTCAGAGAGTCGATGTAATATTTTCATAATTCGGGCCGGCCCGCGACCTCGCGCTGTAAAACAAAATGTCCGCGCTGTGCAACCTGTCGACCGTTTAGTAAAGGGACGGTGACTATATCGATATCGATGGATACGTTTAAATGCAGTAAGTATGAATTATTTTGTTTAGTGTTTAATGATGTTGTTTTCTGACTGTTTTAGTGTGAGTATGGTTGTTTAGCTGCCAAATACATTTGCTGCTTAAAGTTAAATGGTTAACAAATGCATGCGAATCGAGTAGCAATAAATGTCTTCCGATTTACTGTGGGTATCATATAACATCATGACGGCTTATTGCATAAAATTGTTATAAGCCTTAGCTCTGATTGAAGCTTAATAGTTTCTGAATTTGAAGCTGTCAGTGTTGCTCTCTCCAATCATTTGATATTATATTCGTCTAGGTCTCGAAATTAATATGTGAAAGGCATTCAAGAGTACTAAACCCTATTACGTCCCACATTAGGCACATCGACACCACATCCCTCGCCCTCATCCGAAGCGGGGCTGCGTTTTGATAAATATTTGCGATTTATTTTATTCCTGGAGCCATTTTTTGAGAACGCGCCCGTAAAGAGGAGAAATGGCGTCGCACGCCATGTTCACCAGAGCGGCACTGAAGTTTCGGCGGGAAAATAAAAACGCGTTTAACTTTGTGTTAATATTATATTGTGCCATTATTGCGCCATTTATTATAATACCGCGGAAGGGATGGGGTTGAGAGTTCGCGTTTAATGGACGTTTTGTTTGCGAGAAAAACATTTTTTTAGTCTAACGATTTTCTGTTAAACCTTTCGGAAGGGAATGATTTTTCAGCGAGTATTTTATGCTTTGTTACAATATAATACGTACGTACCTACGTATGCACCAATCGGTATTCCTGTTTTGTTTTGATTACACGGCGTGAATTTTTAGAATTCCCGCGTGAGTGTAATACGGATTGGTAGAACTAAAATATATTGCGTTCTAGATTTATTTTATTTTGCAGAATGCGTGCGTGGAATAGTATTAGCCTTTGTACATTGCGGATTTTCAATGGAATCGGTATTTGAAATATATTTTTTTAGTAAACCTAAGCCTCTACTGGCCTGAATACCTAAACAGGCAATTTGGCCTAAGTAGTAACAAATTACCACTTTCAATAGGTATCTACTTATTTGTTAGTAGGCACCAGAATCGTAATAAATTATAAAAGTTTTCTTTGTTAGACGTCTTCTGTCATAGCAGTAAATGAAACCACCAATCACATTTTCATAGTTTGTTGCCATTAATATATTGAAGCTTCAGCACAGATCAGGAAAGCTTCAGTGAGGTTAATGGTAATTCGAATTTATTATGGACCTTGATTTATTACAGATATTCACGCTTTTCTTAAAGCAAACGTACCTGATACAAATATAAAAGAGTTGAAATCAGTTATAAAAACTCTAAGAAAATTCGGTCAAAGTAAGTCATAAGTGGTTCCATTCCGTATAGGTACACCAAAAATTCAACGATTCTCATTGTGTATTTACTTCCATTTATGCTTGTAAATAAGAGAATATTCATTTCAAATCCGAAGCACATAAAATTACCTGTTTACTTAAAAACAAACTGCAAATACTACAGTTACTGTTTCTACCATCACAGAAATTGTCCCATCGACCTGAAAGTCCGGGGTGTCCCAATTCCCGGGTGCTTTGTACAAAAATCATTAATTAATCAACGTTACCCTTCTAGCGTCCGCGTCCCGGGAATGGCTGCAGGCCATCATTACCACGCCGTTAAGTGTGTGATTCAGTATTGTCATTATTTTTGGTGAGCTTACTAATTAATATTAGGTTAACTATGTATTACTGGTTTATTTTAATATATGTTTTTTCTAAATTTCTGTAGGTTTTATCAATTTAGTCTTAGTAAATAATTCGGTAGTAAGAAGATTTTTACAGTGTACCAAATTGCCCTTTCCACTGTTGATCAGAGAAAACTCTTCTTTATTACACGAATTTGTAACGCATCCTAGATAAAAATAAATAATCAACAAATTAAAAAATCCAAAAACATCGTCCTCATTAAAACTAGGTTAAAACCAGTAATTTTAAAATTCAGTCTAATTTTTAACCGTTATGGCTGTTCAGATTTGCATAGGTAGGCACTTGCACTAAGCGAAGTTGGTCCGTGCGGAAAAAACGTAAGTGGAGCATACTCGCGAGCGGTTCATGTTAGTTATGTATCGGGTAACGGGGTAAATAAACGTGCAGCGGACATTTCAGTTAATGAAAAACAAAAAAAAAACCTGCAGTTTTTTTCTAGTTGTTGAAGAAGTTTAAGGATTGTTTTGTTTGTGGGTTGTTGCGTTTAATAGAATTAAAAGCTGTCGATTCGTTGTTGGAATGATGATGAAATAAGACGACTGTTGATATATTCTTCTATGAAGATGAAAATTACTGAAGCTAGAATTAGGAGGTAACAGATTACTACCACATTATTATAAAAAGAATCGAATTTAGTACTGGGTTTAGAGTTACAACTTTGTTCGAGACGGTGGTTTATAGTTGGAAAATCGATCACCTTTTTCAGTGATGGATAAAAATCTAAAAAATATGATGTTCAAAATTTTTTTTCTGGACTAACGTAATTTAATACCAGGTAACCATAACCCTATAAGATATGTGAGATACCTAGTAGGTTCCCCACAACAGAGGCGGACCTTGCTGAGCATCGACATTGACACGTCCAGCACTCAGCTGGATGGTGCTCGCCGCCCCACTTGAACCCTTCGAGTGCCATCGCTGCACATTCATGCCAGCCTAGTACATCGCGGTGATAATAACCAAATATATGTGAGAGATGGTTTGATAAACCACTAGGTATATAAATTAATAAGTTGGTAGGTACTATTTAATTAGTAGACTAAGTATATCAGGCTTGAAATATGTCTGGTATTGATACATAGTTTTGATGATAATATTCGTAATACAACCTATTCACCAATAAAGTTTCTATGAATCAGTAAATAATGTCATAAAAACAATAGAAAAAAAAATAGAACTATACACCAAACCTTTCAGCCTGTTTCAGCTTTCCGCCAATACAAACATTCTTAACAGTTTGGTGATTATTAAGTTACCCCCTTTAATAACCCTACTGCATTTTTTTTATAAGGTCCGAGGTACATATAAAAGATATCTAAATGAAAAACCAAACGAAAACCCAAAAGTTAAAGTTTCCTGTGTGGACTGTATTAGTCTTGAACCAGTAACGCCATCTGTGTTTCCCAATACAAACTAACAGCATGTGTTCAATTTTATTTAACGTTTTCAAATAGATAAACCCAGTGGTTTTATTGCTATACAATAAGCAATACCCAAATTCTCATTAAAAACCTTACATTTTGCTAAAAAAACAGCACAAACAATAATTTTAAAACGCCAAACACAAACCACGAGGAAACGTGTGGCCATCTAATTCTACCCTCTCGAGTAGCCGCCGAAGATAAAGGAACCCCCTCCACCTTCCACCCCTCGCCCCTCCGTCACCTGCCGAGTCTTTAATTGAATAATCCCAGTCATTAATCATAGGCCCCGTCTGTAGGTGAACTTGAATTATTTTCAGTCATTTCTTGTGACTGTTGAATTTGGATCGACGGCCGATACAGCTGAATACCTACCTATACATAGCTAGGGACAGGGTTATGGATGGCCTCGAAGGTACGTCGTTTGTCACTGTTATCATTCCACTTGTTTTTGGTGGCAATTCTGCAAGAAATGCATTGGTGAAAATTATTATTGGTTAACCCTAAATTTTCAGCTGTGTATAATATTAATATGAGCATGAAACGCAAATAAAAAACTTATTAGGTACATAGTTGTTTTTATTTACTTCACCTTTTAGGCTAACATCAGGGGGCACGGCAGTGGCCCCACCAAGTCAAGCAGAAAAAAGCGGCACGGCCGTACCATACTTTTCTCGAAGCAATTCAGGCCATTTTCGACTCCCTATAATTTCGTTGTGGATAAAACTAGAAGCCTGAATTTTCAGCAACTAATCAGGCATTGTATAAATACGGTGTATTTAAAATTTCAGACAATTTGAACCAGTAGTTTAAGAATGACAACTTGGTAAAGTTTCTGAATTTTGTCACTCACTGACTGACTCACCGATCATCAAAAGTATAAGGCACTTCTAGCAGACATAAAGGCTTCAAATTTTGAATATATATAGAGTTCAGTGTCCTTATTATGGGAAAATTCAAAAATTTTGTAATTTCGGTCCAGTTTTCTAAATACACTAACTGCATGAATAACTTTGTAATCCTATATAAATGTATAGGATTACAAGGTTACATTTGCAGTTAATGAATTATTACTGTACAATAGAAAATAATAGGTGTAGATAGATACCTACTATATGAGGCATAACGGGAGGGGGTATAGAGTGGGTAAGGGTGTGTTTAGTCCATGAAACTGAACAACATACCCGTGGGAAAATATGTTGAATTATGAAAAAAAGCCTTTCCTTACATTACAAATTCTACTTATATTCCAAGTGAAAAGTTGTTCAGTTTCCTGGGCTGAACACACCCTTTACGT
>NWSH02000505.1:4915552-4949300 GCA_002382865.2 Heliothis virescens
TTTTTTTTTTAACTTTTTTTGGCAAGAAAACATGAATATTACAAAAATAATCAATTTTCATTAAAATGTATGATTAAAGTTCAGAATGCAAGTATAAAATAATTTTGACCGCCTAAAACCTTTAAATCGACCTATGTGCAGCGGTTTAAACAATACAATCCGGTTTGTCATTATCAGTAGTATCAGTCAATTATCGATCAAAGACAAATGCGATGGGGTTAGATGGTTACATAATTGGATTAGTTCGATGTTGCGATAGGTTCGTTTAATTGCGGTGCGCACACGCATCGGACGTCGGTGATCGACACGCGCTGCGGGGCGCTCTTTGCCGCGCCCGCGCCGCAAGCGCACCAATTAAACCGAGCCGCCCATTAGATCTGTATGGATTTCGCTTTAGATATCAATACGATTATTCTAATTGGTCAATATTAATGAAACAATGGATATTTACATGATGCAAATGATAAATGTTTTAAAACAAAAACTTTTATTTATTGTGAAATTATAAATGAAGGATCTTTAACAATCTTGCTGTAAGCAGAAAACGGCATAAACTAAAACGTCACAAGCCATCAAATTAAAAATAACACAAAAACTGAGAATGACCCATCGATAATTTGAAGAACTCGGCTATGGTCACGATTCTTCATCTTTAAATAAGTAATATCCACAATAAGAGTGTGTTGGAAGGCAATCTGCGGGCCCGCGGGAGGTGTGCGCGATCGAACTAATGATAACGGCCGATCGACGGATTATTACATTAAACTTGGATGTTTTATCGACGATGCCGCCGTCACCACTTCACACCTTCGCTTGGCAAAATTCTGATGATTGCCCCACGACCAGCTGCGGATATCATTTGTTTTTTGTGATGTTCAAATATGGTAAGAAGTTGAAAACGGATCGTTGTGTTATAGGTTCTATCGAAAAGTGGTTTTACGATACTGAAAAGTAGCCAACAAATACTTCTGAATTAGTGTTCAGCTGTAACTGTATGCCAAGTAAGAAATTTACGTGTACGTCTCATTTAAGATTCAAACGTGCTACGAATTGCTAGTCGCGGCAGGTGCCTTGGAATAGAGCTTCAAATTCGGCGACAGAAAGTGTTCGATAGAATCGCAGTTGATTAGCGCTGGCGACGTCGATGAATGGCCGAGCGGAGGGCGCCGCGACCGACAAAGACTCACGCACGCCAGCCGAGACAATCCGCCGAGTATCGATCTCCCGCGACCCTTCGAACGAACGCCGAGCGTAGCACAATGCCGCGGCTCTTTATTATAGCATCTCACATTGTTGTCATTGTTATTATTATGATTCTTTACCGCTTTCCATTGTCGGTCGGCGTTGTGGCGGTGCTTTTTCACGGCTCGCGTTTAGTCTGGGCATTGGGAGCGCGTCGCTCGCACGTTCAGTCGCGGAAAACGAGCGTTTTCCTCGCGAAAATTGTGTTTGTTTTGTGTTTCGTGGTGCTGTGCTTTGCGCGCGCACTGTCGGTGACGGACTGCCGAGTGAGAGCCTGTGGAGTGCCCGTCAGCTGACTGACGTACCTACCTATACGTGTGCGTGTATAGGTGTGCCTTAATGACAATAGACTGTGTTTATGTGCTTATTATAAGTTCTCATATCAACATGTACTCAGGTATATAAGAAAATATCTATCTGTTCATATTTTTTTGTCTTGAAATATGCTAAATTCCAAAATTTGTCTTGATGACTGAAACAGTTATCTGCAAGTGAAGAATTAATCTATTTTTAAAAGGCTCGCTAAGTTTAAATTGCCGTCGGTAGAGAGTCCGGTAACTTCTAATAAGTTTCAAAGAATGATAATTTTCTTATTGGACACGGTACTGCTTGTTATTCACTTAGCTAAGTACGAACCTATGTACTGACATACGCATATTATGTGTCTCTCAACATCTATAATGCTAAGTTCAAATAATGCATACATCTATATGTATTATTTCACTGAAATTAAGCGACGGACTGCCTTTTTCTGCTATGAGACAGAACTTAGATGTTGATAGATAAATTAAGATCTGCATGTACCAGTCTTCTTTTATATTCATTGATTTTGAAAGTCATCATCATCTGAGCGTTGTCCCGGTTGCAGACCTTTCGGGCCCGGGGTCCGCTCATTGATTTTGAAAGTATTCCAAACATATTTGAATTTAGTTTTTTGTCTAACTATCAGTTTTTTTTATTAGTCAGTAAGGTAAGCCCTGATTAAGGCCACTTCAGTGATTGATTTTCAAAATAAAAAAAAACGATGTGGATATACAAGTATGTTGCACAATTATTCAAATTATAGCCTAGCACTGTATGTATTAGGTATCATTTATGTTATTTACACATACTTTTACCTTACAGAATATTAATTTATAAACTTTGATTCCTGAAACATACCTCAACTGTAAGATTAAAGTCAGAGTTCCGCTAGCTCAGCTCTAAATCCGAATGATTAAGATAAAAAAATGTTTATATGTAGCAATGTATTTTAAGAAAAGGCTGCTGATAGATACTTTATTAGGATGGTATTAAAGCAAGCTGTAATATTTTTTTTCCAGTCCGTTCAATAAGGCTTTCAAATCTTGTATTTTTCTTCTGTGTTCTTGATCAGGATGTTGTATTAATAAGGATATTGTGCCTATATGTAAAAAAAAAAATATGTCAGTACTTGACTGGATTGAGTTATTTAAGTTTCGTGAATAATAAGATTTAAAAAAGACAAGCTTTATTTAAGTTATTACATTCACAAATATCTATCTCTATCTATACTATCTATAATAATATTCTATCTATACTATAATAATATTATAAAGAGGAAAACTTTGTTTGTTTGTTTGTTTGGTTGTAATGAATAGGCTCAAAAACTACTAGACCGATTTTAAAAATTCTTTCACCATTCGAAAGCTACATTATCCACGAGTGACATAGGCTATATTTTATCCGGGTACGGGCAGTAATTCCCACGGGATGCGAGTGAAACCGCGGGAAAACGGCTAGTTACATATAAATAAAAAGCATAAGTATTATAACTAAGTCGACTTTAGTAACTATTGAAAACTGTTGTAAGAAGATGAAAATATCTTTTACTCAATGTAAACATGGCAACATGTTTTTTTTTCAATAAATTAAACTTTATTAACTGTCATTGTTTACACTTTTGGCAAAACAAAAAGGAACGCATCAAATGAGTCAGCAATAGCATAATTTTTTTAAAGTATCAACACCGACAGAATCAAATAGAGATGTTTTTGGTCAGCCATTTGTAATTTCACCAAACATCTGACAATGTATGTAATTGCCCGTGTCAGAGGTCCGCAATAGAAATTAACTTTCTTTTCCGGCTTAATTTTATTAAAATAATATTATATTACGCCGTCCAATTTTGTTCTTATGATTGATGTTTGTATGTATTTTTGTTTAGAATGTAAAATTAGGTTCTGTGTGTCCATTTGATTGGTAAGAAGTGTACGTTATTAGTTGGATTATAATGTTATTATGTACTGACATTAGATTTGAATTTGTTGTTTTTGTAATAATGTTGATAGTATTTTGTCGAATTATTCAAATGTTTGAATGTGGATAATTTTATATTGGTTGTGAATTGTTAAGTATTTATAGTTGTGAATTTTATTTTATGCTGTAGTTATAAATATTTTTATTTAAGTAGGTACTTATATATATGGTTGTGAATTAGTGTTACTTTAAAGTTGAAATTATTTTTAAACAAGAGAAATATTTATACAAAACCATATAACATCTCAATATATCCAACTCGATTCCCTCAACTTCAATGAACTCCCAACATCGATACTGCGAACTAATCTAGAACTATATTTCAATACTATCCGATAGTTACAGGTATAAGGCTTGGTACACACGCACGAACGCTCGGGCGCACGTTACTATTTAATTTGCGGGTAGCTCGCAAGATAGGCTTGATGAGACGGAGACAGCGGCCGGAACTGGACCCTCCCCCCAGTCGTGCCACCCCACTGGACGCAGATATGTACTAGGCCTATTCAAGTGAGCCTGACGTATTAAAATGTTGATAGTGTCAGTGGAGACGGTTTTGATGAATTATTTTTTAGTCAGTTTTTGTGTCAGGCTTTTTGGTTTGGTTGTGAAAATAAGTTATAGAGAAGAAATTGGAATAAATTTAAATGAAATTGTAATAATAAATAGTATTTATGAATTTCAAATCCAAATTGAATTGAAGGAGAGATCATAAAGTAAATAATTTAAACATTAATTGAAGCATACCTACGTCTTAGTCTGATAACCTGGTTAAATTCAGTAGTCGATTTAATACTTGAAAACTTAACTACCATCAAATACCTACAGAAAACTATATCCCCTATTACCTCTCCCTTAAAACCAGGCACATCTAAACAATCACTGCAATATCTATATTCGTACAATTCTCTCGATTTCAATATCTGTGTGTGGGGGGCTCCCCCCACCTTCTCAGGAGAGATGATAGCTCCCTCTTACGTGTGCGGTCTTGTTTGTGTCCAGACTGTCCTGCCTAATATTGGGCTTTCATTATGACGTATGAGCCTTGGATTCCGACTTGTGATGCATAGCTCTAGAATATTCTGCAAGACATTTGGTAGGATTGGTTCATGTTTCAAAGTGTTTGGACTTTTATGGATCATTGTGACTTTGAGGTTAGGAGAAGATGTTGAATTGAAACCTGAATTCAAAATTTAAGGTTGAATTGCTGCAGCTAAAATTACTGGAATTGCTAATTAGTATGAATGGTGTAACAGTTGTGTTGGTAACCTATTAAATTTAGTTTGCACCTAAAATATGGAAATCAAATTAACGTTTTTACCACACAAATTGAATGACAAAAGAATTTTACGCAAATATGGACATTACCAAACCAAAATAACGTAATGCAATGATACCCGACAAAAATCACAAACCGCATCCTAAAGCATTGTTATTTAAACAATTAAACTATAATTGTGTGATCCGCCACAAATTGATAATCGAAAATTAAAATGACGAGTTCCCGCCAACAATGTGCGGCGGCCATATTGCGGCGCGCGCTCGGTGTTGCCATGCGCGATAATTATTAATTTGCAGCGGCACTCGCGACTGTCATTAGCGACACCTCGCGCCAATTACGAAGCTCAGGGAGTTTGATGAGCACTTTTTTATTTAGCACAAGCGTTACTCCGGCAATTATTGAATGACTCGCGACGCGTAAGCCTCTAGTGGTTTTCATTTGTACGAGAGTGCGATTTTGTAGTGTTTGAGCGTTTTAATGAAATTTTAATTGTAAATGTCACCTAGCGATGGAAATAACAAATTGGTTGCATTTCTCTCTTTGTTTAAATGTTTTATTGTGTATCTGTTATTGTTTACTACTATCAAATTAAATGGATGATGTTTTAGCATTTCTTTGTCCTGACAATGTCGATTTCTGCCTATAAAAAAATCTCTAACACACTTTTTCTCACGTAAATTCATAAAATTAAATATCATTGCTCTTTTCAGTTTAAAATAATTTTAACTGGATGAAGCCAAGTAAAGATTATCGCGGGTTTCCGAGGGATTCCCACATTTAACGCCACGGACTCCAAACCGGGATTCATTAAATTGAAACTAGAGCAAAATGGCGTCGACACCAGTCGGCGCGAACCGTTTCACGGTCTGACAGTTTTGTAGTCTGAATGCAGAATAGACCTAACCTATCTGCGATCTGCGATTTACTTGTATGCTCGCCCGTGTGACGGATCTAGGGGATTTGAAATACCCACGTACATACCCCACTATGAGTATATATAGCACTAACTTTATATATGTAACTGATTTTAGGTTTGTAGGTATGAGAATTAAGGAAATACCCACGTATATACCCCACTGTTAGATTTTAGCACCAACTTTAGGTTAGGTTTGTAAGTAAGTATGTTATATTCATAAAAAATTGTGTATAAATCATAATTATTGATATTTGAAAATATATTTAACTGATTTCTCTTCGTTTTTATGTAACATACCTACTGTTATTTATCTTTGTATTTACTTACTGTAATCTACTGCTGAATAAATAGTGTTATAGTCGTAACCTTCATTATGTCGCTTGGTTCTGTTCATTGATACACAACTCTTGTATTTATGTCGATTGCGTTTTAATTGTGATTTTATTTTGTTACTAGCCGTTTTTCCGCGGTTTCACTCGCATTCCGTGGGAATTACTGCCCATTAGGGTGGGTCGATTTTTTCAAATTGTGTTGGATTTTAACTGGGGGGTTCTCAAAAGTTGTGTAAAAATATAAGCTATTAGACTATTTTTTTATTTTTCTCATTTTATATTGTTTTCAGCCCTCTACCGGAGTTCAAAATTTTCATAAATTCAAAGAAAAGTTGTATTTAAATATGGTTATTTACCAAAAAAAACTCACTTTTAAGGATAAAAAGCATTTATTACGATCTTCAATTGTCATTAACGAACAAAAATAAAACATATAAAATATATACATACGTATTCTACATACGCGTGTAACGCGTATCAAATTATTGTAATGTTAGAAACCACTCAGAAATCTTAGAATTATGTAGAAAACTGATTTTGCATGATGTAGTTGCCTTTATAAGACCAAACTAAAACAAGATTAAGTAAAAAAATGTTTTCAAAATATTTTGTAGTTTTTGAACTATAGGCAGAAAATACCAATTATTCTGATTATTTGAGCCTCGGTAAAGGGCTAAAAGTTATATCGAATATTTTTTAAAATATTTTTCCTGTAATAGTACGACAATAATGCAACTTTTAAGACCTACCCACGATTTTTATCAAAAAAAAAATGAAAATCGACCCACCCTACTGCCCATACCCGGATAAAATATAGCCTATGTCACTCGTGGATAATGTAGCTTTCGAATGGTGAAAGAATTTTTAAAATCGATCCAGTAGTTTTTGAGCCTATTCATTACTTACAACCAAACAAACAAACAAAGTTTTCCTCTTTATAATATTAGTATAGATTAACATTATTTATTTATTTTTTATTCATGATTTTTAATATTTCTATATTTTTTGCTAGTTACTGACTAAATTATTAGTATAGATGTAAAAGAATTATATAAAAGTTTTAGTTTTGTCAACTGTTATTAATAATTGCCTATTTGAGTGATTTTCGGGCGATTTTGTAATTAAACACGATTTGAGAAGTAATTATTTTATTTTATGCTTTTAAAAATCCCATAAAAAATAATGTCTATTACGTTGCCATTCTGTTGTTGATTAAAGCTAAATATTCATCTGTATATAAATATTACCCTGTGTAGACACGTAGGTATTAAATTTACATTAATTTAATTTAAATACACGTAAGTTGTAAACCATTACTCATAAAATATATAACTGCAAAACACGAGCAGCTGTATACAGTTCATTAACACTATCCATGTACACACTATGTATTTTCCAGCAAACAGCCATAAAATATTACAAACAGTATTTTTTCCATTAAATAAACATTTAAAAATCACCATGTGTTTTATTGACCAAAACCTATTGGGCCAAAAAAGTGAAAGTGCTACCGCTGCCAATGTCGGTAGCTATAAAAGTACCGATACCACCAATAAAAGGAACCAGGACCCATTTTATGGTACCAAAAACGAAACAATAGGTGACTTGCTTAAAACAATAAAAGTTTCAAGAAGACTTAAAGATAAGGACAATGTTTTAAGCGATAATGACCATTCAGTTATCAATCGTAAGGACGATAATACTATGAATAATCACCAGGTACCTGAATATGACTTGGAATTTAATGCTCAGGATCTTTTCTTGGAAAATGCAGATTATAATATTAGTTATAAACTTCCGAGATTGCTGGTTTTAAGTTAAGTTGGAACTAACGGTTAAGTTATTGTTACCTAAGCTGAGTCTGAGTTAACTGCTCAAGAATATTGAATGTTATGGTCAAGTCAACACTTAGGTATGTTAAAATTATCAACAATAGGAATCAAATACAATATTCTTATGAGCCCGAATAGGAATGCAGAATTGAAAGGTCAAATAATGCAGGAGGTACGAGATATTGGGGCGGTCCTTAGTACAATGGTAAGTAAACACAATAATGCAAAATAACTAAATCAAAGGCAATTTTATCTTATAGTCGATAAACTGGCATGATAAAACTGGACTATCATCTTGACTCGAAACACTTAGGAAATAATTAGATCATCATCAACAATAGATCAAATGACGACACAACAATAAGTATTCTAGGACCGCAAAACTGAAACCAGTTAATGATCAACATGGTTAGGTATGCATTTAAGAATAAATAAATATTATAGAACTCACAAAATCCAGCTAAAAGAGGAGAAATGTCTCAAAAATTATAACATAAACATAGATAACAAATAGTATAGCAATTTGTTAAAATTGCTCCATTATAAGATCAAAAACTCAAGAATCCACTACCAACTTTAACTTATGAAGATACTAAAACCTAAAAGCGAAAGAATCATATAACAACCAAAGCTATGATGATGTTGACAAACAAAATACATTTAGAACATAACGAAAGAATTATGTAAAGAATTACAAGATCAAATATCACAACTTCAGAACTCGTGATAAATTACACAACGTTTATTTTCATAATTGTACTTAAAATAATTTTCCAAAATTTCATCATGTTTTGCCATTTTCCCCCTTTGGAAGTCGTCAAGGCTCTTACGAGTTTCTATATCTTGTGTTGGTTCATATGAAATATTCAAATGTTTTCCTCTTTCGTCAATTGTGCTAAGTAATTTTGCATGTTTCATAACTGGTCTACAATTATATTCTTTCTTCTAAAATCATAAAATATTCCACCATTATAAAATTTAAATTCGAAAATTTTATTATTTAAATTAATTTTATAGTTTGCAACAACTTCATCAATATCATCATCGTCATCATTAATTGCGTTAGATCAACATTCATCATCTTCCATAACGGATTAATTTAATTTCCCATCTATCTGAAGTAGCCATTATGTGTCATCAAATCTATAACCCTTAAAGCTTTATCTCAATGAGGGATTTGAGTAAACTAAAGCACTTTCTCATAAGCATGTGAACTGTATTGTATTACCTACATAAGATCGAACATATCCCGCAAAATCCTTATTGAAGTGTAACAATGCACTGAAATATTAACCTAATGACCTAGCAACAGTACTACATCAGCTGCTTGAAACAATGCTTCATGTCATTGTTGAACTAGAACATTTTCCCTATTCTTGTTCCAAGTAATTGAAGTAACGTCTTCTATGTCAGAAGTTCTTTCTCATTCAGTAGGTACAACATTGTCGCGCGGGCCTTGAACTCGCCCCAGCTGAACAAACTACGCTGTCTGTGCGCACCTATTGAGAAACATATTTTCTGTCTGCTCGACAAACAACCAATGGATAACATAAGTCTAACTGTGATTATTTGTTTTATTGCCCTTTGCATTGTTTCTTGATTGAGAGTTTGATTGATGTTACAAAAAAAATAAGATTCTTCTGTGAGTGAAAGAAGGTTTCATGAATTTCCATATTTAAATACCATAAGAGCCAAAACAACAAAGTGTACAGGTAATGCATGTGTAGTTTACAACATAAACTAAGGCCGAGAATGCAGCCACCGTCGGCAAACAAAATTGAGATTTGCATGAGGCGGCGGCGAGGCGTACGCTCGGCTCGCTCGCCACGCGATTAAAAATGCAGGCCGCGGCGGGTGGGAGAGCGCGGGCGGGGCGGGGCCGCCAGACGCGCTGCTATTGGTGGGGCTGCGGGCGGGCGGGGCCCGGGGTGCGCGCGCGGGGGGCTCCCGCAGTCGCCGCCGCCCGGCCCGGCAGCCTCCTCACAACGCACGTAGCCTCCGCGCCGCACGGTACCGCGAAACGTTATCGACGCGCACCGCCGCGAGTCCATGTGAGCGACCGACGGTTCTCTCGTTGTGTACGGTGAACGAAGGATCGGCAAGCTGTACGCGCCGCAGGAAGACGACATGTTGACGATGGAGACGGATCTCAAGGGCGGCAGCCTGCACGCCACGGTGCCGCCGCACCACGCGCTGCAGCACGGGTACGGCTCGCTGGGCGCGCTGGGCGGCATGATGCTGCCGCAGCAGCAGCCCCTGCAGCACCAGCCGCTGCAGCACCAGCACCACCAGGCGCTGCCGCAGCACCACCAGCCGCAGCCCCAGCACCATCAGCCCCCCAATAACAACAACAACAACACCAGCAAAAACTCCAACGCGGAGCGCGTCAAGCGCCCCATGAACGCGTTCATGGTGTGGTCGCGCGGGCAGCGCAGGAAGATGGCATCGGATAACCCTAAAATGCATAACTCGGAAATATCAAAACGTCTCGGTGCACAGTGGAAAGACCTCTCTGAATCAGAGAAGCGACCGTTCATCGACGAGGCGAAGAGACTTCGCGCCGTTCACATGAAGGAACATCCGGATTACAAATACAGGCCGAGGAGGAAGACGAAGACCCTCGCCAAGAAACAGGAGAAGTACCCGTTAGGCGGTGGAGCGTTGTTGGGTGGTGGCGAGGCACAGAGAAGCTCAGCGCCGCCCTCACAGCAGCCGCGGGATGTGTACCAGATGACCCCCAACGGCTACATGCCCAACGGGTACATGATGCACGACCCGAGCGCATACCAGCAGCAGGCATACGGCTACCCGCGCTACGACGTGTCGCAGATGCAGCAGAGCGGCTACGGGCAGTACTACGGCGGCGGACAGGGCTCGCCCTACCTCCCGCAGCCGCCGTCGCCGTCGGCGTACGGGCTCGGGCCCGGCTCCCCGGGCGGCTACGCGCTGCCGCCGTCGTGCGCGTCCCACTCGCCCAGCGGCTCATCGGCCAAGTCGGAGCCGGTGTCGCCCGGCCCGCCCGGCATGAAGCGCGAGTTCGCGCACGAGCCGCCGGCGCAGCTGAAGCGCGAGTTCGCGCCGCACGCGCACGCGCACGAGCAGATGGGCATGAAGCGCGAGTACGGGCAGCAGGAGCTGAGCCAGATCATCAACATGTACCACGTGCCGGACGAGCAGCGGTACGCGGCCGCCAACGAGCGCGCCATGCCGCTCATCTGAGAGTCGCCGTTCGCGTGCGACATCGACATCCCGCCGCTATGAGCTGTCGGGTCGCCGCGCCGCTTCGGGCCTCCAGTGACTTTGTTGCGAATCGGTTTTCGCGTTAGGACAGTGATCGTTATCTCCCGGCCGTACATACTGCTAGGTATGTCCATTTATTTGTTTTGTAATGTACCGACCGTTAGTGTTGCGGAACTGTTGACTAGCGAGCCGCCGGCCGCGCGCCGACGGCTGAACGTTCAATTAATGTTGTTGATGAATATCTTGTATTATATTATGATTATTGTATTTTTTCATGGTTTAAGTTAAAATATTTTAAGTCGTGTCGTGCGGATGGACGCGAGGGTTCTGATTGTGGTTCGCGTGAGAGACGATGTAGTGAACGAGGTAATTTGAATACCAAAAAAATTTGAACAATTTGTAAATATAGTGTTAAAGGCTAGAGACGAAGTTGGAGTTAGTCGGTAAAGCGTAGGTAGATAGCGATAAGTCGTGCCACGACGCCACTCTCGTACGCCCGACGTGCGTTGTACAAAATATTTGTTATATGGAATCGAAAGTTATTAAAGCCTCGAAAGACTAAAATATTGTAATACGAAAATGTACAGTGAGTGTTATATAGTCAGTGGACACAAAAGTATATTGAAGAAAAAATGAAGTTATCAATAAACGACGCGTTAAAATTGTACATGCTGTTTTGTTGTATATTCCCAAGTGTTCCCCGGCGGCACAAGTGCTACGAAAGTATTGCCGTGAATCAGCGCAAGCCGAGCGTAGCCGTGTCACACTACTGAGCACAACTACCCACCAACTATTTACATTATGCTCATTTATAAATGCTTCATTTACCTCATCTTTTCAAAAAAGTAGTGTTCTAACTAAAATATTTGCTACGAAAATCAAAGTTTACTGCTCAAACTTAAGTCTCAACTATTCTCATAGAAAAGACTTCAACGCATCACTTGGGTTGCGTGAGTTTTGATTGAAGCATAATTATTTATTATTTCCTAAATTGCCAAGTGTGTGTTTGTTTGTGTCAATTTATTAGACTAGCAAACAATGCAACACTTCATACAGAAGGCAATAAATATTTCATAATAATTGATAATAGCACTATTATGTCGGTTCAGTGACAACATTATTGTCATTCTAACATAATTAAATGCTTTTGAAAGGCTCACTAGGTAAATATAATACCTGAAGTTAATAAACAAATCTCTATTGCTTCCATTGCTACAATAGCTTATTAATTTGATTGTTATTTTGACCATTTAACCAATCGTCTAATTGGTCAATTTAATTTTCGTGTTTTAACATAAAAAACTATACGATTTTTCACTTATTGGTGCAGTTCATTAGGAATACTAAAATTATTACAACATCAAGGATTTTGATGGCTTACATCAATGTTTGTCTAATATTTTCCAGTATGTAAAGAAATCTAAGTCTGAATTATAATTTGATCTTTTACCGACTTCCTTATAAGGAGGAGGTTTTTAGGAAATTGAGGAATTTAAAGGCTTTTTTTTATAATTAAATTTGACTTGAATGGAACTTGAGTTCTACTTAACATCAATAATATAAGCCTTGTTGCTGTTCTAGGCTTCGAACATAGAAGTTTGTCGTGTGAATTTTAGACTAAGTACTAGGGTGGTCCTTATTTTAAGACTTTTGAATTTTCCCCCGGGCACTTTCTCATTCTAATATATACCCTTAAATATGAAGTAAGTTTTTTTATTCAATTTTTTTGTAAAGATTTAGAGGTCGCTACCGGCTGTCAAACTTTGTACAAACAAAGAACAAAGACGTTGAAACTTGGAACGAAGACTCAGATTATGTAGCTGCCAAAAATATTGTTCATTCTTTGCGAGTAGTCAACGATTTAGCTGAGCGCGGTGTTGCCCTAATGGAAGAATTTAATAAATTAATTACAACTAATGAAGAACAAAAGCAATATTTGCTTTTGTTGGTAAAAGATTATAGGAAAAAATACCCTAATACTAACAAGTCAACCCTTATATCTTTAAAATAAATGATCTAAATATGTTAATTCATAAGAACATCAATAATTAAGTATTTTTTTTGTCCTGATTTTAAAAATATAAGAATTTGAAATATGCAGATTTTGTGTTTTTATTTGAGATTCAATCCTTGGTAGCGACCCCTAAATGTCATTAAAAAAAATCAAAAAAAATACTGATTTACTTTCTCATAGTATATATTAAAATAACGTGGTGGCCCGTGAAATTAAAGAAAAAAAAATTTTTTCTTAAGAATAAGGACCACCCTACTAAGTACTATATTCAGTCTGTGTATTACTTACATTACTGCATATTTCAGACTAACTAGAAAACAAAAGCCTTATAGTAAAAAAAATATTAGCAGAAGTCGAAACTTAGTTTTCAAGACGAATCAACCACCGATCTAGTCTTGATCGCTAACTGAACAAAAACAAAATCACTGCAAATTATATTTCAAAAACTTATTACAATTTTGCTAATGCATAATAAACCTCAAATTAAACAGAAACAAAATTACCGTAAATTAAGTATATTTCAAAAACTTATACTCTGTTCACGATAACGTTAGAAAAAAGAGGCTCGCAGAAGCAGGAGTACGAAACCTTTTATTTCAAGTTAAGTTCAAACAATCCAAATGCAGTAGAATCCGTAATTCCACAAAATGCACCGAAAACACAAAATAAACAATTATAATTATAACAAAAGAAAAACAGCAATAACTAACAACAAAATCACGAGAATTCAGCAAAAACAATGAGAAAAGGTGTAGCATTTACAAGTAACTGCACAATATTTACGCTATTTGACGGATGGTTGACATTTTAAACCAATAAAATAAAATAAAACGTGTTGCCACAACTTATGAAGGGAGAATGTAACATTTTAGGCTTGGTACAACTATAGTGACGTGAAAACTTTCCGGTACTATTTACCCCTGCTACTTTTAGATTTTTTTAACGTCGACACCACAACAGAATGTAAAAAATAAACGATATTAAATGAAAATCTTGTAATTTTAGAAGGTAGGTAGGTAGGTTAAATATGTACAATTAAGTGTGACAGCTGTTATTTAAATTAATTATATTTATTCAACATCAATCTTGACCGTAATCATTTTTGTTGTAGTTTTATTTTAAAGTGGACGCCTAAAAGAACCTTATTTAACTTCTTTCTATTCCTATCGCGAACAGGGTATAGTTACATTTTAGAAATGCATAATTATTTTTTAAATTATTTGCTGTGGGTATAAGGGACTTAAAATATCACTAAAATTGCATCACACCTACCCAAACACGAATGCGTAAGAAACTGGCATTTCAATCAATTACTGTCAACACGCAAGGGGTGAGGCGGGATTTAATCAAATCCCGCAGTAGTTGATAGAATTCGGGCACTCTACCCCCGGGAATTTAACCGACTTAATCCCGGCGAAAAACGCCCCGGTGTTTAGCTGCGATCATTTAAACACTATTTTCATTTAACACTTTGATGGGGTGCTGGCAATGATGCTGTTGAGATAAACAAGAGAAATTGAGAGATTTAAAAAAATTGGATGGCCAGTTTCTCAGGGTCTAGATAAATTTCTAGATGCTAGCTATTTGAAAAATAGTGTAATAGACATGTTTTTTTTTATTTTGATTATTTATTTAATGGTTCACCAACAATTGTTACATCGATACATGAGTTCCGTGCACAAAACTTCGACTAGATGTACAATATTAAACGGTAAACACTACATGCTATACGATATAACTATGAACAAATAAAAACAAAACTAGGACTGAAAACAGATTACTGATCTGATCATGCTACATGATCTGTCAGTTAGCTATCTAGAACTTTAGCTGGAACCTATAAATCTGGGCGTCAGTCTTACAGAAAAGGCTATGAAGATACTAATCAGTGTTTAGGGTTTAAGTAAATATGATGACTGAAATGTGAACTGAATAAATTAAGACAAATTAAAAAAATACCCAGTTTATTCAGCGTAGACCATAGCCTTCCTTGAAAAATGGACTATTTAGTACAAAAAGATTTTCTTAATCGGTCCAGTAGTTTCTTAGCTTGGCGCGTTCAAGCTAATAAACGAACTTTAACTTTATAAAATTAATATAGTTTATCTTTTTTTAGGACCACAGTCCTGCTCTATTATTGAAATATAAATAAAAGGGATTTCTAACAAGAAAATAATGGGTATTATTTTCTAAAATTCAGTGTTTTTGGTCCCGAATCGCAACAATTAAATAAAGACATTAATATAATTTTAAAATATAAAATTTATTGAATTCTCGAATATTCGTGTGAATAGTTTTTTTTTCTTTATTGGTAAAAATGAATAAATATGTTTGAATGGATAAACCATTCAACAGTATTTTTGATGGTTCAATACTTATGAAAATAAGTTTTCACGACTTGCTACATGACGGATGCATAATATTAAAGGAAATAAATATTTTACTTAAACTTTAACTTTCCACAAATAGCATTTTAATTGTTGAGTTTCTTATTTTCTAGGAAGCTTGTCACTAAAATTAGAATAGGATTATTTTTTCGAATAGTCCTGACTGTAAAATAATTTTCACAGATTTTCATCAAAAGTCAATTCCAGTTTTTATCATCGTTATGTACATACATAGGTAAAACATACTGTAATATACCTATGTACTCAAAGTAGAAAAATAAATAGGCTTTTATGACGACGTTGAATTTAATTTGCCGAAAAAATACAAGTGACGTAAATGACAAAAAATATTGAATATTAGAAAGGTTTTAAAAATAAATTCAAAAAGACAAAAGATAATACAAAAAAAGGAGATTCAAAATAATCAATAATTGAGTGATTGTGCCGCCTACACATAAACTTAGCTAAATTTAAGATTGAAACAAATTCAAAGTTTACCGCTTTTATAAGTTCAACAAAACTTGCAATTGGAAGAAGAACTTTTTACCACATTGACAAAAGATTAGTTAAACTTGATTAAAACATTAAGTAGTTCTTCCATAACCATAATTACCGTATCTATACTAATATTGTAAAGCTGAATGGTTTGTTTGTTTGAACGCGAAAATCTTAGGAACTAGGGGTCCGATTTGAAAAATTCTTTCAGTGTTAGATAGCCCATTTATCGGAGAAGGCTATAAGGTACTTTTTATCCGGATGCGCTGAGTAGTTTCCACCGGACGCGGGTGAAACTGCTGGCACAAGCTAGTTTTAATATAATCAATAAACTAAAACTACCAACGGTAGCTTTCCGTTGATTCTTATAAAAGCAAAACGCAATGAAAGTACTTAAACGTCGAACAAAAAAGTTTAGTTAATCTGTAACCAATTTCTTTTTTGTCTCAACGAACTTTTTACGCACTTCTCTAATCTCATTTTTTAAGGCACAATCAATCTGGAACATTGTAGAAAAAAATATTATTGACTGTACTACATATTAATGCAATATCTTCTGGTACGCCTTAAATTATGTTGTTATTATATTACGGGACTTATTCCATGATAATTTTCCTTATAGACAAATATGCAAACAGTTTTTTTTATACAATATGAAATCATACACATAATCCTATGTAACTTTGCTTTCTTTTAAACTTTGCCGTTTTTATTAGTGCAATATTTCACTTCATAATATTAAAACTTTAATCTTACTTTATTTTCATCGATTCAAACAAATTATTTACTTGGATAGCTGAGACAGCAAAACTAGTGGTACCTTTCCATCAAATATTTACTCTCAATTTGAATATATTAAAGTTTATTCGGAAAATATTCTTATATCTCAAAACTTACAATTGTTCTAGTCACATATGTTTTATTTTTCAGTTATTGTTTGTATATTGCCTAACTTCGCCATGTTAGAATTATATGAATCAATTAAGAAATACTTTCTAAAGCTTCAGTTCACTTGAAACGAAACTTCTATTTGTAAGAATATATATAAACTTCTATAGATCCTGAGTTAGTTGAGAATACTAATCTAAAAGAGTGAAACCTTGAGAGAAATTCTTTGACCATTAAATATTAGGATTACATGGTATTTGCAGTTACAATTGCAAAATATACCTGTATAAAACACATGCATATGCATGAGTAACATAGGAGTTTCCTAAATAATTATAAAATTTTGAAGTAGAACAACGACTGCAGTTTTTCAAATTTTTATTACTAGAGTTATAACAATCATGTCGCTATTGTCTTCAGGTTTTCTTCAGAAGACGAAGATGTAATGTTTTTCTTTTAATCATTTTATGTTACCGATTTTATAATCCTCCCTCTTCCTAAATATGAATGGGATTTGGAAAGGATAATATAATTCATTAATTATTAAAACAAAGCTATATGACCCAAAATAGATTTATTAAAATTACTCAAAACGCATTCACGAAAATGTGAATTCCGGATGTGCGCGCGTACTCTGGTCTCGCACCCCACCGTTCCGCGGCGTGACCCGGGACTCGAACCCGCTACCCGAGGGTGGGCAATCACGCCGCGTTCCCACGGAGCGACCATTGTTTCCTCTCACGGTTCGCGACATGTCATTGCTATGATTGCTGGGCCACTGGCCCACTGCTTTCTAATCATCTGTTCAACGTAAATATCGCTTTGAATCCCATTACTTACAAGTGTCATGTGGTCCACTACATAGATGGATTCAAACAGTAAGTTCTTACCTATAATTTTATTGAAAACGTTCAAACAAAGTAAATTCTCAATTCGTTTGTAAATTACATGTAATCAATATCTCAAGAAACTGCTGCCTAATTAAATATAAATCACCCCACAAATACGTTTAAATCCAAGAAATAAATCACCAAAATTGCACGGTATCATGTTCTTAGAAAAAAATCGTATCGAATGCCATGTACCGAGCGCACACCGGTGCATACATCTGCCACCCCTGGCTTCGTCTACCTACGAACATCCGCCGACACATTTGGCCCCAGTTTTTTTCCATGTCGCAATTTAATTTCCCAAAGTCCCAGGCGGTGGTGGAGTGTAAACATCGGGACAAACAACCAAACTAAAGTTGTCACGTAATTCGTTCGTCAAACATTCGTCTATTTGTTCTTGAGATTGACACCGAGCCCGCCCCCGGCGGTGGCCCTTTGTTTTTATGTTGCACGCTGTCAATATTTGGTCTCATTTGTCATTAAGTGGTTTTAAATGCCGATTCGTCGGCGATACGACCAGCCTAAAGTGGGTGGCGCTGTGTGGGCTTGTTCAAACATACATTCTGATGTGAGAACAGATAAGGAAACGTGAGCGGTTCTATATGAACTTTGACTTCGGAATTTTAAAGAGGAGGATCCTAAAATAGAAATGCTAGTGGAATATTTGTAGAATCTATGCTACCCTAGAAAAAAATGCTTAGCCTTGGTCAAAAGTTGTTGCAATGAGTAGTTAAGCGGACGAGGCAAAAAAAAATAAGTGGAATTTTAGCCTTAGTTTAGTGCGCATGACCTTCTTGGAATCGTTAGTTGCCGTAACGGTACTTACGTCGCGTCTCCCTCAGGTAGGCTTGCACTCGCTAGTTACTCGAGTCTCGGTGCAGTCGGGAATGCGTTTTTCTAACGCCTTTTTCAGATACGAGTGCTATTACTACAAGATGACTTTAAACACGATGTGGTTTTTGTCAATCGGTATTTCGTATTTTTTATGAACTTTCGTTAAAGATTTGATGTTGAAAAAGTTAAAGGAAAAATAAGAACACGTGCCTACTTCATTTCGATCGTGTGTGAGTTTGATTCGAATATTTTTAAATCAAATCATTGGAGTGGTCTCTAACACAAATTGTATTGTGTAGGTACAGGTGCAACTCATGATTTGCACTTTTATCAAACGGGATTTTGACTGAAAAAAGACTGATCGCAAATTGATTCTCAGTTAATTTCTAAGGCCTTCTGACCAAAACAAGGAATGTCTTTCAAAAACCACTCGAGTGTGACCAAACTGTGATTTCTGCTCCTTTATCTGCTAAAGATGCACTATGATTTATTTTCAGTAATTTGAACACCGTAAACTGAAATCGTTTTCGATTCAGAACCCACTCTGACTTAATCAAATTTGATGCCCGCTGAAAACTTTTTTCACTTATTATGCGTGATAAGAAAATTAACGGTTCATACATTTCAGTGCAGTTGTTAGTACCTAAACTATGTTTCTGTTGAACCACTACCTACTTAGACAGATCTAATATCCATATTGATATTATGAAGCTGAAAATTTGGTTACTAAGAGAGGAGTTACTGGCCTGATTAGGTCAGGGAAGGGTCTAGGTCACTTTTGATCAGGATACGCGAAGTAGATTCCAGAAGACGCAGATGAAACCGCTGGCGGAAACTAGTGTAACCATTAGTTGCCACCATTTTCTAGGTAACCATCTAATTATAATTAATATATAGTTAACATTAAGGACAACTTCCTTCAACCAGTCTCACATTCTTAAGAAAAACATCCTAAAACAAAGTAAACAGTAAAAATTATTTACAACATGCAAGACAAACAAAACAATAATTACACCAGGTACCTACATAACTGGCTGATGTTAACCTAACCAAGGGTTCGAAAAAGGGTAATAAAAAATGTTTTTTGGAAAGTTTTATGACCGTAAAAGGGGTACCTATAGGGTAACGTTGTAAAATAATTACCCCGTACTGAAATACCGCCAAAGTTGATGTGGTATAACTGTAAAATTTTAACACAAATTAACGGGTTGATGTTATGTTCTAGCAGTTAATTTAACTTAAATAAATACTGTTAAGATGTTAGTGTTTCTGAGTTCTATTGTTATGTATTATGAAGAAGGTTTGATTGAAGTGTACTTTGTTAGCTGTAATTTATTCTTGTTGAAGCTTAGGAATATTGTTAATGAGACGTATGATGTGCTGTTGATAGGTATGGTATTTTTATAGATGCATTCACCTAGTATATATATGTTTGTAAAAATTATCATAATTTTTCAGTTTCTGAATAACTTTCAAGTTTATTCTACAAGTGCTGTAGTCAGATTTCTTATATGTTAAACTAGCTGCACCGCGCACCCGGATAAAAAGCCTTAGCCTATAGCCTTCCTCGATAAATGGGCTTACTAGCACTGAAAGAATTTTTCAAATCAGAGCAGTAGTTCCTGAGATTAGCGCGTTCAAACAAACAAACAAACTCGTCAGCTTTATAATATTAGTATAGATACAGATATCTCGGAGAAACAACTTCCCGTATCCGGATAGAATATAGCCGATGTTACTCGGGGATGGTGCAGCTTTCCAACAGTGTATTAAGTTTTCAAAATCGGTTTAGTAGTTAAATAAACCTAGAGTAACTCGTTTTGCCTTTATTATATTAGTATAGAAATATAGACACGTTATTCCCCGCAGTTTCAATCACACCCCTAGAGGTGTACTTCCCGCACCCAGATAAAAAGTAGCCTATATTCTTTCTCAGGATCTATACTATGTATGTACTAAATTACATTTCGATCGAATCTGTAGCTTCGGCGTAAAATCTAGACAAACAGAAAGATTCACTTTCTCATTTACAATATTGATAAGGATTACTCATACAAAAGTTCTATTATTAAATACACTTGATCTGAATCATTGGTTTCCGAAGCTAAATATTTTTTGCAACTATCTTATCAGTGAGTGTTACTAACGATGGCCTTTCCCGGTATTGTGGGAGCAAACCTTTTCCCATTGTTTTCCGTAGAAAGCCATGGTGTGGCGGAAGTTTCTCATGATGGCCAGGGTGATTGGAAGTATTATATTTATTGCGATGTTATAAGTTTTTTTTTCAACAGTGCGTAGTTCTTTTCTAGTGGTTTATTTTATGCGATTTATACTACGTCTAGGTCTTTAGAGTAGGTACAGTATTTTTCCTGTTACTATTGATTATTCTAATACAATAAATGCGAAAATAGCTCTGTCTGTCAGTCGCAATTCCACACCAATTGTACTAAACCAATTTAAATTGTTGAAATTTAGTATCAAATATAAAGATTATTGGACTAGCTTGAGTGTTATAAGTATCATCAATATTTCAACTAATTGGTGATCAATTCTTTTTCTTGTTTATTTTACATTTTACATTAACAATATTTTTGTTTTTTTTTATATTTTATTTTACGCAATGTTATTAAAAATATAGCAATAGCAAGAAATTGGTCGACACTTTTTTTCGTTGAATTTGTTTTTCGTAGCTAAAGTTGATAATTCGTAGCAGATTCGTAGCTGCGGAAATCCTTAAAAACTATATTTCTTATTTTAATTAATATATTCTGTATCGTCCTGTTTTACTTCGCATATTTTTATTGAATAGGTGTGCGATCTTTTCCAAACAAAAAATAAAATTTATTACTCATATAATTAGTAGATCAAAAAATCTCAACATCTTCCAAAAAACACAGCTACCAAAACCAGTAAATCAAACACAAACTACTACAGCCGGCGTAACCGACTGTGTACCACACACTACCCACACACAACCAAAAAAAAAACAAAAATCTACATTAACCCTCACACAGTAGTTCCTTACTAAGGAATAAAAAACAAAGGGCCGAGGGCAGGTCATAAATCGCACGATTGAGTCATTACGTCATTAGCCAGGGGCGGACTCTGAATAATTAAAAACAAATAAACTCGACACGGATTACCTTATCGCGACGATCGTCCGTTCATTTTTATTTAATAGTTCGTGTTAAACTTACACGGGTATTAGGAATTTAAGATTTTAGATTGGTAGAATAAATGGGTGGGCAGTTGATGGGTTTTGTTTTGTTGTTGGTGTTGATAGTTATTTGTTATGTTTATAATTGCTTTTTAAATTGGTGGTGTTTTAAGACAATCAAACAATATATATTAAATACTTAACAGCAAACTTGAATGCCCACTGTGTTTAATACGAAAGACATCATACGGACGCCAGCGTTTCAATGTGTCGAATTTCCTTAATAGATTTTCAACCTTATCAAAGGTTAATGTTTGATTGGTGAAATTTTACAGATTCTGGTTGATCTGCTGGCGACTGTACCTAGAGCCACACTTATATTTTACATCACCATGTTTTATAATGTTCCTATCACCTCATTACTGTATTGCAAAGTCTAGCAACTAATATAAGACAATGACACTACTTTTATAACAAACCGCAAGACCAACAGCCAGACTTGCAACCACAAAATCAATTACAATCAGCTTCTAGCAATACCAGTAAAACAAAACATGATCGAAAGCAGAAATAATAGTGCTGACCAACAAAAACTTAGGTATTTCCTGCATTATAAAGTAGACATAGTATCGTTCGTAGGATACCGTTTGATATAGGTAAAATTTACGTAAATGTTACTACAGTTCTTGTAATAATGTGTTATTTTACAGTTTGACTGTTTTAATTGTTTGTAGCCAACTTAGCACTTTAATATAGGAATTCCATTTTAGGAAACCTAATCGCCGACCTACCGTTAGGCAAATAAATGAAGTACTTACTCGTATCTTAACATTTCACAAAGTCAATCCTAATTTCGAATTGCACCGCTAATATGTTAAAAATCTTTCATTAACATGACGTTAATTACACATGTAATTAATGCATCATTTTATCACAAACTAGTCGGAAGTCAACGTGTAATCCAAATTATCAAGGTTTATCCTCAGCAAGCAACGGCTGTTACCAAATTAATTTATTGAACGGTCCGCTAACGGTACCGCTGAAGACTCTTCTGCCAGTCACACAATCCACTCACGATCAACTCTGAAACACAACGAACACAGCACTGCCAAACCAAAATCAACCATAACACAAAGACTACAAAGCTCATTTTAACTTACACCAAAACCAACATACGACCAACAAACGCAATACAGCAGGCAGTAAATAAACAGTTGATACTGACTACACATCATTACATCAAAGAGATGAATAGCCATTGTGATAGGACATTGCACTTTATAGAGCAGCGAATACGTGTCAGAATCAACTGCTGGTTGGATGCAGGAGTTTCTTATCGAACAGTGGGTTAGTGGGCGCGAGCGGTGCCGGGTCAAACGCTTAGCAAACAACCACGGACGGATTCGTCTTGGCGTGTATTTGCCGGCGTCACCGTGAAATGGTTGCAAAAGCTCGCGGTACTAAGGCATTGTGTGGGATGCATTTCGTTTCACGGAAACCCGCGGTGCAGCCTTGCTTGTTCGGAGAAGAAAATAACGCGTAAATATGCTACATGAGCCAACAGGTAGGTGTGTAGCACAGCTCCTTATTTGAAACACTTTCATTGGGTAGCCAAACAATGAAAACTCAATATAGGTTATGGAGTTTTTATTGTTTTTATGGACATAAAGTTCACCCTTATAATATCATCGTTATCATTACATCTCTGTCTCTTCATCTATACTAATATTATAAAGAGGAAAACTTTGTTTGTTTGTTTGTTTGGTTGTAATGAATAGGCTCAAAAACTACTGGACCGATTTTAAAAATCTTTCACCATTCGAAAGCTACATTATCCACGAGTGACAGGGGCTATATTTTATCCGGGTACGGGCAGTAATTTCCACGGGATGCGAGTGAAACCGCGGGAAACGGCTAGTACATTTCTATCAGTCACATTACAATCAATCCAATTCGAAGATGCCAGTTACGTTAAAGATCACTTAAAAACGTAACTAATTCAATCTCGGCCAACCAACTTTGAGCACTCAGAAGTTTTATATTGACTGCAAATTCTACGAAGCAAATAATAGATGTTGGTCAAGTTCAAATTGAAATCGAACACTATAAATACCTACTTTGGTTTTCATAGGACGTTCACAAGTATTATTTTTACGATAAACGGTCAATGACTGGAATCAATAGATTTACAAAATAAGATCAGCTTGGTTTTTTGATACATTTCACTTCTAATTTGATTCGCTGATTTTACGTTGGAAATATATTCTTGAATTATTTAATTGCCCCATTTTAAAAACATTCTCGATCTGTGTGATACTCAAATAAAGTAGGGGATTTGAAATTTCTAATAAACAATTTCACAATTATTTCAATTAATAAAACAATAAAACATCTTAACGGCAAATAAACATGAAGAAATTACACAAACCTTCAAAATCTAAGATTGCTGTTATTGCCAACAAAAATAAATCGGAAGCATCTTCAAAACGACCCAAAAATAATCACCCATCAATCAAAAAGTTTGGATCTATAAAAACCTTCTTTGTGGCCCTGGCCGACCATAATTGGTACGTAAAAAACAAAAGTAGAAAATTTATAACGAGACGAAACTCCCAAATCACGCTGTTTAGTGCAAAATTATAGTGTTTTAAAGAGAACGTTTAGGCGTTTGTATTGCTCTAATGAAAGGGTATTAAGTGGACGGAAAAGAGCCGCAATCTATTAGCTGAGCAAAAACTCAGCTTAATTTTACACCTGTTTACCTTAAATTCTATAATTATAGCAGCAATGGCTCGATCCTGTAAATATGCTTCTGCAGCTAGTTTTGGAAAACTTGCCTATTCGAAGAAATGGTATGCTTGACATTAACTTTTAAAGTATATTAAGTTCCGTAAGACGTCTGAAATGGGGACACTATTTAATTAGGTACATGAGAAACTTCAGTTCTTATAATCAGATGAAAGCTGTGCCTTTCTTGGAATCAAAATGTCTGAAACAGTTCTTGAAACCAACCGTCGAAAGTACTAATTACATTTTCGATTGGGTAAGTCAAATACCTAATAAATTGTTTTAATCGCTTGATTTATTCCAAGATTCGTGTCTGCCTCAACTTTCGCAATTCGATGAACATCAACCGAGTAATGAAGAATTGCTGAATTCCTTCAAGTTCCATTAGTAGCGTCTTCTTCTTCTTCCTTCTAGACCGGTAGTCCCATTTACTTGGGGTCGGCCCTCCTCGTCCTTTCCTTCCACTGAGCACGATTTTGTGCGGCGTCGGCGTTAATTTGAGCATCCTTCAGGTCTTTTTCAACCGTCGTCAGCCAAGTGGCGGGTGGTCTTCCACGGGTACGTTGTTGGGTTACAGGCAGGTTCAAGGCCAGTTTTACCGTATGGTCTTCTTCGCGTCTCTGGATGTGGCCATACCATCTAAGGCGCTTTTCTTTGACTTTGTCTATTATGGGGGCGACTCTGAAACTACCCCTAATGTACTCATTCCGGATCTTATCAAGAAGTGTGACGCCCGCTGACCAGCGAAGCATGCGCATTTCGGTAGTGTGCAATTTATTAAGATGTTGTTTGTTTGTTGCCCAACACTCCGATCCATATAGAACAGCGGGTCTTATTGCTGTCTTATACAATAGGCCTTTGGTCTTGAGTGGCATTTTCTTGTCGCACATGACGCCTGTGAGCTGTCTCCACTTCATCCAGCCCGTTGTGGTTCTGTGTGCAACATCGCTATCAATTTTCCCATCGCTGGTTACAATTGAACCTAGATATTTAAATTCTGACACTCTGGGTACTGGCGTGCCACCTATCGACATGCTAATAGTTTCCGGTTTTGTTACACCGTCGAAAATGCAAGACAAACATTCCGTCTTCTTCCTACTTATCTTCAAACCCTTGGTTTCTAGTGCTTCTACCCATGTGTCTAGGTCCTGTTGCAGTAGATCCGCGTTGTCAGAGATTAGGACCACATCATCAGCATAGAGTAGGTTCCACGGAAGCGTTCTTTGGCAGTGTTTTGTCAAGTGATCCATAGTTGTATTGAAAAGCAGTGGACTCAATGTAGAGCCCTGATGAACTCCGACCTGTATTTCAAACTTGTCACCTTTGCCCGCTGGGCTAACAACTTGGGTGGTAATCGCTTTGTACATGTCCTGAATCAGATGGATGTATTGTTCTGGTACTGTTTGCTGCCTGAGAGATTCCCATATCAGATCTCGGGGAACATGGTCAAACGCCTTTTCCAAGTCTATGAAAACCATATGTATGTTTTGCTTGTTTAATTTTGCCTTTTCTACCATGATTCGGATAGTCTGAATTGCATCTGATGTGCTCCTTCCGGGCACGAAGCCACATTGGTTTGGTGAAAGATTGATTAACTGCTTTAATCTATTGTTTATTATACGCTCCCAGATCTTTAGCGTGTGTGGCATCAATTTTATGGCTCTATAGTTGCCGCAATCTCTGACATCACCTTTACCCTTATATAATGGTATCAGATGACTGCTTCGCCAGGCATTCGGCATTGGTTGTCCTTGAATGAGCTTATTAAATAGTTGATGCAGCCAAACTTGCCCCTGAATATCTAGATGTTTCCAGACCTCAGCAGGTATTTCATCTGGACCAGGTGACTTGTTGTTCTTCATTTGTCTTATAGCTGTTTTTATTTCTTCTGGGGTTATATCAGGAATTGGTCCTAGCACTGGTTCTGGTCTAGTATAATTATTATCCCTGGCATGTGATATGTTTAGCAAGTTTTTATAGTACTCAGTCCACCTGCAGTTAATATCTCTGTCTTCTGTCAGAAGTTTGGAATTTTGATTATTTATATATTTAACTGATCTTATATCTTTGGTGTTATTGTGTCGAGTCTTAGCAATTTTGTGAATGTCTACTTCAGATTTTGCAGATTCCAAATCATTATAAAAATCTTGATTCGACTGAGCAATTGAAATCGCCACCAACTTTTTGGTCAACTTTTTCTGTTGTTTATAATTTTGCTAAGATTGATTGTAGAAAAAATATAATCAATTTTA
Organism: Heliothis virescens; assembly: GCA_002382865.2. NCBI lineage: Eukaryota > Metazoa > Arthropoda > Insecta > Lepidoptera > Noctuidae > Heliothis > Heliothis virescens. The sequence continues at coordinate 4,942,378 of NWSH02000505.1, forward strand.
AATACACAGCCGTCACATTAATGTAATATTTAACCTATCTTTACTTTCTGAATTACAAGATTCCATTTTTAATATCGTTTATTTTTACATTCTGTTGTCTAGTCGACGTTAAAAAAATTAAACGAAGCAGGGGTAGAGAGTAACTGGGGAATGTTCACGTCCACGTTCAATTTTCTCAGACAGTCTCAGATCAAGTCCAGGCAAAATGTATAATATCAAAAAATCGTTTGTTAATTTGTGGAAATCATAAAGCAAGGAAAAAATAAAATAATTTAATTTCAATAGCACCTACCACGCATAATTATCAGGGGGCACGGGCAGTGGCCGTCCACCAAGTCAAGGCAGAAAAAAGCGGCACGGCCGTACGTCTACTTTTCTCGAAGGCAATTCAGGCCATTTTCGACTCCCTATAATTTGTTGTGGAATAAAACTATAGAAGCCTGAAATTTTCAGCAACTAATCAGGGCATTGTATAAATACGGTGTTTTAAAATTTCAGACAATTTGAACAGTAGTTTAAGAATGAACTTGGTAAAGTTTTCTGATTTTTTGTCACTCACTGATGACTCACCGATCATCAAAAGTATAAGGCACTTCTAGCCAGACATAAAGGCTTCAATTTTGAATAATATATAGAGTTCAGTGTCCTTTAATTATGGAAAAATTCAAAAAAATTTTGTATTTCGGTCCAGTTTTCTAAATACACTAACTGCATGAATAACTTTGTATCCTTATATAAATGTAATAGGATACAAAGGTTACATTTGCAGTAATGAATTATTACTGAAATGAAATAATAAGGTGTAGATAGATAACCTACTATATAGGCAATACGGGAGGGGGTATAGAGTGGGTAATAGGGTGTGTTTAGTCCATGAAACTGAACAACTACCGTGGGAAATATGTTGAAATTTATGAAAAAAAGTTCTTTCCTTACATTACAAAATTCCTACTTATATTCCAAGTGAAAAGTTGTTAGTTTCCTGGGCTGAACACACCTTTCGTGTCTCTTGTATAATGTAAAGAATAAACTCCTACAAAAGAAGTGAGATGCCATCAAAAACATCCTGTAAAAAACCAAAGTCTTCGCAGGCCCGAGCTCAGTCTCTCTATCGTAAAGATTGTGAGATCCATGTAAACCAAAGTCAGTTTAAATCTTTTTAGTCTGTACTTAAAGGACTTCCTATCTGTCTTAAAGTTATACATAAGTTATTATCATGCCAAAAATATTAAAATATGTTACGTTTTTAAACAAATAGATTGCTTGGCCATCGCATGAAAACACAATGAAAATTACAATTATATTAGATTCCTTAGTCCTATTGCGCTCTCACGCAATTGAAATCTCGAAACCAATCATAATGTAATTATACTATGCTAATGTAATTGGTGTATGTAACCGTTTTAGCATAAATAATAAATCGGTACTCTTGTTCGCAATTGAGTTTCAGTAAGTATATACTAATAAGCCAAATCATGCGGATGGCCAATCGATCTATTTGATAAAACGTAACATATTTTTAAGTATGTGGCATGATAATAACTTATGTATAACTTTAAGACAGAAGGTCTTTAGTACAGACTAAAAAGATTAACTGAACTTTGGTATTACATGATTCACAACTTTTCTACGATAGAGAGACTGGAGCTGCGGGACCTGCCGAGACTTGGGTTTTTTAGCAAGGAGTGTTTTTGATTGGCATTACTTATTTAACCTATCGACCTTATGAAATTGTAAGGCTTTCATTCAATATTGTGTTTTTGTAGTAATTCTGTCGATGTCTTAAATCTAAAAGAAGCAAAATGTTTTCAACGTATTTTCCAAAAACTAATCTGATCTTATTCTTTCATAAACTGCGGGCAGTACGTGAATTTTCATTTGGAGGTTTTTGGTCAATATGATCTGTCAAATTGTATGAAAAGTACGACCTTCTCTCGTTATAACTGAAATTTTTGTGATTTTTTGGTGTTTTTTGTTACTGTTATTATTGCTCGAAAATAATAAATCGTTTAAAATTAGAGAAGTATCGTTTAAATAGTTTAAACATTCTGACATTCTAAGGTATTATAAAGTGGTTTGTTGAAACAAATAATGTGAAGCATTCTGATGATATTGATAAAGTTGTTTTATTAGACTTTTAATAAAGCTGATTGTCATAACTAAAAACACTGTTTCACGTCATTATTCGCCTCGTGACGATACATAGATACGAAATAATTTACTGCATACCATAAGGTACATTTATTATATTAAAATTATTTGAACTAACTTGAAACAAGAAGGTGATCGTACTACGCTGCTTCTGCGAGCCTCTTTTTCTAAACGTTATCGGTGACGAGGGTATAAGTATAACTTAATATAGTTTTCACTTTTAAGAATCTGTCCAAGAACTGGTAACTGTAATACAGTACAGTGCATCCATTGTTTTCTACAGTCTTGTTGTCTAGGAATACGAAAATCCATTATTCAGCTACAATGAAATTATTAGAGTTGTGTCCAATATTATTTATTTCGATATTAATCTTGGAGCAAAGCGTGGATGATTAATGCTCAAATCTCCTTCCCGTGTGAGAGGAGGCCTGTGCCAGGCAGTGGGACCGATAAAAAAAGCTACAAAAAAAACTACTCATATTAATAATTAGATAACAAAACCAAACAATATACATACTTTCTTCATCAACTTATAAACACTTTAAACAGAATGTCAAGCGAACTTTTCAAGTAGACATAAAATCTGTCCACTTTACTTACACTAAAAACTTGACACTCCAATAACAAAAAAAAAACGCGGCATAAGCGTCCAGTAAAATCACAAGTTTTCCTAATAACGTTCTGAGCTAATATGACAAGATAATACTTAAAAAAGTAGTCAATAAACGCCAAAAAAACCAATCCCTTTTTTAATAATATTACCTCTCTAGTTAGCTACTAGAAACTTTATCTGCAACGCTGTGGCCCTGAACAAGTCAAACCATACATCTATGGAAAGGACTAAATAAACTTCGCAAAGCCTACAAAGTACATAGTTCAAACAAAGCATTTAAGGGCAGGTATGACGCATTGCGCCGGCCCGTGGCCGACACTACCTGACCGCCGCCGGACACTGATCAATATTAAAGTCCGAGGAGGATGCCGGGGGATGTCTGTTTGTCTGTGTGGATTATTGTAGAGTTGGTAAATGACCGGTTGATATATTCTTTTTTATGGAAAGTTCTTGGCATGTGTAATTTATTGGTAATGTATGAGCTGTTGAACATGAGCATATTATACAGAATTGTTTTTGATGTAGATGAATTAATATTTTAAATAGTAAATAAAAGGATGAGACGGGTAAGTTAAAATGTCAGTATAGAGATCAGAAGATCACTGACTATGTATTTCTATTTTTCTGTGTAAAATCAAATATAGAAATCATCAATCTTCAGTAAAAATTAGATTTCTGTGATACCTATACTCATACAAAAAAAAAGAAAAAAAACAAAGACGTATTAAAAGTCATAAAAAAAAAAACAGCTTTTCTTCTTACAATTCTGCAGTGATATAGATATTTTACCGTTCTTTTCAAATTTATATCAAGAGGATTGGTAAATAACTTGTTAGACAGAGTTTAAAGCCTGAAGTAATGAAAAAAAAGGTTTAAATTCTCTTATTATCCAATTTCCGTCTTATACTCACCTTTCTGTCGACACAACGGGGGAGTGGTTCAAGAGATGACGACCCTTAAACTATAACATCAACACATATAACACGACCACGGCGATCTCACTCACACATTTGCTATGATCTTTCATTTACTGTGTGTCCTCTAATTTGCGTACACTGTCTGTGTGCGTGGGAGAATAGAGGGTGTTGCTCATACTGTGTGCGTGTCCAGTCCGCGCCTCTGGGTTTTGGGGTCTAATTTAATTAGAGGTACATAAAAGATTAAGGTTGATGAACGGAGGCATAGAAACTGCTTTGTTGGAGGTTGTAATATGTTAGTTGTAGTGTATTGTGTGTGTGTTAGTATTACTGAATTTGTATAGTTTGTTAGGTGTTCTCGATTGATGGTATTTGATTTTTGGATAAAGGGAATACTTAGTACTTTTGATTGATAAGATTAGTTTTGCTTGGGACTGTTTCAAGGCGGACTGCCTTTAGTTATTTGAGTGGGCCATTTCCATCAGAATAGTTTTTAAAGGATATGTAGCTGACTAAGACTAGCTATTCATCTTATATTTTAACAATAGGGATTAATAATTTAAAAATACCGGAATTGGGATATTTAGCATATTTTTTTGTTTGTTTTGACTTCTTTTATACTTTAAGAAACTGGATTAAATTATTATAAATGTTACTCCATTTTATGTGAATGAAATACCAAAACTTTTAATTGTTTTCTTAGCTCCATAATTCGCCAGACAGTAAACTTTCTGATTTTACTGGATTTTTGTTAAAAGGTTAAATATGGATAGAAGCCTGTTTTCTCTAACTTTGGATTACGAAGCAGCGCACTCGAACGAAATCATAAAAGAAAAACACGTTAACATTATACATGGTGTAGGCAACATAAAGGATTTCAGAAAATGTGGTGAGGGGAGCGCTCCACTAAAGCATAGGAGGCACAGCCCTGTTTGTACTTCAAACAGTAGGCCCATTCCTGATAACCACGATTCCGTCGAGAATATAAAAGTAAGTATGCGATAGATTAACCGTGAATATTTTATACTTTTGATATTCGAAATATGTTCTCTTAACTAGATACATGACACTTCATCCCCCTCTTCTCTGCCTCAAAACAACAAGACATTTAAAGGAGAGGTTGCTTTCACGTATGAGGAATCAAATAACGCTGGCTAACTGAATACAAGGAGTATATGTATAAAATTCAGCCCACGGGTGAATGATACACCGTGGTTAGTCTGCTGGGTTTGTGTTTCACAAATAAGAGCTATTTTCTTTTGTTTTTGTACGTTGCTCGCGTCTGTTATAGGTAAAGAACAACAAATGAAAACAAAGAGGCGTGTTTATTCGGGTTTTTTAACTTTCGCATTTTGATAAGTATATTTTATGATATTATGTGGTGGTGGTTTCTGAATGGTTAAATTGATAATATTTAGGCTGCTGCTTGGTAAATGTCTATTAGATGAATAAAGAGAGTATATGGTTTATTTTTTGAGAGCCGATTCTAGTGAATTAATAAATGGATATTTAATTGAGTATACAGAGTAGTAAATATGTACAAACAAATATATGAGCTGCAAATAATACGTTGTTTTCATGTAAAATTATATTTTATAGGTTTTATATCTTAGGTTTAATTAGGTAGGTAGATTTTTATAATTCTTTGGTGACCAAATTCGGCAAATAATTTCCAAAAAAAAAACAATTCCTATAAGAGATAAAAATGCTAGCATTCATTCCAGCAATCTACTGAGGTATATAATGCGTTGGTACATCGGTACAACACTAACAGCATTCCAACGAGACTCCGGTCCCAGTGAAACGGTCGGCGACTGTACCCATTGGAGGCGCCTGGAATTTAAGTTCCATTCGTGAACCTGTTTCCTCTCTAGCCTTTTGCCAGCTGCTTTGGATAGGAGTGACCATGATTATTTGTAGTTTAGCAGGACATATGTGAAAGAGTATGTAGTTTTATATCGTAATTGATTGCTGAAAGGCTGAGTTATATCTACGTGTTATGTTCTATTTCGTACTTCTTTATATCAATAGTATCTTAATAAAAGATCTAAGATCAGTTTTCAACAGGTTCAAACAGAGTTCTAATTTCTGTTGCATTATCTGTTAGATAGCTCATTTACAACTTCGTTCTGAACTGTGAAACTGGCCGCTAGTCCAGTAAACATTTGTCTGAAGACATATTACTTTAAAAAAACTTAGTTACGCTGCATTAGATCATTGCAGAAATAATGTCGAATTTTTGTATAATTATATCATTTATTGAATTTAACCTATATTATAACTTATAATACTTAATTTCTATTTTGAGTTCCAAGTTGCCATTTTAAGCTACATTAGTAGTAAAATTGTCCTGAAATATGGACCAATCGTGTGGTAACTGTTTGGCTAATCGGCAACTTGCTGAAAATACAGTCCAACTTGTTACCGGTCGTTTCGGGCACAAATTCGCATATTGCACGTTCTGAACATACATGCTTTTACAAATTTTCAACTTAATAACCACTGCCTAGTAGTAATTTTATCTTCATAGAATATTATTAAAAGTTTGGTCAGTTAGTTTAAATACATAAACTGACCAAAAACTTTTAAATAATTTATGCATGTTTATGCCATAAGCCATGTATCTATATATCTCTACTAAACTATCATACAATTACGATAGTATTTGACCCAAAAGTGAATAAGCTCAACTAATGCATGCTACTTTGCTTATTCATAAATATTTGCGATTCAAAAGTTCTTAAGTACAAGTTAACTATATTTTCTCCAGGCATGGTAGTGGAACTTCAAAAGTATTTAGAAATGAAATTAAAATTAAAATTAGGCGCCACTATTCAAAGAGCTAGCACCCTATGCACATTTCCACATAACGCATTTTTCATACCTTGTGTATTCCATTTTTCTTTTTTTACATTCAAAGAAAATACCTGCACAAAACAAAAACACTATAAAAAACAATAAACCCTTGTCAATGCAAAAGGTGCCATATTTGGCAACGGATATTTAATATAAAGGCAGGCTTGTGCCATGGTTGTAACCAGTTACAAATGGGGTGAACGGCTCCGGGACCCTCATCAGCGCCTATCTGGTGTCCCGGGACACGGCCCCGCTCAGAATCGTGGCTGTCGACATTATCTGCGGACCCTTTTTCAATGTTATATAATCGGGATTAAATACCTATATCATGGTTTGTAGTGTTAGTGCGTGGGGGTGATTTGATTTGCTTGAATTGTATTTGGATA
>NWSH02000505.1:4949325-4963293 GCA_002382865.2 Heliothis virescens
TTCTTCCTTCTAGACCGGTAGTCCCATTTACTTGGGGTCGGCCCTCCTCGTCCTTTCCTTCCACTGAGCACGATTTTGTGCGGCGTCGGCGTTAATTTGAGCATCCTTCAGGTCTTTTTCAACCGTCGTCAGCCAAGTGGCGGGTGGTCTTCTACGGGTACGTTGTTGGGTTACAGGCAGGTTCAAGGCCAGTTTTACCGTATGGTCTTCTTCGCGTCTCTGGATGTGGCCATACCATCTAAGGCGCTTTTCTTTGACTTTGTCTATTATGGGGGCGACTCTGAAACTACCCCTAATGTACTCATTCCGGATCTTATCAAGAAGTGTGACGCCCGCTGACCAGCGAAGCATGCGCATTTCGGTAGTGTGCAATTTATTAAGATGTTGTTTGTTTGTTGCCCAACACTCCGATCCATATAGAACAGCGGGTCTTATTGCTGTCTTATACAATAGGCCTTTGGTCTTGAGTGGCATTTTCTTGTCGCACATGACGCCTGTGAGCTGTCTCCACTTCATCCAGCCCGTTGTGGTTCTGTGTGCAACATCGCTATCAATTTTCCCATCGCTGGTTACAATTGAACCTAGATATTTAAATTCTGACACTCTGGGTACTGGCGTGCCACCTATCGACATGCTAATAGTTTCCGGTTTTGTTACACCGTCGAAAATGCAAGACAAACATTCCGTCTTCTTCCTACTTATCTTCAAACCCTTGGTTTCTAGTGCTTCTACCCATGTGTCTAGGTCCTGTTGCAGTAGATCCGCGTTGTCAGAGATTAGGACCACATCATCAGCATAGAGTAGGTTCCACGGAAGCGTTCTTTGGCAGTGTTTTGTCAAGTGATCCATAGTTGTATTGAAAAGCAGTGGACTCAATGTAGAGCCCTGATGAACTCCGACCTGTATTTCAAACTTGTCACCTTTGCCCGCTGGGCTAACAACTTGGGTGGTAATCGCTTTGTACATGTCCTGAATCAGATGGATGTATTGTTCTGGTACTGTTTGCTGCCTGAGAGATTCCCATATCAGATCTCGGGGAACATGGTCAAACGCCTTTTCCAAGTCTATGAAAACCATATGTATGTTTTGCTTGTTTAATTTTGCCTTTTCTACCATGATTCGGATAGTCTGAATTGCATCTGATGTGCTCCTTCCGGGCACGAAGCCACATTGGTTTGGTGAAAGATTGATTAACTGCTTTAATCTATTGTTTATTATACGCTCCCAGATCTTTAGCGTGTGTGGCATCAATTTTATGGCTCTATAGTTGCCGCAATCTCTGACATCACCTTTACCCTTATATAATGGTATCAGATGACTGCTTCGCCAGGCATTCGGCATTGGTTGTCCTTGAATGAGCTTATTAAATAGTTGATGCAGCCAAACTTGCCCCTGAATATCTAGATGTTTCCAGACCTCAGCAGGTATTTCATCTGGACCAGGTGACTTGTTGTTCTTCATTTGTCTTATAGCTGTTTTTATTTCTTCTGGGGTTATATCAGGAATTGGTCCTAGCACTGGTTCTGGTCTAGTATAATTATTATCCCTGGTATCCATTAGTAGCGTCTATACTATATAATGTAAATTATATAGTATAATGAAAGGCTTTCTTATTTTTTGAAACCATGCTTACTAACATTACATAAAAATAACATTTCAGGTATGCAAACCATATTATTATATGTTATTGAACTTAAGGGTGCGCAGGCTGTAGGTTTAATTACCTCATAAGTCCTGGTAAGTATCAGTTATCTTAAATCTGTCTGACTTTCTACGACGTGACAATCTTGTTTACACCACCATAGCCATACATGGCTTTCCTAGCCAATTTGAAGAATCCAAATATTTGAATTCACCAGGGCAGTAAGGACATGTTAAGAACCACGTCAACGGATCTTTTTGAAACAGTTCTGCAGTCTCTGGTACAGCTCACCTAGCACCTCAGGGCGGGTGTGGGGCGGGGGAGGTGGGGGTGACGTCACGCCGTGGGTGCCGACACGTCGCTCGCCGTCACGCTCCACAAACAGCAAGGTTGCCGCAGCCTTGACGCCGGCCCACATTGCGCACCGGCTCAGAACCGACTTTTTGTACTAAATACTATATCTCTGGTGTGAACATCTTCCGGTCTCTGAATGCCTGGTAACTGAGTCATGGCTCGCCAAATACTTGGTGATTATAATAACTGTTATCGGGCAGTGGTTGAAAGTGAAGTCATCGACTGGTTATAATTCAAGTGAAACTTTTTGGTTACTGCTCAGTTGCAGTTTCAGCGGAGTTTTGCTTAGTATGTCGGGGTCGACCTCTAGGTTAAGCGAAGACAACAAAATATGTCAGAAGTGAGAACCAATTCAATAACAAGCATCGTCAGACAGCCCGATGATTAGGGTAGTCATTGCAATGGCGAACACAATAGAATAATTGAAATTATAACTTGCTTTAAGTTTTTCGGGTAACGACCAGATACGACCTCATACAAAAAGTAAGACACCAATCAATTTGCGAAATCACGTAAGATCATACATTTAAACTGGCAGTTTACAACAAATCTGCACTTGACCAGTTCGTGTTCATCAGTTCCAGTGAAACCTGCAACGATAAAATAATATTTTTAGTATCGTCATAAATAAAAACATCAAACTCTGTCTCCGCAGGCTCATACATCACAACCTCGTTTGCTATACGTATGTGTAAAGTTTTTACAGCAAGAATCTTATAAAGGGGTTATGAAATCAATTTTTATATAATTTATGTTTTTACAATCATTAAATGCTTTTGCACTTTCGAGTGTCATTTTATTCTTAGAACAAAGCTGTTTACTCATATGCTCCGTTTATGACTAAATATGCAGCTGCAATTTACAAAGGCAGGCCAAGATCAAATTGTATGTCCATAAACAAATAGCAACCATAAAAACATCAACAAATCGTTAAGTAGCGAGAAAATAAGCAATAAAACAATTGGTTGAGATCTAGTAAAATGTTTTTCTGTGACCGTCCCTTGGTCGGGGCATGGCTAATCAGTCGTCCAGACAATGGTGCCAGCGTGAAAGCATCATAAAGCTACGGGACCCTGCGAGGCTCCGTCCAAAATATTTACGGCGCGTGACAAACGCACCGCCTTTGTCTTGGGAGGACTGTCTTGGCGATTCGTCACGGTTAATCTTCGGACATCGTTGCACCAGACATGTGCGATGTTACGGAGAAGAGCATTTGACGCGAGGATCGATCGTAAAACTACGAGCCGATATCTTACTGTTACCAACCACCTAAGCAGTACAACCCGCGTGGATTACAATTTGGGTGATTATTCTGTAAATATGAAGTAATACGCCTTGTCGCGTAATGTCACAGCGGCGCTTGAAGCAAAAACTAGCAATAATATCAATGTAACCACGACATAAAACATGGTCATGGCCTCTGCTCTAGCTGTCCTGAGGTAATCGCAGTATGATTCCATCGATAGGCAAGTATTAAACACTGATGCTCCACCTTTTCCACTAGTTAGATGTTAGTTACTGCTTTGCGCATCAATGGAGCCTCTTCGGCCAATTAAGTTTGTCCACCAACAGAAAATGTGTCCAAACAAAAAAGAGTGGTGAGGTAAGTGTCAAGTATATTTTCTGTTTTTTTTTGTCTTAACATCTAATTTATTTTTTGCTTTCACTCTTGTTATGTAAGCATTCCATCACGACAAGTCTCGACTTTCCTCATCGGTAGTCCGTCATATGGACTTAGCAAGCCAGTCTCTTGAATCGATATTTGTGTATTGATTTAGATCGCTTTCTGTGTCCGCTTTAGTAAAAGTTTCTTACAAATGCAGTATACAATATAAATAGGTACGTAGGTAGTTCGTCGCTGCATCTTTCCATCCCTGGTCGTAATTCTAGGGGGCGACCCAAAACGAGATGGAGAGATGTAGTAACAAGACGTAATAGAATGCCAGGTACCCGATACAGATGCATTGAAAGAGCGAAATGGAGGAGAAAAACAAGGGATGCTAATACCGCCACCATTTGGCATAAAGGAAAAGAAGAAGAAATCCAGTACGCAGTGGTTAACATAATCAGTCTATCGTCCACTGCTGTCTTCCCCAAAGAGCGCTAGCCATCTTAAGTGTTAATGTACAAATATCAAATCAAGCGAGCAGGCTGCTAATTATGACCTCATGGTAAGCCGCCAGTACTTCGCACATCGCCTTCAAGTTTCTTCATTAGATAGTCTATTAAAATACCCGTATATTTAACAGCTTGTGATGCTGCTGGGCTTGACCGTGTGAACACAAAGTTTTCATCCAGCTTTGCTTGTCTCAAGTTGCCTACTTCACGACAGTCAAATTGTAAATCCATAGAATGCTTATTCGTATAAATTATATCTAGCCATACTTTATCACAATGTAAAGTTCAGGATGCCATAAAAAACAAAAGAAACATGAATGCTTTGATTTTTGAGAATTTGGAAATCGAACTCCAAAGACCTCATATTCGGCATTAGCGTTGGCATACCTGAGCAATATCGATTATTCATTTGTTTTGCAACCACCATTCCTAGAACATGCCTCTAACTAAAATTCCTCAAAGATTTTCAAAATGAACTGTATGGTTGTTTTGTCTCCCAGTAATTAAATGTAAGCAGCTTTTATGACAGATATGAGTTTTCAATACTTATGTTGCAAAGTAAATATGATGAGAACACAATGCTATTATCTCGCTCATAGATCTAAGATAGCACGTGCCAGCACATAAAGCTGATGATATTAAAGAGCTATCGTGACTTGCACCGAATAAAAAGCAAACAAACTGAAACACTTTCGGTTCTTGTTCTGCCTTTCATTGGTCGAATGTAGAATGTTGCTGTGCTCTTTAGAAAGGTTCTAACATGGTCTAAGCTTTTGTAGTTTTTTTGCCAAGATCAGTATCTTGGTATGTATCCAGATCAGTATCTGGATGGTAATGGCGTAAGTTATTTCATTGATTTATTATTTAACAAAAAGCTAGTTTTAGAATATATATTCCTTTGGAAAATACTCCCTGCACCATTTATTTTCAGCAGGGAAAAATAGAATTTGTAGAAAAACTATAATTCTGTTTCAGTTCAAACCACTAAAGCGTCACACTTCAGGTGTGACAGATAAACGATGTAAGTATGCATAATACAGGACTGGACCAATTGGTGTAATTTATCCCTGTGGATACGCTATTGGATGAACGAGTGAAGCCGCGGGCAGCTGTAGCTAGCTAACTATAAAACCAACCACTGCTGTGAAAGTTCACACCACAATTTAGGTTTTTAACACCACGCTGCCACTGCAGCGGTTCTCATTAAAAGCACAAAACTCAGTCCCAACGCGTCGCTAATCATTTTATTGTCTTCACGAATTATTGGAAATACTTGAACCGTAAGAACCATAAAAATAAATGCTCAGTAGATAATATTAAGTACGTATTTTTAATGAGCCAAAACAAGTTTGCTTATTTATAACCTAAGTTTGCCAAAATAGACCTTTTATACTACTATTATTTGAATAGAAGTAGCTCTTGAAACTTACCACATAAACATAATTGATCGCTCAAACAAAAGAATAACAAAAAGATACCGATCAAACATTTCACTGTAGAATTACCAGCACAAAAGCTACCCACGTGTAAAGTGATAACTTATCATTTTATCACCGAGCCAAACATTTCATCACGAGACAATTTTCCATCTCGTACACTCAGTTAAAAAAACGACCTCCATCTCGAATGTCATTTGCACGCCGTGCCGTTGAAAAAGCAATTATTTCAATATCTCGATGCCGGCACCCAAGCCAGCAAAAAGTGATCTGAGCACGCGCGCCACTGTGACCGAACGCAAGAAAGTTTGGAGGAGCCCCGAAGGACATCGACGTCGAGTCGATAAACTACGTGGTATGTATACATAATAGGTGGGATTAGGTACTTAAACGTTGTTGTTTCTTTGACGTGCCTATTATGTATCGCACATGTGTGGTTTGGTTTATAGCGCGCGGTATTGGCGTTGCTAATCGCGCCCTCAGTCTGTCTTTCGTGGAATGGGACGTCGTTGTGTACAAGTCTGCGTTCAAAGCCCTTTTATATAGGTGTATAAGAGGAATATCAATATCATGTTATTGTACAGATTGAATCTAAAATCAAGGAAATTTTACGATTTTAACGTTGATGTCCAAAGACGCACTCATGACTTCACCATTATGTACATTTGAATAAAAAGATTCAAGTTCACTTTAAATAACAAAAGCATTATTCAAAGCTTAATAGAATATACCACAGCAACATCTTAGCATTCCTTTCTTCACAATCAACAATACATAGCGTACACCGTAATACACTAATCACAGTTAGATTTACAATCATAATACGCCTCAAACGATAACCGTACCAATCACAGTTGAAGATGAAAAAAAAATCATTGTCCTCAGCCAGTTCCAGTCTAATGGTCGAAATAGTTCGAACAACGAAACAAATAGGAATAATATGGCTTCCGCTAATCAATTATATTTTTTATTTATTATTAAAAAAACAGTGTCTCTTACAAGGTTTAGTGGCCGATTAGACACGTATAGTGATAAATAATTTTACAGACGCAAAACGCAATAATTCTCCGGTAGTTATGCCCGGATGGATACCGATTGCCGTTTATTTTTTAGGTGATTTATTATTGATATAATTAAGTAAAAGTGTTTGTGGTGTTGGTTGGAATTGGGTAAAATATATTATACTGTATGTCGAAATGCTGAGAAATTGGATGCAGTGGAATGCAAAACTTATTATTGTGTGAAATATACCGTCACCTTAATAACACACTCTTGGTAAGGAGGACCTAGGACATTCATTACCTAATTTTGGAGCTGAAACAAATGAAGACCAGTATTATATTACATTTACAACCATACAGATTCTTCACCAACAAATAAAGTCCTGTTTAACTCATAAAGAAGGACCAGCATGAAAATACTACGAGTTACTGCATTTGTATTATTTTACGTAGCGCGAGCCGGTACTACCCTGTTTTTGTTAAGTGGCAAACATTTGTGAGTGTCACTCGAGTGACAATACATCGACGACATCGAGTGGTCCAGTCCGACTCGACGCCTCTACCATTTGTCCACACAATTACTTTAGTAAACAGACAAAAATCGAATATAAAATCGCATAGCGTAATCGATTTGTGCCCGGCTTAATACCATTGTCAAATTTTGCATAAGTAATCCAATTGCGAATTTGCCGCTATCGATTATTGTATGTGGTTTAAAGTGTCAGTTGATCAAATTCGAAATAAATCGAGTGGCAAGTAGACTACTCTATAAGGAAAAGTTTACCGAATCGGTAGACCACTCTAAAACGGTGCAGCAAAAACTATGTTATGCAAAATTACCTATTACATCGTTATCGTTCATGAATTGCAATTCTCTCTTGTATTTAATTTTAAGTAATATCATTATAATAATTACGTAAACGATTTATTACTTAGGTAAGGCCGTATCTACCCTCAGAAGCCTGCTGTTTTAAGATGTCATCGCCTATAAGTTAATGCTTCATTAGACACGCATTTGTTTGTAAGGGCTACACAATGCAGTTTCATAAATTATGCCACTGACACCCTAACTGCACTCGGGATTTTTTGACCAAAAATGTCAATCGGGAAAAACCCTGCACATATTGCTTATATCTCAAAAAAAATTGGAGGGAGTTTACGCTTAAACGTAGATTGACTAAAAATACTCAAATATACCTAAGTTTCGAAAAAAGATCGGGAAAAAAAAATACAGACCCAGAGAATAAACGCACAGAACCGGTCATAGAATTGCATGTCTATGGGGACTATATCCTACAGTGGTCGTTTCTCAAAAGATATGCTTATGATAAAACCTATTAATCCTATAGGTAATTCACAAAAACACGACAAACGAAAGCCCCTACTAAAAGACTTACTCATCAATTTGACAATTTTTTTTCGTTCTTAACCAAACCAAAAACTCTAAAACAAAGAGTGTTTAAAAAAAACCAGCCAGGAATCTTTCGAATTTCGAATGACAGAAGGTAACTAATGGTAGGGCCTCAGCTCGTAACGGGACGGATTGCAAGTATGTCGGCCGCCAATCACACAGTGTCGCCTACCAACTATGTACTTTAGAAAGTACTGTAACCGACTTGTGACCGTTGACATTGTATAAAACGTTCTAGATTTGAATTCTGCATTCGAAGTGTTTAGGCAACGCTGGGAGTGAGTAATGGTTGGTAAGTAAGTCTTAACTATGAAGACTAGCGTAATATGCAATTATGTTTATCTTGGAGGGGATGACTTTATTCAGTATATAAGATGAAAAATGATATAAAGTAACACTACAGGAATTCTGAAATCAGAACTTAGCACTTGAATTAATAGTTCATAAGGAATATATTTTTTAGTACATAATTGCATCTTTGTTCACACAGTCATGGCCAATGAACAGACATTGACACAGGTAAGGAAAACAAAATTGAAACAAACTACAGGCCATTTATTGAGTCAACTTTAACACTTACATATTTCTCGAAGAACACAGAAAATCCCCTATTACACCAATAAAAAAACAAAACACAATCAAATACGTACAAACTCGAAGCCCATCACGAAAGCATCATATAGGTAACCCGAAAATTTCCCACCTGCCGATCAACAATCAATAAAAAACAAACACCATCTTAGTGTTACCGCACACTACAGACTAAATAGTCGGCCGACAGTTTCTCCGTTAGAAGAAAATTTTTTAAACAAAATCGTGATTTTCTTAAAAATTTGAGTCGGTCAGATGAGGTATTCTTTGAAGCGCCACTATTTTAAAACGCACCTAATCTTCTACCTTTACTATGCCTAGGAGCGTTCCTTTTAATAGCGCTCCGGATAACAATTTAATAAAATTCTAACTAAAAGGATCGCTCCGAGGAATAATAAAGGAGCGCTTCATTAGGTGCATTCCAAAACAGTAGCGCTTCGAGGAATACCTTGGTCAGATATCGGCAAAATACCTGATCATTGTAATGTCCATAATAACTACTATTCATCTTCATACTGGTTTATGAGCATACAAACTGTTGGCCAACTAAAAGTCTCCAGTGTACTCTTATCGTCCAAAACACGGATACTCGTTGATTATTGGCACAGTCATCTTGCATTACAGTAGATACACAATAAAGTCCTCGGCCAGCGAACGTGCTGTCACCCACGGAAGAGAAAACGTCAGATACGTCGAACTGGCATGATATATGATAAATGTTACTTGTACATGCCAATGGACGCGGACTTTTGGTATGCTAGATTGGGCTTGCTGCAGAAGTATGATTGTAGTTCTAGATGGTTCTCTGCTTGCTGGTAGAGGGCGTTTTGTATGAAAAGAAGACTGGTATTGTTGTACAGACGCCAGTACATCAACGTACCACGATCTGTAAAATTTTACCAATCGAACATTAACCTTCCACTATTGTGATAAGGTTGAAAATCTATTGAAGAAATTTGACAGATTGAGGTAGGTTGACCGGCTGTCATCTGTACTTATCAGGGATTTTTATGTGTCAATATTTGTATTGCTTTTACCATGATGCTTTACGATTTAAATGACCTACCAAAAAGACCATCAAAGGCTACACAGGTTGCCACAATCTCTAAAACAAAACACACAAGCATTCAAATCTCCGTACTAAAAACGTGTATCTCCACACTTGTTACGTCCACAACCACAATGGCACATCCAGTACCCATACAGCTTCGTCGTGCCAATCAACCGCGTGCCCAATGCAGGTCGGTCGACAGCGAGGTTAGAGCTTGCCGATTCCTTAATTGCCGTGACGTTTTGGTGTCACATACCACTCTCGGTACCACGCTACTTAAATAGGCTTTAGTAGTAACGTGTAAAATCTAACCGTTGCAACACAGCTTCTATTTAAATTCTGACAAGGACAGTCGGTGATGAAAATTGGCTGTTATTGCGTTCTTATTAATTTGTGTCTCCTTGATTTGATTGATGTCTTGAAATAAAGAATCAACAGTTTTTTTTCTCGATTTTAACGCTTGTTTTATTCATGTGTAATAGTGTTTGAAATTGCTATATTTAGAATTGCTTTTGGAGTAATTAACCTCCTGGATTCCAGAAAAAAAAATATTCGATTTTCTTTTAAACTTAGGTTATATGGTACATCGGAGGTCTGTACATGTCCAAAAAAATGCAAAAAAAAATATTGTGTTATATACCTAGATTTTACTTATGTCTTTTATATATGACAAAGGTTCTGTACAGGACACTAGAACTTTACTATACGTCATATATTTATGACACTAGAATTCAACTTCAAATAAAAAAACCAAGTGTTTATTAAATTAATATGCATTTATTATTATTATCACCATCGGATCACTCTTTATAATATTTTTTCTTAATTAATATAATTATAATTTTGGTATGCAAAATAGTTTTTCACATAATGTGTTCATCAACTGATTAAAACGTAAATAAGTGAATCAATCTCAGTCTCAACTTTTTTGTAACTGGGTTGGTAAAACGAGAGTTCTAAAGGGTTCAAACTGACTATTCCATGGGTCAGAGATAGGCGTTATGTACTATACTTTAACTGCTGCATGACGTGAATAATCCTCGTGGTGCCTCTAGTTAGCTCCCCACGACCAGATGGGCGGGTGGGTTTTCGGCGTCGACTCCTTCTCTCCATTACAGAAGATTGTAGTCTATAGCTCATCTAAGGAGCTGGAAGACGAAGTACTGAATTCTTCGTCTTCTCCAGGTCTTAGAGTAAGAGTGTCCTCATTCTGATCAGCATCAGTGAGATTTTTGTCGCGATTCTTCGAGTCACAATAAAAGTTCTTTATCACGTAAGGCTGTAGAAAGAGGGAACTATGTCATATATATACGACATAAACAATGAGAAATTTTCATTTTGAGATCAGAAACTTTTTAATGTCATACTGGTATTATATGGTTCTCAAAATGAAAATTTTCTCATTGTTTATGTCGTATATATATGACATAGGTTCCTCTTTCTACAGCCTTACGTGATAAAGAACTTTTATTGTGACTCGAAGAATCGGACAAAAATCTCACTGATGCTGATCAGAATGAGGACACTCTTACTCTAAGACCTGGAGAAGACGAAGAATTCAGTACTTCGTCTTCCAGCTCCTTAGATGAGGCTATAGACTACAATCTTCTGTAATGGAGAGAAGGAGTCGACGCCGAAACCCCACCCGCCCTCTGGTCGTGGGGAGCTAACTAGAGGCACCCGAGGATATTCACGTCATGCAGCAGTTAAAGTATAGTACAGAACGCCTATCTCTGACCCATGGAATAGTCAGTTTTGAACCTTTAGAACTCTCGTTTTACCAACCAGTTCAAAAAAGTTGAGACTGAGATTGATTCACTTATTTACGTTTTAATCAGTTGATGAACAACATTATGTGAAAAACTATTTTGCATACCAAAATTATAATTATATTAATTAAGAAAAATATTATAAAGAGTGATCCGATGGTGATAATAATAATAAACGCATGTTAATTTAATAAACACTTGGTTTTTTTATTTGAAGTTGAATTCTAGTGTCATAAATATATGACGTATAGTAAAGTTCTAGTGTCCTGTACGAACCTTTGTCATATATAAAAGACATAAGTAAAATCTAGGTATATAACACAATATTTTTTTTTTTGCATTTTTTTGGACATGTACAGACCTCCGATGTACCATATAACCTAAGTTTAAAAGAAAATCGAATATTTTTTTTTCTGGAATCCAGGAGGTTAATTACTCCAAAAGCAATTCTAAATATAGCAATTTCAAACACTATTACACATGAATAAAACAAGCGTTAAAATCGAGAAAAAAAACTGTTGATTCTTTATTCAGACATCATCAAATCAAGGAGACACAATTAATAAGAACGCAATAACAGCCAATTTTCATCACCGACTGTCTCTTGTCAGAATTTAAATAGAAGCTGTGTTGCAACGGTTAGATTTTTACACGTTACTACTAAGCCTATTTAAGTAGCGTGGTACCGAGGTGGTATGTGACACCAAAACGTCACGGCAATTAAGGAATCGGCAAGCTCTAACCTCGCTGTCGACCGACCTGCATTGGGCACGCGGTTGATTGGCACGACGAAGCTGTATGGGTACTGGATGTGCATTGTGGTTGTGGACGTAACAAGTGTGGAGATACACGTTTTTTAGTACGGAGATTTGAAATGCTTGTGTGTTTTTGTTTTAGAGATTGTGGCAACCTGTGTAGCCTTTGATGGTCTTTTTGGTAGGTCATTTTAAATCGTAAAGCATCATGGTAAAAGCATACAAATATTGACACATAAAAATCCCTGATAAGTACAGATGACAGCCGGTCAACCTACCTCAATCTGTCAAATTTCTTCAATAGATTTTCAACCTTATCACAATAGTGGAAGGTTAATGTTCGATTGGTAAAATTTTACAGATCGTGGTACGTTGATGTACTGGCGTCTGTACAACAATACCAGTCTTCTTTTCATAACAAACGCCTCTCCCAGCAAGCGAGAACCATCTAGAACTACAATCAACTTCTGCAGCAAGCCCAATCTAGCATACCAAAAGTCCGCGTCCATTGGCATGTACAAGTAACATTTATCATATATCATGCCAGTTCGAGTATCTGACGTTTTCTCTTCCGTGGGTGACAGACGTTCGCTGGCCGAGGACTTTATTGTGTATCTACTGTAATGCAAGATGACTGTGCCAATAATCAACGAGTATCGTGTTTTGGACGATAAGAGTACACTGGAGACTTTAGTTGGCCAACAGTTTGTATGCTCATAAACCAGTATGAAGATGAATAGTAGTTATTATGGACATTACAATGATCAGGTATTTTGGCATATCTGACCAAGGTATTCCTCGAAGCGCTACTGTTTTGGAATGCACCTAATGAAGCGCTCCTTTATTATTCCTCGGAGCGATCCTTTTAGTTAGAATTTTATTAAATTGTTATCCGGAGCGCTATTAAAAGGAACGCTCCTAGGCATAGTAAAGGTAGAAGATTAGGTGCGTTTTTAAAATAGTGGCGCTTCAAAGAATACCTCATCTGACCGACTCAAATTTTTAAGAAAATCACGATTTTGTTTAAAAAATTTTCTTCTAACGGAAACTGTCGGCCGACTATTTAGTCTGTAGTGTGCGGTAACACTAAGATGGTGTTTGTTTTTTATTGATTGTTGATCGGCAGGTGGGAAATTTTCGGGTTACCTATATGATGCTTTCGTGATGGGCTTCGAGTTTGTACGTATTTGATTGTGTTTTTGTTTTTTTATTGGTGTAATAGGGGATTTTCTGTGTTCTTCGAGAAATATGTAAGTGTTAAAGTTGACTCAATAAATGGCCTGTAGTTTGTTTTCAATTTGTTTTCCTTCCTGTGTCAATGTCTGTTCATTGGCCATGACTGTGTGAACAAAGATGCAATTATGTACTAAAAATATATTCCTTATGAAACTATTAATTCAAGTGCTAAGTTCTGATTTCAGAATTCCTGTAGTGTTACTTTATATCATTTTTCATCTTATATACTGAATAAAGTCATCCCCTCCAAGATAAACATAATTGCATATTACGCTAGTCTTCATAGTTAAGACTTACTTACCAACCATTACTCACTCCCAGCGTTGCCTAAACACTTCGAATGCAGAATTCAAATCTAGAACGTTTTATACAATGTCAACGGTCACAAGTCGGTTACAGTACTTTCTAAAGTACATAGTTGGTAGGCGACACTGTGTGATTGGCGGCCGACATACTTGCAATCCGTCCCGTTACGAGCTGAGGCCCTACCATTAGTTACCTTCTGTCATTCGAAATTCGAAAGATTCCTGGCTGGTTTTTTTTAAACACTCTTTGTTTTAGAGTTTTTGGTTTGGTTAAGAACGAAAAAAAATTGTCAAATTGA
>NWSH02000505.1:4963318-4976273 GCA_002382865.2 Heliothis virescens
AATATTTTACCAATCGAATATTAACCTTCCACTATTGTGATAAGGTTGAAAATCTATTGAAGAAATTTGACAGATTGAGGTAGGTTGACCGGCTGTCATCTGTACTTATCAGGGATTTTTATGTGTCAATATTTGTATTGCTTTTACCATGATGCTTTACGATTTAAATGACCTACCAAAAAGACCATCAAAGGCTACACAGGTTGCCACAATCTCTAAAACAAAACACACAAGCATTCAAATCTCCGTACTAAAAACGTGTATCTCCACACTTGTTACGTCCACAACCACAATGGCACATCCAGTACCCATACAGCTTCGTCGTGCCAATCAACCGCGTGCCCAATGCAGGTCGGTCGACAGCGAGGTTAGAGCTTGCCGATTCCTTAATTGCCGTGACGTTTTGGTGTCACATACCACTCTCGGTACCACGCTACTTAAATAGGCTTTAGTAGTAACGTGTAAAATCTAACCGTTGCAACACAGCTTCTATTTAAATTCTGACAAGGACAGTCGGTGATGAAAATTGGCTGTTATTGCGTTCTTATTAATTTGTGTCTCCTTGATTTGATTGATGTCTTGAAATAAAGAATCAACAGTTTTTTTTCTCGATTTTAACGCTTGTTTTATTCATGTGTAATAGTGTTTGAAATTGCTATATTTAGAATTGCTTTTGGAGTAATTAACCTCCTGGATTCCAGAAAAAAAAATATTCGATTTTCTTTTAAACTTAGGTTATATGGTACATCGGAGGTCTGTACATGTCCAAAAAAATGCAAAAAAAAATATTGTGTTATATACCTAGATTTTACTTATGTCTTTTATATATGACAAAGGTTCTGTACAGGACACTAGAACTTTACTATACGTCATATATTTATGACACTAGAATTCAACTTCAAATAAAAAAACCAAGTGTTTATTAAATTAATATGCATTTATTATTATTATCACCATCGGATCACTCTTTATAATATTTTTTCTTAATTAATATAATTATAATTTTGGTATGCAAAATAGTTTTTCACATAATGTGTTCATCAACTGATTAAAACGTAAATAAGTGAATCAATCTCAGTCTCAACTTTTTTGTAACTGGGTTGGTAAAACGAGAGTTCNCATGCGTTTATTATTATTATCACCATCGGATCACTCTTTATAATATTTTTTCTTAATTAATATAATTATAATTTTGGTATGCAAAATAGTTTTTCACATAATGTGTTCATCAACTGATTAAAACGTAAATAAGTGAATCAATCTCAGTCTCAACTTTTTTGTAACTGGGTTGGTAAAACGAGAGTTCTAAAGGGTTCAAACTGACTATTCCATGGGTCAGAGATAGGCGTTATGTACTATACTTTAACTGCTGCATGACGTGAATATCCTCGGGTGCCTCTAGTTAGCTCCCCACGACCAGATGGGCGGGTGGGGTTTCGGCGTCGACTCCTTCTCTCCATTACAGAAGATTGTAGTCTATAGCCTCATCTGAGGAGCTGGAAGACGAAGTACTGAATTCTTCGTCTTCTCCAGGTCTTAGAGTAAGAGTGTCCTCATTCTGATCAGCATCAGTGAGATTTTTGTCCGATTCTTCGAGTCACAATAAAAGTTCTTTATCACGTAAGGCTGTAGAAAGAGGGAACCTATGTCATATATATACGACATAAACAATGAGAAAATTTTCATTTTGAGAACCATTGTAATACCAGTATGACATTAAAAAGTTTCTGATCTCAATGTCCATAATAATTGACTATTTGAAGAAATAATCTATTAATTGGTTCCGTTGGTATGTTATTAGTACAAAACAAGTATAAATATTGTGACAAATAAGTTGATTCAATAATGATTTTTGGATTACCTACCGCGAGCATCTGAACGACGTGTTATCTTCCTCGCCGCGCTTCAAAAAATAAGGTATTTGACGTATCTGTCAAGCTCAAAATGACGTTTGGTGTAGTGTTGCTGGTTTATTAAGGTTACACAAGTATCATAAAATGAGTAGTTCCGAAAAACATTCACAGATAAGTTTAGAACGAAATTTAAATTCTTTATGTAATATAGGTATGACGCGGGCATCCAGGAGGTTAAAGATTGTTGCTGTGTGTTCAGCTGTTTAATGATGCACCAACCTTGAGAATATGCAAGTGTGTCACTTCTAGCGTTATTTATTAACCTCAAGATAATACGAATCATTGACCTTTATTGGTGCAACCTTTAACAAGTCATTATTTCATATCGCTAACGAGACTAAATGACACAATCATATTTATTGCTCGAACGCTAAACGGTGGTGCCTGAATAAATAATGTTGGAATCTATAAAAAGTGTGTTCAAAACAAAATTATTTTGGTAAAGGGTAACACATTCACACATTAGGGACGCCACTCGACGCGTCTCCCGGTAATTATTTAAAAGTTTCGCCCTGACACTGGCTGCTGCTTCTTTGGAGATTTTCTTTTTTTATTTTTAAATTTGGAGTGTCGTGAGCGTTAAGTAGTATTTATGCGGTCCCCAGCGGCGCGGAGGTGGTTTGGGCGCGAAATCAACTTGATGCGAGCTGTGATACGGGATAAGTTGTTTAATTTAATTTCTGTATTTTAACTCTATTTTAAGGGAAAACAAAATGGAAATCACAAAGTTCTATCGAATTATCACTTTTTACGTTGATTTGTAAAATAACATAAAGCGCGTTATTTTTCGATGCCTATTTTCAAAAATATGAATATGCTAATACCAACACAATGCGAATAAAGATTCTATTTGCCAATGCGAATCTGAGGACCATACTTCTGAGAACGCGGATTTGAAATACAAAAAATATGAAAAGCGACTTATCCCCCTGTGCACAAGACAGCGGTATAAATTCTGCGCGGACAGTTGGGAGCGGATCGCCAAAGCTAATTCTGTTGTGATTAATGCTCCTTGCACATTTCCACCGCCTAGCTGATACTCACCAACTTACGCAGACACGGAAAACATACAAAAACAAACCATAACACCCCTAAATTAAGGTGCAATACACCAAAATATCACTGCAAACAATATATTTGTTCTATATGAGTGCTTAAAAGTAACTCGCTACTGGCCGTTCGCGTTTCTCACGCAACTACCGACGATTAAATAAGGGAACGTGTTGTAATATAAAAAACACTTGTAGCCATTAATGAAAACCCATTTCGTACAATAATCGTGTCGTTTGTACTTAATACAGAAATACTTGGGTACTTAATTTTCGACGTAATCCATGTGTCACATGTTATTTATTAAGTGTGAGTATTTTTAGGGTCCTTTAGGCAAACTAGAACAGTCAATATCGATGCTTTAGTCAGGGCTCCTCAGCCATTGATCGATCTTTGGCCAGGATATTTACTCTATGCTGCGGGTTGTTCGAAAGAGTTACCGCGGCCCTGGCACACAAAGGGCTCCCGAAGGAACACGGTGGGGTTTAGTCAGTAAAAGTCTGACACACTCACTGTCACCCACAGCGGGAGGGGTCATAATTATGATTTCCCATCAATAAAATATATACCCTATATGCCTCCAACCTAGGTGCCTAGATTGCCAATACTTCAAATGTTTGTAACTGCAAGATTCAGTTATGAGTGTTTGAAGAAAAAGCTGAATACCAAGCCATATTTCTTACATTAAAACAGACCAATATTTGACACAAGCAAGGCAAGAACAATTGCCTTTTATCTAGCTTATAAAATCAGAACAAAACAAAAGTGAGGAACACCGTTTTGTGCCTACAACTAACCCTAAACTACTACATCCGCGCAAATCAAACCACTTCACACCTTAGGAAGTTTATTACCATAAAGAAATTATTATACGTAGGCAATAATTTCCACGGTATGCCTCGCTAGTAATAAATTAGGGGCCAGAGATGGCGCGATAAGTGCACCACTGGACTCCAATAATGAAATAATTTGAGTCTGTCACTCTTTGTTTTATTAATGAGATACGAATAAAACGGTGACTTTACGTGACTTGCAGTCAAATAGGGTTTATTTTAATGACCCTTTTGGCCTTTTTTTGGAATTCATTGAAGGTCGAAATTTGATTTATGGGTTTACTGTCTGTGTTTATATGCATAGTTAGGTGGTATATAAGGAAGAGAATAACGCGTTTGTTCTTCTTTAAATCCCTTTACATGTATATGTATACGAATGTATAGTATAGTAGTACATTAAAATGTTTAAGGGAGATAATCTTCGTAGTGCTAATCTATGCAGGTAAGTACAGACGACAGCACATCATGTTACCACAATCTGTCAAATTTCTGCAATAGATTTTCAACCTCATCACAATGGAGGTAGGTTAATGTTCGATTGGTAAAATTTGACAGATTCGTATACGTTGACCTGCTGTCGTCTGTACACCTACTTCGAAATGTTGCGACGTTATTTTTCGGCTTTTCAGCAAGGCTATTGGTTTTCTTTTATAAGTGAAATTTTGATTAAAATATCTTTACCAATACATTAATATTTTCTGTTTCTAATTACTACCTAACATTTTCCTCAATCATTTTGTGAGAATGTAACTAGTAGGTATTTTAAACCATCACCACTCATCAGGTGTAACGATTAGGTGGGTTACAAAAAACTTAAGAAAATATTAAAAACTTCATCGAGACGTCGTCATATTAATTAATTTCAGCTTTTTTGGTTTCTTTTTGCATAGTACATCAAGAAGATTTTTTTTAATTTACCTAGCTCAATTAATTAGTGTGAAGATTAAATAAATACTTTTTGTTTCATATTCCGAACGTGGGCGCGTCTTGTCTAGTCTGTGGTAAATAAATAGGATACCTGTCTGAAAAGGTACTTTATCATACAGATTATTATTTATTGAGGTATAAATTATTATTCGTTAATTGTATTTAGATTTCAAAATATTAAGCACTTGAATCACTTGCGAGTTTTGCTTTTGCACACTTGAATTGGTCTAAGAATGACAGGACCCGCGCCTTCGAGGTAGGACACACCCAGGCCTTGAAAGTCCCTGGGTAAGCGATGATGATGACCCGGCATGACTTATTCCTTCTGTGTTTGTTCTCAGTCCCGTGTTAAGAAGTTTATTTTTAGGACTTACAGGGCCCGCGCTATATTTGCTAAGGGCCCCGAACTTTCTTAATCCGGCAATGTCTGATGGTGAGGTGCATCGTCTATTAGACGTAAAGACCTACGGTTCGGACTGGTAAGTGTCTACTCTTGTTATAAGACCTATCATGGATAATAGAAATAATAATAGAATATAGATAGATTTAATATGGTTTCAACTAGATTTGTGATACTAAACTCGGCTTAAGCTTATTTAGTAAAAGTCATACCTAATATCTTCGCAAGTCTACAACGTAAGTTCGACAGATATTACTCTACCTACTAGAGAGTACGCTCTGATAATATGCTTAGTCATCTTTGCGTACGCAAAGAAAGCAAACTTTCTGTTTACCTACTACATAAAATGTAATGTGTTTATTATATAAATTATACATAAAATATTACAAAAAGCTTATACTAAAATAGTAATTACGTAGTGATTACGAAATAATCTAATATTTACGTATTAGATTCCGTGATACGATTCTAGAGGTGATTATGACGCAATCGATCATTTCAAATCGATACAATCGCTCGCATCGATCTACGTAATCGAATAGAAAACGAAACATTTATCATAAAAAAGCACGCTTCCGCATCCAAAAAGTTTTCCACACATAATTTCATATAAATTACTTAAAATCAAAAGGGATATTAGAGTCCTAATGATCGATTTGCATGACAAACGGGGTTGCCTAACTTATGATAATATTTTATTTTCTTTCCCCCCTCTCTGTGGGCGGTATTCGTTTAACTGTAATACGTCAACACACATTCGGATAGTTATGATAATCGATGTTATAATTACGGGAACAAATGACTTTTTTAGATTGTTGCAAGTTTGGCCCAGTTCTCACGACAGTCATGTGTTTATTTTAGAATTTTAGGTTTCGTGTGGGTGTTTCAAGTTTTGAGTGCCTGCTGGGCTGTCTATAAATTATGTATTTATATTTCTCCTTGTATATTTTCTACATTTGATGGTAAGTATGACCATTGCTGAGAGTTTCTTAAACATGTACAGACGCCAACACTTCCACCTACTTCAATCTGTCACATTTCTTCAATAGATTTTCAACCCTATCACAATAGTGGAAGGTTAATGTTTGATTGGTAACATTTGACAGATTCAAGTTGACCGGCTGCCGCGGTACATAAAATCAAAAATTTTTAATCAGCGTGGTTTTCAGGACTTTTTTCAGAAGATACAGTGACAAAGAATCGAGAGAAATATCTCTACATGTACAGTTATACCACAGATTATTTTATACTTACTACGTTATACTTTATACATACATATTTAAATATATGTTACTTTCATGTATNGTTTGTTCTTCTTTAAATCCCTTTACATGTATATGTATACGAATGTATAGTATAGTAGTACATTAAAATGTTTAAGGGAGATAATCTTCGTAGTGCTAATCTATGCAGGTAAGTACAGACGACAGCACATCATGTTACCACAATCTGTCAAATTTCTGCAATAGATTTTCAACCTCATCACAATGGAGGTAGGTTAATGTTCGATTGGTAAAATTTGACAGATTCGTATACGTTGACCTGCTGTCGTCTGTACACCTACTTCGAAATGTTGCGACGTTATTTTTCGGCTTTTCAGCAAGGCTATTGGTTTTCTTTTATAAGTGAAATTTTGATTAAAATATCTTTACCAATACATTAATATTTTCTGTTTCTAATTACTACCTAACATTTTCCTCAATCATTTTGTGAGAATGTAACTAGTAGGTATTTTAAACCATCACCACTCATCAGGTGTAACGATTAGGTGGGTTACAAAAAACTTAAGAAAATATTAAAAACTTCATCGAGACGTCGTCATATTAATTAATTTCAGCTTTTTTGGTTTCTTTTTGCATAGTACATCAAGAAGATTTTTTTTAATTTACCTAGCTCAATTAATTAGTGTGAAGATTAAATAAATACTTTTTGTTTCATATTCCGAACGTGGGCGCGTCTTGTCTAGTCTGTGGTAAATAAATAGGATACCTGTCTGAAAAGGTACTTTATCATACAGATTATTATTTATTGAGGTATAAATTATTATTCGTTAATTGTATTTAGATTTCAAAATATTAAGCACTTGAATCACTTGCGAGTTTTGCTTTTGCACACTTGAATTGGTCTAAGAATGACAGGACCCGCGCCTTCGAGGTAGGACACACCCAGGCCTTGAAAGTCCCTGGGTAAGCGATGATGATGACCCGGCATGACTTATTCCTTCTGTGTTTGTTCTCAGTCCCGTGTTAAGAAGTTTATTTTTAGGACTTACAGGGCCCGCGCTATATTTGCTAAGGGCCCCGAACTTTCTTAATCCGGCAATGTCTGATGGTGAGGTGCATCGTCTATTAGACGTAAAGACCTACGGTTCGGACTGGTAAGTGTCTACTCTTGTTATAAGACCTATCATGGATAATAGAAATAATAATAGAATATAGATAGATTTAATATGGTTTCAACTAGATTTGTGATACTAAACTCGGCTTAAGCTTATTTAGTAAAAGTCATACCTAATATCTTCGCAAGTCTACAACGTAAGTTCGACAGATATTACTCTACCTACTAGAGAGTACGCTCTGATAATATGCTTAGTCATCTTTGCGTACGCAAAGAAAGCAAACTTTCTGTTTACCTACTACATAAAATGTAATGTGTTTATTATATAAATTATACATAAAATATTACAAAAAGCTTATACTAAAATAGTAATTACGTAGTGATTACGAAATAATCTAATATTTACGTATTAGATTCCGTGATACGATTCTAGAGGTGATTATGACGCAATCGATCATTTCAAATCGATACAATCGCTCGCATCGATCTACGTAATCGAATAGAAAACGAAACATTTATCATAAAAAAGCACGCTTCCGCATCCAAAAAGTTTTCCACACATAATTTCATATAAATTACTTAAAATCAAAAGGGATATTAGAGTCCTAATGATCGATTTGCATGACAAACGGGGTTGCCTAACTTATGATAATATTTTATTTTCTTTCCCCCCTCTCTGTGGGCGGTATTCGTTTAACTGTAATACGTCAACACACATTCGGATAGTTATGATAATCGATGTTATAATTACGGGAACAAATGACTTTTTTAGATTGTTGCAAGTTTGGCCCAGTTCTCACGACAGTCATGTGTTTATTTTAGAATTTTAGGTTTCGTGTGGGTGTTTCAAGTTTTGAGTGCCTGCTGGGCTGTCTATAAATTATGTATTTATATTTCTCCTTGTATATTTTCTACATTTGATGGTAAGTATGACCATTGCTGAGAGTTTCTTAAACATGTACAGACGCCAACACTTCCACCTACTTCAATCTGTCACATTTCTTCAATAGATTTTCAACCCTATCACAATAGTGGAAGGTTAATGTTTGATTGGTAACATTTGACAGATTCAAGTTGACCGGCTGCCGCGGTACATAAAATCAAAAATTTTTAATCAGCGTGGTTTTCAGGACTTTTTTCAGAAGATACAGTGACAAAGAATCGAGAGAAATATCTCTACATGTACAGTTATACCACAGATTATTTTATACTTACTACGTTATACTTTATACATACATATTTAAATATATGTTACTTTCATGTATCTGCCTTAGGGCATGCATTACTGCACAATAACTAAGTATGTTGTGATATTTATGCTTGAACATTTGTAATTACACTGACCCCCTGTCAAGGAGCCGCCGTGCTAAAATGCAAGTATACTTAATATGAATATATTCGTCAAATATCATTAATTTTGATTATGTACTTCGATTAATCTGAATTGCAATTGTACTGTCAGCACAAAAAGATATAAGAACCAAAGGAGTCCTTTGGATATTATTATAAAAAATATTATTAAGCGCCTATCAACGAGACTGGTGGAGTCGGTCGAAGGATTGAGAAGCAAAATGAGGAGGCCTTTGCCCATCTTTGGGACATTTAAGGCAAAAAAAAAATGTCCTCCGTAACAAAAAAATAGTTAACTTTTAATTTAATAAAAAATCCCGATGACAATTTAAAAAAGAAAAATACCAAGAAAATGTCATTTTCATTAAAAGTTCTGCAAAAAATCAACGGAAATCATCAGTACCTTTACCGCTAAATGTAAGCTTTAAAAAAGTCTAACATTAAATGCGACTGACTGTACTATTCGATAACTATACTGGCTCGTATATTATAATGCGTTTGCTACCTTCACATGATTGACGTTCGGGTTTAGATGCAGCAACTAGTAATGTAATTACACTGTCTTGCAGGAATTTTAACTGGCACTCGTAGGCGGGACTTTACATTTATTTTAACCTTCTAGTTAAATTTAATTATCGGGTAGCGTGTAAATGTGGAGGAGTTATAACTTAATTTACTTAGAATTTTTGGTTGGGAAACGTTGTTAAAAGTGACTGTGATTTGTCACAGAATCACTAGTTTTACACAAAAATCTACTCTTAAATCTTACTTTTGAATATTTCCTAGGTGAATTTTATTTACATATGGTATAGAAAAACCTCATTCTTCTTTTGAAGTCGGTTATCGATAATATATACTTACTACTACAGCGAATGCATGTAAATTAGACATCTCTCAATACTTACATGTATTAATATTAAATATCTTTTGTAATTACCGATGTAAGTACATGACATAATAATAATTAAAAAATAATTTAACAATCACTTTGTTGAAATAAAAGTTGATTTGACCTTTCCGCCATATTGTGACGTTTCATCTGTCAAAGAAAACGCTTTTGAGCCGCGTTAGGTAAGATTTGTATAGAATGTGCTGACTCATCAAAATTTAAATAAATATTGATGTTAAGGTCAGTACCATAGGCATTGCTTGAAGTTCAAGTCTCATAGTGTATAAGGTAATAGCTGTAACGCTACTCTCTTTTGTCATCCATCTCACCATATCTTTTTGTATTTAAGTGCATAGATGTAAAGTTCATAACACTGTTCTAAGATAGTAAACAGACGTTTAGAACTAACAGACCTAGGGTCATGAACGTCAGTTTTTTTAAACAACGGTTTACTTTGAAAATTAAATGAAATGAAAATTCATAAGAAGCAGTGGTTTTAGGAAAACTAACATTAATGTTGTCGATGAACTTGGTAAGTATTTAGAGATGCCTTTATTTAGGTCCTGACCAAGGACGATTTTTGCGGGCTTTCTACACACGACAGCAGGTCAACGTACCTACCTATAAGAATCTGACAAATTTTACCAATCAAACATTAATCTACCCCCATTGCGATAAGGTTGAAAATCTACTGCAGAAATTTGACAGATTGTGGTAACTTGATGTGCGGTCGTCTGTACGTGGGCGTTATATTTTGCGATTTTTGCTTTTGTATTTCTTTGCATACCGAACCTAGTACTAATATTAGCCTGAAAGCAATTTTAAATAGAAACGTTAATTTTACCGTTCACTACAGGCCTTTTATTCACTCCACTAGGCCTAATAAACATATTTTAATATCAAAATTAATAAGCACGACATATAATCGACCACCCAGCTAACCCCAAACAGGCCGATGAGAGTACCATTCATAAAATCATAATTACTTGCATTCATTCATAGATAACGGCACAAATATACACGTAAAGCACGCTAATTTTACCACCAATTGAAAATAAATTGACCGGATTATTTAAAATATCAACATTGCTAATTTCAACTCTAATGTAACGGCATAAAATTTATTTTACCATGTGTTGTTAGACGTAGTTTTATGACAAAGAATGCTTATTTTGACTACCTGGCGTACCTTCCTAGAAAGCAGTAATGACAAACTTGGTAATCCTCTCCCGTGGAACATGCGATCTGCAAAGATGACTGATAGGGTTGCCAAAAATAATATGATACTTTCTACAATCTTTTGATCGTGAGATTCGTATCTATATCTGTGATAGAAAATGATGACAGGATACAGAGCCCTCTAAGCTTTAAACGCATTTCCTAGCGTACAATAATGCTACTCTTAATCATTTAAAAAAAATATCTGAAGTTTCTTAGGATGTATGGCATGTATGGACTTCTTTCTAGCAAAAACTACTGGATGGATTTTGATGAAACTTAGCAGTAATGTAGCTTATGAATCAAAATGACATTATCCAGGTATGGGAAGCAGTCCCTCGGGAAGCGGGTGAAACTGCTGGCGGAAGATAGTAAATATTTTAAAGGAATATTTAAAGATGATACTTCTTGCTCAATCAATGAACAAGGTTCCATTTTAAACAGATTTTTTTAAACTAAAACCATCACCATTATTTACAACTAATTTATATTTCTACCAACCCTAGACACACCTACAATACTTTACATTGCCGACAAACGATTAGCAATTCGGCCGTCAGCATTCGGCGTTCCACGGGCGGCGTCACAAAGTCTGCCGAAACTGCCCTATGCGCCGGAAAGGATTATATTCCCGTTGTTTTTTTGCAGATTATTCCCAGACAAGGGTGTGTTTACCTGCGGAGTTAATGTAAGAATTCGCTATGTACTTAAAATAAGGACGGTGTTGTTTTGCTTGAATTTGAAACTGCAGATAAGGGTAAACACTTTTGATTAGCACCTAGTTTTATGACGATGGAAGGATTTTTAGAGTAAGTGCTTAGTCTCGAATTACAATTTAAGTTAAACATCTATATATTGGTCGATTTTAAGATATTTTTAGCTTTGCCCACCAGGCTTTTATGGAACATTAAGATGAACCTCTGTGCAAAATTTCAGTT
The DNA here is from genome assembly GCA_002382865.2 of Heliothis virescens. Lineage (NCBI taxonomy): Eukaryota > Metazoa > Arthropoda > Insecta > Lepidoptera > Noctuidae > Heliothis > Heliothis virescens. The sequence continues at coordinate 4,975,174 of NWSH02000505.1, forward strand.
TTATAGCATATATTATATAAGGCTAGATAAAAAATTAAAAAATCTATAACATTCAATCGATTAATCCCATTATTTAATTTACACAACAAATGTGAACATGTACAAACAAAAACATAAACCACATTCATTTAAATTACAAACTACGTATAAAAGGCAGGATCAATAGCAGATTATTACCGAATTATGTAATGTAAACAAGAAGCAAGCCGTACAAAGGCAAGAATCAATTATTGGAAGTCTTTCAAACGCTCAGTGTGTACTGCCATTCAAGAAACAGTTGCCAACAATAATATTGGTGTACCAACTGAGTTTTTGTTTTATTTAAATTTTAATAAAGTAAAAGTGATATGTAGTATAAAGTGTTTTAAATTCCAAATGTTTCTTTTATATACGCATGTTATTTTAAATTATTTCTCAATCGAACTCTCTCATACTTATTAGAATTATGGAAATACTTCAAATCAGAATTAAAGGTGAATTAGCCAAACCTAGTTCAAATTTTTAACTACTTCTTTATAACCGACTTCCTTAAAAGGAGGAGGTTTTCAATTAGTCGGATTTTTCTTTTAGTTTTGTGTTTATGTCACCGGAAAATAACAAGAACCGTAAGTTTATAAATTTACTAGGAAATTGATAAACTTTCGTAAGATTCTAAACGGGAGATAAATTGTATTATTTTACGGCCACATTTTCGTAAATTGATAAACTTACTGAACTGACTCGTAAAATAATACGTGAGCAATAACCAAACGCCACGCGCGATCTGATTGGTTGACTATCACGTGTCACTTCTCCCTCGTCGCGGCCGCCATTATTCGCCACTATGAACATTGACCAATCAGAGCGCAGTGTGTTATTTTACGTATTTCCAAGATTCGTATATTTAAAAGAGCTTCTGTGATTGGTCAAACCATTTAGAATCTTACGAATAGATATCCGTTAGTTTATAAATTTACCGTGTGACGTCGGAAATTGATAAATTTACGAAAATTTTGACGTAAAATAATACAATTCATCTCTCGTTTAGAATCTTACGAAAATTTATAAATTTCCTAGTAAATTTATAAACTTACGGTTCTTGTTATTTTCCGGTGACATAT
>NWSH02000505.1:4978891-5001239 GCA_002382865.2 Heliothis virescens
CGTTTAGAATCTTACGAAAATTTATAAATTTCCTAGTAAATTTATAAACTTACGGTTCTTGTTATTTTCCGGTGACATTTACATTAATAGATTTTACACAGAAACACTATTTAATTTCATATACTGCAAGTAAGTAAAACTGAATATCACGTAGTATACTTGGCAACATGTTATATTGACACAGATGTCAGAGCATGCTGCTATGGAGCCAAGTTAAATACTAACTACGAATGCGTCAAGTGCGAAGGTACTGATTTTCAACTGCGTAGTTATACCCAGTGACGTCATTTAACCCCTTGTCTTGTAGTTACTTACCATATACAAAAATATAAGTAAATACGCCGTCGACTTGAAAACCTTCTTCTTCTTTTATTGAAATCGGCAATTTTTTTGCATTAGTTTAAAAAAATATCTGAAATAAATGCTTTGAATTTGAATTAGTAACAAAGATACAAAATAGTAGTCCCTGACCATGAAATTAATGTTGACGCATTTATTTAGTAGTCACTTTTTACAGGTTTATAGCGAAATGTAATGTTATAAAGTAGGTACTACTAGAATGAAATGGAAATGTATTTCATGCCGATCTTACATTATTGTACAGACGCTAGGACATCAATCCACCTCAATCTGTTAAATTTCTTTAACAGATTTTCAACCTTATTACAATAGGGGAAACTTAAGGTCAATGGTAAAATTTGTAAACTCTGACGCCTGTACTATACTATAGACAAAGGTAAGATCATTCGACCTCCTGAACACTAATTATAAAAACTATAGATTTAATTTATCACATAAACATATTAAACAATCACTAATTAATTCACACACCAACATTAAACATTAGGCACGGTGCACACGACATGCACCACGCACGAAGCACGCTCCGCAACAAATCGCCACGTGAGAGCCTCACGAACTGTCGTGGTAACATCTCAATAGATGCTGGATTCTTGCGTGTTTACATTGTCATGCAAGAATTTGAGGAAACAAAGTAGAATGGAAGATTTCATTGTGATAAATTCCTGACGTAGGCTTTTTGATGAACGTAAATATTTGCCTGGAGATGTGTATCTAACCTAATAGTATAAAGCTGAAGAGTTTGATTTTTGTTTACTTGAACGCTTTAATCTCAGGAACTATTCAGAGGATTTGAAAAAATAGATAGCTTACTTAGGAAGAGTTTTGTTTTTTTCTAGCTTCTAATGTCCCACTGCTGATCAAAGGCGTCCCCGTCTTGCTTCTACACTTCCCGATCTTTCGATCGAGCCCACCAGTCTAGATGGTAGGTAGGCTATGAACTCATTTTATCCCGATGTGCGAAGTAGTTCCCAAAGGAAGTGGATCAAACCACTGGTGTTAGCTAGCCTTCCTTTCCTAGCCTGGAAGAATATCCATAAATCTGTCACTAACGTTTTCACATAAATATACTAACATTTGGGAACGTTTATAAAATTAAATCACAATTTTCAAAGTAATTACTTACGCGTATATTGCCATTTCCATTCCCCATGCTCACCGATTTGTATAGCTGTTTATGATCGGTATTAATATTGATCGGCTATTACCGAAGAACTTAGATAAGTTTAGACAAAACAGACACCAGTTTCTACATTTGTAATTTAAGACCGGAACGAATTTTGATTTTACCGTTTAATAGTTTAATCTTACTGTTTTGCTAGCTATTACGACATATCACTTATTTTTATTACTATTGTAATCTAATAGAACTTTGACTTCCATTAAAATCGTGATGAAAAAGTGACATGCCAATTTTATTTCCCTCGAATGGTTGAACTGGTGGCCATGTTATACAATGCGTAGTCGCAAACCTATTGATAATATTACTTATCTAAATCTTTTTATCGTTTTCTTAGTATGATCTTTTTCTGACTGAAAGTATTACAGATTTTGTAATACTTTCGCTTAGAGGAGTTAAATAATAGTCTCGATGTGTTTAGTTATTTAATTTTATATTTCAAGGAAAGCTTAAAAATTATTCCTTCAGTCCTCAAACTGAGATATGTTCAATATATCCCACCGGGACCTACTGGGGCCAGGGCCTGCCGAGGCTTTGGGATTGTTCCAAAGAGTTACCGCAGCCCAGTTACACAAAGGGCTCTAGAAGGAGCACGGTGGGCTTTAGTCAGTAAAAATCTGTAATTCCCTCACGCTGAACCCACGGCGGGAGAGGTCATCTGATGATTTCCCAATCGAAAAATAAAACAAAAGACAGTGATATCAGGGGGCACGGCAGTGCCCCCGCCAAGTCAAGCAGAAAAAAGCGGTATATAATTACAAGCTATTTTTATTATAGCCTAAGAGAATCTTCCTTGCATTGTCCTTTACTAGGTAAATATATACCTCTAAAAACCTGTAATGAAATGACAAAATATCTTGAGGTAACAAACACAGATAGTGACCAATTACAGCCCTCGTGTACTTGTTTATCAGCCGGGTTTATTCATCTTAGCATTCAATTCACACCATCATCTCACAAGTGTCGGAGGATCGCGGTGTCGTTTTTTGGTTTATGGTCTATGTTATAACCGTTTTTGAATTTTTTGTAGTGGATGAAGAACTAAATTACCGTTTGGGTAAAAAGGAGTCAAGATTAAATAACACGTGATATATTCAATTATAGATAAACATCACTCGTTTGTAGAATAATACAATTAATGAAAGTTTAAGCCCATAATCAAAGACCAAATTAACAAACTTTAGTCTAATGAGACGAGACTGAAACCATCTTGCAGAACTTTGCAGATGCAGAACTTTTACAAACATTAAAGTAAAGCTACTTAATTCCGCTTTTAATTGATGATCCTAAAATAAACTGGACTGGACTTCAAACTTGTAACAAAAACGTTCAATGATGGTGCTCAAAATACACCACTTCTAAGATCAAAACTGCAGCTAAATAATTCAAAGCTAACTTTTATTCCTTTCTCCAAATAATCGCTACAACCAATAACTTCAGCCACATCGATCGCGGTTGTCGTTTTGTCGGCTATCGCCCGATGTCGAACGTCGGCGCGCATCAAAGCAGTCGCCCCCACGGGCCGATGCGCCCGCGCCGATGACTCGGCAGTTAGTCCTGTCTTCTGCAGTGATGCTGGAAGAATTTTCCTTATGATCCGATGATATTTTGTTCGGACGGTGTTAATATCAGGTTTGGAGGCAATTTGTTTTGAATTTTCTACATTCCTGTGCTTTATTGTTGGTAATGATCCGTATAGTTTGTTGATGTCTATTGTTTATGTGTCAAATGCGTTATAACGTACCATTTTTTGTTAATAAAGACTTTGGTAGTTTCTTCAAATATTTTTTTGGAAACTGTATTGTTTACTATAGAACAGTAAGAAAGATCATTTTCACCTACACAGTTTCAGAACTACAAACTTCTGCATTTTAATCAATTTAGGAATACGATTTTTGCTATAAGATATAAGAATAGGATAAATCACAGTATCTAAGTTATAGAACTGCTTACGATTGCCTATTAATCTTAAGATCTTCTACACTTCTACAGCATTAAACATCAAATACAACATAGTTACACTATCTCATGTTACATATAAAACCCTTTACAATCCGACAAGGTCGCACAACAATTAAAAGTACTTACCTGATGCGTCACATCCCATCGGATATCCTATCACAATAATCACCAACTTCCTACCGTTAGAAAAATGTCTTCTAATTCCAAAATTGCAGCGTTATATCAAAATGACCTATCTTCTAATTCAGGACCTTCAAATTTGAAATCTGAAAAGAAAGTGCGAAGGTTGGTTTTTGAAGCTCACGTTTTGTAATGCATCTTTTGATTGAAGGCGGTGCAATATGTGGTGAAAAAAACGTAACCTCTCATTATTTGTAATCTCCAAAACAACATGGGAGCGGGTTGAGCTTGAGAGTCGATTTCCGTTCCTTTGTGTCTCTGCGGATTGCAGTTCAAAGGATTGCCCCGAATTTCGTATAAGTATTTACTGAAAACTGTTGAAAAATAAAACGGTTGCTCCATTATATAACATTATACACATTAAATATACGTAATATTATCTACCTGGTTGGTCTAGTAGTGGAAAAGCGCGAATGTTGCGCACGAGGTCTTGAGTTTGATTTCCAAGTTGTGTCGAAATCACTTGGTGGATTTTAAGAAACTCACACAAACAAGTCCGTAGTCTGAAAGTTAGTGATGATACACTGTCTCGGAGAGCATGCAAATACTTATCGGAAAATCATATCTTACCTTCGATTCTACTCATTATCTAGTGTAATTGAGAAATCTGCTCCTGTATAAATTGTTATTTCCCTGAATGGATATAAACAGATTACGTAAAATTCGAACAATTTCATAACGTTGTGCTCCATTTCAAATATACCTATAACTTACCCACTTTACGCAGGCTACGTAGAAAATACAAGAACTGTGAATCACGAACATTGCAGAATCTAGGAAATAAATGAACTAGGTAAACCAGGCTTGCTGAATAACAATATAAATCCTATAGTAAAAGAACAGACTTCTTATCGGACCACGCATAGTCTAGGGTTCCGTAGTGCACTTTGATTAACAACTAGGTATAGATCTGTCACTGTTAAAACATACATGACCGTGATATTATCCTTTAATCACATCTACAGAAAAATGGCTACTTTTACGACCTTTATTTGTGCTAAAAATCCTCCTTTAACCTAACAAAATTAGACCTATTTAACTAGTATCTACGATCTATTATAGACAATCACGGTGAAAATAGTTCTATAAGTTCCATGTTTACTACGGAACCCTATAAACTGGTATAAATCCGCCATTTTATATTTGAACGCACGTGCAACTGCGCGGTGTAGACTTTCAGCAAGGAACGGGATCCGCCTCTTTTGGGAAAAAACTGGCGGTAACGAAACACCGCCGACGGGGCGTGGGATATGGTACGCACATGTTTTTAGGGCAAATATGTATATGTACGGTTATGTGGTAATAAAGTCAAGATAGGCCTATGTGATTTTACTTAAGGATAAAAATATAATAAACTAGCCGTTTTCCCGCGGTTTCTCTCGCGTCCCGTGGGAATTACTTCCCGTACCCGGATAAAATATAACCTATGTCGTGGATAATGTAGCTTTCGAATGATGAAAGAACTTTTAAGATCGGTTCATTAATTCCAGAAATTACCACCTATAAAGCGTCCGATACTTAGCAATTCTTATCCGTCAATACCAAAATAAACAATCCGAACAAAGCCTTCATTTCCATCGCACCAAACAAACAATTTGAACATCTGATTGTAGTATTAAATTAATCGTAATACAAATTAACCGGTCCATTGTGAGCCGACTAGCACAACCGCACACATAATTACATTAATCGCTGTTAACTCATAAAAGTACACATGACGACAAAAAGTTTTGCGACTATTGATATTACAACAATATCACGCTTTTGGAACCTAGCCGACGTAACGAGAGCTGCCGCGCTACTCTCTGTCTGAACAAAATAGGACGAGTGAGGGGTGTAAGGACCAAACATTAGAGGTCAGGATAAAATGGCTGCATCATAAAGAGCTATCGTGAACTATACACTTGTAAAACACGCTTTGTTAGACGGCGCCTGTCATTGTATACAGACAATACAACTTGTAAGAAATGTTTTTTAGGAATCCTCCATTCATGAAACTATTAGATGGTACGGTTTTGTAAAATCTGTGATAATAATGTAACCTGTTGCGTCGCTTTATCGAATGAATTGAAAGTGAATTCAATTCATTGGAATTCATAGTATTGTGGCCGCAAGTTTCCGTAACTCATCCCTTTCTTATATTTGTGTTTGTTTACGTAATTTGTTTTTGTTTTCGTGATAAAACAAAAATGTTTGCTTGGAATTTTGTCTTGAAAGAGTCTGTGTAGTTATTAACTGAAAGTTTTCATCCAGTGAAGATCATGTTTTTCATCGTCTCATTCCTTGTTAAATATTTACGTTCTAATCTTTGTGAGTACTTGAGCTATTCGACAAAAATATTTAGCCTGGTCAGTCGTTATTCTGCACATTAATAAGAATTATGCAAAACTTTGAGAAAATCAAACGAATATTTAAAATAAAACCGTAAATTCAGTGTGGAACTCATTGAAAATATAATAAGTAATCCTAATGAAAGCATAGTATCCCCATTAATTAATTCTATGATCGTGTCAAATCCGACACAGTATTTGTATAGTATGCTCCTCTAATGCGTACCAAATCAACTCGTTATTATCTATTGAGTTTTGTACTGCTTTATTGATTTATACTAAATATCATTTCTGGAAATGGGATCATATTGTGCTAAAATACTTCATGTTGTGTATATTATTAAAATAATTCTTTATTTTCACCATTTTTTTAGCACAGATACAATTCAATTCAATTATTTTTTATTTTCAACCTAAATACCAATTTTTTACTCTGTTCTAAGAAAAACATAGTTTCAAAATATAAACAAAATGTTTTCTACACCACATAGCTATACTCTAAACATCAAATTCGTTATTAAAACTACTCAGCTCCTCTCGCATATTTACTCAGAGTATACATATCACAACATTACATGAAGGCACAGCTGTATATCATGCGCCTGTGTGCGTCGCGTGCGCATGCATGTGTTAGTGTGTATACACGCATGCGCGGTAAGGAAGCTGCGCGTGAGATTTGCTGGGTAAGCAGCTGCGGCGGCCAGGTGTGCGCTCCCCTGCCACGGAGTACCCCCCACCCCAACGCTCGGTACAATCGAGAACAGTGCGCTGAGATTTGTTATGAGAGAATTTTCGAGATTGTGTGATTTTGATTGACGCTAGTATTTGGTAGCTATTTTTCTTTGGAATGGAACTGTAAATGATTTTTATTTATATAATTAAAACTGTTCATGAAACGCTGTAGTGCTACAGAGTCTAACAAAAAATGTTCTAGTAATATTACGAATACGATACATGAGATACAAACAAACCACTTTTCTACTAATTTGGATTTTTTGCAGGACCTGCCGTGTATGTATCTTATAAAAACATGTATTCACTATACATTATAATATGTAACTAAAAATTATAACTAAAATCTCCAAAAAAATATTCATAACATTCAACAGCTTTGATTCCGACTGTACAATGCTACCCCATCAAAATCTGTGAATGCTTGCACAAACCCGCTTCCATGACACAAACAATCCATCAAGTATCGCATTTATTTAAACCGGTGTACTTGAAGAACATTACCGTACTTTATGTTTAGCCCCCATGGGACCATTCCCTGCGAGTAATTATCCTACATGTTTTTATATCTGATTTTTAGTGGATTATTATTTACGGTTTCGACCAAAGCGGTAATGTTTAGGAATTACTAATACACATTTGAATGGAAGCGAAATAAATTGGTATTTTTGCGAGATTGCTTCTCGATTTTCTCTCATCGAGTTTCGATTAAAAATTAAACGATGTTTTATGAATGGCCGTGAGCTTTGAAATTGTTTTTGGTACTTTGTTTTTACTTATAATTATTTGTGATCAACTTATAATTATGTGATTTAAGACTATTTAGCTGTTCATACTATGTTGCATGTTTGCTGCTTGCTACTGGCAAGCTCTATAAAAGATCAAGATCTATAAAATTAAATAATTATGGTCAAAAAAATTCTAATGTTATGTTTGCCTCAAGAAAATCTTAGTTTAGTTCGCTCATTTGTTGGCACACTTCGTATGAGTTATGAACTGAATAAAACAAATGACCTAATTATTTATCAGGGAGGTGGTAAATAATACTGAACCCATAGTTTTAATGACCAAAAACTAGATAACCATTCTAGTCCAAACTTCCAGATTATAATAATTTACTTCTTAGATTATAATGATTATGATAAGTATCATTTTAAATTATTTGAGTTCCATCCTGTGCCTCCACTGAAACCGTTTAGTAAAATCCTAAAAGATCTTCAATCGGAAACTGTATCAACATTTATCGAATTACCACCTAAAACCTAGATACAAATTATATCTATCTCCAAACGACAGTTACTTTTAAATGAGAATTTCTAAAAAGATTTGCTAGTATACAATGGAGTCGTGTCGGCTGCGCGTGAGTCGCTTTCCATCCCCTCCATCCCAACGGACAATGGTCAGTTGGGTGTCCATAATGTCTGTGGAGCTAAGAGTTATGTTTATACAGGGAGAAATTAACAACATGCCACAAAATGATCGTAAACAAGCCCTGACTTTACATGTTTAGAGTATTGTTTACAGTGCTTGTAATTTACCGGTTTTATTCAGGTATTTGTGAGTAAGTTTCAGATGAATGGGTAAATTCATCTGAAACTTTTACCGGGTGTAATATGTATACACAGGAATAGTAGAAGTAAAAATCAGGTAAACTAAAACTAAGGACTTTTACTCGGCCAGACAGACTAGACATTTAAAATCTTAAAATTTGACCGAAACTTCTAGAACTTTTATCTTGTTTCCCGATTTCCTACTTAGTATAAATGTACTGTTTTGTCAGTTGACCACACAATACTTCAAACTGTTCCTATTGACTTCACCAGAACATGCTGCTACTGCTGATTTCAATTCATCTCATTTTTCTTTTCTAGAAAGATCAACAAGTTTATCAAGACCTATAACCAAAAGCCTTCCTCGAAGGGCTGTATAATGAAACTGCACATTACAGTCGCATTATAATCGTAATTATCGGAAAAGTGCGGAGTGGTCACGTGGTCAGCCCTAATTTGCCGATCGATTAGGAACGTGCGATAGTCGACGCTCGGCGGTCACACATGCTTGTCACCGCACTCACCATCAAGATCCATTTAGATGGTACGACACGATTTGGGAATACGATCCGATTTTGCAGCTTTTTCAACAGGAATTAATAATGATTTGAACTGAAATATATTACATAAGAGTAGGTAAAAGAGCAGCTGTTATTTTTTGACGACTTATCACAAATTGAGTTTGTTATAGTTTTGTATAACGTCCAATGAATTGAGAAAGACCTCAGAATGTATCCCCTAGCTAATAGCCCTTTTCTGATACTAAAACACTAGGAAAAATAACAAAACATTTCATTTTAAATCTAGTGAATATCAAAATAATTTTAATATAATCTTAATACTTGTCCAAAGCCCGGTCCTTTACTTTTGAAAGACCCTCCAATGCAAATAAAATCACGATGCAAAAATCGTAAGGTCTAAATTATCCCTTCCTGACCGTAAAGCACGGGCAGCTATGCGCGGGCGCACGGCGATTTGAGGGATTTCACGGCGCGCCGGCGGGTCACGGCGCGGGGTCACGCCCCGCTAATGTCACGCGCACCGCTTTCCATTAGTTCACGGAATGAAAGTACTAAACGAGGTGACATTATTTTTCTATTTTTGTGGTAGAGAGGTAGATGTACCTACTTGTAGGTAGGTAAGTAAGTTGGTGGATACAGGGGCCACTGGTAGAAACTGAGAAATTATATTTAGAAGGGAAGGAAAGCTGATATTTTTCATCGTATTTGAGATTTAACTGAAATTAATGACTGTCACAAACGCTGGTCTCAGCTGCATCAGGTTAGACTGGAAGCCGACCCCAGTGTAGTTAGGAAAAGGCTAGGCAGATGACTCAAATTAGTCACGTTTAATTTTAGCTATTGAATGATTTCTTTCAGATTTCTGACATTGTGTTTTTCAGAGACAGGACGATAGGGATTATAATCTTGTAGATACGTATTGTTTACGACAACTTATAGTAACCACGGCTAACTTGAACACTGCTCTTAACATTGATTGATGTCCTCAACCGTATTTTGAAAAATTCAACTAATTTGTAGTTAAGTAAATAAAGAATTAATTATACCTTTCCTTTTATTCTTTCCATCCTGTTTAAACAGCTCCAAAAACTTCCGTCAAATATCCTACATCCTTGAAACCAGTACACCTGAAATATTTAATTACCTGTACCACATAACGAGCAGTATGACCAACCTATGATTCCGCCATATTGCCACAGATGAGCGAGCGAACGCGCCCGTGACTTCCGTTTCCGGCGGCGCGCCTGCGCAGCATCCGCGCGCCCAGTAGACCGTCGCGGCTGTCAATACTGTCAGTGAGTACAATAAGCTACTATTTATTTATAGTGATTAAATCCTTGAGCCTTTAAATATTTTGCTTAATAAGAAATATTGTCTCTTGCAAGGCCCACCGTCCACCAAAGCGAAGCGGAGTGGATATGTCCTAAACGACCCACAGAATTTCTCCACTCTCGATGATTCCACAATTGGTACGTTCATTGACAAGGTGGAGACGAGATTAAATAAGTTTAAATAATGAAATGGTTTGTAAATTTTTTTTTCTACATTTTTTTCCGCTCCGATTTGGTGGAGTCTGGGCCGTAGCCTTTCCATGAATCAACAAAATCAAAATCAAAATCAAAATCAAAATCAAAATCAAAATCAAAATCAAAATCAAAATCAAAATCAAATCAAATCAATCAAAATGTCAAACCCTTTTCTTTATTCGTCTGATACTAGAAATTTCTTATGAATTTGCATGAGGTGTGTGCCTTGCCTAGTGGTAGAAAATAATTAAATTTAACGAGATCTATCCAAGTATTATTAATTCAACTGGATTGAAAGATTGAAAACTTTGTTAGCATAGTACTTAGTATCCTGCATCCTCTTTTAGTAGCCCAATCCAGAAAACCGGCCAAGTGGGAGTTGGACTCGCGCACGAAGGGTTCCGTACCATTATCCATGTAAAATGAACGTATCTATTACTTACACTAGCAAAAATACAAACATTTTTCGGGCAGCAAAGAATAACTTTGTTTTTCATACAAACATATGAATAACAAAGTTATAATTTGCGGTTTCACACGTTTGTTGTATGTGGACCCCCCTTAATATTAATTTCTTTTTAATTTTTAGTATTTGTTGTTATAGCGGCAACAGAAATACATCATTTGTGAAAATTTCAGCTTTCTAGCTATCACGGATTATGAGATACAGCCTGGAGACAGACAGACAACGAAGTCTTAGTAATAGGGTCCCATTTTACCCTTTTGGGTACGGAACCCTAAAAAAGGTAACCAATTGCTTGCAGATTTCAACATAGAATCAAAAATATACCCCGACACATAATTAGAGACATCTTGCATTAGATCAATTACCAACTTGCGCACAAACATAACAAGCCACACAAATTGCATACGTCTTGCAACTCAACTAGATGCATACAAAAACAATGGTTACGTAAAATGCATCATGTCACAGCCGTGCGTCACGCATGCAACCGTCTCGTCATCGTCACGTGTCGGAAGCGCGCCCATTAGCCCGTCCGCGCTGAAGCATCCGGCACGATGGTAAAACTAAGTTGTGCTGTATTTTAGTTCTGAGGAATAGGTTGTATATGACCTGTGATAACACAGGTGGAGGAATCTTAAAAGAGCCCCTGAGGAATGAAGATTAAAGTCTACGATGATAGTTGGCCCTTTGAAAATTGACAGAATGGTTCAGCCTGGTGATACCAGATCAAACTATCAGCCGATAAAATGTTTGCAGTCATTCGCTATGATGAAGAAGTGTCCATTAATTCCCTTTGCATAAAATTATTTCCGCCTATGCTGAGGAAGTCTTCTTGGTAGAACCGTGAAAATAAGACAAACCATGATATTACGATTTGAGGTTCTCTCTGCATCCCATACCAGAAATTTGGATACTTATGCAGTTCTGAATGATGATTATTCGTTATTAAACAATTTGTCTCTTATCGATGAAGGTATTATAGAAGTCCAGGTGGCAAGTGTACACCAAAATGTGAGTAAGAAGCCAACATTTCTCCGATATCTTAATGGCCCTGCCAATCTTTTACTTTTGTTTTCTTTCCATTTTTTTTCTATTCAAATCAACTTCACAAGTCCATCTAATAAATCAAACACCAACGGAAGCATCTAATCTATCAACTAAAAAAAGAACTTCTAACCACATGGAAACACCACAGTAGTAAAAGGATCTCCCTGGTCAGATAGATCGCCTTACTATCGGTAGGTCACGGCGCGCGCGCCGCATCCGAGATGAGACGAGCATCCTGCGCCTGCGCGGTTGCACGCGCTGTTGAGCGCGACGGGGAGATCGGCCTAACTAATACTGTTACGTGGTTTATTGTCGCTAATATTATGTATGGTTAAAGGTGATCAATTTATTGTTGTCAGTGTTCACGCACGAAGGTTTGTAGACTCAGCTAAATCGAATAGATTGTATTTTGTATGTTAGTCAATCAATTTAAAGAGTTTCGACTACATAGATCTGAATTTTACCATATTATTATTTTTTATTTGCTGATAAGAGCGCCTTTATATGTGAAAAGAAAAACCAATTATACATCACATTGATCAAACCTGTCTCAGGTTTGATCAATGTGAATCTGCATATTTTAAATAAAAAATTACCCTTATATTTGAATAAAAAAATTACCTACATATTCTAATAATTAACATAGTTTTTAACATTAACTATTGCGTGTTCCACTTTACCCGATGTTCCTCAAGCACTGCGCATCGGTATAATATTACGGCTAGCGGCCGGACATCGCGCGCACTGCGCAATCTCGCTCGCATCCAATAATTTATTATTTCCACATAGGATATTACACTCACAATACATAACACATATTTACATGTATACATGTATGTAACATACATAGCTAGATCATTGTCACACTGCGAGCGCCAAATTATGATAGGCTAANTCAAATCAATCAAAATGTCAAACCCTTTTCTTTATTCGTCTGATACTAGAAATTTCTTATGAATTTGCATGAGGTGTGTGCCTTGCCTAGTGGTAGAAAATAATTAAATTTAACGAGATCTATCCAAGTATTATTAATTCAACTGGATTGAAAGATTGAAAACTTTGTTAGCATAGTACTTAGTATCCTGCATCCTCTTTTAGTAGCCCAATCCAGAAAACCGGCCAAGTGGGAGTTGGACTCGCGCACGAAGGGTTCCGTACCATTATCCATGTAAAATGAACGTATCTATTACTTACACTAGCAAAAATACAAACATTTTTCGGGCAGCAAAGAATAACTTTGTTTTTCATACAAACATATGAATAACAAAGTTATAATTTGCGGTTTCACACGTTTGTTGTATGTGGACCCCCCTTAATATTAATTTCTTTTTAATTTTTAGTATTTGTTGTTATAGCGGCAACAGAAATACATCATTTGTGAAAATTTCAGCTTTCTAGCTATCACGGATTATGAGATACAGCCTGGAGACAGACAGACAACGAAGTCTTAGTAATAGGGTCCCATTTTACCCTTTTGGGTACGGAACCCTAAAAAAGGTAACCAATTGCTTGCAGATTTCAACATAGAATCAAAAATATACCCCGACACATAATTAGAGACATCTTGCATTAGATCAATTACCAACTTGCGCACAAACATAACAAGCCACACAAATTGCATACGTCTTGCAACTCAACTAGATGCATACAAAAACAATGGTTACGTAAAATGCATCATGTCACAGCCGTGCGTCACGCATGCAACCGTCTCGTCATCGTCACGTGTCGGAAGCGCGCCCATTAGCCCGTCCGCGCTGAAGCATCCGGCACGATGGTAAAACTAAGTTGTGCTGTATTTTAGTTCTGAGGAATAGGTTGTATATGACCTGTGATAACACAGGTGGAGGAATCTTAAAAGAGCCCCTGAGGAATGAAGATTAAAGTCTACGATGATAGTTGGCCCTTTGAAAATTGACAGAATGGTTCAGCCTGGTGATACCAGATCAAACTATCAGCCGATAAAATGTTTGCAGTCATTCGCTATGATGAAGAAGTGTCCATTAATTCCCTTTGCATAAAATTATTTCCGCCTATGCTGAGGAAGTCTTCTTGGTAGAACCGTGAAAATAAGACAAACCATGATATTACGATTTGAGGTTCTCTCTGCATCCCATACCAGAAATTTGGATACTTATGCAGTTCTGAATGATGATTATTCGTTATTAAACAATTTGTCTCTTATCGATGAAGGTATTATAGAAGTCCAGGTGGCAAGTGTACACCAAAATGTGAGTAAGAAGCCAACATTTCTCCGATATCTTAATGGCCCTGCCAATCTTTTACTTTTGTTTTCTTTCCATTTTTTTTCTATTCAAATCAACTTCACAAGTCCATCTAATAAATCAAACACCAACGGAAGCATCTAATCTATCAACTAAAAAAAGAACTTCTAACCACATGGAAACACCACAGTAGTAAAAGGATCTCCCTGGTCAGATAGATCGCCTTACTATCGGTAGGTCACGGCGCGCGCGCCGCATCCGAGATGAGACGAGCATCCTGCGCCTGCGCGGTTGCACGCGCTGTTGAGCGCGACGGGGAGATCGGCCTAACTAATACTGTTACGTGGTTTATTGTCGCTAATATTATGTATGGTTAAAGGTGATCAATTTATTGTTGTCAGTGTTCACGCACGAAGGTTTGTAGACTCAGCTAAATCGAATAGATTGTATTTTGTATGTTAGTCAATCAATTTAAAGAGTTTCGACTACATAGATCTGAATTTTACCATATTATTATTTTTTATTTGCTGATAAGAGCGCCTTTATATGTGAAAAGAAAAACCAATTATACATCACATTGATCAAACCTGTCTCAGGTTTGATCAATGTGAATCTGCATATTTTAAATAAAAAATTACCCTTATATTTGAATAAAAAAATTACCTACATATTCTAATAATTAACATAGTTTTTAACATTAACTATTGCGTGTTCCACTTTACCCGATGTTCCTCAAGCACTGCGCATCGGTATAATATTACGGCTAGCGGCCGGACATCGCGCGCACTGCGCAATCTCGCTCGCATCCAATAATTTATTATTTCCACATAGGATATTACACTCACAATACATAACACATATTTACATGTATACATGTATGTAACATACATAGCTAGATCATTGTCACACTGCGAGCGCCAAATTATGATAGGCTAATTTTCATGTCACATGTAAGCTGGCCGTTTCCCTCGCTTTCACCCAAACTCTGAGAGCAAATGTATAAAAACTTTTTGGAGATTTTTCTACATACTCGTATGTCACTCAATAAATACCGCCAATGTGTTTAGTACATTCTTTTCAGTCTCAGGGTATTTCGATAACCAAGTATTAAGAAAATATTCAAGATTTGAGTTTAAATATATCGTTTCCCCTCACTGAAAACAAAAACAGAAAGCTTTACAAGTTATGTGACATCTTCAAAATGCAGCAAAATTTTAGGTAAGAGTAAATTTTTATACTAAGCCATAGACGACATTAGTTCCTATTGCAACACGTTGCATCATCATTGAGTATGGATCATAAACTGACTATGTTTAGACCTTAACTTCAGATACCAATATGACGGTATGGGGGTGAGCTGTCTAGACCTACGGAATATTTTTTTTTAACCAACAGAAATCAGTAAGTATTTCATAGTTATCATCATTGGCTATATCTTAACCGAGTACGGAAAGAAGTTCCTTTAAAAAAGCCAGCCAGAGACAGCTAGATTACCAATAAACTCAAATTAGTATCATTGATGTCTTTCACAAAACCGTTCCATAACTCTAAGAAGACTTAAAAAGCTCGTCCTAAGAAGCGTAAAGACGCTTTTAACATACTGTGCTTAATCCCCATAACTTAAACTTAATACTAACTTAAGTTACCTGACAAAATATGCAACACAAATAAAGTGGCACAATGATAAACATTAGCATACGTCAATAGTTCAATACTATATCGTTTATGTTAATATGGATAAGCACGTGCGTCTTACTAGCGGTACAACAAAGTAAAAATTTACACATTAATGACACATCCCAATAGATATGCAAAATTTTATATCGTTTTTTATTTATCTGTATCATCGCGCTATAATAGCGGTCGATGACCTCTTGTATGATCAACAACAATGGTGCAAAAGTGAATGCTAACATTATCTTTTGTTATTCAATAAGCAGTTTCTGTGAAGTGTTTGGACATTGTAAATCGATGTCTTTTTGATATTCAAATTAGTTTTCAATCGATTAGGTGGTGTTATAGCGTTTGTATTTCTTTGATGCAAGGGTATCTATTACCTTGGCTACTGCTTGTAATACATTGTTATGATACCTTTCGACACCTAAATTCTTTCTGTAATCTTTTGAATAGGAATTTTAAAACTCCTTTGTACTAACACATAAGGTTAATTAACAACCACACATGTTAACCCACTTTCAGCTCAAAACATATAAGTCCGATTAAGAAATTATTTACATTAAGATGCTATCTCGACAATCAACAAAACACATCGATATCTCCACACTTAATTAAAACACAAAGCGATCGCAATCGAATTGAACACCGTTTCAAAAGGTCACTGACCTTATTAGCGAAACACTAGCGTTCGCGATTGTACACTGTGTTCTTTTCATAGTGTTGTTCGTAGCTTTGAACGTAATGTTTGGTGACATTGCTTTATAGTTCTCTATTCAGACTGTTAAGTTAATTTATGATGACTTTGAAAAAGTTTATGATGTAAAATCAATCAAAATATCATTCGTTTCTTAGTATATCTCATGTTGTGACATGCCTTTCTCAATATTTTATAGATCTGAAAAGACAACAGTATTGGCCGTTTATGCAATGATTACCTTTATTTTAAAAACAAGCTGTTTCCCGCGGTTTGACTCATGTCCTAGGAGAAATCCTTCCCGTACCCGGAATAAAAATATAGCCCATGATACTCGAGCATAGGCTAGCTACTCAACAGTGAAAGCATTCAAATCAGTTCAGTAATTTTGAAGCCTTTAGAGTACAAACGAAACATATGATTCCTCTTAATTATTTGGTATAGATGAAAAAAAAAGATTCAGTTTTACAATAAAATAATATGACATTGGATTATTTGAAGTACCAGAAATAATGTTACGCCAACATTTCTTACTCTAAAAGTAGAATATTTCTTTTGCAAGCTCTGGCTAAGGTTTCGTTTTATCACGTGGGGAACAAAAGTTTTCAACTCAACGATTACATAATTGCAAACAATTTTATTCACAGTTTGAAGAAAATAGGACTTGACGTAACTTATGTAATATTTATTTTCGTACAGTTTTTATAAAAGTATAGGTATTGTTACCTAATAATAATGTTAGCTAACTGTTTGTCTGTTGGTTTAAACATGAAGCCTCAAGTTCACTGATAAGATAAACGTCGGTTTTCCTTAAACAACTGTTTACTGTGAATTTTCACGAAAAAAATTCAAGATTGTTTTAAGAAAAACGACATTTAAACTGTCAATGAACTTAGTACTAAAATAGATGTTTATACTTTAGTCTTGCCATTAATGATCATATTTCCAAAGCTTTTGAATTTATATTATATTTATTCTTTGCTTAATTTGTTATAATCATTTATACGTCAAATCTAACGCAAACATCTCTGTAAGCTTTATGAGAAAAATGTTGCTGTAAACTATACCTGGATTATTTTAATAAGAAATCAAAGCTAATAATAATTAGAGAAGCATTTGTCAAAAAACAGGCTTATTACTCGTAAAAACACAATGGTATTTTATTCATTTCTTCCAACAGTTACATTGTGAAAAGTTATTTCAAAATGTTTACGTAGAATTTTATATTTTGCAAGAGCAAAGGGTTCTTTTCTCACGTGGGGACGGAAAAGTTTCAGCCTGTTACATCATAACGTTCATAATGAACATTTTTAATAACAGTTTCGAGAAAATAGCTGTTGACGTAATTTATGTAATACTTATTTTTGGTTACAATTCAAAGTTTCAATTTTTTTCTAGATTGCGCAATGGTAGAGTTGTGACGTGCATTATTCATGAAATGGGCCTACGTAAGCTGCTAATGTCCACCTATAAATGTGCCTACCTAAATGTTATTTTAGTATTGCCTATTAGGACTTCTTCAGTAGGACTCAAATCTAAAACCCAAAGTATTACTTAGGTATCAAAACAACATCACAAGATTGTGTTAAAACCTAACAATGAATTTCTTTTCCTAACACAAAAAAGTTATGAATTTAATCTAAATGTAGAATTTTTATTTTGCAAGAGAAATATAAGGTTTCTCTTTGTCACGTGGGGCGTAAGTTTGGAACTCTTTTCGATTACATCATAACGAACAATTTTATTTAGGAGGAAGGAAATAGAATCTGTTGACATAACTTATGAAACATTTATTTCAATGAATTTGGGAAATACCTGACTATTTCATTTTATAACGGTAGGCATTTATTCAGAAGGTTGACGGTGATTTTAAGTGCTATATCATGTTATGCCTTTTTATTTTAGCTAGATTCTGCGTGGGGCTTTGCCCGCGCAAAACTAAAAATCGCGTTTTTTAACTTTCCCGGGCTTCTAGTCCTTCGGGCCGTGCGTTGATAGATCACTATGTGAGTCAGTCAGTCACCTTTGAGTTATATATTTAGGCTTTACAATAAAGAATCATGTTGGACAACCTGGTACATTCTACACATTTACTCCCTAAATTAAAGAATCAAAAATCGAAGGCAATAAATAGTGCCAACAACAAACCTAACACGACTTCGTCCCTCAAACAACACGTGCACACATTTCGCAACAAATCATAAATATATAAATAAGCTGCACGGCACCGAATTATTTCTGCCCTGAATAATTTTATACGCATTTTAAAATATCTTTAGAAAACGAACGTGGGATTTACGACGCTGAAACCCGTTCGAAGGGTGGTCTGCCCTTTTGGGCCCTCGAGACCCGTCAAGGGGTCCCGCGGATTCATTTTCTTCTATATTTTTTTCGTCTTGACAAACCCCAGCTGGTATAATACGACATGTTATAAATAAAATCGCGATTTTGACCCGTCACGCGGATAAGGGATGCTCTGCAGATTGGTGTACGTAAGCTCTATTTGCTATCGGTAAACTTTTGAAAGCACACTTAACTTCAAACTATTAAGACTCATTTTCCTATATCACGTTTTACATACAACGGTAAATATAACGTTGTGTGTGTACGCTATGATTCGACACAGGACGTCCTGTCTGTTTTGCACCAATTATTATTACACCGAACCGGAACACTATGAATATGTGATAAGTTCCGAGAAATAATTATAACGTTTTGAAACATTCACGAATAATAACAGTATTAGGAGCTATGTACCTAACTGCATGGAGCTACACTGAATAATATAGTGAAATACCCATAATATATGAAAGCCTCTTTTCATTTGGTGCTAAACATATTCCACGTTACAGTTTAGACTGAAACCACCAAAACATTTTAGTGGAAAATTTAATTTAGAATAATCAGGCTAATATGGTGATAAATTAATTTAAAAAAATCTTTTACGACTTCTATGAAATAAAAAGTGTGAGCCCACTAATTCGTCCTTTCGGGTTTTTGGAGAACACGTGAAATAGATACCTGCAACTACAATAGTTTTATTGGACAATTGACCACGTAACCCGGATTGTATTGTATATCATTACTTACGCATTAAACTTATACTTAGGGATATATTTTATATGAGGATAAAGTCAAAATATGTAAGTAGAGTATTTCTTCTTGATGGTCTAGAAACAAAAGTGCGAAGGTAAGGTAAATAGGCAAAACTGTATACTTTTCTTTTGACAAAACCCAAAAAAATATATTAAAATATATAATTAATAACGTCAAAACTAATTTAGTAATCCCTTCAATTAGTTGAACACAAAAAAATAAACTTGCAATTTCTAATTGTAGCATTGGAACCGCAACTGGCTAGTTCTTCCTGCGGCCCGTGGGAACGGGGGCCCGATGCACCCAGCCACGCACCCCACTTGTAAACCGACTTGGTAATGGGCCCCTGTGATGGTATGCTCAGAATAAGTGCGTGGTTGATTGCCATGTCTGCAGTTAAGGGTTGGTTTATTTTTTTTTGTTTTAGTTTTGTTAGTTTGATGTTTAATTGTAACACCTGTTCTTTTTTAAAATTGTTGGTTGGACAATTAATATTATTAAGGTTTCAGATTTTCACTGTGCGGAAAACCAAAATAAATACTTTATTCCGTACAAATGATATTGGAGTGGCACATCATGGCTGGGATTTTTCCTGTTTTTAAAATATTATTAAAATTTGCCATAGTGCATCGTTTTTAAGGCTTTGTGAACTTCATAGCCGATCGTATCGACGCGAAATTAGATTCTCACCAACCGCCAGAACAAGCAGGTTTTCGCCCAAGTTTCTCCACGACAGACCACCTGCAATCCCTTAACCAAATCATAGAAAAACATATGGAATTTCAGAAACCATTATACCTCGCCTTCGTGGACTATACAAAAGCTTTCGACAGCATAAGACATTCAGCTATATTTTCAGCCTTAAAAGATCAGGAAATAGAAGATACATATATTAATATTTTGAAAGTAATTTATAGCAATAGCACAGCCAATATAAAACTGGACTCAACAGGCACCAAATTCCAAATCAAAAAAGGAGTCAAGCAAGGTGACCCGCTTTCTCCAAAACTTTTCACCAGTACCCTCGAAGAAGTATTTAAGCAACTGGCAGACTCCTGGATGCTCAAAGGGATCCAAGTAGCCGGTAAAACACTCACCAACCTTCGCTTTGCAGACGATATTGTCCTATTCGCACCTTCGGCAGACCAGCTTCAGCAAATGCTGCAAGAACTGAGTACCGCTAGCCTTGCAGTCGGACTTAAGATGAATCGGTCAAAGACTAAAGTCATGACCAATAGCGCGGAACGTAAGGTCGAGGTAGATGGGCAAGAGATACAATATGTCGACGAATATATCTACTTGGGCCAGCTAGTTTCCTTCGAAAACAGGCAAGACAAAGAGATCGATCGACGAATCGAAAACGCCTGGAAGAGCTACTGGTCCATGAAGTCGCTCATGAAGGGTAACCTCCCTTTGTCACTTAAGCGAAAACTAGTCGACACGTGTATCCTGCCCGTCCTAACTTACGGCGCTCAGACTTGGTCTTTGACCGAGTCCCAGAAGTCGCGGCTAAAAGTGTGCCAAAGGAGCATGGAGCGCAGCCTGCTGAACGTGCGGCTTACTGACCGGATACGCAACACCATCATCCGGTCAAAGACCGGTATAGTAGATGTGGGCAAGAAGTCTGCAAAGTTGAAGTGGGAGTGGGCGGGTCATATTTGCCGGATGCACCAAGACAAGTGGGCTAAGATCACCACTCAGTGGATTCCTGGGGATGGTAGAAGGCTTAGAGGTAGACCTCGGAAGCGCTGGCGAGATGACTTGGTTAATTTTCTCGCTGACTGGCCACAGCATGCTTCAGAGAGAGAAGAATGGAAGACTTTGGGGGAGGCCTTTGCCCAGCAGTGGGACAGTAACAGGCTAATAAGAAAAAAAAAAAAAAAAAAAATGGATTTCAGATATAGCGACTAAATTAATCAAAAGATTTTCGCCTTTACCTACCTTTTTAAAAAACTTCTCCAAATCGTAAAAGTCTCATAACCACAACATACTAACGCAATATTACTAATTACCAACAAGGTAAAATGTAAATTAAATAAAAATGAAGCATAAATTACCGATAATAGAATCACATCAAAATTATACAAAACTTTTATTCATAACCCAACACGCCGAAGGTGTATGATAATTGGCTAGGAATGACGATCATTTACATACAATAACATTTATTTATATCATTTTACACAATATTTCGCAATCAAATTTAACTAAATTCGTCATCATACGCAAAAAAGTGAATCTAAAATACATAAACACTAATAGAGCACTACGTTTCGTTACCAACACAGTTTCAAATAACAAATCGTTCAACTGTGAAATGAAATCTAACGAAACTAACGACAGCGCAACGTTGTGCAACTTTCGTTATAAATTTACGAACGTCACGTTTCGTAACGTAATAACGAATCGAACGGGCTATCTAATCGTAACGGCTGAATAAAGAACTTCCGATTGAGGAAGCCGTAGGCTGGTACGTAGAAGTTCTTTCAGAGAAATCGTTTTTTTCTGAATTTTTAACTCTTATTCAGTAGATTGGCTTGGATGATTTTGGTAATACTTTAATTTTCAAAGGTATTATGCGTGTGATTTCAACATCCGAGAAATTTTAATGTTCTGACATTACTTGCTATTAAGTTTGGAGAATCTTTCATATAAATATGTAAATAGCTTTTCTTTATGAAAAGTACGCTAATTAATTCAGTCTTGTGAAAAAAACACGGAACTTGAAAGCTTGTATATTTTAATTCTCATCAATAATCCATAGGCCATGTGTGAAAAAACATAATTTTAGTATTTACATTTTTA
>NWSH02000505.1:5023285-5040317 GCA_002382865.2 Heliothis virescens
TTAAAAAAAAACATGATAGAACATGATAGAATAGGTAGGTATTTATTTCTAGTAAAAAATCGCGCGGTTGCTGATCAAAAACCAGTACACCGTCCGTTCGTCACTACGGCACACCCGCGACTGTATCATACTAAGAACATACCAAGTTCCGAGCGCGTAGGTATAGCTCGCGCGTCGTCCGTTTATATGAAGTTAAACTACTGTATGTAATATTATTACCGTGACAAAGGCTAATTGCCAACGTCGCGACTCCAAACACATTACACACGATTTTTCATTATTCTTTATTTATTCTGGACAAGAAACAGTTCGGGTAATCGAAGCTATTAGAGGACTGTAGATGTACCTCTTCTAGATGTTCTACGATTCATTTGTGAGTAGTGAAGGATGAGGCAAATTAGTTTTTTTGTTGATCGATTTCAGTTCTCGTTAATTTTAATTAGGTTATTCTATATCGGTGTAAAAAGTGCGTGCTTAATGATGTAAGTACGTGCGTAAAGCAAAAAAATAAGGCCATATCGATAAACTGTTTAAACAAATCACTTAAGCTAATGTCTTTACACCGTAATAACTAAACAAGAAAATACCACTTAGGCACAAGTCACTAGCAAAAAAGACAAAACATTCTATAAACGTCTAGACAAACAATAAACAAACAATAGCACTTCCAGCGGATCTATACAATTGTTAACAAAATCAGGTAGCGCCGGCCGTCTACAGTTATTAAGATGGTAATTTAAAATAGACCCTTGTTTTAATTGAGTTATACACACAACTACGCCTATTATACTTTGTTATGTTTCAACGCATAACACATATATTTTATGACTGTAAATTAATTGGTATAATAAATGTTAGATATGAATTATATTACGCGCTAATTGCTTGGTCATTCAACATTTAATAAGTTATAGGGATCATGGGATTGGTGGCCATAAAAATATAAATCAATTACTGCTAATCCCTGATTAAAGTAAATTAAACAAATTGTTATAGACTTTTTACAATCTGTAGGTGTTGATAGACTGTCGGATTTAAATAAATCTCATAGAACTTGGACCTCGCATCTATGAATTTCATTACGATTTATATTGTAGAAGCAATTTTATCTATTGTGTGTATGTATTATAAATTCACGTTTGAAATAAATACATAAGACGACCTTTAGTCAGCTATAAAAGCCAGCAAATTTTAATTAAAATGGACCTTCGTGTCAATTAAATCGATAAGTTTTTACAGTAAAGTTCATAAGCAGCAAAAATGTTTTGTAGCTATGCTCAAAAGTATTACAAACGATCAGAAATAGAACAAAGTAATTTTATCGAAAACAAATAATGCGAACGTACTGTATCAACTACATATAATCTGTGACATTCTACATGATTATATGTCAAGTGAAACAATAAGTTCTCACGGGTTAATGAACGTGAATTTTGGACATGTGCGTAATAATTTAATGATATTCAGACACATTGTACACGTGAAAGTAAATAATTCCCACACTCCTGTGTAAGAAACTAATCATTTTATTAAATGAAACGTGTAGTTGGGAAACGTGAGCGCCATTTTTCCACGCGTTCCAATTTCAATTATTTTCGAATTGCTTGTTTAATGCGTTCTTTTTTCAATTTAGTTCGATGAAATTAAACCTTTTTTTTTAATCCGTTTATAGAAAGGTGATTGCGAAAAAATTGCAGCTGGAATTGCCAGTGACATGGTATGCTTGTACCTGTCACAGGATCGAGAGGCGTTGAAGCTGACGCTCAAGAGGATGTTCTGAACCGTTTAGTGCGCGGTCAATTCCAGCTAGACTGACGACTCAAAAGATCTCGGATGAAGAGTGGGTCTAGGTCCATGCCAAAATTTTTGTAGCTACCAGCTTTCGCGCACCATGACTTTCGTTACATAATATAATAGCGTCTGCTTCCTCAAATGGACCTCTACAGTAACTGGAATATTTTATCCAAGTAAAGTCGCAGTACACAGTAGACTAAAATAGCAAAACAAATTCAGAGCTTCAAGAATGAATCATGTCACAAGTTTTGTTCACCCCATAAAGGAAACCGGCGCCAATAAAACCGCAAAAGAAAATTAAAAAGCAACGAAAATTTCTCAAAGGCAAGTGAATTTCAGGGCAACTGTGACGTCGTTAATAAGTCAAATATGAAATATTGGTCGATATTCGAATGGCGATGAGTGGCGACCTCGCTTCCGAATACCATCACAGTGTCGACCACAGCAGAAACAAAAAGGTACACGCCGCCGGCGCGCTTCCGATTGCACTGCCAACGCTGAAAAATTACATGAACAACCCCCAACAAGGCGGGTTAATATATTACGAGCGCTCACTGCACTCGGTAGGGTTTTACCTGATGTTCTTTTTGCGAAATTCTAATTTTATCGACTGTGTTCCCCGTTTGGTCTATCTAGCCTTTGAGTAGTACTGCATATATCTAGCTATAATAGCTATATCTGTACTTCATTGGTTTTTACTTTATTCGTAATATTAAGTCAATATATTTTGGTTTGCCACCAAATAGGATATTAGAAAATCAAACGGTATTACGAATTTGATTGACAGTTAACGCTCTACTAACAATAGTACATTCCGTGTATTTCAAAACATGAAAAGTTTCACAACGGTGAGCGAAAAGTTAACACCATTTTTTGCGAGAATTTGATACATTTTAATTATTGATGTACTTTATAATGTTGTCAAATCAGGTTGAGACGTCCGACATAATGGATGATGATAGCCCGCAAAACCCCGCTGCAATTTTTCAATGAGCGTTAATGTTTGTGTCCGAAGCGTCCTAATGAGTTTGTGCACCACAAATCTTCTGTAAATGGGTGCACTGATTTTTTTAAGTAATCACGACACACCTTGGGTCGTCCTTCAGCCTTCCGAGAAGAGAGCATGACTGTGAAAAAAACTCGACAATTAGGTACAACTTTGTTGTCGTAAATGTTTCAACGTTCGGGGAATGGTAGGGCGACTTTCTTTTGTTTCGCACGCATCTCTCCCGGAGCGAGCCAAATCGCGGCTACGACTTGTTACCCAGCGGGCACATGTTTTGACAATATACTTCAACACTACCTTTTTTGTGGAACACAAAGTTTTCTAGTAAAGTGACGAACCCTTGCTCCTGTACATTCGAAACAATCACGTCTTCATAGTAAATAATATTAGCGATAAGTACTATCGAACATACAACAATATCAGGCCCATACAATGTAACACGTGTGTAAATACTAAAGACTAATGCCCACGGTAAAATATTTAACAGTCAGCTATAACAACTGGTTATTTTAATGTCTTCCAATTACAGTGTTCAGTCGGTTAACGATTTCGCTGGGCATTAACTATTCCAATTTTATGTTTTAGCTGGACGAAACGCGAAATTCTTAATATTTAAGGGTCAGAAATGCTCGCAATAATAGTGATGTGATATATTGCGAACCAATTATAAAATGTTTATGAGTACAGGACATGTGCAATAATGTTGCGACAAAAGAATCAATTTGTACTCAATTTTATAAAAATCGTGATTGGAGTTTGTGATTAGTTTTCACTTACTCATAGAACAAAAATGGCTTTAGTTTCATAATAAGAATATCATAAAAAAATTCTAAGTCATAAGATCCAAATAATAATATCTAACTACTAATCCCCTTTAAGCACAAGTTATCAAGTGATATATTCAATGAGAGCGTCACACACCGAGTTCCCGTTGGCGCACTTTCGTCCAGCTTGGTGACTTACGAATTTTATTATCTATGGCTTAAAATGATATATGACCGCTCTTAACTGGGGAATCATAAAATATTTTCTGTTTGTGAAATATTTCTGAAGCAATAAAGCAATAATTCACTACGGGACTACGGGGAAGACGACGGCCTTTATTTGCTGTCATAAATGTTCTGTTTATGGTGTACTTTTTTGCTGGCTGTACTGACGGACCCAGGGATGCACATAAACCTCGGCTTTATCATTACGTACCTGTCCTCAGGTCCAACACTTAAAACGTGTGTCTCAAGAAAGCTATTGCTTTAATTTCAAATGTTTTATAGTATTCAATGTCAATATTTCCAACTGTGGGGTTATACAACTTGAAATTTATGTACGCTCACGCTCGGCGAGGTTCGCGTCCTTACGTGGGACAAAGCTATTAATCGGTAACTAAATGCAGTAGTGCGGGATAACTCTAACACTTATGACGTGTTGGTTTTGATTTGAGCCCAACACGTAGGCGATTGTTGTTAACCTATTCAGAGATCACGACGACACGAACGTTGAAACACCATCAAACTCTTCCAATAGCTGAACAATTAGTATCAAAACACTTCTTTGGTCTTTCATAAAATTGTATTTTCTTAACATCATAATAAATCATAAAATGAATAAATAGTGTAATTCCTGAACTGTCTGCGACTCATAAATAAGGGTATGTTTAGACTTCTAAACATGTACGATAAGTTCAATAACCCCAATATTTATTCTAGTAAACACGTACAGCCTTTTTAGAAAGAAACCTCCTGGCATGAAGCATACCGAACCCCTTGCAGCCGCTTTAATTGGTACACTCATTGATCATAGCAGATCATTCGTTCTCGTCAACTAAATCAGAACTGACATGGAGGCGTCAATTCGTGCGTCGGCGTTTCACACGAGTGTGAAACTTAGGAAGTGTCGACGGGGGGCTCCATTAGTCAGCGTGATTAGTTCTCGAGAGCGTTAATGTTTCAATGAGATGAATAATCGCCGGCAACAGTGACAAATGCGCTTCGGTCTTTGCGCGCACGCACCTGACTCCCCCCACAAACGCGCCGCGCCATCACTCAGCATCACCATGTTATACGTACCAGATGAAGAGATTTATATTTATTAATGTTAGTGCCCCCAACGTTTTTGTTATTTTATGGACTCACTCGAAATGAGTTTCATTAGCTCACACTACACCTTACTTATACGAGACGCATAAAATAAACTTCACTCAAAAATGACTCTCCATCAGAATAGGCGATAAGTGTGAAAGCAAAAGTGAAATAAACGTAGGTCCGAGATTTTTATTAGGTTTTATGGTCACAATGTGTATTGATAAATGACTCGACTTACGTATTCTGAGTCAAGGGTTAAAGTCGGCTGCGATCTAGTGTCGGGATCTTTTTCGAATTCTCGCATCGTTTTTTATCGAAGTGTGGCGTGGTATCGATGTGTGTCACTTTACTATGATTTAACATTGATTGGGTCCTTTGAGATGAGCCGACTGTGCGTCAACGAGATTTACAGCTGAGGCGATAGCTACCGTCGGTGTTATTGCGCTAAAATATTCGTATGAAGCTCTTGAATGATATACAGTTTCCGAGAAGCCAAGACGTTAAGACCTTGCAAAAGAAATTATGGCAGGATTAGTTTCTAGACCTGTGATGCGAAGGATTTAATGTAGGAAACTTGTACGTAGCACATAGTTAGAGGAATATATTGTAAATGCCATAAATAAGGCGAAAGTATACATTCTGACGCAAAGTAAAAGTTAATGTAGAACAAGTTACGCTTTTTTATAAGACTGAAATGCTTCGTCATTATGATCTCATTATCTTTCGTAGGGTTTTTTTTTTCTACTGTAAGCATTTATTTAATTGTCTTTGCTTACAATAATCTATCATTATTCGATTTCTTAAAATAAATTGAAATCTATGCTATATTCAGTTACATTTCATACCAAATAAAATATAGAAACTATGTATTTAAGTATAGGTAAATATACTATACCTACATATGTTACTAAACATGATTACAGAAATAAATATTTATAGCAAAAGTATTCTCTATTAGTCGCAATGGCTTTAATGATTCGTCCATCAAACGCGACAAGGCGCGGTGATCCGGCCGGCCCGAACGCCGACCATAAATCAAAACATTCGTGTTTGTGATTAATCAAACAGACCCGAGAATACACCTTGAGGTTCATATTTACCTACACGTATCTGTCAGGTGTAATATTAACAGGTATAAAAGTATTCCTTTATATTTCATTAGCCGAAGAATTTCGACCGATATCGCTGGTTGGTACTTAGCCCAAATCATGACTAATGGTCCCCAGTTTGATATCAATTTATTTGATTGAATGATAGTCTAGTTTTGCAATGTAAATTAAATGCGATAGATATTTTTCGAACGTGACTTTCGCTGAAGGTTGGTCACGATGGAAAATTCATTTAAAGTGAAGTTTACATTTTCAAATATAAATTTAAATGTACATGGCGTTAATATCCAAAAAAAATGTAACAGTCTACCACAAAATTCTAATCTTTTTTTACTTACGTTAATTACTTTCTAAATCATTTAATACAATTTCGTAACGTTGGATTGTGGTCAGTGCGGTGGGCAGCGCAGACGCAAGCCACACAACACGATGATGTAGCGATTTGTACATCATGTCGGTCTCATTTAAACCCACTGTCCTATTCCTTTTTTATATCAATAAATATTTTTATTATACATTCCTCACTGATGTTGAATCGATCGTAATCAGGTTAATTCTTAAAATAGATCTGCATCTCCACTCGCGAACCTCTATTTTTTTATTTTTTCGGATAGCATTTTGATTATAAGTGCGTTCGCTTTAAGTGACTTTTTGTCACTGACGATTACTATAACAGCAGCGGCCAATATGATTAAAATTAAATGCGAAATAAAATTCTATTACACACTGAGATGAAATGTGTGATATTTTGCTGTTGAATTTTCAATTACCGTTACAGTAAAAACTTTATCTATACTTTTTAAATTCAATTTTCATATAGGTATAATTTTTTTTTTGAAAAAGTTTAATAAACATACCGTTGCCATCGCATGTGGCGTGTGTCTATTGTTTTTGTTATCTTTTACAAACAACACGAAAATAGAGCCGTTAATACGGTTAGAGGCAACATTCCAATTTGTTAGTAAACATAGTATCTTTGAGAATCAAAACCACATTTTTATTATGAATTAACATGTTTATATAGAGACTCATTTGGTCGAAGATCTTCTTCGACAGTTTTTCTTTTGCATTCTTATCTTGTTGGAGCAAAATCAGTCTTATTGTGAGGGATTAAGAATGATTGTTGAATAAATAAATTTTAATGTACGGCTTAGGTCCAGGCAGACTGGATGTCAAAGTTATGACGTGTTAGATTGATTATCAGATGGATGTTAAAATACGTTTTACGACTTTTTATGGCGAGCTTTCGGTGTAAAACCGCTTTAACAGATTCGTGGTCACATCTGCTGGGGACGTAAGTGAAATAATAAATAAAAAATACAATGTTTTTAATACATGAGTCATTGCTAAAGCTAGACCTTAATATGATCATAAGCATCATAAGCCTAGGATTATCAGACCATCTCACTTACCTATAATTTTTGAACATGTATAGGTATGCGATGCCTATGTAAGGCGATGTAAGGCGATTGCGTGGAAGTGGAAACCTGAAATTCTGGAAATTTGAAACAGCAGGGGTGTTCAGGGTTTATGATCAAACAATATTTCCGATATAGGTGTACGTACTGGCCAGTTTAACTTTAGGATTCCTGGCAGCCAAGTGTTTAGTTATCAACATTTTCATCAAATTAACTTGAGAGCCTTCTGATTAACCCCTTCCATACAAAGAAGTATCTGAGACTAAACACTTCAAGAAAGTAATCAAAAGATGCAGTTTCCAGCTTCGCTCACAGCCTTTCCATATTAGTCCTACGCACAGCTTGGCGCCAAACAAATCTCTTTAAAAAACAAATGAAAAAAAAAAACATTTTTAAAAACAAATCTATAGCTGTCGCACCCACAGTTTTACCTGTCACATATCCGGAACAACGTAAGGTCATTGCCCCCTGACCACCAGTGTATGACGGCAAACATACAAACATTTACTCGCAGATCCTAGTTCCGATTCACATCCGCGTAGCAGGTGGTATTGTTAGACTGGTTGAAAAAAAACCGGCCAAGTGCGAGTTAGACTCGCGCACGAAGGGTTCCGTACCGAAAAATAAACGTATAATCCTACAACTAGCCAAAATACAAATGTTTTTCGAGCAGGAAACATAACTTTGTTTTTCATACAAAATATATGAATAACAAAGTTATAATTTGCAGTTTCACACGTTTATTGTATGGGGACCCCCTTAATATATTGTTTAATTTTTAGTATTTGTTGTTATAGCGGCAACAGAAATACATCATTTGTGAAAATTTCAGCTTTCTAGCTATCACGGTTATGAGATAGGTACAGCCCGGAGACAGACTGACAGACAGAGAGACAACGAAGTCTTAGTAATAGGGTCCCGTTTTACCCTTTTGGGTACGGAACTCTAAAAAAAGATATGTGAACCAGTTATGTGTGCCGATTAATCGGAGTATTGGAACGTGATTGTAATAGGATTTGGACTTCAAGGTTGTTATTGGTGCAATATATAGATCCTCCTTCGATTTAAAAGTTAGTAGTACATTTTAATTTGTACAGTCGTCACCGTGTCAACTTATCCGAATCTGTCAAATTTTACCAATCGAACATTAACCTTCCACTGTTGGGATAAGGTTGAAAATCTAATGGAAAAACAGATTGAGGCAGGTGGAACTGCTGTCGTCTAATATGTTGAGTACATTCGACGATTGGTAAAAAAGTGTTGATCAAAAGTTAATTAACGTACTTTAAAAAGAAATCGGAGGCTCAAATTTTTTGCACAAATTTAAATCGAAAATTAATCATCTTTAAGCAGATGGATTAGAAAATGTAGAATAAGAAGAGACGCTTAGAGGAAATAATATTAGTTTATAGTAAAATACAAATGACTAGCTATTAACTAAACTACTTTCCGTATTTGAATAAGATTATACCTAGGTATGTCACTCGGGAATAACTTAGCTTCCCAACAGGATTTTTTTCAAAACGGTTCAATAGCTTCGGAGTCTTTTAGAAACAGTCAAATATAATGAAAAAACCTCTTTATAATATCGATATAGACAATATTGATTTTAATCTATACTTCTATACTAATATTATAAAGAGAAAAACTTTGTTTGTTTGTTTGGTTGTAATGAATAGGATCAAAAACTACTGGACCGATTTTAAAAATTCTTTCACCATTCGAAAGCTACATTATCCACGAGTGACATAGGCTATATTTTATCCGGGTACGGGCAGTAATTCCCACGGGATGCGAGTGAAACCGCGGGAAAACGGNATAAATAAATTTTAATGTACGGCTTAGGTCCAGGCAGACTGGATGTCAAAGTTATGACGTGTTAGATTGATTATCAGATGGATGTTAAAATACGTTTTACGACTTTTTATGGCGAGCTTTCGGTGTAAAACCGCTTTAACAGATTCGTGGTCACATCTGCTGGGGACGTAAGTGAAATAATAAATAAAAAATACAATGTTTTTAATACATGAGTCATTGCTAAAGCTAGACCTTAATATGATCATAAGCATCATAAGCCTAGGATTATCAGACCATCTCACTTACCTATAATTTTTGAACATGTATAGGTATGCGATGCCTATGTAAGGCGATGTAAGGCGATTGCGTGGAAGTGGAAACCTGAAATTCTGGAAATTTGAAACAGCAGGGGTGTTCAGGGTTTATGATCAAACAATATTTCCGATATAGGTGTACGTACTGGCCAGTTTAACTTTAGGATTCCTGGCAGCCAAGTGTTTAGTTATCAACATTTTCATCAAATTAACTTGAGAGCCTTCTGATTAACCCCTTCCATACAAAGAAGTATCTGAGACTAAACACTTCAAGAAAGTAATCAAAAGATGCAGTTTCCAGCTTCGCTCACAGCCTTTCCATATTAGTCCTACGCACAGCTTGGCGCCAAACAAATCTCTTTAAAAAACAAATGAAAAAAAAAAACATTTTTAAAAACAAATCTATAGCTGTCGCACCCACAGTTTTACCTGTCACATATCCGGAACAACGTAAGGTCATTGCCCCCTGACCACCAGTGTATGACGGCAAACATACAAACATTTACTCGCAGATCCTAGTTCCGATTCACATCCGCGTAGCAGGTGGTATTGTTAGACTGGTTGAAAAAAAACCGGCCAAGTGCGAGTTAGACTCGCGCACGAAGGGTTCCGTACCGAAAAATAAACGTATAATCCTACAACTAGCCAAAATACAAATGTTTTTCGAGCAGGAAACATAACTTTGTTTTTCATACAAAATATATGAATAACAAAGTTATAATTTGCAGTTTCACACGTTTATTGTATGGGGACCCCCTTAATATATTGTTTAATTTTTAGTATTTGTTGTTATAGCGGCAACAGAAATACATCATTTGTGAAAATTTCAGCTTTCTAGCTATCACGGTTATGAGATAGGTACAGCCCGGAGACAGACTGACAGACAGAGAGACAACGAAGTCTTAGTAATAGGGTCCCGTTTTACCCTTTTGGGTACGGAACTCTAAAAAAAGATATGTGAACCAGTTATGTGTGCCGATTAATCGGAGTATTGGAACGTGATTGTAATAGGATTTGGACTTCAAGGTTGTTATTGGTGCAATATATAGATCCTCCTTCGATTTAAAAGTTAGTAGTACATTTTAATTTGTACAGTCGTCACCGTGTCAACTTATCCGAATCTGTCAAATTTTACCAATCGAACATTAACCTTCCACTGTTGGGATAAGGTTGAAAATCTAATGGAAAAACAGATTGAGGCAGGTGGAACTGCTGTCGTCTAATATGTTGAGTACATTCGACGATTGGTAAAAAAGTGTTGATCAAAAGTTAATTAACGTACTTTAAAAAGAAATCGGAGGCTCAAATTTTTTGCACAAATTTAAATCGAAAATTAATCATCTTTAAGCAGATGGATTAGAAAATGTAGAATAAGAAGAGACGCTTAGAGGAAATAATATTAGTTTATAGTAAAATACAAATGACTAGCTATTAACTAAACTACTTTCCGTATTTGAATAAGATTATACCTAGGTATGTCACTCGGGAATAACTTAGCTTCCCAACAGGATTTTTTTCAAAACGGTTCAATAGCTTCGGAGTCTTTTAGAAACAGTCAAATATAATGAAAAAACCTCTTTATAATATCGATATAGACAATATTGATTTTAATCTATACTTCTATACTAATATTATAAAGAGAAAAACTTTGTTTGTTTGTTTGGTTGTAATGAATAGGATCAAAAACTACTGGACCGATTTTAAAAATTCTTTCACCATTCGAAAGCTACATTATCCACGAGTGACATAGACTATATTTTATCCGGGTACGGGCAGTAATTCCCTCGGTATGCTAGTGAAACCGCGGGAAAACGGCTAGTATAATATAATAATCTCACACCAACAATTCTTGGAAAGATTTTTGCCTAACGTTTCGTGCAAAGATTTATTTCTAAGCGACTGTTGACCAGCCTTGAAGCTAGGGAGAAACCCATTAATTACTCGATACTTTATAATTATCACTGTCACTAATCTCTTAATACTAAATAGCTCGTAGTTTTGATCCGATCTCCGCCCTCGTAGCCTGGGTGGTCTGAACCACTTTTTGTGACATTTAGCACTTATAAAAACTTTGGTCGTATATCTAAAGGTAACTAGAATTTAGTATTTAATTATTTCTAACTGTTGACTGCCTAGATTTGTAGCGGGTGCTATAGTTTAGGAGTACTTTTAATAACCCCTCCCGCTGTGGGTGCATCGTGAGGGATGGCCTGACTCTTACTGAATATAAACCACTATGTTCCTTCTAGAGCTCTTCAAGTAACAGGGCCGCGGTAACACTTTCAAACCATCCTGCAGTCTTAGGAACCAGTTTAGGGGTACTGTAAGTTACATTCCAATATTTTTCTTTTTCTATCAGCAAGTTCTAAGTTAAACCTAATTCTGTATTTCTGAAGTCGATAACTTCAAAAGGGACCTTTAGGTTCAAAAACTGGAATACTATTTAATTTTATTTCTTATTATCTATTTTTTTTCCCGCGTCATAAAAAATATATCAAACTGTGCTTGATTGCTAGTTTTAGTACCTCGATTGCTTGCGCTTTAGCAAAACAATTTTAAAAGTTCTCACAACAAATTAAGACCATCATTCCCCCATAAACACAGAGCAGGTTGACCAACAAGTGTATATCAGCATGACATCGGAAGCGGAAGCTGCTCCCACGCGGAGAGGGTTCCGGCGCGCGCGCATGTGACGTCACTTCCGCACGAGCCTTGATTGAGAGTGAGGTAACGGTTAATGATCGCTCGCTGATTGCTGGGCTTGTGTTTTAGTGTCCACTGACGAATGCTCTAAATGCAAATATAGTCTTCGCTTTTCTGTAGTTATTTTTCCCCCGGTTTCCTATGTATATTTTTGGAAAAAAAATGAAAAACTCATCAACTATGAAAAAGTAAGAAGTATTATCTCCAGCGTCTCTTCCTTCTTCAATTCAATATCTATTTAGTTTAATTGGCGAGTTTGTCACTAATTTTCAATTAGCTGCTGTAATTATCTGTTCGTAGTAGCATTAATTACTTAGTTTCAATATTAATAGGAATCAACAAATGGATTAATCTTTAGATTTTTGCTTATCGTCTCAACCTCACGTGCCATACTTCCTGTACAATTATTTTAAGACTAACTATTTTATCCTAAGCTAGAAAGCTAAACACTAGAAACATATGTCGTCAAGATAAAAAAATGCACACATTTCACATCCACCCACGTACGGCAGTTAACAGTCAGCAAGACAAACAACATCGCATTTCCCTACTTTGTAACTGACTATAAAACCGACACAACTTGGAACTTTTGCTGAACATAATTACTATCTATTATTCCGTTTGCCAACTGCATATGTCAAGAGCGACACACCTACCCACACTACGTTCCACATTCGTACTTTCAATCAATGCCATTGTTTATCTAATTACACCTTGTCTTTACTCCTAATGATACAGTTACGTTGGTTTCAAACAACACCAACGCGGTTATTCATCAAAAAGTCTCACCGACCAAAGAGGTCGGCTCACAACTAATTCGCTCATTGTAATGCTATAATTTTCCATAAGCAACACTTAATATCTCTCGTTATCTCCAAGTTGAAGCGTTATGCTTCATAAGAACCACGTAATAGGGCACCTTTAAAAGCCGCCGAATTATCATAATGAGCAATAACCAATTGCACGAAGCTCACGTCAAATCGGCTTAACTCATGTAAATTTATGGTTATAAGTTAACTTTTTTTGTGTTTTAAGTCAAATTGCTGCGCGTTTTAAGCGATGAGCCACAACGGGCCCTATTAGCGGCCAAATGGCGTATGGCGGGAACGATTCGTGAAAGAAATCAAATTACAATAACGATGCACGCTACGGCAGTTCGCCACCGATACCTAAATAACGGGTTACGTCTAATTTATAAGAGGTAAATTGTAGGATGCCACGCGCTAGAGATGTGTCATTAGACGGCCCTCGTAGCCCAAGAATTATGTTTGGTTAGGTTTGTTCAACGATGATTATACGTATTAGTGCGGTGGCTCAATAAAACGGAAGCTCGTTGTCTCGATGCCCGTCTTATGAACAACGTATGGTAAATTATTTTCTACTTTTAATGTAACGTAGTTAGTAAAAAAGTTTGGAACCGTTAAAATATTACAGCATCTTGAAGAATTTTGGTCGTTAAATAGTCTTGCTCTGTATTGCAATTGCTATAAAAGACAAACAAGTTTTGTTTAGCTACATAACAATACTTCTTTAGATGCAATTTCTTATCGTCCATATCGTCCAGAGTCCTGTCCAATAATAATTCAACTGAGAGTTCCTTACTCTGGACTCAGAAGTTCAGTGCTCTGTACTTAGAAACAAGTTGCAGCTTCCATTCCAAGTTGTTTACATTAATTCGATCAACGTTTCTTAATACTTCAAAAACATTTAGCCAGACATGATACCTGATCAAATATCTACCAATATTCGTGTATTATTTCAAGTTTTCGGTAACGAGAGCCGAGACAGTGTGTCTACGTATGTGGATGTACCGGCAGCTTGCAGGTAGGCATGAATGGCCGGCGCCCCGCTGCTAGTGAGTTATGTTGGGCCCCTGGGACGCAGCGCGGGCGCTCCTTCACACCTCCGCCCGCGTGTGGTCCCGCGGTTTACGAGACGGGCTGCTGCGCGCGCGCTGGTCGGTCCATGTAGTACTGAATAGGGAAGTGGGATTGGATTTTGTTTTAATATATGATCTGGTACTATAAAGTGCATTTGATAGGTATGTGTCTTCCTCTTATGCTGTTATCCCTGTTATGACTCACTGAATGAGACTATAATCACCACCAACCACAACCAGTGCTAAAAATAAACCTTCCAAATAAACGAGAATTTAGGCTCTCTGAAGGTTAGTATGGTCAGGAATAAATCAGTAAGAAGAAGAACATCAAAAGGATATGAAGGTCTCGAGAGGAAAATGTTGATAGAATTTTATGTCCTCTATTTTAAATGTTAATAGACAATCAAACAACCACAAAAAATGCGATTAAAACTCTAATTAAAATATTTAAATGAATATAATATAATTTCTTGGCTACATTCCACATAGCGCATCCCGCACCGCACCTAAATCTTCCGGCGTTACTAGTAGATATCCTTACCGCAAGATATTATAATATTGGTCACATTAGTGTGTATATTTTATTTACCGAGGAATTATTTTATTTGTTAGAGTTATTACGACCTGCCGGGTTTCCTGCGAGATACGACACAGGCCGGTGCCATTTTTATTAGACAGGAAGGAAATTCTAACGTTTAATATATTCTAAGTAAAACGTTTGAGGTTTATTTATATCAGTCGTATACCCTTCGATCCGGTTTGGGCGACTGGGCCAAGCCTGTAGTAGGAACTGACTGTACAGATTGTGGTATGTATATCTAAGCTTTTAATAGCGTTTTAAACATTCTTTTAGGTCTGGATATGGTTTGGTTAAGTTTTTAGGGCGTAAAAAGGTATATTCAGGAGATTTTTGTTGAGGTTTGCTCAAAGTTCATCCCTGCATCTTGGATAATGTATCTTGCGATATGGCAACCGTAGTTGCGTATACATTATAATGAAAACAATCGAAGGTTATGAGGCTGTTTGGTGTAAAAGTACTAGTTTTTCTTAATATTCAGAACATGCCAATAGTTGTACTTACTTGTTTATTAGAAAAACATAAACAAACAGTCAAATAGGTAACCTAAGTTTTAAGGCGAATTGGCGATAAGTACATACATTTTTAAAGACTTCTCATGATTTTTAAAATATCAAAAAACTGCATACGTTGTCATGTCAGTGTTCAGACAATTTATCAACAATTACGTCATAAGACTTCCGCAAAATTTAAAGAAGACTAAACTGGTATCACTGAACCATTATTTCTTACTTATCAGATTAGCTAGATGTGTTTGCTATATATCAAGCATTATATACGCAGGTATGTATAAAAACCAAGGGTCTTAACACTGACAGTTCCTACTGTAAGCTCTGTTATTTATCGTCGTCCCACTGGCCGCACTAAGATTTATATGCAGAGGAAATTATGACAGCCTCGCGTTTTGTTATTACTGCTTTTGCACTGAAAAAGAGTTGGTTAAATTTTGATTATTTTCGTTCTCTTTGATTAGCCAAATATTATTTTCTTTCGCACGTATTAATGTCAGCTAGATAATTTATGGTCTGGCTGTTTTTTGGTGAAGTTGATAGATGCTGTCTGTCAGTAGAAATAAGTCAGCCCTTGAAAACTGGCAACTGTCAACTGCACAAAGGATTCGGTAGCACTACAGCTAGGTTACATGAAAAGAGATCTAAAACAAAACCATTCAGGATTTCTCCAAAGCAAAATATGACCGCACAAACTCTAACTTTGATCTCAAATACAATGTAAATTAGCAATAACTCAACACACGCCCTTCAAAGGTCACACCGTACAGTTTCACGTGATCTTTAGAACAAAATTTCGTCGATACACCTGTGTGTCCCCTTGAATCGTGACCGGTGTCCGCAAGGTATGACCTAGGAGGCTGAATGGTGCGGGGGCGAAGATTTATGAAACGGCTACTGCTTCACCGGACAGCGGAGGTCGATTTAAGTGAAATTTATTTATGCATTTGTATGTAGTTATTGCTTGAAGCTAGTTATAATGTTTGATATTTTAGTGGGTACAATGGTTTGGTGCTTGGTGGGTCAAGGGTTTTGTGACAGTATGGGTGGTTAACGTGAGGTTTAAGCCGTGGTTTGTGAGTACTTGAGAATATAAAACGTTATTGAAATAGTTGAAGTAACATAGTAGCATCATGATTAATTCGGTGTCTTTATTAAATTAAATTTGAATGTCCATGGTAAAAACGCATAATAAACAAAAATATATACAAGAACCTTCACGTGACTTACCTCTACAAATCATTTTGTTAAACCAACATCAACAACAGCCTTGTGAGAACGGGCATTACCTGACTGGTAGCAAAAAGTCTAATCATCATTAAAAAAAATACTCGACAATTACAAGTAAATGTAACCGCTGATTCTTCACACGGTCATCTATCGACAATCACCATACATAACTATAATATACACATCTTATAATAAGTGGACATATTATAAAAAAAATGAATCATCATTCCAACTAATTTGCATCGATGCGTGCAATCCGACGCACTTGTGGCATCTTCAATATAATTGTATGGTCGAGTGCAAGAACTTATAACAATGGGCCGAGCTTACGTGTACCATATGAGGTACGTACCTATATCTGTTACGTGTTTTGTATTTTGATGCGTACCTACTTATGTACTTATATCACGGTCTTTACGAATGAAAATGAAACTTGTTGGGCTTGGTTTAAGTGTTAATATTAACTGCTAATCATCTATACTATAATATTATAAAGAAGAAAACTTTGTTTGTTTGTTTGGTTGTAATGAATAGGCTCAAAAACTACTGGACCGATTTTAAAAATTCTTTCACCATTCGAAAGCTACATTATCCACGAGTGACATAGGCTATATTTTA
>NWSH02000505.1:5042186-5101743 GCA_002382865.2 Heliothis virescens
TTTGTTTGTTTGTTTGGTTGTAATGAATAGGCTCAAAAACTACTGGACCGATTTTAAAAATTCTTTCACCATTCGAAAGCTACATTATCCACGAGTGACATAGGCTATATTTTATCCGGGTACGGGCAGTAATTCTCACGGGATGCGAGTGAAACCGCGGGAAAACGGCTAGTTACATATACGAATCAAAAACTTGGAAACAGTTTGGCGTTAGTTTCGTCTTTTAATAGTCACGTTTTCTGCTTATCTAAATAGGGTATAGTGCCCTCAACACTTGTAAAATATAATGAGATTTTTGGTCAATCAAAGACGAATGTTAAGTGTAGGAGATGACCTACAATGACACAGAGAATCTAACAATAGTTGGTTTGGTTTAGAAGACTTCTAGGTCCCATAAAGCTTTCCGGCTTACTGACAAGACATGGAGGACGCATAAAATGTGAAAAATTATTAATACAGTCCAAAGAAATAATTAAGTTATTTGACTATATTAACCACGGCGGTTCTGCCAGGTCCCAGTTTTTAAACAATAATTTCTTATAAGGAGCGATTTACGCTAAGGTAAACAAACCCAGGTAACATCCAATCAAACCATATCTTATGCCAATTTAGCAGCACTAGAACATACGTATAGGTTTTAATTGATTCAGATGGACCCCGTTATGATTAGTGTAATGAGATCCAAATTGATACAGATACGGCCAATCTCCAATACAAAGCTATTAGGTAGTTTAACTAAGATGTTGTTATTTGATAAGCAAGTAATTGGATTATTTTTTATTTGATGCGAAGAAAAAAGTCGCGGTACACTTTGAGGTTTGGTGGTGGTATCGAACGGAGTGAGATCAGTTTTCGCCAAATAGGTGTTGGGATTTTTTTTTTCTTTTTTGCAGTGTGGGAACTTAAAAGATCTTTGGGCATTTAGTGGCCAGGTGGGGGCGTTATCCTGAAATACTGGTGAAGAACCGCGTTAAGGTGATGCTAAATCGTGAACAAGTAATTCTGAATAGAGATAATGGACATATGGATACTTAAATGAATTAAATCATCTGCCTAGTCTCGGGAAAAGGCTAGATCTAGAGCGACAGTCCTAGCAGATGTAAGTAAAACTATGTTCACAAAATAAATGAAATCCTTCAAGATAATTAAGTAGACATGAACGTTACACGTGTATTCGAATGTATTGTTCTTGTTATTCCACATAGTAAGAAATTCTTCAGCCGGCAACAATTTTGCTCAAAATAATTTAATTCTTATATTATTCGTATATCATCAAACAATAGAGCACAAAAATAACTGTCGCCAACCGAATTCTTTCGCAACAACAACAAAATACTCTTAATAAGAGCGAGATTAAACCCGTTCATCCTAGATTTCATTTGCGGATTCATTCTCTTAGATTAAGTTGGTGCGACCACCGGGTCATTGTTGCATTTTCACGAGAACTTTAATAAAGACCTTCCACACGTAGTACAATACTCGTATTTCATGCCCACGCGACGACCGGCGACCGGCGACCACGGGAGCTCGCGAGACTCCTTGTCAAGCATATAAACTGCGATTCTTACGGCTAGTGTGAAATGTTGCTTACATTAAATATGAATATATTTTAATAAATGCACCATGTGCTAGTAATGTGCGTAGTTTATTGCGGAGAAATAAAAGGTGTTTGGGATTTGCGGTTCGGTTTTAAATTAATTTTATTTAATTCAATTATTGTATTAAATTTAAATGTTTCGGATGCGATTCGAATTTAAATGTATGATGTGATATTTGTAATTATCATATTACTTACTTAAATTATGTACAGTTTATTTGCAATATAAAACTCAAGTACCTATCACATTTTTAGAGTCCATCTTCTTTGCTATTTCCACGTTTGGAACATAACAATTCACAAAACTATCTAAGTACACGATTACATTAAGAAATCAGAAACAGTACGTAAGTGACAAATTTTAAATGAAAACAGAATACTAATGACTTAATTCTAAACGACGCGACGCACAAACTAACAAAACAAAAGCGAATCATTTTAGAACACGCCTACATTCTAAATGGCGACCATACGCAAAGACAGGTTACATAATACGTAATTATTTTCCCTCGGCCTATTCCACTGGTGTATTCCACGTAAACGCGGTAGGCTCCAACGTATCATGTTAAGACATTTAGCTACCGTAAGCGAATAAAACGGTGTTTACATTGTACCTACGCTCCGTCCGAGATCCAATCTGGACTGTAACAAATCGAGGCGACCGATGTTCTCGCGATTGAGTTATTACAGCTTCCTGTTAGGCTACTTGTTTTTGTAACTCCTACTGTTTTAATTAATTATACACAATAAATAATAAATATTTTATGTGTAATGCGATACGCAGGTTGTTCTGATGCTGTTGCCTGATACGACGCCCGGATCGAGTGTTCGCGCCACGGCGATTATTCAAATGGTCGCTTTTTATTGTTTCTTGAAGATATTAATGT
This sequence comes from Heliothis virescens, assembly GCA_002382865.2. Classification (NCBI taxonomy): domain Eukaryota; kingdom Metazoa; phylum Arthropoda; class Insecta; order Lepidoptera; family Noctuidae; genus Heliothis; species Heliothis virescens. Next base: position 5,044,671 of record NWSH02000505.1, read on the forward strand.
TTTGTCTGATTCTTGGGGCTGATGCTTAAATTCTTTGTACCGGCTACTGTATTGACATAATTACCTACTTCTGGTTGTTTAAATTTTTAATGAAGACTACACAATAAGCGGATGGATTTGTTTAGTTTTCTTTTTAAAAATCTTATTAAGAAACTGTTAAATAAAATATTTTGTGGTAATCTGATACAAAGATTAATCAGTCTCATTAATTTAACATACACCTGCTATTTGTGTTTTATATAAGAGACATTTGGCAGTTGCAGCAAAAACTCTTTTTGAGGAACTAAAAGATTTAAATAATCAACACTTTTTTTTAACAAATCTCAGAAAACTGAGTTTGCACTTTGTCTTACCAACTTACGAAGAAAATCAGAAATATTGTAAAACATGTCTTTAGAAGGCAACTAACAATTTTACTCAATTCTCAACTAAGCACATTTGCAATAATATCAAATATATACTGATAAATACAATTGCCGAGTTCGTTTGTCTTAGTTGTTGGATGGAAAAACCAGTACTTATTATTGGGCTGGCTGCCTGTTCTAGCCTCAACAAATTTTCTAAACGCCTAAACAGCTTGACAAATTTTGACGGAAATATCACTTAATGATATCTGTAAAATGCCTGAAATAATTTTGGTGAATCAACATAGACGGAGAGCTGCTACTATGAAAACTAGCTTGATCTTTTATATCCCATATTATTCCAAAACTACGAAATGTACGGGTGACATCGGGGCAACCAGCTAACTCGCAATAAAACGGCAGACCAGTTGGTTAGGAACTTAAGGCTGATCTGTCCGAGAGGCTCGTTATGGCACGTGACGGAGCACTCCGAGGGCTCATTACTCTTACCCTTTGAGTTATAGTACCGACACTGTCGACTCTCACCTGCCACTAAACATGGAGGTTGTGCGTAAGTAAATAGATAGACGCGTTTGAGCAAACTGTTATTTTGATTTTTGTTGAGGACTAAGAGTTCAAATTGCCGTTGTTATGTTTAACTTGAATAATTGTTACGTACTGGGTTAATATCTGTTTTGGAAAACTTAGTTACTTAGTATTAGGTACTTATTCTCATGGTAGGTGTTGAACAAACAAGTTACTTTGTCATGCATCATCAACTGTATTTCGGAGGCAAAGCTACAAGCTAGCTTTCTAGCATATTTTTTTGTCAAAACCGTTCACAGATTTCCATAGTTTAACCATAACCATGCAGTATTTAAGTAGTTTATTGAAAGGCTAAACAATCTGTTTTCTGAAAAAAAAAAACATTAACGCCATCCATTTCATCCATTTTTGCACCCACTCAAAGACTTAAATTTTAATAAACATACTGCTTTATAAGGCATAAAAATAAAACGAAATTATCCGCTATCAGTACAGCTTTCATAAAATAAGACTCATAACGAATTGGGAGATCGCTTTACGCTTCAGTCTGGCCTTTGCCCTAAAGGATGAGACAAAATTGAAAGCACCGTCAAAGCAAATGACACTAAAGTATTTCTTCGGTGTATTTCGATCACGATTCACACTTATTTCGTACTGTTAAGTCACATTAAACGTCACCCGAAGCGAGCCTGTGAGCGTATTGACCGAATCACGCGAATATGACAACCCCTACCACGAATTTTGGTAGCCAACCTCCGAAAATGTCATTTCAATGCAGTTTGCGGAATCAACTACAGTTATAGGACATACTTTGAGTTCGCTCACGTTTTCTACAACAAATACTACGTTTTCAAATACATTAATTACACAAAATGAAGTTGTTTAACGTGCTTTCGATATTAGACTCATAATTGACGTGTCACAGTGATTCGAATTCTCATCATCAAATCGTAACATTACTACAAAAGACACGTAGTAACGACAGTAATTCAACAAAGAATAAAGTCGGTTAGAGTTTCGGTCACAGCCGTGGCGTCGGCCCGAGGCGTCGCGCGCATCGCTTAATGTCCTGATTATACGACTATATGTCATTATGGGTCATTACCGTCGCTAATAGTCCACGCGGGGACACACAGAAATTGTTTAAAATTCTTAAACGGCTTGTTATTTCAAATATGTGATCCCACGTCGTTCGAATAGCCGCACGTTTTGCAAGTCGCCGTATGTCACGACTTGAGGTGTAAATTACCGAATTCTTTGGAAATTGCTCTGTTTTGGTGGTTATAATTATTTAGAATTATTTTTTATTGAAAAGTTTAAGTTTATATACGGAGCAAACATTTCCGCGCAACTTTCCATCACCAACGTCTAACGGTATTGCTTTTTTCTTCGTCCATAGATACCGTCATAAATTATTATTTCATTTTCAATATAAACAATTATGTAAACAGCAGAAGCCTGTCCCAGGTACTGCATAATTATTGTTACGATATATGATACTTATCAATTAACCTCGCTACAATAAACGCAGATAGAAACAAAATCTGGCGTTACAAAAGCGGCTTGATACCAAATTAATAGCTGCAATTTTCGAAATGATTCCTAATGAACAGTTTAAAGTAAAAATTGATATCTATCGAAAACCGCATCGATCTCATTAATTCCAGAAGGGTCGTGTTAGATACGTCGAATTAGGACGTATTTGGGACGGAAATCACTGGCCTACCAATCCTACCATATGTCGATTTCAATCAAAGAAGGTACCTAATACCCATTATTACAGGCAGGTCTTTAGTTTAATATTTGGTTTATAGTCTAAAAATTGAAACCAATTGCTCTTGCACTTTTAAAACATATCTAAAACACATTTACTGGAAAATCCTAGCTGATAATAATGACAGCGAAATGTTTTGATAACATTGACAAAATATTATTACAACCTACGTACGCCTGAAAAACATGCTCATTTTTTTTCGTAAAATAAGCACCTGAATATAGCGAAAATTTTCCACGAGGAAAATTTTGCCATGTATGTACTTACTAGTGGAAAAAACCCTAACGAAAAAAATCCCTTTGAGCTTTTGAAAAGATAGGCATTCACAAATCACTGGCCCCTAAATGTTTATTTATATTTAGAGATAGAATGAAGTAAGAAGTTTTTAAGAAGTAAGGAGGTCTTACTTGTTATTTTTGATTGTAAGATCGAGGCTGCTCTCTATGCTTAGGTATACCTATATACGCGTACATCGAAATACGTGAATTCGTTGCGCTCTCGTCGTTTTTGTCTCAGAGTGAAACAGCGTCGTCACCCTTTTTTGTAAGTCGTATCACGTCCAANACCGTTCACAGATTTCCATAGTTTAACCATAACCATGCAGTATTTAAGTAGTTTATTGAAAGGCTAAACAATCTGTTTTCTGAAAAAAAAAAACATTAACGCCATCCATTTCATCCATTTTTGCACCCACTCAAAGACTTAAATTTTAATAAACATACTGCTTTATAAGGCATAAAAATAAAACGAAATTATCCGCTATCAGTACAGCTTTCATAAAATAAGACTCATAACGAATTGGGAGATCGCTTTACGCTTCAGTCTGGCCTTTGCCCTAAAGGATGAGACAAAATTGAAAGCACCGTCAAAGCAAATGACACTAAAGTATTTCTTCGGTGTATTTCGATCACGATTCACACTTATTTCGTACTGTTAAGTCACATTAAACGTCACCCGAAGCGAGCCTGTGAGCGTATTGACCGAATCACGCGAATATGACAACCCCTACCACGAATTTTGGTAGCCAACCTCCGAAAATGTCATTTCAATGCAGTTTGCGGAATCAACTACAGTTATAGGACATACTTTGAGTTCGCTCACGTTTTCTACAACAAATACTACGTTTTCAAATACATTAATTACACAAAATGAAGTTGTTTAACGTGCTTTCGATATTAGACTCATAATTGACGTGTCACAGTGATTCGAATTCTCATCATCAAATCGTAACATTACTACAAAAGACACGTAGTAACGACAGTAATTCAACAAAGAATAAAGTCGGTTAGAGTTTCGGTCACAGCCGTGGCGTCGGCCCGAGGCGTCGCGCGCATCGCTTAATGTCCTGATTATACGACTATATGTCATTATGGGTCATTACCGTCGCTAATAGTCCACGCGGGGACACACAGAAATTGTTTAAAATTCTTAAACGGCTTGTTATTTCAAATATGTGATCCCACGTCGTTCGAATAGCCGCACGTTTTGCAAGTCGCCGTATGTCACGACTTGAGGTGTAAATTACCGAATTCTTTGGAAATTGCTCTGTTTTGGTGGTTATAATTATTTAGAATTATTTTTTATTGAAAAGTTTAAGTTTATATACGGAGCAAACATTTCCGCGCAACTTTCCATCACCAACGTCTAACGGTATTGCTTTTTTCTTCGTCCATAGATACCGTCATAAATTATTATTTCATTTTCAATATAAACAATTATGTAAACAGCAGAAGCCTGTCCCAGGTACTGCATAATTATTGTTACGATATATGATACTTATCAATTAACCTCGCTACAATAAACGCAGATAGAAACAAAATCTGGCGTTACAAAAGCGGCTTGATACCAAATTAATAGCTGCAATTTTCGAAATGATTCCTAATGAACAGTTTAAAGTAAAAATTGATATCTATCGAAAACCGCATCGATCTCATTAATTCCAGAAGGGTCGTGTTAGATACGTCGAATTAGGACGTATTTGGGACGGAAATCACTGGCCTACCAATCCTACCATATGTCGATTTCAATCAAAGAAGGTACCTAATACCCATTATTACAGGCAGGTCTTTAGTTTAATATTTGGTTTATAGTCTAAAAATTGAAACCAATTGCTCTTGCACTTTTAAAACATATCTAAAACACATTTACTGGAAAATCCTAGCTGATAATAATGACAGCGAAATGTTTTGATAACATTGACAAAATATTATTACAACCTACGTACGCCTGAAAAACATGCTCATTTTTTTTCGTAAAATAAGCACCTGAATATAGCGAAAATTTTCCACGAGGAAAATTTTGCCATGTATGTACTTACTAGTGGAAAAAACCCTAACGAAAAAAATCCCTTTGAGCTTTTGAAAAGATAGGCATTCACAAATCACTGGCCCCTAAATGTTTATTTATATTTAGAGATAGAATGAAGTAAGAAGTTTTTAAGAAGTAAGGAGGTCTTACTTGTTATTTTTGATTGTAAGATCGAGGCTGCTCTCTATGCTTAGGTATACCTATATACGCGTACATCGAAATACGTGAATTCGTTGCGCTCTCGTCGTTTTTGTCTCAGAGTGAAACAGCGTCGTCACCCTTTTTTGTAAGTCGTATCACGTCCAAAAATGACGTAAAAACAAAATATTATTTTTCGTCACGCCCGTCCACGCCACACTAGCTATTTATTTTTGAGTTTCTAATAAATTAGTTTCTGCTGTTTTTGGAAAAGAAATAAAAACTTTCAACACTCTATTTCGTGTTATTAATTGACTTCGTCTCTAGATACTTTGTGATGTTGATATTTACCCATACACATAACAGATCGAAGAAACTTTAAGGAGTGTTTATATTTGTTATGGTTTTATATTTGGTAGGTTTTGAATATAATATGAGATTATACCATTTAACTTTGACATTAAAACTGGAAACTTCAAACTACTGTTTCAATAACCACAATAATTAAAATAATTAACCGAGAAAGCTAAAAAAACCTGAGATGATTAAAAGCTAGGCAAAAGTGCCACTTCGCACATGTCGCGTCCCCCACACAAAAGGGGAAACAAATTAAGAGGGCGTCGCACGAAACACGACTTTAATTACACGTAACAATCGCTTACATACTGTTTAACTTTAAATTTTATTAAATAATTATTTCAGTTGCTTATTGCTTATCATAATCGCTTGTCTATAATTAGTCAGAAAATTTTAACATACATTTCTGATCATAACCGACTATTTTAAGAGGAACAGGGTACAAAATCATCAAGGAATATAGTTTATAGAACCGTCATTGATAAGTAAAGGGCGTAGTTCGCGTGCGGCCCTACTGAGCCGACAGCGGAGGCCGACATATGGGCATGACTGCTGTCAGGTGGGCCCTGAGGCACCTGTCAATATTATGAAATTGTAACGTAGATGGCTCACGTCCAAGGTAGCTTCTTGGCGTCACGATTGCTAAAAAAGCGAATAACAATATTTTAATTTCAAATTCTAAGAAGCTTTCTCATAATATTCTCCAGATACTTAAATACTTTTTTCGTAAATATAGCAATAACTTACATTCATCAGAGTTTTGAAGGCAGTATTTCATTTTATAAGTATAAGTACCTAGGTACATATCAATATACAAAAATCTAATGTAAGTGTACTACAAAAATCTAATGTAACATTTAGTCTTGATTAAGTACCTAATAAAAGCCTAATAAGTAGTAATCATAAATGCCTGAAACAATAGCCACGCACTGTCCCAATTTTAAGTCAGTAATTAATAAGCTCTCAAAAGAAAACTTTTCTGGCAAAATCCTAGTTTGAAGATATACAGCTAAGCAACAGGGACCATGTTCAATTGTAGCAACAAACGAATTCATTTTACAAAACTCATCTTGCAGACGTCGCCGTTGTCGCGTCGTGTGACGACATGACACAGAAGTTGGCGGGAAAACTTTAGTTTTTTTTTGGAAGAGACAAGGAGGTTTTATGTTTTTTTTTCGTTAATTAAATAAGCTGCTAGTGTTCCGATGCCAAGTTTGTTGTCTCGTTTTATTCATAAGACTAGGTTTATTTTTAATATAATCTTTTTGAAGTCATTTTAACATAGAGCTATGTTTAAAATTCTGGGAAACGACTAAAAACACAGAGCTTAATTAAAATAAATGCAGCATAGATTTACAAAGCCGGACTCTTGGAACAAAGCTCTGTCTTATTAGCGTTCATTTTTGTCTATTTCTTTCAAGTCTTTACATTATTCAGATTCAATTAAACAGACTAATAACTCCAAAATATCTCTTCCAGAGCATCGGTAGCCTGGTGAGCGTCGGCGACGCGTGCCCGGAAGCGTCACGGCCGCGTGAAGACCGGAAATGGGCAGGATGACCGGATCCTATCTCCGCTCTCCTGCCTACCTGCCCACCATGTTGTGACGTCACCTCGCCCCAGCGCACGCTTCGCACAATACCATACATTCTGCTTAGATTTTGGACTTGTTCTGTCAAACCAGAAACGGTTCTCCCGGTGGAATTTTGAATTCAGAATTTGAATGTTCATTCGTTTTATGAAAATCTGATGCACTTAAATGTAACAAGGCAACATATACTGTCATAACAAACCGCAGGCAAACAATCGCCACTCGAGTTGGCGGATCTCGCTAAAACGCGCGCACTGCCAAACCTGAGTTTGCCGAAGCAGAACATCCACCGGTTATCATTGCGGGAGTATATAATTGTTGGCAATTTCGCGTCTCCATTCAAGCCGTGAATAGCAACCATTAGGCAGAACCCTCCATGCGTCAGTCCATCAGCTAATAAGTGCATTTTCCTTTACAGGACTCCTTAGTGCCATAGTTAAAGCCTCTACTTTTAAAAAATGGCCGTCTCCGCCATTTTACATTCAACTGGATATTAAAATGATTGTTAATTGTAGTTATTAAGCAATTCGTTTAATTAATAATGAGAATAAAGTGCTTTGTAATTAGCAACGCTGGTTTTATTGTCAACTCTTTTTAATTAGAAGTGAGTGACTAAAATACGAGAGAGGTCTAACTGTGCTTTCTGGAAGTCTGAGAGTTAATGAGAAATCTGAAGGGTAGTATGAATATTAAGCGCATATTAACTAAATCCATTTTGCATCAACATTATTCAGTAATAGCAGTACTTATTTAAGAAGTCAATACGTAGTTCCTCAAAGAATTATTTAATTTCAGTGAGAAACATATTTTTAACATTAACTTTACCTAATAGCTTTGTCCTTAAACTTGTCTCTGGTAACCGCCGCCAGAATTCCCGCCCACAAAGTTTGCGGCTTGCAGAATTTTCTCATTCGAATACCAGATGGCATTTAAATACATATCACATGGAATATTAACGTAAAACATAGCAAATTACTGTAATAACTGCTTTTATGGAACACTTGTTCGATCGAAATACGGTGGATATTTATACAAATTTAATATTATGGCATCTATAGGACCTACGTGCCCCTAGGGATCGAAACAAAAGCGTGTTCATCTGCTTAGAAGAAATAGACTAAAGGATTATCCGGATTTTACTTCTAATTTCAGCCATAAGCTAACCCACGAGACCTAAGAAGGGTTTCCACTTAACGCTTTACCGTTAGGTAATCTGTTAAGACGCATTAAAGAGGATCATTTCTAACGCGAAATATTTAAATCGGTCGCAAATTAAAATGTAAGCTCCTAAAAACTTCCGCGTTACCAAGCGTTCGTGTTGCGGTGTCTTTAAATTTCCCAATGGTAGGTAATTGGCAATTTGGAGTAGTCACAATACAATATGAGCCGCTACTTTTGAAGCTAAAGTTATCCTTTCTGCAATGGATGTTCACAATGGTGGCGGCGGAGTAAGTCACGACTCGGTGTCCCGCGGGCACCCACCTGTGCACCACATGAAAATTTGGAAATATTTTGGCACATTTCTTTTAATAATTTGACGGCATCATTACTGTGAACGTGATGTCTGAACAAAGAGCGGCTACTTTGAACATATTTTGTTTATTGCGCAAGAGGCTCGTGGGGTCTTTAGTTTTTGAGTTGCTACCGAACAAGAACGAATCGTAAATTCACAAGTAACTATTTTCTTGGCTTCTTACTTTTCAGAATAAAAATATCCAATCCTTTGAAAATCTTTTCAAAATCATAAACATCGTAATAGAGGCATTTTTTTAATGTATAGTAATCCCACAAATAAAACAATAAATTATTATTTTATTGGTTTATTAAACAAAAATATAACCTTTATCGCCAATAACGGCCTATTGCACCACATCTAGGTATGCACAAATCATTGAAACGAAATGATATGTATTTTAGATTAATTCCAAAAAAAGGAAATATGCTCTAAAATGCATTTTAAAGTAAGGTATCCCTATCAGGAACATCAATAGCTACTTCATGAACTGTACTAGTTTCTTCTGCCCTCATACTCGCTTGTTCCAACTTCACAATCGCACTCCGAACTAGGATGATGACGTACCACTGCATACCTGTTAAACATGAAACATTGTTATTGTTTAATACTAAAAAGAATTTTGAATATCGGTCCAGCCATCTTCGAGTTATCGGTGAACATATATAAAAAAAAAAAGATACGGTGGAATTGAGAACCTCCTCCTTTTTGGGAAGTCGGTTAAAAATGAGAATGGAGGCCAGATTTTTATTACACTGTTAAGAAAAGAATCGCCGTCACAGCCTCTCCCAGTTACATAGGCCTCCCCCTGGTTGAGCGTCCGTGCTGGATATGCATGTTGATGAGTGAAAATAAAAAGTTGAGAATAAGTCGAGTTTTGTACATACATATGTAGTTTGATACATAGTTTTTATGTTTAATATGGCTGAATAAGTTTAGAGAGTTTGGTACAAAGAAAACACCTATGAAAGGACGGACGCCTACAGGGGCTTCGATCTTTTCTAATTCTCTTTCTCGAAGTAGTTACATCATAACATGAGGAAAAAGGCAGGGTTTTTTATAAGGTAACGTTATATCAAACACTGTATGGAAAGTCACGTATCACACTCTCTTTTATACCCAGGGGTAAGCTCAAATATCAGCAGTTAGAAGCACAATCGTGACCACCAATAAACTGGGCGATTTAATCGTCGATATAGTAAAAATTTGCATTTACTACCAGCAGAGTCTGTTGACTCGGCATTCATTTATTTTTGAAATGCCGATGTTTATTTACGGGGAAACAATTAACATTGGCATTTAGTGTGTAGCTGTTGAGGTTTAGTATGAGTTGTTCCCACAGTAACTAGTAACGGTATTGGAATCTGGTAGTATGCAAAGCAACTGAGGGAGTCTAACAATTAATATCTAAGCGTTAGTCAAATACAAACGTAGGTAATTCAGCCTTTAAGGCATCCAAATTTTGTGTTGTTTTGAAAGAGTTTTACGGCCAGTCACACAGGTTTCAGATAAACTTCTAGATAGCTATCTGTCAGATAGTGCCATACAAATTATTATAGTTTTGATAACTTTTATACCACTTATGGAGCCTGATTCACAAAAGCACTTAATCTTTTGAAAAAAGTTGTATAACCTGATGAGAACAGTTAAAAGAAACAACGATAAGTAAGTATACTCACATATAGCAAACAGAGCGACACCGACGTCGAATACCATCCTTCTGGACAGCAATACGAAGGTCGGAACTAACGCAGCTAGTGTGGTCACCACCCCGTAGTACAAGTACAGTCGCAGCATCAGAATGTCTTTCTGAAAATATCAACTAAGTAGTTGAAACTCCGGCAGATATTGCCGCGGCTGCGTGATTGATCGAAAGAGTTTACTTTAAAAAGGACTCCAGAAGGAACATGGTGGGTTTAAGTCAGTAAGAGTCTGATACATCCTCACGCTACACCAACTCTGAGGTCATTGAGGTCATTTGCTAAAATTCGCTTTTTACTTTGACATTTTACATTAAAAATTATTTTCTACTTTTTAGTTCAGTTAGCAATAAAAGCGTGTTTTTTTTAAACTATTATTTATTTTCTACTTTTTAGTTTAAATGGAATGTTTTGCAGTTTTTTAGTTGCAGTACAACTAAAATTGATTGTGTTTTTTCTGCTTGACTTGGCGGGGGCACTACCGTGCCCCCTGATAATGAGAAACTTTTATCAAAATATTGCATTGTCATCGGTCCTTGATACGTATGCAAAGGTCCAAGTTGATCAGACTTATAAACACCAGTGAAAATTAAGCTCAAAGATTCCGTTACATACATACATACATAGATACAACCCAAGCTAATAAAAGCGTGTTAAAATCTGTCTCATGAAACATTAATGGCTAGGTGTTTGTCGACCGAATGAGGGCAAAAAAAAAGAAAAGCAAAGATAGCATAAATAACAGCGTTTGTAGAGAAAGAGCGTGTTAAAATAGGGAAGTTCTGTCAAAATCCTGTAAGTTTTCCTCTTAAAATCTCTGGAAGAGTAAACATAGCGTCTAGGACGCCTGTGTATTATTTTTCGTCGTAATCGATTTTAAATAAGAACAGGAACCGTTTGATGTACCATAGTATCAAAAATACGCATAAGTAAGTGAGCCTTAATATAACTTAAGTTATAGTTATCTAAGAACCAATATGTATAGTGTATCAAAATTATAAAGTCCTTAAGGTTATCTTAGTAGGTGACCTACTTTGTGCAGATGGATATGTAATCTGTTCAGAATTACACGTGACCAGAAACGAAATTTTGACATGGCTTTTTGATAATAGAAACCATATAAAATAATTTTCATGACAGAGAAAAAACAAAAAGAAAGTATTTTTGTATCTATATTAATATTATAATGAAGTAAAATTGTTTGTAAATTTGTTTGTAGGGGGTAATCTCTGGAAGTAATGAACCGATTCATCATTCTTTCACCATTCAAAAGCTACATTATCCACGAGTGTTAAATGCTATATTTTATCCGGGTACGGCCAGTAATTCACACGGGACGCGAGTGAAACCGCGGGAAAACGGCTAGTCTTTAATATATTTATATGATACTACATTTCATTAGACACACGGACATTTCAATTAATAATGTAGAAATGAGATAGGTGAGTACCTAGGTTGCCCAACTTTATGATTCATAGTTTAAACAAATCGAATTTTAATTAGGTATGTATGTATATGTTTATAACAAAGTCATGCATCTGTACCTACGACTTCTACTGGTTCGAGATAAATAGAGTCACGAGACCGAATACCTTCTAACTTACAACTAACTTCAGGCTAGAGACTTAACTGGGTAATTTACTTAGGCTTAGAAAAGTTCATTCTATTGGTAGGTACGGCCCAGGAGTACCTACCTAGTAAGTACAGACCACAGCAGGGCAACCTACCCGAATCTGTAAAATTTGACCAATCTAATATTAACCTTCCACTATTGTGATAAGGTTGAAAATCTATTGAAGAAATTTGACAGATTGTGGTAGGTTGACGTGCTGGCGACTGCACATACCAAATAAAGATCTCTTACCTGACAAGCAGCAAATAGCAGCATAATGTTCAGTATGACGCCCATGCCAAAGATACTGAACAATATTGTCGACGTGACCACTTCTAGCGATGAACCATCTAGCAACTGGGACTTCTTCAGCTCTGTCCTTATGACTAAACATGTTACGGCAGCCAGTGAGAATATCTGCAGGTTTGAAAAATATTCGGTAAGTTTTAATCTATAGACAACAGCCTGTATCCTTACGCTTAAAAGAAATGTGGGGCTTCAAACAATAACCCCACAAGGAATTAGCCAAAATCCAACTGGAGATAAGCCAAATAAGTATCTTATTACCGATTATCAACACATTTTCTAGCTAATCTTATTAAAGGACACCTATGTATAATGACCCTACCAAGAAACCTCGCTGATTACAATATATTTTACTACTTACATAAAATATCCTCAAAACACTTCAGTCAAGCGATTGTAACAACAAAGGCACAGCATGAGATCTTTTTTTTCGATTCCAAGATCATGCTAAATGTCATTGGGTATTTCCATCAGGAATTTTGTAGCGAAGAATTGGGTCATTCAATGGTAGGGGACCGCCCTTACTTCCTTGAATTCAAACGACATTTTGGAACACTGTCTGAACTTTAAAAATGTTAATGAATATTATAGTTTGAATAAACTTCTTACATCTGAGTTTTTGTTAAAGTTAATGGCATTGACTTACAATATTAATCAATCCAAACACAACGATACCATGTCGTAAAGGTAAACAGCAGCAACACCTTCTCACTTCTGGTACTTTCATACGCATTTCGAAACTTTTGTCTTTAACTGAAAATATAAAACGACCACGGCACACGTTCGGGTGTGCAAACTAAACTATTATTATGCATTTAATAATGATTATGCATTATCTATCCAGTAATAAGTCAACATTATAAACTTACCCGCAATGTCAACAAGTTCATTGACTCTGAACATAAACAAATTGACAATGTTGTTTTAATTAGGTGATTAATCAGAAGTGTTTTTTAAGGCCAAGGAATAAGTCAACATCGTTCCTTAACAGGGGTTTAGTCATAAATAATGCATGAAGTACCAATGCACTTGTCGAATCATTTGCTCATTGCTAGTTATTGCATAATTGAGCCACCCACGGCCGACCCCCAACATACTCGAACGATTATCCCCCATTGTTTATTTTTCGTTCAATTACCATCTGGTTCCAGTTAACCGTATTAGCGGTTTGTTTGCTGATTTAACTAATGCAATAACGTGTATCGTACTTACCCATAGTTTGCTTTGGAAATTAACTGCAATGTTTTGATTTTAACGATATCTTTGCTTATGGTAATAAAGTAATATCATGTAAAGGAAGGAATATTGAAATTAATAAATGGCTAGCTTAACAATTTCTGCATCATTTTTAGGTGGGTGAGGTGCCTACTACTTCATAATTTTCCAACTCAATAGTTACTGAAAGATTTTTTTTTCCTCCTAGCTGACTGCCGGCTAGTTAATTAGGTAGGTACTTAGTTGTACCTATATATTTTCTTAAGCTTTAATTTAAAACACTTGACTTCACTTGAGATAGGGATTTAAACAATAAATCCAAATAGGTAATCCAATGCCAACATGTAAATCTAGATTTAGATTTTTTTAATCCTTACTAATCCTTACCTACTTACTAATATTATAAATCGGAAAGTGAGTTTGTTTGTTTGTTTGTTTGTTTGTTCCGCTTTCACGCCGTAACTACTGAACCGATTGCTTTGAAATTTTGCAGACGTAAAGTTAGAAGTCCGGATTAAATAATAGGGTACTTTTTATCCCGAAAAAAATAGATATTCCCGAGGGAAAACAAAAATATTGTTTGCTTGATGGATGGATTGTAGATGGCGCTGTGTGTCGAACCGAATTCCACGCGGGCGAAGCCGCGGGCGGAAAGCTAGTNATAGATATTCCCGAGGGAAAACAAAAATATTGTTTGCTTGATGGATGGATTGTAGAAGGCGCTGTGTGTCGTTTAACGAATTCCACGCGGGCGAAGCCGCGGGCGGAAAGCTAGTTCGTAATAAGTTGAAGATTCTAATCAACTTATTTCTTCATGTTAAACTTCTATAGAATACAGAGAATAAAACATTATACTTAATAAAAAAGTGAAAATGTTATTTAATTCTGTACTCAAGCAGGTATCAAGTCTGAAAACCTACAAAATTACAAAACACAAAAGTCAAAATTTCAAATAAAAACGCCTTACAAATAAATCAAAAGAAATCCCTAATACTGGCACACGGTGCATTGCCATTCATTTTTCAGCAGGAGAAGTAAAAACTACGTTTTGTTTCATCTATAGAAAACAAAAATTACCTTCTAAAAGGGCGATCTAAACGTATGTATTCTGTTCTTATTAAATAAAAATTTTGTAATCATTTGTAGAAGTATAATTCTTTTACTCTTATTTTGTTAATAAACACCTCTACTATTTTATAAAGTTCTGGTAATTCTACAGCGAACAAAACGTAGCACGTTATTTATAATCTTGTTTTTATCTGTGGTCGGTCTTGCTGGTTTTCGATAGAATTTGGGACAGAAATTTACTAAATATTAATTAATATCCAAACAGTATTGATATACAAATAATAAAAGAACAAAGGTAAGCTATTTTCAAAACTTAATTTCAGGTAAAAACATAAAAAAAATATGCTCGTCTTCCGAAGCGTATTTTGAGGTTAGATAACATATCGTGGAATTAGATAATTTTTGGGTTTATGACTGAATTCCTTTGACTGTCTATATTTAGTACTGCATAATATCGTAAATGAGCGCATATTGTCATTTTATAAATATTAAATACATTTTGACGAGGTAATTTTCTTTCGGAGTCTGTATGATGTTAGTGACATTTCGATGCTGCAATAGTGCCCGTGATGCCGCAAGCGCGAATCGCACAATTTATAAAATACAATAGTTGTTTATGAAACACTTTTAATTGTATTTTCTAGAAATGGCTGCTCAGCTCTTCAACCGAATTGGTCAAGTGGGTTTGGGTGTGGCGCTCGTTGGTGGAGTCGTCAACTCTGCTCTCTATAATGGTAAATGTCTTCTTAGTCTGTTTGTAGCTATACAAAATTTTCATCTCATATTTACTTCATCACTCATCATTATCAGCATCCAAGAGCAGTCTCGTACATCAAGCACGCTATCAACAATATAACATTGAAGAGTTCGATTGTTTGAACGCACTAATCTCAGGAACTACTGCTCCAATTTGAGAAATTCCTTCAGTGTTGGATATCTCATCTATCAAGGAAGGCATCTTTTTATCTGGGTTCCCACAGGACAAGGGTAAATCCACTGGCAGAAGCTAGTATTAAATAAATGTTGTTCATGTTCATCATGTTGCTACAAACGTAGCATAGGCCAAGTTTCTTATTAGAACTAGCTACGACTTCCAAAGTCTTGTAACTAGCTCAATCACAATCAAATTTGACATACAATACAAATTATACTGCTATAGTTAATAACCATGACAAGACTGTATGACGTATGTATCACATATAGTGCTATGTAGAAAAAATGGCAGTGTTTATTTTGCTACTCATGAAATTCATTTTTTATGTTGGTAAAGAAATTGGATGTTAATTTTCCCTAGAACAGAAAGAAAAGACTGACCAAATGGGAATCTGACTCCCGCGGCAAGGGTTCCCTATGAATGTTATTAATTTTTTAAATTAATATGCATTTACTCTCTCAACTTTCAGTTGATGGTGGCCACAGGGCTGTGATCTTCGACAGATTTGCTGGTGTGAAAAACTTGGTGGTTGGTGAAGGTACCCACTTCTTTGTCCCATGGGTACAGAGACCAATCATTTTCGACATCAGATCGCGCCCTAGAAACGTACCCACCGTCACTGGAAGCAAAGGTAACCTATCACTCCAATCATTTCAATTGAATGCAGAAAAGATTCTTTAAAATAATAATTTACTTTCTTCCCCTTCTACTTATTTCATCTATAACTCAATCATTTCAAATCAATGCAGAAAAGATATCTTAAAATAATTTCTGTTCTTTCTTCCACCTTTACTCATTCATCATTAGTATGTGAATTAGTATATTATTTCCAAGTTTTATGAACACCTATTCAATGTTTAGGATGAAAGAAGGGAAAAATCTAATGTTAGTTAATGTTAGTGAGATGCAATAATTATGATTTTTCTTAATATACACTTGTACATGTTCCAGATCTTCAAAATGTGAACATCACACTCCGTATCCTGTTCAGACCAATCCCTGACCAGCTTCCAAAGATCTATACCATCCTCGGTATTGACTATGATGAGAGAGTACTGCCTTCCATCACTTCTGAGGTCTTGAAGGCTGTGGTCGCTCAATTTGATGCAGGAGAGCTCATCACACAGAGAGAGGTAAAATATTCCTGTTGATTTTAGCATATATAGTTTCTATGATACTGTGCTGTTCAGCAAATCAGGGACAAGGAATCTTTTATTGAAGAGTTGTGGTAACACACATCTAAGAGTTGGAAACAGATCATAACTGTATTGTCTTTCAACTCACAGTCAACCAAGCATTAATCTTACGTAAGCACGTAACTAGCCGTCGACTCTACTACGATTCGCACATTGCCGAAATTGAAGTGTGTGATCGTGCGTGGGCGAAGAGAGATACGTCTGCGATCTTCATGTCGACCACACGCCTCACCGCAGTTAATAAGCTTATCCCAAGGCGAAGGGATTTCGTTATAATTCCGATTAGTACCTGCACCAAGGAGACATGGTGATTGTGTCAGCTCAGCATAAAATATAGCTTTATTTTATACTCACATAGGGCTCATAAATATCATGTAATAGATACCCTATTACATTTAGCAAAACAATAAATCCTAATTTTGTTTCACAGGTTGTATCACAGAAAGTCAACGAGAGTTTGACTGAGAGAGCAGCGCAGTTCGGCCTTATCCTGGACGACATCTCTATTACACATTTGACCTTCGGCAAGGAGTTCACACAGGCCGTCGAGTTGAAGCAGGTCGCCCAACAAGAAGCTGAGAAGGCGAGATTCCTCGTAGAAAAAGCTGAACAACAAAAGAAGGCGGCTGTTATTGCTGCTGAGGGTGACGCCCAAGCCGCTGTCCTACTCGCCAAATCCTTCGGCCAGGCTGGTGAAGGTCTAGTCGAGCTCCGTCGTATTGAAGCTGCTGAGGACATCGCCTACCAACTATCTAAATCTCGCAATGTTACTTACCTACCGCAAGGACAAAATGTTCTCTTAAATCTTCCCACACAGAACTAATCTTGGCTAAAAACAACGCTGGAACGTGTTCAATATAAAATCGGGGTTGGTTCTGTAAAATGCATTTGTATTTACAAAACTATTATGTATAAGAATGTTGCATTTGTTGAGACAATGGTATGGTTGCGCCAATAGATAGTAGTCCATATTAGTTTTATGAAAAATTGTAATTACGCATTAAACTATAATTTTGTTGAAAAACTGTCGTTATATTTTCTGTCACATGAAGATCTTCAATAATTTTCAATATACATAGTTAGGTTAGTTAGTCCCTACGAGGTACTAAACTTTCGCAGGCCAGAAATAAAATGACAAATTAATATAGTCCTCAGATTTATTTTAATAATACTTAGCTTAAATATAAACAGTCAGGATACATAACCAATAATGTTTACCAATTTATCTCAATTTTTTATTTCTGTTCCTTTCTGCAAGACAAATTCATTAGAATTTTCTTCACTTGACTGTTTTTCTTCCTCTTTTGGAACATCACTCTTTTCAAGTTTATTGAAAAACAAATTCTCCCTAATACAAACTTCTCTGAAATACGCAATTTCATCTGCACTGAAGTAAGATGGTATTATCAACTGATTCTCACTATCATTATGTTTGAAGTTGCTAACTAAATCATCAACCTCCTTTTTAAATTCAGCACTGACTAATCCTATTGCAGCCTGTTTGACAATTTCAGCTTTTTCTGTTGACTTTTTACTATCATTCCAAGTTTTCATTAACAAATCATATTCTGCTGTCATTTCTTCATTGCCAGGTTGCATGTTCATTGCCCTCTGGAGTCTTCTATGGGCTTCATCATATCCACCAATCATTCTTAGAGCTTTTGCATTTTGGAATAAAACCTTTGGATTGTTCCATAAACTTCTTAGTCTATTCAGCTCATTACAGGCACTACAAGCCATTAGGGGTTTCTTCACTTTGTTATAACAAACAACCAAGTTAATATATAGTTTTTTTAATAACTTTTCTTGCACCCTTTCTTCTTTTTCATCAGCAAGACGGCATTTGTGGAGCATGTTTACGGCTTTCTTGAATAACTGGATAGCTGCTACATAATTACTTGTACCATATAACGTACTTCCTGAGCTGTACAGCAGTTTGACTTCATGGTGAACCCTTTGGAACATGTTTGGTTCTGAGAAATTAATTTTCCTGTAAACATGGGACGAAAATCTATATTACAAGAAATCACACAGCACAATGAAAGAAGAAAGCAAAAATAAATAACTAGCTCAATTCTAAATTTGAAGCCATAGCCAATATAATTACACAACTCCATGCAACAAACCAAATAAATTATTTAAAACCTACCCTTTCGGAGGAGTTATGATGCTCCTAATAACTTTAATATAAAATACACAGTCAGCTTTAGGTTTGATCCTTGGTGGCACCCCCATTTCACCATACATTACTTTGTAAGAGAGAAGAAAAGCTGCTGTTTCCCCCACCAACATTGAATTTACAGCCATCTCTAGGCCTGGTAACAAACCATTGTCCTTCAAGTCGACTTCCTGGAATAAAAGTATCAATATAATCAAAACAAGAATATAGATCAAGTGATAAAAACTTTGTTTTTGTTCCTCAGTTACCAAATTGAAACTTAAAAGTTTGAGAATTACTTGGACATGTAACTTACCAAGGATTTCCTTATTGGCACTACATCAAATGGTTCTGGTATATTTTCCCAGTATCCAGAAAAAGCAATAGAAACTGTGCAACCTTCGTGAAGAGGTAGACCACCTCCTTCTTCAATTATTTTCTTTTTCACATAGTTGTTTTTATCTATGGCTACAAGTTTTTCAGAGAAAACAGCGAAGTTTGCTACTGGCTGGCCAAGGACATCAATCATTGGAGCTTCGTCATTTTTTTGTTCCGAATTTAAATCAGATTCGTCATAATCTTGGTTTATTTGCAGAATAGAGCCAGTTGTTACAACTTCACTAAAATGAAACCATTTTCAATTACAGTTTTATGTAAGTTATCTCAAATTAATAAAATAAGGATGAACAAGAAATATGATTTTTTGAGGGTACTTGGTAAAAATGTACTTACTTCAAATTAAGACCATTTTCTAACATAAAACTCAAGGATTTAGAGCTCATTTCTGTGTCGATGTATTACAGAAACAATCAAGAATGATTTTTCTTATGTAATTTCTGTCGATTTGTATATAAAATAATATAAATAATTCAACAAACTCAGCACAAACACAAAACAGTACACGAGTTCAAATCTGTCTGACATTGACGCATGAATGACTTTGACATTCGTGACCTGAGATTGACAGAATTAAAGACGAGTTGCCATATGAAAAAATTAAATTAGGAGCGGCCGCTTAGGAGCGGTCCCCCAACGCGACGTATTTTTTTATTATTTTTTACTTTTTAAAGGGAAATTAAGTTTTTGTGTCGGGGGTTTTTTAAATTTTTAATTTAATTTTTATTTCATTCTTTTTATAGGTAGGTATGTCGGTCGGTACAAGTAGGTATTTTAATATACAAAGCTATTTGAGATCCCATCAATAATATACTCAATATCAATATACTCGATAAGTATTTGCCGACTTTCGATTCATCTCCTCACTTTTACCGCCATAACTTTTAAACGGCTCAACCGATTTTGATCAAACATGTCTAAGAACACTCGCCCGTAAGTAACCTTTAATAAAAAAAAAACTAAATTGAAATCACTGCATCCGTTTGGGAGTTATGATGCCACAGACAGACTGACAGACAGACAGACACGTCAAACTTATAACACCCCTCTTTTTTCGTCGGGGGTTAAAAAATATAATAAAACGTTGGATAATTAATTGGAATTCATTTATCAGTTTCATATTTTTGGGAATAGGATCCTCACATTTTCGCTATTGCTAGTAAAATCATGTGAAGTCCTGCTATAGAGATATCAGTGCAGTTGTGGTTCTTCTTCTTATCGAGTGATCAGCAGGTTAATCACTTAACAAGCCCTACTGTCAGAGTTTTCTCAAATCCTCAATTTCTCAAATCTGCCTCTGACGAGGACGATACGAGGACGCCGGCTCTACGTACCCTCCCAGGCACGGGGGTGTAACACCGTCAACTTTCAAACTCCAGGCTGCATAGTGCTGTGAGAGTTTCTAAAACCACTAAACGATTTCGGCCTGACCCGGGAATCGAACCTGAGATCCGTGCACGGCAGTCACACTATGTGACCACTAGACCAACAGGGCAGTTGTGGTAAATACAAACAACACAATTATTTCATTTAAAATGTTTAATTATTTTATAGCTTAGCTTAATATTTATAAATTTTAAAATAACCGCAATTATATTGGATAATATTTAAACAATTTATAAATATTTTCATTGATATTTTAATTTAAATATTGTCTCAGCACCGCTATATACGATGAAATTAGGTCATCCATTTTATATCCCAAAGAAGTTTCACACAAAATTTTCGTTCCTCGTAAGAAATTGCCCATGGTCATGTGGAAGAAAGTGTTGCCTGATGACCAATTGGATAGTTGAGAAAATGGATGAGTAACCAAGACGTCCTGAAAAAAAAGAAAATTATTAAAATTAACACCTAGGATGGCCAATGGCCATGTATAAATCAACTTGAAACTTTTGCATTAGGCGATTACAAGAGTATGCGCTCTTGCAATCTTTAGGTCCTAAATAACAGCTGATACTTACTCGACTTTGAGGATGGATCACACTGACGCCATTCTTGTTTATCCCTATGACCACCATCTCTGGATAAGTAGGATCAGACGTTTGTTTGACTTCGAAGAAAGCAGTGCCGAAAGTTGGCAATAAATATATCTTCTTCAGGAACTGTTCCTTCGCTTCGTTTTCCGTCATGGAACCATGTGCCAAATACGCCTTACTGATTGAGGACTTCCACTGCGAGTTATTCTGGATCTTTGTCATATCAGAAGGTACGTAGTCTTCAAGCATTTGCGTTATTTGTGGCAGCAAGGATTGATCGCTGCCATATCTAGCTCTATATATCAATGCTGCTAATTCGGACAGATCTTGTTTAGACATTTTATGGTAGCCTCTCAAGTACTTTGGCAGTTCTTGCGGGAAATAGAATATTTGATCTGCGTTCTTATCCTTTCCGGGGACTGTGTTAATCCAAAGCTTTTTCATGAAGAATATTTGGTAGTTCATTTGCATTTGTGAACCTGCTGTAAAAAGAACAAAGGTTAAAAACAGTTAACTGATTGATGCATAAACTGCTAAAAGAATGTTAAGGTACTTCTGTTTTCAACATAAATGTTCCTTATAGGGACTTACCTCCACGGACTGGTCGCGTCGCTTTCATCCATTCTACAAGCTCATGAATAAAGTCAAAGAAGTAATAGTTTTCTGGCACCGAGAACACCTTATCTGCGATCTTGACGAACAAACTGAACCCGTCACTGTTCTTTAGGTTTAGCCTTCCCGTTATTTGTTCACAGAGGTCTCTAGCCTTTGTCGAAGATTCCACTTCGAAAGCTTCGTCGGTATCATCGGGGAAGTAGACCTTGTGGTATATTTGCATACTTCGATGCTGTATAGCTTCTACCTCCACAATGTACGGAGGATACAGTCTAGCTCCCTTCTTCTGCGTTTTGAACACGCGTTTCAAACAGTCCTTAGCTATCGGATGTGGTCGTGTCTTCAGGAAATCAACCAGCTCTTTCAGTAGCGTTTGTCCGCAAGCAAAGTTGCCAGTCACAAGCCACATTAGTTCCCAACCTCTCTCTTCACTTAACTGTATCCTATTGTTTGTCAACTGTTTCATTATTTGACAGTAAATCTCGTCACGTAAATTAGGTTCATTGACAGCAGCTCTGAATATCTCGTCTGTATATTCAGTCACGGTTCTAGCTTTAGGAGCTGGCATATCTCCCATGTATTTGAGAATGCCGAAGAAAGCTGCGACGGCATTCTTCGAAAGTTTCTCGTCGGCCAGTATTTTCTTTAAGAGTGGTTTTCGTAGGGGTTCCCTAGTGTGAGCCCATAGATCGCCAGCGATGGCTCGTTTGGCAGTCATCAATGTAGATTGTTTCGATATCGATGAATTGAGATCGTGGTTCTCCCTGAAATATTGCTTCGAATAATTTTCGAGTGTGTGCATTCTCTTTCTTTGAATAGTATTGTATTTCGAAAGGTTTTTCTTCTCAGTGTTTATGTTACCCTTCTTGAATACCTCTAGAATGGTATTTGAAGGCATTTCTAATGTGGGTAGGATGTAAACTTGCTCAGTTGGGAATAAACCTTCTTCGCCGTTACAAAGGCCGTGTCCCCAAGTCGTGTTCATCAATGTTTCTCCTGTAGAATCTTGTAGAAGAACTATGAGATCACCTTTCTTAAACTTGAGGAAGGAGGATGCGTCACTATAACCTTGCAGATCTGATTGTGCAACTACGTAAATAGACCGCCTCTTTAGTCCATCGATCATGTATATTAATAAAGAACTCATTTCGCCAGCATCTACACTTTGGAATTCAAACTCTTCTTGCTGTATTGTTCTGATTGTTATCCTACCAATATTGTCGTAATCTTTATCAGCGTTAAACGCTACGTAGGTAACTTCTGGGTACGATATTTCTAGAAGAATATGTTCTAATTGATCTACAATGTAAATACCAGTCCAGTTCACGGCTATAATTACTATATCCTTATTGATAGTATCACCTTTTATTTTGATAGCTTCGAAGAATCTCGAGAATAACATCGGCCATTTTAATTTGGCAAATATAACTATGTCTTCTTTACACCTCAAAGGATCGATTTTGCTTTGAATACTTGTTGAGTTTTCGAATGCTTTTGTGACTAAATGCTCCCATTTTGTGAGCGCGGCGTCATTTGATTGAAGGAATTGGTTCGGTATGTAGTTAACGATGAGTCTTCTTAAAATATTTGGATCGATACTTGCTCCAAATTCTACGTAATGTTGCTGAGCTGCGATCATGGCCAAATCTTTTTCTGAATTGCACCTATATTCACCAAACTTAACTCCCTTTATGACTTGGTAGTATATCAGGTTGGTAGCGACAGGGTCGTCAGCAGGGTTGTGCCAGGGAGTAAATACTTCTTTTCTATAGAACAATCTCCAAGGTGCGCTCTTTTCAGGAGTTCCCTGTTCTTTGGCAAATTGTTCGCACTGGGAGATCGCATCCATTATGTGTTCTCCTTCACTTCCTAGCGAGAGAACCTTGTCATACAACGTAATGTATAGCGAAAATCCAAATGAATCAGTCAGTCCGATACTCTCTGCTATTTGCTGGCATATTTCTTCGGCGTTCGATGCGGAATCTGCTTGAACTGTTTTCATTGATTCATCCATCAATGTTACGGTTAATAGGACAGGTTTCTTGGTCTTTGTAGCTTGGAGTTCAAGCCAGCTAGGCGGTTGTGTTCGTGGACCATTCTTGAAGGTCCTCATGAGTCTACCTTCACAGTATGGAGCGTATCCTGGTGGACCAGAACGTATGAAGGCACGGAGATATTTGACAAATCGTTCGGATGGAGGGAAACAGCCGACGCAAAGTGACAAGAGGATCCAGCCGCGAGCGTGAGATGCTTTAGAAGGGTTGTTAGTGAGTTGCTTACATAAGTGACAGAATATTTCGTCTCTGAAATGGGAAAGATCGAAGTTAGACCTTGCAATAACTACACCAAAAACTGAAGATGTAGAAATAAGAATATTTTCATTATTTACCTGAGTTCCTTCCTTATGATTCCGTGGCCAATAATAAAATGCAACTTTTCTAAATTGGTTGTCCGCCTCGAGTTAAGCCAAGAGCTGTACATGTCGTTGGTCACTTCGTCATTAATTAAGTTTTTCATCAAATCTTCGTCAAGTTTAGAGCGATTCTTTAATGTTCTTGACATGAGTTTATTTCTGTTTTGGGATACGTCTTTTTGTAAGTATTCCTGGAATACAAAAGAGTGTGTCAATAGGAATCTCAAATAACATTAGCTTTTCTAACATTCTTGCTAAAAGTTATTGTTGTTTAACGAAGTACTACCTCTACCCACATCAAGCTGCAATAGAATTTCAACTTTATCTTTAAAGTATAAGGTTTAATTTTGATTGGTTTGTACTCACATCAAATTCTTTACTCTTTTGGAACGCTCGTCCAAGAGTATCAGCCAGTTTTGACATAACAGGTACATTGTCAGGCTTATCATCAGCGTACTTTGGTTCAGCTAAATCACCCATGAACCTCAATATAGTAACCCACAGCGCCTGAGCGGCCATTTTGTCCACAGGCGAGGGTAGGTCTAATAGAGAATGTTTCAATGGCTTCCTTGAATATTGGTGCGTGGTATTGCCTAAGAAGTATGTGGCTGCGAACTTCCTGAAGTTAAACTCATCGAATGGTTCTTCATCTATTTCTTGGGATTGTAATGGTATTACGCTTGATATTTGAGGTTTGGCTGTTGAAGTCTGAAACATTATTTATGTCAGTTATACAAATTTTCGAAAATTATATAAAACTACCACCCATTCGTGGAAAAATCGAGGAAACTACTGTATACTGTACTGATTAACCTAGTAGCCTCTTTAACTAAACAATCTTTAGTATAAATCTTTTATCTCAGTCATACTTGTCTGTGTAAATGTACCTACCTCCATGCACATTATCCATTATCTCTATGACCAAGGAGGAGCGTTAGGTACCTACCTAGTGACCGAGTCGCTTAGTCATACAAAGAAAATAATCCATGTACATTTACACACAAGTATGCCTCACCCACTTTCGTAAGATAAACTATCTTTGTTAAGTATAGTGTACGTAAACTCACCACGCCAAAACCAGTGCCTCTCACAGTACCAGCAGGAGTCGCCGTATCCTTCAAGAAACCGAACACATCATCCACATATCTATCATCAATCGCCGTAGTGTTTTGCTCAACATTATCTGCCGGTACTTCTTTCACGAACCATATAGACCTCATCATATCACTGTACTGCTTCTCATAATTATCGCCAACAGCATCAAGACCTTCACCGGACTTGATAAGCTGTGCCTTTTCTTTATTCAACTGAACCAACGTTCCCTTAATAATATGACCCTTTTCTTTAACCATTTTCCTGATAAGATACCCTCGGCAGAGTGCTTGGAGTTTTCTGAAGAACACTCTCATATTTATGAACGTTTTCCTCAGTTCTCTGGACCTTATAACAGCTTGTATACGTAGGTATCCTCTTCTCATGGTCAAGAATCGACTCCTGTAACCACGTGCCCGGTATGTCTTCTGAATCAAAATGGCGGCGGCACGCAGTCTCAAGTACCGCTTCCTATAAATAAATCTTCTTGCATTCGCTTGCACTTTAATCACTGCTGTTATTAATACTTTATGTCTTAATTCCTCTAGAACAGCATCGTGGAAATCTTTGAGAAAAACTTTGGTGTGTCCGAAACGATATTCTTCGTCAGTAAAGACCGTTGAGCAGATTTTCTTTGCAGCTGCTTTGCAATCAGTTTTCTCGGCCGGAGGGATGCCCGGAGCTACAAGGCGGTATCGATGAACAAAATCGTGGTACCCATAGCGGATTGGATAGCCTGCCTGTCTAATTTTAGCTGTTTCCATCAAACCAGCATATCGTAGTTGACGAATGCAAAGAGCTTTATCGAAGATCTGAAATCAATATAGACATGATTATAGAAAAAAAAATATGTGGCAGATAGGAAACCAAATATGGCCCTTATTTCTATACATACCCTCGGCTTTTTGAACTCATTAGGCTTAATACACCTAACAAAGAATGGATGGCAAGCATACAAAGTCTTCATAAGCGCATCGAGAGATGTTTTGAACTGATGACTCAGTGAAACAGTTTTCCTACTCCCACTCTGCGTAGGCGCATACTCGGTGATAAACAAACTCTTCAAAAACTCGTTACTTGAATCCAACATCATTTCTTTCACGTCTGCTGTTAGCATATCCCTGTTTTTATCAAGGAAACCTGAAATGAAAAAAGAAGTTCATTATTATACATCTATACATATAATACACAATAAATTCCCCCTAGGCTTACAAAATGTTTTCTGACCTTACCTTGGACGGCGTATGAGACATCTCCAGCAAAATGTTTGATACCAAACTTATACTCGCGAGAAGATTTAGCAGTTATGTAACAGCTCTTATTTCCATGGTTGCTATTTAACTTTGACAACAAAGTAACGTCAGTGCCTTTAGGGAATCTCGACTCCTCATCAATTAAGGATAGTAAATTCATCGCTTTCAATCCTATCATGTCCAAATTTTCTTGATTGTCTACATAGTTTATATTAGTCCATGTAATACCCTCCTTCGCATACTGCTCTTGTTCGAGTTTAAAAATATGTTTCACAAAGAACTGTTGCAGGTTTTCGTTGGCGTAGTTTATGCACAGCTGTTCGAAACTGTTGAAGTCAAAATTTTCAAAACCAAAAATATCTAAGATTCCAACCGATCCGCTCGTGAGTTGTTGGTCTTTGAACAGTGTTTTGTTTATCATTGTGACAATGTACTCGAAAATGTGTCCGTAAATAGCTTTTACTAAAGCATCTCTGCCCTCCATAGCAGAGGCTACAGTCAATAGTGACACTACTTTTTCTCCATGAGCAACGAAAGTTTTCCTCGTTAAGGCTTCGCAAAATTTAGCTTTGGTTACACCCAAAAGATTAGCAATTCTAGTGGCAGCAACAGAATCATTAATCTCGGAAGATTCAATATTGTTCGAACTCATCATTTTGAATTTTAAGTTCCCTAAATGCAATATGGCGGCAAGGAGACTGAAAGTCCCCCAAACTTCATTATCAGGGAAATTCAGCACTTTAAACGCTGATCTTATATCATTGAACTCTAAACCATCATTTCGTCCATCGCAGGTTAACGTTTTGCCAGAATTGAGGTAATTATAATCTTCAGGACGTCCCAATTCAAGTTTCTTCTTTTCGTCTGATGATAATCCAGTGACAAGCGAATAAAATATGTGATAATTTCTTTCTCCCGTGTTCTGGTAAACGATACGGGACTTCTCCAAAAGGTACTGATCAATGTTACCTCCTTCAATGACACCTTTTTTACTGAAATAGATGTTAACATATTTGCCGAATCTGGATGAATTGTCGTTTCTAACTGTTTTAGCGTTACCGAAGGCTTCCAAAATAGGATTTGTTTCTTGTATTTGTTGTTCTATCCACGAGTGCTTACCACTGGCTGCGGCTAAATATTGCAGTAACAATTTAGTACTCTCGGTTTTACCGGCGCCACTTTCCCCACTGAAAAGCAGGATTAAACTTTATACAAAAATCCAAGTAGGTATATACATTCATGCTAGTGATATCTGGTTATCTAACTTATCTTTAGCCACTTGTAAAAAGTAATTAACATAATATTATTAGCTTCTAGACACGCATTGGTATTTTTATAACTTTTATTTGATTACCGACCATCGTTGCTATTTTCAATACATAGATAGGACTGTTATTGTGAATAAGCACATGCTCAGCATTTTCGTTGGTCGTCATCACTAGAGCTTTGCAAGACATTAGCACCTACGGATCCCTTAATTTGTAGCATAGATAAACAAAAGAAAATGCATACTACATGTAAGTATAGATGGTTAATCGATGCCAATGCTGTTTTATCGCAATTTGATGACGTTGTAAATGATTTTGAACAAAATGCCAGTCATAAACTTTTATAGGCTGATATTTGCCAACAAATTACCTTATGACGATGCATTGGTTGGAGGAAGTAGCCAATAATTCTCTGTAGGAATTATCACCGATAGCGAAAATGTGAGGCGGTATATCCCCCAGACCTCTCTCTTGATAAAAGTGTATTTGGTCCATCGTGTATATCGGCAGAATTTCGTAAGGGTTGATTGCTATTAACATTGATCCTGTGTATGTCTGAAAAAGAAAAACATTAATTTAAGTTTTTGGATATAATTAAGAGCCTGCTATACTTTATTAAAGGAACTAATAAAAGTAGGTGATCGTTCGATGTGCTTCCCATCCTCAAACAAGAAACCGTGTCAGCCATCATGCCATAACGAACATGTATTATGCAAGTATGTAGGATGCCACACGGCCTAAATGCTTGTTCTCATAAACGATTCAAGTAGGGAGGTTTATGAATGACCTATTGGCCAAAATAAACATTTAAAATCAATTGCGAATTTAGACGGACAAAAGGATATTGATAGGTATTTCAGTGACACAAAATTCTAGCGATAATTATCATTATTTACCGTTTGATAAGCTATAACGTCATCCATGTAGGTAAATATTAATGAGAAATTGTGAACAATTGTTTGCGTGAAGTTAAGGTGCCGTTACCGTCTTAAAGCGTGTCCTAGACCTTAGACCCATATCAGAGAGTTACGTAGTAGAGCAATCAGGAAAAGGAATGCTTTTTCTATGGATTAACTGATCCCCTGACTGCCTGGTTGGACTCCCAAGCAAAAAGTCTACCTACTTTCTGCTCCAACCAGCCCACAATAGAAAACTAAAACTTATTTCCATGGAGTAGCCCTTAAACCAATGCTTAGAGTTGGCCACTAATTTGCTTGCTACGGCAGTGCATACATGTCCTAGGTTGCCAAGAGTTACTTCTCAGAATTTTGGTAACCGATAAAGATACTTACATAAATAAGCTGTTTATTATACCGGATATGAAGATTATGAAGAATCGTGTATTCCTGTAGATCGCCAAGAGTGATCATGTCTTCCACGCCTTGTATAGAAGTCGAGTGTAAAGGCTTGAGTACATTTTGCACAGAAGCGGTGAATACGTTGCCGTCGTCATCTTTCACTTCAATTCTATCACCAGAACTTTTGAGTACTTTCACAGCTATGGGCACGTCGAATTCTGTCCGCCCAGGCGACTTCAGCCAGACGAAGTCCTAGAAAACAGTGAATTGTAATATTTAGGAAAAGGAAGTTGGTACTGCATACATAATTGGTTTCTATAACTTTTTTTGGGTGCAGTCAAAATAACAATGTAATTAAGTACATAACTGCAAATTTCGTATCTTGCGTAATTCAAGTTAATTTTACATCAAGACATCAAAACTAAGTTGTGTACATATTGTAAGTAATCTTGAGGGTCTACATTTGTTGCTGACCGTATCTGTTTACGCAATTCAATGTTGATGAAATATTATCGTTACCTATGTAACGACCTACATGTGTGATGCGCTCTAAGAAACCGGAACTATCTCTTGGAAAATTGGAGTTAGATTTAATGGACAGTATAAATAAATAGTTGATCCTGGACTTACCGCCAAACTCACGCGATCAGCCATCTTGGAAAATTGAGATTCACTCCACTGCAATTCAGAACACCACCATTTTCACATTCACAAGTTCCGCGTGACGTTTGTTCGACGACTGTATAACATTTTACATTATCAATATTTCAGCTGTCTTATCACTATTTCAGCATCAGATAATAGGACGGACTTATCGTTAATATTTTAGATAATATGTTGTACCAAATATTTATCACGCTAAAATATGTACCTATGTATTTAAAGATTAACACTTTCCATAATTAATGTGAACTTTTTGATTATTTATTTATATAAACGGCTTTTAAGATATTTTTATATATCACAAAAAAAAACAATTGCAACGAATAAATAATCTACAATCAATATTATTCATCTATTTGCGAAAAAAGTAATTACTTGCACAGAAATGTTAATAAAAGATAACCAGAAACCAGATCAAGTAGATAACCATTGTGCTACTGGGCTGATAATAAATTGTAACAGGAAATAACTGGGGACATACATGAAAACACTTTTAACAAGTATGGCTGACTGGTTTACACCAAGAGCAAGAATAAGCGCCACTTTCACAGGTTCAAGATAACATTCTAGATTGCTATTTTACAAATTCTGCAATATAAATGTTTTCAATTTAGACTTCTATGGGATTCTTACTTTATCTGTAACCTGTGAAACTGACTTAAGAAGGGAACTTTACAAGAAGTCTGTTTTACTTAGAACAGCAGATCAACAAATAAATAATGACAATAATTTGAATTAGTAAATACAATTTATTTAAAAATAATTCAGCAATACAAACAACTTAATCTAATGATGATTCTAAATTACTTTTTCTTTTCATCTTTTTCTTTCTTGTCCCCTTTGGCTTTGTCTTCAGCCTTCTTATCATCCTCCTTGCCGTCCTTTCCTTCTTTCTTTTCTTTCTCTTTCTTATCTTTATCTTCTTTCTTTCCCTCTTCTGCGTCTCTGTTTGTAATCTTGTTGTTGATAAGATTATGTAAAGCTATGATAGACCTGACCAAAGCAGCTAAGTACACTACAAGAGACTGATCATTCGTTTTGATGTACAGGTTGTCAATAAAGCTGTCATTGGCTATATCAGGCAAGAGGTTGAAGATGTCTTGCAGCTGGTAGATAATCTGATGGTTCATAGGCAAGGAACCTTGTCCAACTTGGACGAGGTAATCTCTAATCTCACTTAGTTGGGAGTGCAGGCCTTTCAAGCCAAGCAACTGGTTTGTGATCCTTTGAGAGAGACTGCCGACAGTTGTGTCTTTGATGTCTCTTAGAAGATGCTCTACACCTACTTCTTCGGCTTCCTCAGCTCCAATCTCACTGGGTACATGCTCAAAAGTCCTTGTTGTAGGTGAACCATCATCATGGACCTCCTCCACAGCCTGGTAGGCCTCAGTAGGAAGGCCAAGGTCCTTTGGCTTAGCATCAATGATAACTAGGACAGAGTTGGGGCAGTAACGCCTGATTAATTCGTTGATGGCTACATCATTCTGGTGTAATTTGGGACCGGTGTGGTACCAGCCCACTACCTTCTCTCTGGCATTGACCTTCTTGAACATACCGTACATGTTCTCTAGGTAGTCATGGTCGAGGAACCAGACTGACTTGTCTTTGTCATCCTCATCAAAAGGTACTGAAAATTGAAAAAGGATAGTGATTATTTATTATAAGTCATGTGAGAGGACGCGTCTGCAATGTGAGTGACATACTAACAAAGTACTAGGAAATAAAAAGAGCTGATATGCTTTGTTTTCACAAAAGGAACATAACTTAAACAGACTCTAAAGATTGTACCTGCAAAACTATTGGAGACGTCCAGGACACCCTTAGCTCTCCAGCAACCCAGCAATACACCGACAACTCGCTTTTGGTTGCCTATTTTGCCCATTCGATTAAAGTGGTCCACCACACTCAATAGGACCAAGGGATGAACCACAACTTTTGTGGTTAAAACTTCTTGACTGGGCATTGTTGCTAAAGTATCTTTCTATTATTTAAACAATAAACTGAATGCTATTGAGCAGGCTATTGACAACAATTACAACTCTGAACTATATTTCGCTCAAAATCTACAAAATAATGATTTCTGCCAAGCGGCAATCAAAACTAAAATTTGACAGTCATTATAAAAAATAAGAATGTCTGTGGTTTTGTTTGTCTATTGTTATATCATTCAAGGCTGGCAACACCTCTTAAGAGGTATTCTCGATAGTTTTACTGAATGAGTTGAATGGAATGAACGATCTAAACTATCTGTGGCTGCCAGTGTCATTTCTGTCACTGTCAATGTCAAGTAAAATATCAACATCGTAAGACGTGCTCCTGGAGTTTTATTTTAAGTTTTTATAAAAATTATAAATAAAAGTATAGATAATAAGTAATCTAATGATCAGCATATACCTCAGATAATAGTTGTAAAACCTATCATAGCAGTGAAAATATATTTAACATGTCTAAAAAAACGATAACCTTCGTCACTGGCAATGCCAAAAAACTAGAAGAGCTGCGGGCTATTCTCGGCAATAACTTCCCTTTGGAAATCGTTAGCCACAAGCTAGACTTGCCAGAACTTCAAGGAGAGATAGACGAGGTGTCTATCAAGAAGTGCCAAGAAGCTGCACGCCGTTTGAAGAGACCAGTGTTAGTTGAAGATACGGCGTTATGTTTTGATGCACTAAAAGGACTCCCGGGACCTTATATCAAGTGGTTCTTGGAGAAACTACAGCCTGAAGGACTCACGAAGCTGCTGACTGGATGGGAAGATAAGTCTGCCAAAGCTGTGTGCACATTTGCTTATTGTGCTGGGAACTGTGAAGATTACGATGTTAAGTTATTCCAAGGTATAACCCTAGGTTCAATCGTAGAACCGAGGGGAACAAGAGAATTCGGTTGGGATTGCATCTTTCAGCCTGATGGCTATGATAAAACTTATGGTGAATTACCAAAGTCCGAGAAAAATAAGATATCTCATAGATACAAAGCTCTAGAGCAATTTAAAGCACATTTTCATGAGAAAGATGCTTAACTAAGTGTAAGAAAAAATAGGAAATTGTATAACAACACCAAGTAGTAAATTAATCGGAGTTCCTATCGGTGCATCTCTAAACTAGTGAAAACAAATCTAATCAAGCCATAAACTAATGTTATGATACCAATCTGGTATTTACTTTGTTTAAATAAAACCATTTCAAAACATTTCACTTTTTATTTTGTATCATATTACTGATTCTACTTATTTACACGATAACAATATTTCTGCATGCCTACATTTGTAGCACTTAAGCCATAGCATAAAATAACATTAGAAATGATAATATAAACTTATTGTATGTCTTAACATTACTTTTTGATGTAGGCTTGTGTACACCTGGTGCAATGTAAGGTTCTAAATTTGAATTATTATAATTCTTGTAATACCAGTCATTTTCGCCAATTTGTCTTATCTTAGTATCGCCAGTGGTCAAATTTTCTGAAAATCTTGTCTTTGGTTCTCTATTTGGTGAATAGCTTTCTCTGTGTTCATAATGCTCCACTTGTGGATTATTTACTTTTGTGATGGTTGCAGGTCTTTTGCCATGATTTCTTTCGTGCAATTCTGCAGTACTGGGTACCAAGACTGCAGAGAGAGCAGTTGGTGGTGGCTGCTCAATATGCTTCTTCATTGGAGGTTTAGATGTCACTGCAGTTGATGAAGAGTAAGATAAAGTACTACTTTCCATCCAAGCTTGTAGAGACATATCATTACTTGTATCTGTTGTTATAAGCATACTCTCTTTTTCAGTTACTTGAGTGATTGTTAAGTTTGACTCCATCAAATTATATTTGCTCAAGTTATTAGGGTCTGACTTTTGTTCTTCAACATTTTTCGTTCTATTGTAAGCAACGTGGGTACTATTATCATCGTCAATATAAGCTTGGAGTTCATGTATCTCACTTTTGCTTTTCTGATGTGTTGTAGTGTTATGAACAGTTTTTACTGGTGGTTTGGTTGATACTGCGCCAATGGCATGTTCCACAGCACCTTGCTTGTTGTGAGTCGAAGCACTTTGGACCTGCATTACATTATTAGTAACATTGTGTGTAGGATCAGGAATAGGCATAAATCCACCAGCAGTTGTTGGCAGGATTGGAGAGAATCCTCCCGTTTCAAACTTCGGTGGTTCTGGTAATTGATATTTATTTCCGAGGTGCGTTTGCGTTGCCGAGTTCTTCTTATCTGGCCAGTCTATTTTGCGTCCTGTATTAAGTATTTTTCCCATATCTATGGGAGGTAGAGGCATTCCAAAGAACGTAAATCCACTATTTGATTCCTTTGGAGGAGGTGGTTTAATTCTGTCAGTCGCATTTTTATTCATTGCAGCGTATAACGTGGGGAGTCCACCCGACGATCGATTATTGTTTTGCGTCGCACTCACCTCATTATTTAGACCATCTATCAAGGTTTCATTATAAGGATAGTCGACGTATTCATCGTAAAAGTACTCCGATTCTTCTGGCGATGGCCTGTTAATTTTGTTTGCCTGGTACGTGTTCTTAATCTGCGTTGTATAATCTTTTATTTTGTCTAAAGTTGAATATACTTGTGATGTCGCCAAGTTAGGTAGAAGTGCTTCGTTCTCATGGGTCATACAAGTTCTGAGATGTTCCTCTTCGACCTGGTTCCTCGCAGTATTTGAACAATCATTTCTTCCAAATGGCATACCTTTTACGTATGTTCCATCTGCACATTTGGGCCCAATAGAAGATGATTCGGAAAGCCATGATTTCAGCCATACAATATGGCAGTTGCAAACCAGTGGATTACCTGAAATTAATAGATAAATAATTACAAAATGTTGCTTATAAAAATATCAGGTAGTGATTGATTTGATTTGATTTGATTATACTTACCATCGATATCCAAAATAGCGATATTATTTCTCAATTTGGCGAACGTATTCTCCAATACTGTGCTAAGCTTGTTGTGTCTCACTGAGAGAACCTTGAGACGGGGCATGAAATCGAATGGCTGTCCGCTAATATGGCATATCATATTGTTATCCAAATTCAGCTCAACGAGCCATTCCATGTATTGAAACGACGCTCGTGTCAACCTCATCAGCTTGTTAAAACTCAAATCCAAGACTTCTAAAGACGACAACTGATTCAGCCCTGAGTTATCGATACTGGTAATTTGATTGTTGCTCAAATTCATATATTGCACTAAAGGGATGTTCTCAAATGCTCGCAACGATATGAACTGTAATCGGTTTCCTTGCAGTTCTATAATCCTTAGCTTCGGCAGATTCGCAAAAACTCGGTCAGGTAAATCTATAATATGATTCCGGCTCAAGTAGATAGACACCAGATTTGGTAGATTTGCTATCGCCCTTGGATGGACCACTTCAATATCGTTGTTATCCAAATCTACCGTTGCTAGATCTCTTAAGTCTTTGAAACTTCCAGTTTTGAGTTCTACTAGCTTATTGTTGGGCATTTTAAAATCGGTCAGTGTGTTTAAACTGTTTATGGAATTGCCATCAAAATGTTTAATGTGGTTGAAGCTAGCGTCCAAGATTTTCAACTTCGACATCATGTTCAACGTAGAAGGC
Organism: Heliothis virescens; assembly: GCA_002382865.2. Taxonomy (NCBI): domain Eukaryota; kingdom Metazoa; phylum Arthropoda; class Insecta; order Lepidoptera; family Noctuidae; genus Heliothis; species Heliothis virescens. The sequence goes on from NWSH02000505.1 coordinate 5,079,992, forward strand.
AATTCGTAAAGATTATTTGATGAGATATTCAGTGTTTCTACATCTAACGCCCTGCTGACAATATTTGGGCTTATGCTTTTCAATTTATTTTTGCTGAAATCAAGAGATGATAGCGCCGCGTTGTCTTGAATTGCCATAAAATCGAAGTTTTCAATTGTATTCCCGTGTAAGTTCACTTGTTTTAATAAGTTGAGTTTGCTGAAACTTTTTGGGTGAACTGCCATTATTTGATTGTAACTTAAATCTAGTATCTCCAGCCGATCCAAATCACTGAACGTCGTCATCTCGATTTGTCTCAAGCCGTTTCGTTTCATATAAAATCGACGTAAATTGTGCAATGTTTTGAGACTTCCATGAGGGATCTTCTGGATTCCGTTGCTTGAAATATCCAAAGTTCGCAGGGATGGTAAATCTAAATCCGGGGACGGAGGCATGGGTAAACTTGTGATTTGATTCTGTTGTAAGTATAATTGTTCTAACCCTCGTGGTAGTCCAGGTACAAATTCTATCAGTCTGTTAGAGCTTGCGTCTAATTCGTAAAGATTCGCCAAGTTTCTGAATGTCGCTGGATGTATTGAAACCAGGCTGTTTCCTGAGACATTCACATACTCTAGTAATGGTGATTCCATGAAAGTTATTGGGTCTATGATTGCTAGCTGATTGTAACTGAAATTAATTCTTCGCAATGATGGAAGATTGTATAAGAGTTTAGGCTGCAACCTTGTAAAGAAGTTATAAGACAAATCTAGCCCTTTGAGTGCTGGCAGATTCCAATATGGTCCCTCGTTCATATCGTTCAGCGAATTGTTGCTCAAATGCAACTCCCTCAATGCTGGCATCGCAACGAATGCGTCCGCTTGTATGAATTTAATATTGTTTTTATTCAAATGTAATCTTTCTAAACTTGGATGACCTCTGAGCGCTCCTCTTGGAATTTCTTGAAGTAAGTTTTGACTCAGGTCTAGGAACTTTAAACGGGGTAGAGCATCAAGTAAGGCTCTAAATTCTGAAATATGCATTATTTGGTTACCAATCAAAGTGAGCTCCTCAACTCCACTACCTGATTGTTGAAGGAATGATTCAGGATGTATTTGACTTATTCTATTGTGGTTCAAATCAACGACTCTTAGCTTGGGAACTCTGTGAAACGCTCCATGATGTATTATGTTTATATTGTTGTGTGAAAGAAATAGATTCTCCAGCATCGGCTGATCTACAAATCCACCTTCGCTTAATTTGTCTATCATATTATAATTGAGGTTTAAATGAGACAGCATTGGCAAGTCTCTAACAGCTCTTCCGACCATTGTTGCATCCGAGATTTTGTTGTTACTGAACGATATTTCTCTTAGAGAAGGTAATAAAGAGAGAGCTCTCATATGTATCAAATTAATACCACAATTGGTTATTTCCAGCCGTCTTAATTTTGGTAAATTGTAAAAAGCATTTTCTTTCACAATTCGGAGGTTAATACTTCCTTGGATAAACAACTTCTCTAGGTTTGGCAAGTTTTCGAAAGTGTTTTCATTCACGGCATTTAGACTTGCCGACTGAATGTTTATGTAACGTAGTTTCTGCAAGCCAGAAAATGTGGGTATCCTCTTAAGATTTTGCGATTGTATTGTTAAGGCTTGAAGGTTTTGCAGTTTCATCAGACTTTCCGCTGGGAGACTTCGCAAGTCATTCTCGACTATGAATATTTCCATTAAATTCAATTCTTGGGTTTCGAGCCAAGCTCCTGACAATCGCTCCAATCCGTTGTGGCGGAGCATCAATCTCATGATCTTCACATTCTGGAATATCTTCCCTGGGAGGGACGGGAGATAGTTGTTCTCTATAATAAGTTCATCTATTGGTTTTCTTATAAGCTCTCCTACTTTTTGGACTCCCTTCAATACTTGGGGCAGGTCGCTGTGTGTGCACCTGGAATAAAGTTTAGAATAGTTATTTCCTAGATCAATTAATTAATCAGCTATATACTAGTTGATTATACCAACCATATTTGTATGTCTTCGTGTCGGTTTGTGCATATGCATGGGAGTATTGACTCTGGGACCGGACATATCGAAGACTGTCCCGTCGCATATGAAATTATCAAGAGGAGGAGCCATGAGACTATATCTCTTTTCTTGCTGTCCATTCCTCTAAATCGTCTGTGATGGTCATTGTAGCATATTTCTTCTGGTTTTAATGCACCTTATCTGTAATGATACAAAACTATCGTGATTTGCCTTATCAAAATTGAGCATTAGATTTGTATTGCTCAAGAAACTCATTTCGGACTAGACTAACAGAGGAAACGTCAATTCTTTGTTTTCTTGAAAGCTTAACCCTTGATTGCTTCATCTCCCTGTTCTACGCAAAATCGTAATCCGGCGTCAAGGACCGGCACTAATGAAAACAATGTGTTCTAGAAACAATACCTCACCGGAACGGTCCGGTGGTTGAGTTGCACTTTCACTTATTCACCATTGTTATTAACGGCGATCTGGTGTGCAATGTTATTTACGTCATTGTTTTAGGGTTATGCAAGTCATTGATGGAGTATTGTTGATGTAGGTCACAATTCGGCCTTCGGGGTGTTTGGTCCGTTGAGATTAGAGTTAGCTTTGCATTGATGCATGATCCTTATCTTACTGACTTCGGTCTGTTTTGCGTCGCTTGTGACTTTTGTGGTTTCTATGGATGGTGGATAACCACCACCGCCTACGAGTGAAAACTTTTGCCATTTATCAAATACTTATTTGAGAGTTAAATTTTCTTTAACACCTACTTAAGACTTTAATAAGTATTTTCAGTTTTTGTCAGGACTTAGGTGATTATGAAACCAGGAGAGGAAAGGTCTAGAATGAATGAAATAGTTTAATGCATTGTGTATTCTTGTAAGCATTAACAAACGTTACGTTTTAAATATAGCAATTAACTGCGCAATGCGTTCATAAACGACTCATTATATTGCACAAGTTAACTAAAGCGTTACTTTGCAGTCCAGATTTGCATATTTTCTGTTTTATTTTCAAAAGAAATATACGAAGGCGCTAAGTTAATTAACGCATCATGCTCACTGAATAATTTGATGCAGCTAACTGTCGCATAAACAAAAAGTGGCAATGACGTATTTTCAAAATGTTTACACTGTAAATTCATATGTAGTTACATAAGAGCTGTAAAATCTCATGAGGTGACATCATTTTTACCGCGTCAATGTAGAACTGATTGGTTAGTCACATAATGATGATTATGCAGTTTGATTTGTATAAGATTGCAGGCTTTAACAAGACGAAATGTAGGTATTTTGTCTTCCAAGTCTTGGAAAACTGTCTAAAATTAAAACTGTCTAAAATTAAGATACTAGCCGTAATATATGTACCTATAACCGTCTATTTATGAACCTGCACTAGAGCGGAAACAACATCTGCTCACCCAGGTAAGCTAAGTGAGTATAAAAAAATGGATATTACCTAGGTATCTACCTACATTGCATCGTATGAATTTAGTACATTAAGTAATCCGTTCATGTTAGTCGTCGATCTCTGAGACACACTTAAGATGTAGGTACCTGCATATATTCCTAGAAAAAGAACATTGCTACACGGACTCCCTAATCTGGAATCAGCCCGCACACTCATACTTAAAGAGGTAGCAGTGGGTACTTTAACCACTAGACCATCTACCTAGCCTTTTTTCCCAATTATTTTGGGGTCGTCTAGTCTAACCGGATGCAGCTGAGATCCAGTGTTATACATGGAGCGACTGCCTATCCGACATACACAACCCAGTTACCCGAGTAACCCGACACCTGACAGACTGGTTATCAGACTTCAGTCTTAACTGACTACCCGTAACGACTGCCAAAGATGTTCAAATGACATCACTAGATCAAGCAAGGTAGACTACCTTTCCCAAGAAGAAAGATTAATACAACATAACACTACATATGATATACATAGGTAGATGTATTTTATGTTTAGTATTAAAACATAGACATTAAAGAGACTGATACAAATATCTCTCGTAGTACTCCATAACTCCGCATGCAAGCAGAACGTAGGTATGCAGTAAACGGGACACCAGTTATTATGGTACAGTTATCGCGTTTATCTCCGGTAACTGTAGCGCAGACAACTGTCATCTCAGNACGTAGGTATGCAGTAAACGGGACACCAGTTATTATGGTACAGTTATCGCGTTTATCTCCGGTAACTGTAGCGCAGACAACTGTCATCTCAGATGGTTTTGCTAAGTAGTACGATCTTGGGTGGGTTATTTTCGTTTTGATTACAGTTTTATGGCTGTTGTCTCGATGATAGTCGTGATTTGCGAATAAAGAAAATTCTCAGTTTACGTGTCAAATCTAACTGAACCTTACCGTACCCTTCATTCAATGTCTTAGTTATTCCAGGATAAAACCGACCATGTGCCAGTCGGGCTCGCAGGCGAGGGTATATTCAAATAGTAATTGCCTATTCGACCACCAAAAGTAACCTACCTAGATTAGCTGATTAGCTCGAGTCGCTATAGTAACAAACGGCAAAAGGGACCCTTAGGAGACCCTTCTCAAATGAACCTTTATTTTCATAGAATTATTTACTTTTGAGCAATTCTGAAAAGAATAAAACTCGCGGTTCAAAAGATACAGCTTGGTGACAGAGGGATGGACAGGCGTACCTACCTACAGCGAAGCCTTAATACCTAATAGCACTAATAGTCTAGAGGCTAAGTATTGTCCGAATAAGTTAAAAGATAAGTAAATATTAAGTAACGTGACATAAAACGACAAATGAAAAAGAAAAAGTAAGTTGACAAATGCACCATGTGGTGGTTGATAGATATGTTCCTATTTCTAGACATGACAAGGAAAACGCGAGTAGGTAAGGTCAGTTTTCTTGATAATCGTCGAGGTAAGCACTAACCAAGTTCGATCTGTGTGCAGTTTATAAGTAGGTCTGTCTTATTTAATGGTAGGAAAGCTACTTAGTACGAATAAGTGAGTTGTATGAATCTAATCTTTGAAGATTTTTTATTAAAAAAAAATCCTAAGCACTAAACCTAGATGATATCCTACTTATTTTTAAATAATTTCGCAACCAACCCTTTCTTTGGTGGTAAATCATCAAAAGACTCCCGCTGTGGGTGCAGCGTGGGGGAGGGTCAGACTTTTACTGACTAAAACACACCATGTTCCTTCTGGAGCCCTTTGTGTACCAGGGCCGCGGGCTCTTTCGAACTACCCTCAGCCCGGCAACCACCATTACCTCCCTTGACATTGATATGTGATTGACATAGGTATTACACAAATAACGCAATCAGACAATTTACTGAAAACTAGAGCGCAACTGTAGAGGACTGCAGAAGATCGTAAATTACGCATAAAATAAGGCTTAATGTGAAACACTCTAACCCAGTGCCCTAGCTTACTTCGTAAATGTATGAATTCCCAAAAAGGAGACAAGATAGTATATACGCTGATACCCTGTACCTAGGTGCAATATTAAATTGGGCATTTACCTATTTATTTTTCATCTATAGAGTCTCATCTGCCTAGCCTTTTCCCAACTATTTTGGGGTCGGCTTCCAGTCTAACCGGATGCAGCTGAGAACCAGTGTTTTACATGGAGCGACTGCCTATCTGACTCCACAACCCAGTTACCTGGGCAATCTGGCACCCCTTGGTAAGACTGGTTGTCAGACTTTCTGGCTTCTGACTACCCGTAACGACTGCCAAAGATGTTCAAATGACAGCCGGGACCCACTGTTTATCGTGCCTTCCGAAACACGGAAGAACTCGTTATGAAAAGATGGTCACCCATTCCACGGACCGACCGCGTCAAGCGTTGCTTAACCTTATGATCGATCGATCCGCGCGGCTTTGACTTAGCCACGAGCTCTTCAATTTCATCTATAGAGTCTATAATTACTTAATTACACAGGAATGAAATCCATAAAATGACGGTATAAGTAGCGCCTGCCTGAACAACTTGATCACTGCACCAATCGCGCTGCTAGATATGGTCTATAGGAATAAGTTCCTAGCTACCCTAATTACTCCAACATACTTAGGTCTTGCTATAATGAAGTACTAGGATACTGAAATGAAAGCCGATTGCTGTAGATAACTAAGTAGGTAGGTAACTGCATTGTGTGTGCATACAACGACATCAACCTGATCCATATCTCGTGCATTTTTATTTGTGCTATTTTTAGAGCTGTATGCACTTTCATTTAAAAAAAATAATAAAAGTTTAAAAGCTCATTTTGATTAGAGTCTGCAATCTACTTATCTAATAAATTCAACGTAGGTGCACCATGATAAAATGATAGCATGTTTTTCTTAAAACTACCTCAAAACCTGCATTGGCGATTGCATAACTTGATTCTCATTTCAACTATAACACGGCAACAAAAAAAGCACCAAAACATAACTTGCATTTGAATGAAAAAGGTTGTTGTGGTCAAAACACCGGTCAGGAGCTAAGACTAGCACACTTTTTCTAACCGTACTGTATCATATATTTTTACAGGCACGTACTTCAAGAACACATTATCTAATCTATCAAAACTAAGAAAACAATGCAATTACCATACACGCATCATTCTCTAAACAAACACAAGATAAGTAATTAATCAAACAAATCATGGGGGCCATCCATTTACCGTCAAAGATGATGTAAAGCACACAGCAGCGTCACCTCGTTTTAAGACGTCAAAACACGATACACTATTGCGCAACAATCACAAAACAAAACAGAGTGGACAAGCGTGGCTTATGGTGGCCCAACGTGAACTGGGATGCGAGTATTTCGCATGTAAACACCAGACTTTCGGTTCACAGCTCGATGCACATCAAGTAACTTATCTTTCACCATTGTGGCGCGTGCTGCCGCCCGTAACTACTTGTGGACTATCATAGATGTTAATGTTTTGTTAGGTACTATTGTTTTTACTATTTGCCTCTTAGAGGACTCCTCAGGTTCATTCTGACCACATTCTTATCATCCTAATCTCATCCGCAAATCCTAATCATAAACAAATTGTTTTCTACATTCACGCTCTTCCTTGCCTTTTTATTACCTAAGATTTCTGTGTTCTAATCTTATTCTGAACTCACTCTTATCCTAAATTTATTCTTATTCTAATTAATCCTAATTTCAACTCACATTCTTTATAGCATCATTCTTGTTCTTAACTTGCCCTTGGCTCAAACTTATTCCAATTTACATTTCATCCTTTTTCCTAAATTACTTAATTGTTACCTGTCCCATTCTCATTCTCATCCTATCGCTTATGTGATTTAGGATTAGATTTTTAAGGGCAAAAATACTCACATGAAATAAACTAGGTAGACTACTACTCACTCATCTGCATGATTTATATTCTTTGGAAAAAAATTGCAAAATAAAGAATGCTAAGCGACTTATCTCGATTAAATCGTACAATGTGGTAACTAGGAAGGGTGGTAGCCTGGACAATAAAATTGCCATATGTCGCCTTAATTACTCTATTGAAACATGTCTGTAATCAGAAATACAAACAATAGGTACTTACACATTGTATTTTAAATCTTTATCTTTAATAAGAAGTCTAGTAATAGTTATAATTATTTATACATGTAAATACTACTCTTGTATGTACCTACGTGGTTCCATATTCTCCCATCGTATGGCATACTGTACACATTTTCAGCCCCCGTATAATTGCTGGCTATTAATCAATAAAAAAAAATGCATGTACGAGAGGTTCTTTATAACCCCCGTCGAAATAGAGGGGTATGGTGAGTTTGACCGCGTCCAAATCGGTTCATCCGTTTATATGCTACGAGCCACAGACAGACAGACAGCGATTATAGCGGTCAGTTATAACAATTCTCTTTAACCCCCGACGAAAAAAAAAGGGGGTGTAGCCTACACCCCCTTCTTTTTCCGTCGGGGGTTAGAATAGAGGCGTAGAATATTCACTACACCGTGTAGTGAATATTCTACGCCTTTACGGGATTACTTGCAAGACGCGACACCGGTTATACCACAGAAATATTAATAACTTTGAAATATCTATGGATTATACCCTTGCAGTCCTGGTTTAGAAGGCCGTTACATTTTTTTTCCTGACTTATAATAGTCCTGGTCACTTCATTTTACTAACAAGAGACGTTGATAGGTACTCTAATCATTTAAAAACAGTCGTGACCTATGCTAAGACTAGTGGAAAAAAAAGAAAAACAAAGCTCTACCTCTATCTGAATTCGTATCCAAGTTGTTTGCCAATTCCTATGTCGTTACGTGAGTTCGCGAAAACGAGTTTATATCCTGCTGGCCTTGGTGTTAGTTGTCGAGCAAAAAACATAGAATTATGTTTGTGGCCAAATACATCGCGCGATTTATTTGCGTTGAAACCAAACTATTTTGCGAGCAGTGGCTGTGTGGAAGTTTCCTGTGCCACTTAAAATAATTAAAATATCAGAAACTAACTTCTGCTAACTGCTTCGCGCCGTTTTGGGAAATTACAGCTATGTATTTAGTAAGACTGGCAAACTATCCAGACTGTCAACAGTAGTAAAAAGATTGACTAACCACTCAGATGTAAAGAAAGTTTTACTAAAATATGGGTTTAACAAATTAGACCTCACGATAACTACCCCTGGTTCCTGAAACATAGGTAATAAATGGTCCTGTATATTAAATGAATCTACGACACAATTTGTCTATCAAAACAATAATATTTTTCTTTTAAAATAGTTAATAGGTCTTTGAACATTTAATAACCCAAGGTGTTGTCCTCTTGCTGAACTCATCCTATCAAACTTGCCTGACTTCATCATATAACCACGTGTTTTTAAACAATAAGGTGTTTATGACGGAACGTAACCATCTCACGTAGATACCTACTTATTATGCTAAATGTTCTTAGTTTTGGCAAACAGATATCAACGCTCATTTAAATAACAACGTCGAGCGGGCCCATTTTGCGGAATGAATGGATAATAAGCTAAGCCTCACAACATGCCTTTGGTTGAATCTACATTAGGTGAAATAATCGTCGTCGTTGTCACAGCAAAAACGTCCACTGCTAGACATAGGCCCCCCCGCGCGCTGGGAGGATTTGCCCATGAGTTGGTTGTTGGTGGGTTAAAAATAAAATAATAGTTTGATTAAAAAAAACTTGATTAGAGACATCTAATCGTCCGCCTAAGGATCAAAACCGAAACCCAACTTGGATGTCCCCTAGACCTACAATAAAACAAAATTTAAAAAATTGTAGTTGCTAAAAATCATTGCGCAATCTTTCATATAGTAACTCTATACGGTCAGTAAAGCACAATACATAATAACATTCCGCAATATAATTGATCGCCTAGGGAGCACCAGAAAACCTAAAGAGAAACAACAATTTTTGGTTATGTGTTTGAACAGGTTTTTTGAAAATGCTAGTCATAATGATATGCAAAACGCGACAAGCGTTAATGTAAATAATTTTTGTAAATATTATGACGATGGATTCCGAAAGCCTGTATCATCGTCCTCTGCCCAAGCTCTTGTCCAATGGGCACTATAGACACTTGCCCAGGATTCCACGATATCGGCTTCCTAAACCCTTCCTTAACTTTTCGTTGCTCTTTTAATTAGGTATCCAACAAGTTAGGTTGTCCTAAGATGTTCTCTTTTTTTCCAGTGCATAGCGTCCCGGCGTCCCCACTATGGTAAAACGGCCTTCCTTCTGCCCTTATCTTAATTAGAGTCGTACATTGTGTATCTATCCAACGTCAACTCATGAGTTGATATTTTCCACTGCTAATTTATTCGTGTAAAAAATTCAATGTCAAGTTTGTACAAAAATTGACGTTGGAGCCGACACACCCACCAAATTCTCTGCGAAGAAATAAGGTTCATTTCTTCATGGCTGCGGTTATCACACGATCACTCGTACATAGGTAGATGTAATATTGGTTTATAACCTGTTTCCACCTCACGCGAGACCCTGCGTACTGTTTACCAGTTACCGTTTGTCTTACACAGTGCTTTATCGTGTCGCCTAACTGACGTTAGATCCTCCGTAATTATGTTCCTAAGAAATTTATATCGGACTTCAATTAAGTTAAATATTAGAAATTATTCTGGAAGCAAATTAAAGAAGCCACCAAAGATTTTAATTACTGGTGAGTTTTATATTTTGTGTTATTTCTATAATAGTCGGAAAAATATGGTTGTGCAAAAACTCCGCAAAAAAAATATTAAGGCTTCGCAAAAAATATTAACAATCCACTCAAATAACGATACAAATAAACTGTGTAAAAAAATAAACTAGCTGTTTAATTAAACAGAATAATATATGCTAAAAAATAAAATGATCGCATCCTAGATCACAAAATAAATAAATGTTATTAAATTCAGGCTAACGCTACGTTTAGGCCTAATCTTAGCCGTCTAAGTGAAAGGATAAAATACAGTGAAGGCTGTATTCAATAAAACACTAGGTTTATAATGCTTTTATAGTGAAAAATGCATTAGTTTCTAGTCATATCAGCCTGACTGATCGAATAAAGCGAAAGTGCACGAGGATGACGAATTGTTGCTCAAACGCATGCATTCCGGTGCTAGTGGTCGCGTGGTTGAAACAGGTAAACCAACTTAATGAACGGGTTAATAGACCACAATAATAATATAGAAACCTCGGGATGAGAGCGAACGTAGCCCAAAAAATCATTGCGCAAGAATCAACCTCTATTAAGTTTAAAAATTTGGTAAGTCCTTTTTTGAAATTCAATAAAAAAATAGTCCTTGGTAAGGATCTGAGAACCAGAAAAAAAATAGGTCACTTAGCAGGCCGACTCTACGCCAGATAGCACCTCGAAAAAACATACTCAACAAATGTCTAGGGCTCGGAATAATAGCCGCAATTAAAAAAGAAAGAAAATGCATTAAAAATTTATGTTTTGTTTTAGTTTATCCCACTTTAGGGTGAACTTTTTACCTGTTCTACAAATGCCATCATAGGTCTCCCATTTTATTTCGCCCCGAACGCAAAATCAACGATCTTAATTTTAATATCGAATGCGATGATGAATAAAATAACTCCTTTTATCCTTATCATAAACGGTTTATTAATACTACTGTAAGTATAATCAGCATAATCTTACGTCGATGCGGTCGATCACATTGACCCACAGAGGCGTCAGTGTTACACATTGGGTCTTGTGCGAGACCGATAAGGTTCCTCTATATTCCGCTTTGTTTATCTCCGCTATTATAGATCAGAACTAGATATATGTAATTGATTATATCGATGTCAATGAACGAGAAACAGGAAGATTGCAATAAGATAGTCAACTAGGATAAAGGATAAGATTTTTTCTTGAAAGAATCTTCTGTTTCGGAATCAAGAATGTTGCGCTAAAGATGACGATCGCAAATCTAAGGATCATGTTTCCGCGTAATTTGATTTGTTTACATAAATATTACTCCTAGTACGTACATAATCTCTAATACGTCGTAGTAATATGTAGTGGGTACTGCAATAACATGTTTGTGTGGTAAACCGAGTGTTATTAGGTACGTTGTCTGCGACTAACACGAGGCAATATCTGAACACAATGTAGCCTAATGACGTAATTCAAATTTCTGAAGATCGTTTTCAGTACATGTTCTATTTTTATACTTTATCTCGTAGAGCACTTTAGATAGCTTTGTAATCATTTTTAAAATAAAAGGTTTTCTTTACAGGAGGCCTAGGTCAACTAGGCGTTGAGTGCGCCCGGTATCTTCGAGGAAAATACGGCCGGGACAATGTAATCCTATCTGATATCATCAAGCCATCCCAAGACATTGTCAATGACGGGCCCTACATATTTGTGGACATTCTAGACTTCAAAGGTCTCCAAAAAACTGTCGTGGATCACAGGGTTGACTGGCTGATTCACTTCTCAGCTCTTCTCAGTGCGATTGGAGAGCAAAACGTTCCTTTAGCCGTGCGAGTGAATATTGAAGGAGTGCATAATGTTATTGAACTTGCCAAACAGTATAATCTTAGGATCTTTGTGCCGAGTACAATAGGGGCATTTGGCCCGGACTCTCCTAGAAATCCAACGCCTAATATAACTGTACAAAGACCAAGAACTATTTACGGTGTGTCTAAAGTGCATGCGGAGTTGTTAGGCGAATATTATTATCATAAGTTCGGTTTAGATTTTCGTTGCTTGAGGTTCCCTGGTGTCATATCTAGTGACCCGCCTGGAGGTGGTACAACAGGTAAGATATTTTTTTATTGTAATGCTCAGGTAATTTATTTTCAGTCCTTCTTTTTTTTGCGCCAAGGCAGGTGTTTTAATTTCTAGAGTTTTTTCATAACTTTACTTTTAAATTCATAGGACAAGTCGTCAATTCAATACCAATCTGGAAATTTTACGTAGGTACACCTTACTCGTAATATTTGCTGTTTGTTTATAACTTAAATAACCTAGCAACAACATGACCACAAAAAAAATGGTTATAATCCATGACGTAATCGTTAGGTACTTTTTTATATTGGTGCAAAAATAGTCTTAGAGGTCCCTAAAGCCTTGAACGCGGTAACTGACCAACTTCAATGCGTACGTGATTTGCACAAACAATAATATTTATTAGACTAGGTCTACGTTTTAGCAATACTTATGACCATTTACGATCTATACTTTATTTAGCCATTACTATTGGTAAGACTAGCTGGCTTCGGGTATTCATAACAAATTATCTCGGACCTACAATAAGGACCAACGACCTAACGTGCTTTCCAAAATATCGAGGACTCTCAGAAGGCTTTCATAAATCGATCCCTACGGACCTTCATAGTTACCTGGATGGGGGGAAATCAAGGCAACAAAAATTTTGTACCGGTCGGCACAAGCGGCTGCTTTTGAACCATGAGCCACTCTATTAACGTGTAGCTTAGAATAAAGTGCTACCAACTTTCAATTATTATTATATTATTATAATTAAAAATATTATTATAATTTTCAGACTATGCCATTGCGGTCTTCCACGACGTCCTTCGAAAGGGCCAATATCAGTGCTACCTCAAACCTGACACCAGACTGCCCATGATGCACGTAAGAGACGCGCTTCGAGCTCTTTCGGAGTACTTGGAGGCGCCAAACGAGGTCCTCAACAGAAGAGTCTACAACGTCACGTCAATGAGTTTCACCCCAGAGGAGCTGACAGAAGCCATGATCAAATACATACCGGAATTCAAGATCACTTACATGCCTGATAGCAGGCAGGAAATAGGTTAGTATTTATCGTTTTATTTATATAAACAAAGATGTTTCAAAGTCATAGTTTGAGGACGGAAAATAAATTATTTGCATACCTAGTTACTATTAGCTTTATTCGGATGAAAATAGAAAATTATTTGTGTTGGGTGCCATTAAGAAGACTGAAGTAACTAAGACAATATTTATAAACCGATCGAAATAACTGATCTTGTGGTATGTAAAGAGAGCAAACCCTGATAAATAGAGTACCCTTACATTATACTTCCTTAGCCCCTTTTGCCTAGGTATCGATCGTAAAATATAAGTCTAATTCGGCCATTCTTAATTTTTAGTAACTTAACGCCTCTTTATGATTGTTTCACTCTAAAAATAACTTTTAAAACATATAAAACTGAAAAGAAATTTCAATTCTAAAACACGTTTCACATAATATTTCAGCGGACTCCTGGCCCCAAGTGTTCGACGACAGCGAAGCTAGACGGGACTGGAACTGGAAACCAGAGATCGATATGGACAACCTCGTCAAACTGATGGTCAAAGAAGTGAAAGAAAAAATTGCTGCCAACGGACTATCATAATGTGATATCTCGCTCATGTTTGCTCTATGCTCATCATGATACCCTGAGACCCTCTCCTTGTATAGGAACAAGTGCTTGAACCGCGAATATCTGTCTCATATTTATAAGCCAGTTTAAGCGCCAGTTTCACTGGTTCCTGATAATTTTCCAGATAGCATGTGACAAATATTGCCATGGGATTGTTTTTAATTTTCTATGGCAGTGTCTGTCAGATAACTATCTAGAACCTTATCTGGGACCTGTGAAATTGACCATAAGCGACAGTTTCAGAGGTTCCGGGTAAAGTCTAAATAGATATGTGGTAGATAATGCCATACAGAAGTAGTCAAAATTTATTAATTTATTATTTATAAAAAAAAATATAGCCTATATGTTATTCTGATATATAAGCTATATGTCTGCTAAGTTTCATCTAAATCCGTCCAGTGGATCCTGAGATTAGCGTGTGCAAACAGACAAACAAACAAACAAACATTCAAACATACAAACAGACAAAAATTTTTTTTCGAATTCTTACTCTTCTTTCAATTTCTAATAACCCTACATATTTTGTTTTGTAAAAATATTAAATGTACAGACACGATTTTTTTACTGTTTTATTATATGTATAGATAGATATTTTTCAATTCAATTTCAAAAAATTTCAAAAATTTCAAAAAATTCAATAGCAGTATAACTTAATAATATTAACAATACAAATTAAATATAGCTAATAAAATTTAATAAAACTATTGTGAATTCACTCAGATTACACGAAAATATGTCAATCCTATTGTGAATTTCATTAAATTATTCAAAATTAAAATCATTTCTATAGCATCATCTCTCAGATAGCTATCTAGGACTTTATCTGGAACCTCTGAAACTGGCCATTAATCTGTTTTATTGCTAAACAGACGTCAGTGTTAATAGTACTTATTGTTATTTAAATAAATGCTATATAAGCCTTGTTGTATTTATTTACTAGTTTCTGGTAATAAAAAGGTATAGGCTTGTTACTCACTTATTACGTTGTCTAAGGTTTCAGGTCATTGCCATATCTTTGCTAATACATATACTAGAAGATAGTATATTTTATAATAACCGGTCTCGTTGACATCGACTTAAGGCTGCATAAATTATCCGAAGGCATCTTGGCTTTGTCTAATAGATTTATTAAGCAGTAAGTACTAGCTTCTGCACTCGACTTTGCGTAAACATTAATAGCTGCATGAAATCGGTCGATATCTGAGGGCACGTGCTGCTGCTGCTTCGATCCAAAAAGATTCACAGTCGACCCAAAATATACCATAAGGGGTGTGTACTCATAAGTGTGATCGTATGTTTGTGTGAGAAGGAATGCCACACGCGATAAATAAAAGAAATAAAACTTCGATCAATTCCTTTATTTAAGCATAAAACAAAATAAAAATCACCTTTGCTTAAAGGAATAATAAAAACAGTGTTAAGCATGTACACGTTTGCTACCTACAGATACACAATGAAAAAGAAAACAATTTTACCCCTACCATGAGTTTAAAAACAGAATTTGAAGTGATGTGTACGAAATAAAGGCAAAATAATCGTGGAGCGGATAGACTCATGGTAGGGGTCGTATAGATTGTCAGAGGATGAAACTTAAAAAGTAAAATGACTTCCAATTCACACTATACACAACTCAGTCTTCGTTACGTTACTCGTCGGCAACTCGGTCTCTTATTATTATATCTACGACAATATTCACTAGATATGGACGTAACATTACTATAGGCAGAACGTTCATTTCCATACTCATACAAATTATTATTTATCTCAATGTTGCCGCGTAATTATTATGAGATGTAACTATTTCAATGCATATAGTTTAAAAATCTAAACTACTAACAATTTATTATTCTAAATAGTGGTGTTCCTGTGATTTTAAGACAATAACTATTTCTAATGTTTAAAAATACTTCATTTAAAATGTAACAGCGATTCTACAGAAAATTAATTAACAAAAATGCCTATCCACCTTATATAACTATGTGTTATTTATTATTTCTGTATTACTAACGCGAAAAATAATAATATACAAATATATATCAAAATCAAATTTCTAGCCGAATCTAGCAAACTTAATTTTATTGCACCTTCTGTTTACTATAATAATTATCACAAATCGTATATACAGTCATTGTGAATGTTTGATAATGGCACTTACGTCATCTTGCATCGGAAAGTATGTGTTCAGACACACTATGGGAAAAGAGAAAAAGTAATGTATTCCAATTATAATTTCATACTGTCCAAAGACGACCGCTGCTAACAATAGTAAGATTTTAGTGCAGCTTAAATATAATTAAACAAAATGTACTAAACGACATGATTGTATGGCGAGTACCCATAGATTTTACTGCCAATAAAAGTCAGTTAAAGAAACATTCACAACAACAAGAAATTCATTTATACTTTTAAAAACAAATTGGTAACGTTTTATACACAAATATTTCGTAAAAAAACAAAACGTACATTATTTAATATACCTCACCGAATATAAACCTATATGATATCCCGGTACCTATTTAACACCATATTAAGATACATGGCAACTTCAGAAAAAAGAAAAATGGATTTATAGAACAAATGCAAATATACATAGGTGGTATGAACGAAGCGAACTCGTAATTAGTTTGCCCGGTTATATTATTCCAGTCCAGCGATCAAATCCAGTGCTGGGTTTCTTACTGGAAAAATGTAAACAGCACTGGAATGATAGTCAAGTAACTGAATTGGCGGTCCATTTTTGCATCCAGTACGACCAATCCATCGACTCACTAAAAAGAAGAATCCAGTGCAACTATAATAATGTAGACGGCACATTCAAACATTTTCGAAACTGATTTCTTCTTGAAATCATTGTCACTGTAGTGATCACACTTCAAAGGCTTCTAAATAATTGTAATAATGTAGACGTTACAGATCCAGTCCAGTATTAGACTGAATTCTCTCTGGATTGGAATAATGTAAGGTAATGTAAGCCGGGCAACCCCCAATCCAGTTACTGGACTGGAATGCGAACTAGAATCAGTGCATTATAATGTCGTTTACATCTTTCCAGTAAGCAATCCAGCGGTGGATTAGATCGCTGGAATGGAATAAAGCAAACCGGGCATAAGTACATAGGTTACAAATAAAAAATGCAATTAGTTACAAAAACTGGAATAAATACAAAGTAAATACAACACAACAGTCACATGAGGGAGTCAAACTGATTTTAATATAATACAATAGGTACTTATTATTAAAAAAAAAATCTTCTACACTAGATTGTTTGTGGGTGCGGATCGCTTCAAAGTACTTTTTAGGTGATTATTGGTCATACGTGTATTTAAAAGGCGGCTATAGTCATTTAAAACGGATTGGCCGATATCTTACTGTTCGTTCATTTAAACTGGACACTCAATGTTGTAAATAATACAATTGCTCAGAGCAAGTATGCTGTTGCAATATGGACCAGTAAAAATCTTTAATAATACAAATACTGGCCGCAACATAGCCTTATACGTTACTGGTTACATCTGGTTTGGAAACAAATATTTATTGACATGTAACCAGATAAAAAAAAAACGAAATATGTATGTAGTGCTTTCTGTGTTAAGTACTTCAATCAACTGACTCGCTGATAGTTTATGATTGAATCATCTGACTGTAATAGTCAGATTATTATTGTCACCGATATTACTTGTTTCCATAAATTCCAAAAATTGGCAAAAAAATCTTTTTTCACACAACATTGTGAAAACTTCAATGTTTCATGTTTTGGAGAGCATACAAATGGGTTTAATAGTATTCAATCCTGACTAAAGATAAATAGGCCGTTTTAATTTTTTTCAAATATTAAAATTCCCTCTTCTGTATATTTGATTCTTGGCGGAACTAGTGTATTTCACACTGTCTACTCGAGGTATAAGTATTTTTTTGGAAACATCATCTCGAAGCATGCACATTATTGCACATGGTTTTTTCCATCAGACTAACTGTCAAGTTTGAGAATATAAAACCTTCTCTCGGTGCCCTTATCAAAAAATTGCAATAATAATGGACATGCACATGCCGTTTGTGTTTTATTTTAAAGCCCGAACAAAGACACTATTTTGTTTAGAACATTAGTCGAAGCCGACCAATTAAAACGATTCAAACAATGCGCGTATGCCGAAAACAGCAGTTGTCGTCTTAGTAAATGAAATTTACATATTATATAACAAATAACGTGAATACGTTTGCACATAACGATTTAATTTATAAAATTACAATATGAACTTCCTTCTTCAGTCATTGTATGCAATATAACATTTGAAATCCATGAACTATTCATTAACGTGTATCGTGACGTCATAATACATGCTTATAAGTTCGTGGGCGGTGACTGGCCATTGTACGTACTGATAAAAGGAGGAACTAACATCAGTTTTCACGGTATGCGGCAAGAAAAAATCAGCGTGCAAACATTCAAAATTCACGTGTCACAAAATATATTTTTATTATATAAAAATTAACATAATTCCGATATCAAAATTAAGTGGTGGTTGTCCCATCAAGACACGTCAAAAAGGCAAGTTATAAAACGAATATAATAAACACAATTTTTTACATCAATGTGCTTGAAAACCGTGAAGTCTAACAATACGTTTAATTTTATTCAAAGCACTAGTAAAACGACCATCTTTTATGGAACTCGCGCCGCATTTAAGAACGTACTTTAAAATATTTACATTTAGTATCGATTGTAGCTTATTGGACATTGTCCTACGAAATTTTTAACATTAATTAATTATAAATAAATCACTGCGTCATATGCCTAAAATTAGATTCATTGTTTTCCGTCACAATGCTAGCAAAAATATTTTATTTTCGTTACCTACATAATTGACTTGACCGATTACTCCGCCTTGAGATGCTGCTGCAGCTCACGGTTCATGTTAATTTCTTTCAAGCGTTGTCTCAGCTGTGCCTTCTTTAAGTTTGTCATGATCTGTGTTGATTGATACAGCCACGAACCCTGGAAAATATTGAACCGAAAATTGAAGAAATGTAATAAATTACCTAGGGATTTTTTTGTCAGAAATGCGAAAAGCTTTCGCATTATTAAAATAAGAATCTGACGAATTAAGAACCTCTTCCTTTTATTGAAGTCTGTTAATAAATGAACAATAAATATAGTAAAGATATCCAGTCTCAAGAATGACTGGATATCTTTATTATATTTATTGTTCTTTCAACCAAATCAGGTTGCCCAAGTAACTGGGTTGAGGATGAATTCAGGCAGTTGCTCCATGTAAAACATTGGTACTCAGTTGCCTCTTGTAAGACTGTAGCGCAACCCCAACATAGTTGAGAAAAGCCAAGACAGATGATAATACTTTAGTACTTTTTTTATTATAAAAATGAATCGTTAATTTCACTGATATATCAAATATACCCATTTCGATTTCCTAATGATGAAAATAAAGCACAATAACAACCATATAGGTACCTAAAACAATTAATTACGATATCGATATCATACGTTTTATCAACTTACCACCATTATCATACAGTTTAGCAGTATAGGGATGGAGAACACGACCGATATAAACAGTCCTTTGCTATCGAAGTACTGTTGTCTAGAAAATAAGGCCCAATTCCTTGCTGCAACTTCGTTGATATTCTCCGAAAAGTAGACTAGCAACACTGAAACATAAAAGTCAAGGTCAAAATATCGTTGTAATGGAATTATCGTTGGCAACTTTTTGCTCGTATAATTAATTATGAAGATTAACACTGTAATTAAATGCCATTGTTTTATTTATTATCTAACCTGGCCCTAAGTTTAAAGACTCTTTGTTTTGAATTCTCAAACGTAAAAATATATACTTTTTATTATTTTTTTATACGTAATGAGTTGCCAAGAATATTAAACGGCTAATTAGAACAAGTTAGAAAAAAACTTAAAAAAAAAACAAATAGTGTGAGTACATATGTACTAACAGTGCACTCATTACCGTCTAGAAATAAGATTGGCAATGTTTAATATGAAATAAACTGTAAACAAAAATTCTACGTAGTGTAGGTAAACATATTTTTTCATAATAAACAAATGGCATAAAGTTTCCAAAACAAAAAATAACTTTCACTATTTTGATGCAGTGCCAAATGACGCAGAGGCGCCTTCTGAACTTTGCTTTCGATTTTCGTATTTCAACTAAATCGTTTACAAACGATAACAGAGCGATATTTGTTTTGAAATGGGGGCGTGTGTGTTTGTATACAGAGTGACATCTAATTCATTGGCAATATTTCTACCACGTGTTCTACACATGATTGATTATCATTTAGGCTCATAAACTAATGAATCAATTTTTTTGCAAAAAGTACGCTCTAATCGTCATAAAACATCTTTATTACGTTAATACATCATAAAAAAATACATTTTCGAAAATACAAAATTTTAAAAAATGTTATTAAAAATGAAATAAATCACAACGATCAAAACTCGCGCGCCACAGTATGTTTACTTGCTTATCAGTAGGCCATTACACTGCTACAAAGAGTATAATAATACTAGGGAAAAAGAGAGCCCTCTCGTGAGGTTTTTATGCAAGCAATTTTGAAGCGCCATCTGTATTTTAGGGCAAGAGTTTGGGTATGCTATACTTACGTATCTATATATCTATGCATAGTTCTCAATAGATCTGATACCCAGTAACAAGTTATTTTGTTTAATTTTCCTGTTGAAATGGTTTTCAAAGCATAACAACAAGAAAATTAAACAAAATAACTTGTTACCGGGAATCAGGTCTTCTGGAGTCTAATTTTTATATGTTACGGACAATTAAAACAGACTGGCGCATACGCAAGCTGTGATGGTGGCCATCTTGTGAAAAAATATTATGTTCCTATTGCCAATTAACAAAATGCTGATAATGTTGCCAGTACAAGGATTTTTAAAGACAATTTTTTATTAGAATTCTTAATTTAAATTATCTCCGTCTAATTATTAAAAAGTTTTCGTATTTTTTCGTAAAAAAGTTAAATAATTCTTATTCAAATTGTTTACAGCGCCATCTATCATTTGGTTTTTCGGTCCTAACATGTAGATGGCGTTCCTTTCTTTACAACACGTTCGGTCAAGGGAACTGTCCTCCCCCTGCACTGCTACATGACTGCTACACAATAGGGGGCTCCGGCCGGGAGAGCGTAGGTACAGCGCGGCGCCCGCGCACCAGTTTGAATAGCCGTTACATACGCCAGTCTTGCCCGAACAGCTGAGCGGGTACCACGCGTCGCGTCGTCCGGCCGGACGCGTCCGCGCAATCTCGTTAGTGAACCATGGACTGCAGTGATTTACATACCCCAGACTACCACCTGCCCTACGCTGGTGAAGTGCAGTGAATACGCAAACCCCGGATTATGTTGTTTTCAAACCAAATTAAGGATTTTCCACGAGACTTGTATCAGGTACCTATTTTTCGCTTCTACCAGCTGTTTAAATACACACTACACCAACAAATAAGAACACTTACTGTTTTTTCCTACGAAAGAATCAACTAACACGCTCAAATTAATAACATCTGATCGGTTTACGCTGAATTTAGGCAGGTAGGTAAAGAAATCACTCCTACCTAAACTCAATAGAACTCAAATACAAAAGTAAAATGCTCAAATTCATAACATTTCATGTTAAACGTGGAAAACGTAAGCTGTAAGTTTCAGTCAACGGGTAGAAACGTAATGATAATAATTTAAAATGATGAACATAATTATCACAGTAAACATTGAAAGAGTAGGTACANTGCCCTACGCTGGTGAAGTGCAGTGAATACGCAAACCCCGGATTATGTTGTTTTCAAACCAAATTAAGGATTTTCCACGAGACTTGTATCAGGTACCTATTTTTCGCTTCTACCAGCTGTTTAAATACACACTACACCAAC
>NWSH02000505.1:5119660-5186155 GCA_002382865.2 Heliothis virescens
AACAGCTGTTTCAACAGAAAGAGAATATTGATTTAGATCCGGAACTAAAGGAAGCCTGTAAGAATGACTTGCAAATATATTGCGCCAATGTGCCACATGGGGAATCAGCAGCTCTGGAATGTCTCCAGACAGCTAAAGGAAAGTTATCAGATGAATGCAGGAAGGCCATATTTGTTGTAAGGAAACAAGAGTTTGCTGACAATGCTGTTGACTATCATTTAATTACAAGTTGTAATAGTATGATAGATTTGTATTGCCATAACACAGATGCAGCAAATATTCTAGATTGTTTAAAGGTATTTTAATAAATTTTACTCATCTTTTAATTCACTTCATTGTAATATTTACTCAATTCCATACTTTTTACTTTCCAGATTCATCGCCAAGAACTACATTTCGATGAAAACTGTAAAGTAGTTATTGTGAACAGGATGATAGAACAGAATATGGATTATCGGTTCAATAATAATCTCCAAAAAGCTTGCAAAACGGATATCACGAAATTTTGTTCAGATGTGATTGGTATAAAATCCATTTTTAAATTAGGTAGACCTATTTACAAACTCTGTAGGTAGTAGATAACCGTGATTAACAAAAGTAGATAAAGTATGGGGAAAACTAACAAAAGTAGCAAGTAGATGGAGTGTCATATGAGTGTTCATGTTAACCACTCCACATGTTCTCCACCATATAACAGCCCCGTTTGTTTTCTCCCTTGAATTATTGTCTCAAAACTATGTATTGCCTATTTTTTAGCCAAAGAACCCCAGGATATGGAACTTCAAGGGAAAATGTTATATTGTTTGAAGGAGAAATTCAGAGAATCGAAATTGACGACTCCTTGCGAGAATGAACTGGCTAATGTTTTAAAAGAACAAGCTCTTAATTATCGACTGGACCCCTTGCTCGGAAAACTGTGTAAAGCTGAGATACAGACTATTTGTGCTGTGCCAACTGACATTACAAATTCTGATGGACAGGTATGTCAATGCTTTGAGACATACTCCTTATTTACAAATCTGCTTGCTTCATCATTCAAAATCTTCCATTTAGTTTATGCATGCTTGATCATCCTATAGTTTGCACGTTTCTTATTTAGAAAAACCCAATACTTCTGATATTCTATCAGACTTGTCATTTCATCTTGTATGAAGGAAGAGGCTTACTGATTTTGATCCAGTCAATGTATTTTAAATCCCAGGTCGAGGAATGTCTAAAGAATGCTCTCTTGAATCATAAAATCGTGTCGGCTGAATGTGCGCGTGAGGTTGCACAGATTATCGAAGAAACCGAAGTGGATATTGAGGCAGATCCATTGCTAGAGCGGGCTTGTGCTATGGATTTGTTGACCTATTGCAAAGATTTGGAGCACGGTGCTGGCAGGCGTAAGTTGAAAGTAGTAATAAAAACTATTAATTTAATTATCTAACTATACTAATATAATAAAGAGTACTCCTTAAGTACTGGACCGATTGGAAAATTCTTTCACTGTTGGGAAGCTAGACTATCCTGGAGTACCATAGGCTATATTTTATCCGGGTACAATCAGTATTTCCCATGGGACGCGGGTAAAACCACGGGAAACTTGCTAGTGACATCTATAAGAAGTTAATCCTGGTGGAATTACTGTAAAATGATTAATTATTATATATTTCTTTTTCAGGTTTAAAATGTCTGAAGATAATTCTGAATGATAGCAATAGGAAATTAGAAGCCGATTGTCAAAAAGCACTATCAAGTAGATTAGAAATGTATAAACATGTAGCAGCTGTAAGTATCAAAATGTTTTACAAATTAGAAATAATCTTTGACATTAAATGTTTATCTAAAGGCAAAACTTGTGAATGTTTTTGATAGCAGATAAACAAAAATAGAATATTGCAAATTAATCTGATGTACAGACAACCGCACATCAAGTTACCACAATCTGTCAAATTTCTGCAATAGATTTTCAACTTTATCACAATGGTGGTAGGTTAATATTTGATTGGTGAAAATTGACAGATTCGTATACGTTGACCTGCTGTCGTCTGTACAGACAACAACCTGTTCAAATCTGTCAAACTTTACCAATCAAACATTAACCTTCCACTTTTTGTAATAAGGTTGAAAATCTATTGAAGAAATTTGACAGATTGTGGTAGGTGGATGTGCTAGCGCCTGTACAATTTTATTATCCCTGATTGAGTGATTTCATTAAAATTACTTTGCTCTTTTGTAAATAAATACCCAGACCATCCTTCGAAACTTCGACATGAATGCTGGCATATTAAAAATATTTTTGTTTTGTTTCAGTTGAATGTGATAGAAAATTTCGGCGATATGTATAACGAGATATCGTCTTCACCGTCTAAGAAATACTTTTTAATTGTAGGCATCTCAATTGTAGGTTTAATTTTTATATGTGGTTTATATTGTGGCAACTTGGCTAGGCAAGCTATGTATGTTAAAAGGAAATAGATATTGTAATATATAATTTAAATCAATAAAATAAAATCTTTTAATAATTATTTAAGTGTATTTTATTTATTAATATTCCGAAAGTATTTCCTTATCAATATTTATAGGTATGTCTGCTAGCTTTAGTACCTGTTCTTGAACGATAACAAATACAGAGTAGTGTGAAAGGTTAAATGGAGGCCAAAAGATTTCTTTACATATTTTCTTCAAAGTCCATATCTTCAAACTCATCAACTGCTTCTTTTTTCACTGATGATGTTGATTTAGGTTCCTTCTTAATTTCTATTTTAACATCTCCTTTAGCTATTTTCTGAGACTCTTCAAAGAACTGGTTAGGATGGTTGATGCCTAGTCCTAAGTCAGAATGATGCACAGCATCAAAATATCTGCTGCAGGCTATTTGGAAGTGTCCCTTCTTTGTCATGTCTATTACTTCATTGATTCCTGTGAAAAAGATAAAACAGGTGTTAGGATACTTCAGAATAGAAAGATGATTTACTGTGAGCTCTTACAGGAGCAAGTATTTTCAAATATTATTACGCAAAATTATACTTTTTGTGGTCCATTAAGAGATGTACATTGAAGCTTTTAACTTACCTTGTGGATCAAGACCATATCCCTGAAGTCTATTCTTCAGAATGCCAACATCACAATGTTTGTAAGGACACCCATGGCAGTCTCCTGGACCAACAGTAGTATTTATAATCTTCAAACAAGAGAATGGCGAATAATCCCTCTTGCTACCCTCCTGCCCATAGTTATATCTTACATTATAAGCATATTGTTTTTCAAATTTGTCCAGTTCCATTATCTTTGTGAATTCGTCCCTCCAGAATCTTAAGGAGTCTTCCAATGTGACACCAATACCTTTCAGGAATAAGCCATACTGTAATCTGCCTCCATGTTTGAGATGGTGGGCCAGTCTCAACTGCTCATGCAGTTGCCTCATACACAGTGGGAATGATTTCACCGATAAGGAGTCCAAACTCTCAATAGGTATGACAGCTTTTGTAGAACTGTAGTCATTGCCAGAATATGATTGATGTAATCCTTTCAATAATGAGACTAATCTCTCATCCTGTTCTATTTCACCAAGATGGTGGCAAGCCACGGCTAAACTCTGTTTCAATTGTGTCCTGTACTGTGCAGAGAGGACAGATATAAAATCTTTGTGTGCTATGTACGCGTAGCCGCCGCTAAGGTAAACTTTTCGCATTTTCACCAGATCTAATACTTCATAGAACTTCACTTTGTAAAATTTCATATTATCAATATTTGAATGAGGGGTGCACTCTCTTAGGTGGTGCATTATCTCAGCCTTTTCTTCATCAGTAATGTTAGTGTAGCATAAATTGTTTATTTTGAAAAATGATTCTACAGCTTCACCTCTCATTGTGGCAAACCTCATTTTGAATAACTCCAGTTCTCTGGCAATGAACCATCGTCGTAGTTCCTCTGTTCTGCAATACGCTAGTCGAAGTATGAAGTGTGCGATGTGGTCTTTACGCCTCGCTTGCAAATCAGCTTCAGTAGTTGCACAAGACGATTTTTCACAAAGCTTTGCGTAATACTTCAAACCTTGAGTTCTTAGTTCACCTATAACGTATTCCGTCCATTCCTCTGAATACACTCGAAGTCCTTTGAGAGTCGTTGCTGTTGCTAAAGTCCTCAACAAAGTTACTCTTTCCAAAGATAAAGTTTCGAATTCTTGAAGAGTAATGTTTTCAGTAGGCGGAATCTTGTACATTTGAAGATCATGAGGATAGGTTTCCACAAGACTACTGGTCAGCTGCAGTTTAGTAGATTTCCTTCTAATATTCAAATCCATCGTACAGTTTTTCTTTTTTCAAGATAAATAAACTGCAATCACGAACTTCCAATAACACAAGTTGACATGTTTTTCGCGCCTTTTTCTGACATACGTGACGTTTGACGACAGTGACGTTATTTGAAGGCTTGACATGGACGTAATTTGAAACAAAGAGTTTTAAAATAGATATCGAAAATAGGGAATCAGGAAATGGGAGTCTGGATGGTCTGAAACTTTCAATTTACTAATACTAGAACGTTTCAAGTACATACATCATTCATCCTTCTTGTGATCAAACTATGTTTTTTCTGTGAAACTCATCGCTTTTTTCCTTTTCCCCCAAATTCAAAAAAAATATGTGAGTAATCTCAATGTCCACCTCAAAAGGAGGTGAGTATTTCATCAAGTTTTCTGTAATAGTTTCTGCGCAGAATGGAAATTCACGTGACACGCATGCTCCTTCTTCAGCAAACTGTTTCCGGTTTTCCGCTAAGCCCCTCCCTCCCTCCTCGCTTGATTGTCAATCTGTCAAGTTGAGTAAACTCAATAAAATTGAATTTTATTTATATTTTGAATTAGTTTCTTGTAATGAATGAATAAATTATGTATAACTATACGTCAAAAAGTTAAAAAAAGGCCATTAGTGATATATTGGTACGGGTTTAGAGTGTAATAGGATTATAAAATGGTATCCAATAAGATGCAGTCGTCATTGGACGATTTAGTTCAATATACACAGCTTTTCAAGCCGGTCCCGACTGTTCTGCAAGGAACTGTGCTGCCTTTTTTGATAATATACCCAATAGTGTTTTATTCATGGATCGTTGTGTATGGATTCGAGGAAAATTTTGAAGCTGGATTTGTGAGTGTCGTGGTCGTCGCCTCTATACAAATTCTCATATGTCTCTGTTGCTATTGGAGCGTCCACATTCAGTGTTTCCTGTCGTGTTCCTCGGTAAGTAGCACACATGTTGTGCTCAACAAATTGACTGTCATCTTTCAATTCTGTGGATGTATGCGTTGTATGTCCTTGTTCATCATTTGTTGCTACAATTTTAGGTTAAAGATCCAATCCAGGCTGAGATAGTGAAGGTAGTTCCCACATCGAATAATGGATTTTCTGAAATTGTTAAACTCCATCATACAAAGGTAATTTTGTCAATCTTTTTGTTAATAAATTATTTTTTTTCCTAATTTATCAAAGATTTTCTAACTTACAAATGTGTTTCTAGTCAACCAAAAAGGGTAGTATACACCCAGATGTGTGGTTTATATTTCAAAAGAGTAAGTACATTTATGACTGGGATAAGAAATCTTTTCACACGATCGAGTTTCCAATTAATAAAACTTACGAGGAGTATATGGATTCCAAGGGATATTTGGATGATGAAGCCATTGATATTGCTGAAAAGGAGTTTGGAAAGAATGAAATGATAATGGTAAGTCAATAAAACAATACCCATAATCTATACAAAACAGACTCGATAAACAGTTATGCAAACTCATTGGTATTCGGAAAAGGTGCCATATCTAGCATCATAGAGTTGATTTCAACTATTTATGTTCTGCAAAAATTTAAGCGACTACATTATTTTGAATAATTATCTGTATTCTTTATGCACATTGAAACACAATTTAACGTCCAGCCCGTTTCAATAGGCATTGTTTATAAAAATAATCTGAGACAAAACATTGCAAGGCAATTGTCTTTCCATCTCAACAATGTGTTCTGATAAGCTACAATTTATATATGCATGTATGTGTGAATGAAAGTCTTTCACGCTTCAACATAGCATAGTAACAGAATGTAATTAAATTAGTACCATGAGAAAATATGAAGGCTGACTTGTGGCACTCAATTGTATTTTTAATATACATTTTTTATTGGATTATATTCTATTTTCAACTGCTACACATGTGCTATTGATTTTATAATTTAAATAAGTACTGCAGTTAATTTGTGTTACCATTCTATTGTTAGAAGTCCTCAAGGGCAGGCATTATTTTTCAATGATATGACCATGATCCGAACAGTTAACACAACTCCAAAAGTGTATGAAAGCACAGTGTAACATCTTTGTTACAGGTCGTTCCCGAGTTCATGGAACTCTTCAAGGAACGAGCGACAGCACCTTTCTTCGTATTCCAAGTATTCTGTGTTGCACTTTGGTGTTTAGACAAATATTGGTACTATTCTATATTCACCCTCGTTATGCTTGTCACGTTTGAATGCACCTTAGTACAACAACAACTGCGAAACATGGCCGAGATCAGAAAGATGGGGAACAAACCTTACAATATCAATGTCTATAGAAATAGGAGATGGCGGCAGATAATGAGTGATCAGCTCCTACCAGGAGATGTTGTGTCTCTTATAAGATCCACCAATGAGAATTTAGTTCCTTGTGACATTGTACTCCTCAGGGGTTCATGTATAGTGGACGAGTCCATGTTGACTGGTGAAAGTGTGCCTCAAATGAAAGAAGCAGTAGATAATGAAAAAAATTTAAAACAACACTTAGACCCTGAAGGTGATGGCAAGCTACACATGTTGTTTGGTGGTACAAAGATTGTTCAACATTCCTCTCCTAGCAAAAGTACCTCATCAGCTCTTAAAGCCCCTGACAATGGGTGCATTGGATATGTTATTCGCAATGGCTTTAATACATCACAAGGAAAACTTTTAAGGACTATTCTGTTTGGAGTGAAGAGAGTAACAGCTAACAATCTTGAGACATTCGGATTTATCTTGTTTTTGCTTATCTTCGCAATCGCCGCAGCTGCGTATGTTTGGATCAAGGGCTGTGAAGATCCTGAGAGGAATAGATACAAACTATTTTTAGAATGCACATTGATTTTAACATCAGTTGTGCCACCTGAACTGCCAATAGAGTTGTCACTAGCAGTCAACACATCATTATTATCTTTATCAAAATTAGCAGTATTTTGTACAGAACCTTTCAGAATACCATTTGCAGGAAAAGTAGAAATATGCTGTTTCGATAAGACTGGTACACTTACGAGTGATAATTTAGTTGTAGAGGGCGTGGCCGGAATAGAGGACCACAAGGATGCTACAGTCATTCCATTATCTCAAGCACCGATCGAGACAATACAAGTGCTGGCGTCATGTCATTCTCTAGTACAACTGGACGATGGCGTGGTGGGAGACCCCTTAGAAAAAGCTACTCTAAAAGCTGCTGAATGGAACCTGACCAAAGGAGACGCTGTCGTGCCAAAGAAAGGAAAATCACCAGGACTGAAAATAGTGCACAGAAACCACTTTTCGAGTGCTCTCAAAAGAATGTCGGTAATAGCTGGCTATCAGGTTAACGAGCGAGGTTTCATGGAAACCCATTACATCAGTAGTGTCAAGGGTGCGCCTGAAACTATAAAGACCATGCTTAAAGAGGTTCCTAGTCATTACGATCACGTCTACCTAACTTTATCGCGGAGAGGGGCGAGAGTACTGGCATTAGGATATAGGAATTTAGGCAAATTAAGTTCCCAACAAATCAGGGATATGTCGCGTGAGGATATCGAGTCTGATCTGACTTTTGTTGGCTTCGTTATCATTTCGTGTCCCTTGAAGAGTGATTCCAAAAAAGCGATATCAGAAATCGTGAACGCTTCTCATTCCGTAGTTATGATTACCGGTGACAATCCTCTGACGGCGTGTCACGTCGCTAAAGAGCTGAAATTCACTCAGAAGGAAGAAGTTCTTATTCTGTCTGAGAGTGACAGTAAATGGGGCTGGACGTCAATAGACGAAGAAGTGAATCTCCCGGTGAACCCGTTCAAGACTTCGAAGCAATTGACTTCTAAGTTCGACTTGTGTATAACAGGGGAGGGTTTGACATTCCTGAATGAGCACCATCATAAGTTCTTGCTGGAGTTGATGCCTCACATAAAGGTGTTTGCAAGGTTCGCGCCAAAACAGAAGGAGTTTGTGGTGGTAACGTTGAACTCGCTCGGATACGTGACGCTCATGTGTGGTGACGGTACAAACGACGTGGGAGCTCTGAAACATGCTGACGTGAGTATCTTATCTATCACATTACAAAATCTTTGAAATTCATCATAAGCCGAAACTTTATAAAAAGCCCAGGCCTTTTCTCCTGTCCTTTGCTTGTGGTTTTTTCGCCACTAATATGATTATTTTTAATCGACTTCAAAAAGAGAAGGAGGTTCTCAATTCGTCTGTATTGTTCTTCGTTCTGTTGGGTGTGGTCCATGAAAGTTCCTCATAGGTAATACATTTCCTTTTTATAACACAAGTCACAGAACCCGTTAATACAACTATCATCTTCGCCTTCAAATATCGACCAAATAAATGAACTCAGATTAAACTATTCCTGTATCAAATTGTAGGTAGGCGTAGCGATCTTAGCCAACGCACCAGAGAGACCGCGTGAGAAGGTTCGAGAAGAACGCGCGGTAGAGGAAGCGCCGCGTCGCGCGACAAGTCGCACGGACGCGCGCGCCGAAGCAGCCGCGCGTCTGCGCAGAGCCATGCGCGAATTGGAGGAAGAAGATATGCAGCTCGTTAGATTGGGAGACGCGAGTGTTGCTGCTCCATTCACCAGTCGACTTTCCAGTATATTTTGTAGTAAGTAGCATTTTTTTACTTTCGTATGAAGCTACGGTGTTAGAGAGGATAAGATGAAGGAAACTTGTATGATTTGAATGCATGCTCAATTTCAATGCCAATGCATGTCATCAATAATAAAACCTAATAAATTCAACTCGAGGCTCTCTAAGACAAGTAGACTATATGACTATCAAACTATAAAGGCTTATATAGCCGACACTTGGTACCACGTTTACTTAATAAAATTACTTTCCGTAGACCTTTCGTTCCGAACATGAAATCACTAGATGCACATAAAGACTCGTCACAATCAGTCTGAAGAACGCGGACAATGTAATTTAGGTCAACTTGCCGGGTCAATGACATAGGTATCAAAGATACAGTTAAAAGAAGAATAAAATTTACTTCTAGGAGTAGGTAGAAATAAATTTTTTTTTACACTAACAACTGACGGCAATATATTTAAATTTTTTTGGTAATTCAACTTCGACATAAGCTAGCTATATTTACCGAAAATTTTATATTTTTGTCAGTTTATTTAATACCAACTTTTAGCTAATAAGTATATAGCATCTAAGCAATCTAATTGCAAACCAGTTCTGAAGAATCTCGGCAAACTGCATCGTTTGCGTCTTATTATTATCTATACCAATATACTTAATAGTAAGGAAACATGTTATTGTTTATACCCAAAGGATCCGAAACTACTGAACCGATTTAAAAATTCTTTCACTGTTAGGAAGCTAGACTAACCCGAGGAACATAGGCTATATTTTAAGATACAGGAAGAAATTCTCATACTATCACAGCTAGTATTAAATACGTACTTACACCTATGTCTCAATTCCAGTCTGCCACATAATCAAGCAGGGCCGCTGCACGTTAGTGACAACGCTACAGATGTTCAAGATCTTAGCCCTGAACGCTCTCATCTTAGCGTACAGTCAGTCAGTGTTGTATCTCGACGGCATCAAGTTTAGTGACACGCAAGCTACGTTACAGAGTCTGTTGCTGGCATCATGTTTCTTGTTCATATCCAGATCTAAGGTAATATATTATTTATATCCAGATCTAAGGTAATATATTATTTAATTCAAGTTCTTTATTAATCGATTTCTAAAAAAGGAGGAGGTTCTCAATATTCTAACAACGTTAAGTGTTCAAGTGTTGAAATATTAACATGATTAAAACATTCGATCTTTTGATCGCAAGTAATAAGAGTCATAAAGAAAATTGCAAATAAATGATTTTTATTTCTGAGAAAATAGCGAAGACACCGGCGTCAATTACGTTTTAAGACTTTGGTTATATAAATCAATAATGATTTTGGGAAAATTGTTGCATGACTAATCTACTGTATCTCGAACATATTCTATGTTTGAAATATTTTTTTTATGAAGTTGTCTAACATGCCTAAAATTTAATATTTTACAGCCGCTAAAACAGCTATCGAAGCAGCGTCCTCTCCCGAACATATTCAACGTATACACGATAATGACGGTGCTCACTCAGTTCGCGGTGCATTTCCTATGTCTCATATACTTGGTGCACGAAGCTACGTCGCGGTCACCTGGAAGGTAATTGATTTTAGATTCTATTTCAATGAGGGTAAAGTCTATAATTGTGTGAAGTGCAAATGCTCCACGTTTCCTTATTTGTGCTTTCGAAATAATATAGTAAAAGTTTAGTATTTTTTAGACTGTTTTTTTTATAAGCCGACCCGAACCGGACCCCAGGTAGAATCTATTTTCGAAACTATGTCCAATACCTACCTACTTATACCTATAGAAGAATTTATTTATTCAATAAGTATTCAGCCACCAATTTTTTAAATTAAAATTGAAATGCAAGTAATTTTTGTCTTAACTTTGTTTTCCTATGAACTAAACTATATTTTCATAACGTAAACGATATAAAACACTTGAAACATATATATCTTACTTTTTTTTCAGAGATACAAAGCCGAAGTTAGACATGGACTTAGCGGAGGACGAGGAGCGAGAGTTCGCGCCTGACCTGCTCAACAGCACCGTCTATATCATCTCAATGTCTCTGCAGATATCCACCTTTGCTATCAACTACAGGGTACGTTACTTTATTGCTAAAAATAATTAGAAATTGCCATGCCAAAAAAGTCATGTAATAAATATTTTTATATTCTGAAATCCTCGTACAATCTATGGCTCCATTCACATTGATCAGTGAAATAAATTTTCTGTTCTTAGCCCACTTTTTAACGATTGCTCGGGTCTATCCCAATGTTAGACAGGGGTTACACGATCAGACGCCAGACTGACGAAAGACTGACGAACAAAAAACACGGTACATTTTGGACCATCAGTCCGTCAATCGACCGGTTACACGATCATTCTCCCATCGTTCTGGACCAGACTGATTGAATGGGCTGACGCCAGACTGATCGTGTAACCCCTGTCTTAGAGGTGTAATGGCAATCATATGTATAACCTGCCTTAGTACAGTACAGCAAAAATGTGGCGTACCGTTTTTTAGTTATACATAAATCGTGTAATTGACACGACAATCTGTTATTCAGGGCGAGCCGTTCATGGAAGGTCTCCGCGACAACAAGCCCCTGCTGTACAGTATTATGATATCGAGCGGCGCGGTGCTGGCGCTCGCCGCCGGCATATTCCCCGACCTCTCTAACATGTTCGAGATTGTATATTTCCCACCTGATGTGAGTATTCAATAATTAGTGTATAGAATTAGTATATAAAAATATTGTTTTAATTTTTTTTTTAAATGATAAATCACGTTTTACGTTTACGTGTTTTAATTTTGACTACTTTTCTTTGGCAGTATTTGTCAAATACCTATTTAGAATTTTATCTTCAAGTAGGTAGTTACATTGGAATTCAAATAAATATATGAATACATTTCTTCTTATACCTACCAATTATAAAAAATGTGTTGTTTTTTTTTAATTTTTCTGTGTATAAACTGGTGGTAATAGATAATTATTACTCTCTTGTTTCAGTACCGAATCATATTAGTACAAGTATTGATAGCGGATATGCTGTTCGCGTACCTGGTGGACCGACTCTGCCTCATTCTGTTCGGCGAGGGACTCAGAACTAAGGGCACGTAGCGCTCCCGACTTTACACGATTTTATTGGTGGTAATATAGGTAAATGTGCTGTTCCACAGATTATCTATACGACAGATACTTCAATTTGTGTCTTGGCCTTATGGAAAAATAATATGCCTATAACCTTCCTTGATAAAATTGGACACATCTTTTTTTTATTTGTTCCTGAGTTTAGTGCGTTCAACCAAACAAACTCTTCAGCCTTATAAATAAATACGCTAGGACAATTTTCATATTTTGGTATTAACAATTTCACCAAGCAGTAGGTACAAAGTGGAGTATCTGACCAGTGTTTAATCTGTGGGCATTTCGTGTAAATATCTAAATTATAAACAAAGTACGTTACTTGTCTCGGTGTATTCTTATGACTGGGGACGGTGTAACCGCTCAAATATATGTGCATTTAAGTATGATGGATAAATGTGTCGACGGTATTTATGAAATATAATTGTGTAGTTAAATGTATGGCGTTGTTTCATTTACCTGATTAAAATAAGAAAATAATTCAACCCTGTATTCTAATCGCGAGCCTAGCAAAAGTATAGGACCTTTATGCGCTTATTCTGCATAACAAGGAGTCGCAATGTGATGGTCGTGAAGAGTAAACAACAATACTCCGTGACACTTATTTTATTTCAGTATTCACAAATACATAGTCAACCTATACTATTCGTATCGCCTAATGAACAAGTAACATTCAGATGCGAAAGGAAAGTAAGGTCGCGATAACGTCCGTAAGGGAATTCTGGCACCTGAGCTATCACATTAGTGCTTCCATCCGCCAAGTCCGCCGAGGCCGCCGAGTCCTCCGATGCCGTAGCCGAGGCCGCCGTAGCCGATGCCGGCACCGAGGCCGAGGTCAGCGTGGCCTAGGCCAATTCCGGCGTTGGCGATACCTGCACCTAAGCCAAGGCCTAAGCCGCTGCCGACTCCCAACCCTAGACCTCCAAGGCCGACTAAGCTAGTAGCGTAACCTCCGGCGATAGGGGCAGCGGCTATCGGCGCAGCAATAGGAGCCACGATCTGTTTGGTGACGACGGGCGCAGCGACCAAGGTTTGCGGATGGGCTGCAGGGCCAACGCGTTTCACTACCGCGTTGAAACCAGAAACGGGATCAGCGGTATAGTCCACCACTCTCAAGGTACCGTCGGGTTCAGTGAGGGAGTAGGAGCCTTTCACGACGCCTCCGTCGCGAGACTCGGTTTGTGCCTTCTGGTCACCAGTTATGGGGTCGTTGACCGCATAGTTGAAGCCGTAACGTGGGATTGACTGGAGAGAGAAAAATTATCCGTCATTTATATTCTTATGAAAATTATTTTCTGATGCAATAGTGAGTAATACTTACAATGCTACCGGTAGCGATGGGTAGAGCCCCGATGTCGGACGGAGCGGCCGTTGCTACACCGAGCAAGCAAGCAATCTGAAAATGAATGCAAATGTATGTACTGAAGCAACTAGTGTCATGAATATTGAACTGTATTGTAAGTATTGTACAATGTATCACGAAATCACCAGATGTGCATATAGAGCGATTGAATTCGTAGCTGATGTAATTAAAAGCAAAATTAAATCATTTTACAATAAACAACACAAAACTATCAATCATGTTAAGCAAATCCTTTAATTAAAATTACACTTTGAATTACGCGTTGGATTTTGACGTGACTAACCCGAAATTTTCACCTTTACTCTAAGCAAATGTTAAGAATTTTCCAATGCAATGTTTTCCTGTGTCCCAGTGTATGTAATGAAGAGATGTCTGTATCTTACCGCAATGAAACTGAACATGTTGAACAGGTAAGTTCAGCGGGCCCGTGAACGTTATCCAAACTGTTTGTGCAGTAATAATGCATTGCCAACCCGCCTATCGTATGTATTTATACTCAGCACCGCTCCTTGTTTGTCAATCCCTTACAATCCTTGGTCGTTTCACGCTTATTGATTATTCGCGTTACGCACGCTTCGAGTATATTTTCATAACGTGTCCTAAAATCGGCGGTAGCTAATTAGTTAATTGTTGGTGCATTAGTATCTGCTGTAGCTGTAGGTAATTGTTTCATCAGAATCCTGTGCGGTTAACAGGAATTATGTGAGTAATTGGCCGGTTGTTACTCAATTTGCTTCTGATTGATCCGTTCATGTGTGAAGGCCGGAAAGTAGTCGATAACTTTATCATAATATCCTCGCGCCTCCACTTCCTGAAAGGGTTAAACGGTGTGCATATAGCTAGTGTTTAGTCCTACTCCTACAACCCACCGGTAGTGTGCAAACCATTTCTAAATGATACGAATGTTATTTATATACGATTTATTTCGCAAAAATTACAATATCTTGTTACAAATAGCCTTCAAACAGCACGAGCTATTAAAAAATAAGTAGGTGCATAGGTACTTACTTACTGTAAGTATGTTTACATTATATAGTAGAATAGTTTGAGAAATAGGCAGCGGGAAATCTAGGTATAATTAATAAATAGATCTCATAACCCTATTGTAGATTAAAGTACCTACCTAAAGAGACTTGATCAATAGAGTGACTTCCAAATATCGAGTGATGTGAAGACTCAGTAGGTAATGGATCTCAAACACAGAACTCAAGTACTCATGGAAAAGAAATTGAATCTATAAATAACATGTTTACCACCACTGATGGGGTCCACCCTTGATAGCTATTACCCCCATGGGTTTTAAAAGATACCCATGATATATTATCGTACATGACTGCTGGTTCGTGACCGGACCCTTTATTTCGACTGCATGAACATTACAGGTTCTAGTAACGGTACGACTCTTAAATATTTACAAGTACATAATCTAGACACAAGGCAACGTGTCAAGCCAATAAATATTTAAACAATGTACATTAAAAGTAATTTGTTCTTGGATTTCAGATAGTGTTTGCTTTTGAAGTGCTATGAAAAGTTAATCGACCACTACCTAATTAGTACCTAAGGTTCTTACTACGTTTGTATTTAGAGTATCGTTGTCACTGCCTAAAAACGTCCACTGCTAGACAAAGGAGTCCCCAATCTGAGAGAAATTGCACAAACTCACCGTGCGGAGCATGCGTGTTGGTTAGTAGCATACAATCTTATAATTTGTCGTGGTGGCCTAATGGACAATGTACCAACCTCTCAAGCATGATGTGTGTAGGTTCGAATCCAGGTCAGACAAGTACCAATGCATTTTTTAAAGTTTTTATGTACTTTCTAAGTATATCTTGGACACCACTTACTGCTGAAAGGTGAAGGAAAACATCTCGAGACAACCTGGACTGTAAAGTCTAAAACCACTAACCCGCATTGAGTAAGCATGGTGATTAACACACAATCCTTCTCTATATGAGAGGAGGCCTGTGCCCAGCCGTGGGACGATAAAAAGGCTGACGATGATGATGATAAAGTTTGTTGTTGGTGCTACTGAGTGCGTAATAAAAGTGTGCCTCGTTGGTCTAGTGTTCGCATAGCCGACTGCTGATCACGAGGTCTCGGGTTCGATTCCCGGGACGGGCCGAAATCACTTTGTGGGTTTTCGAAACTTTCACAAAGTAGCCCGAAGCTGGAAGTTGGTGATTGATACACCCGTGCATCGGAGAGCACGTTAATGTCGGTCCTGCGCCTGATCTCTCTCCGGTCGTGGCGGATTGCCGTCCCATCGGGTTATGAGAGTGAGAGAATAGGGAGTGCACCTGTGTCTGCGCAAATGCTTGTGCACTATAATATGTCCTGCGCAGCTGGCTGATCTCCTTATATGAGAACAGCCGCCGTGGCCGATAATCGGCTAGGATGCCATCATCATCAATAAAAATGTGTAAGTATCTATCTTATGTAGTTCTGAGTTCAAACTAGCAACCCTACAGATGATTATTTTACCACCAATATCTACCAGGATTATATCTCCATATTAACAAATAGGTATTTGTAGATACAATCTGTGCACATACAACCAGGCACTTTGACTTGTATCAATCCGTCATAGCAAGTCAATCCGTATCCATCATAGGTGTTGTAATTCCCAGGCCGTTGTTAATGAACGCGTTAGACATGTTAACTGTTCCGTGGTGGGGATGTAAGCCGCTCTGATTGGTTATTATTCTGCCCGGTGATCTACGTTTGAGTGTTCTGTTTGCTTCGATTTGTTTCCGAGTACTTGACTATATGCCTTATATTTTAAAATAACTATTGCAATAGGTTAATCCTGTAATGGTATAAATAAATAAATGCCATAGATTCGGAGGAATATATGGAACCCCCAATAACATTGCATAGGTAGGTACAGACGACAGCAGGTCAACGTAAACGAATCTGTCAAATTTTACCAGTCAAACATTAACCTACCTCCATTGTGTCAAGGTGGAAAATCGATTTCAGAAATTTGACAGATTGTGGTAACTTGATGTGCTGTCGTCTGTACATAAACACGAAATTATCGAATATGTACTTATCTGAATCATTTTCTATGCGAATAAAGCTGCCAAAATAATGAATATGAAGAAAAATAAGTTATCCTTTCCGCCATTAAAATAAATGTAATAAATATCAAAAACACCCAATAGATTTATCATTTTCCTACTATTATAAAGATATTAAAATTATGTCCAGATGTAAAAAGATTCCTAGAAGATTCTTGGAGATGACATCATTTGAACTTTTTTTGATTAGCCATTTTCCAAACCCTTTTCTAGAGTAGGTCGTAGTTAGAATTTTCCGCTCCTAGTCTTCCCAACAATGGAAATATTCTTAAGCTAGTGATGATTTGCACCGCTTCGTTGCTAAATTGCATAAAAAATTATTCAAATAGTCTTTACTTGTTAGCGATAGATATTAATTAAGACTGTTACATATTTATAACCTTTGCTAAAGGTAGGCAACGAGGCATGAACATATTTACGACATTTTTAATGTCAATAATATTATGTATGTGCATTGGTTAATCTCATAAACTCACCTATTTACATGAGTTATTTCGAGGTCTGGGGTTCCGTGGAACAAATTTGAAATTCTAAAAGCCTTGCCATTAAATAACTT
Source organism: Heliothis virescens (assembly GCA_002382865.2). Lineage (NCBI taxonomy): Eukaryota > Metazoa > Arthropoda > Insecta > Lepidoptera > Noctuidae > Heliothis > Heliothis virescens. The sequence continues at coordinate 5,136,657 of NWSH02000505.1, forward strand.
GATTTGAATCCGCTGAAAACTGTGTTTTCTTTCTAACATATATTTAGGGAATTGACTTAAAAAAAAGGAAGGAGCAATCCGGATGTTTATTTTGAGTAGGTAGGTTCATTATAATAAAAGGTGCCACATTTATACAGATAATGCTTATTCGACCATCATACAAATTAAATATATCTAAGTGGTTTTTGTATAATACTACTGCTACCTACTTAATATATTGGGCGACATACACCAGCGTGGTTATATGAATACAACTGCAGCAAATTTATAGTAGAACTCATTGCCGATTTACATACCGAGATATGCTTTCACGGTACGGAACCCGCTTATATTCTCTGATCACCACTGACTCATATTTTTTTACTGTTACACTGTTACTATGCAGCACCTTAATTTATTAGGTAAGTACCCGACTGTCAAGAAGTGTTATTTTTATTATAGGTAATAAATGCAACGTACTGAAATAATTGTTAATACAAAAGTGTTTCGGTTCAATACCTTTTTTTAATTAATCAAATATTTCATAGGTTGACAGAACCAGGTCGTTATTAGTTATTAAGTACTAACATAGGTCTTAAGATTTGTTTTTTTTTTACTAACACAATGGATCTATGATGTCTAAGTTGAATAAATTAATGAATAGTAGGTTTTCACCCGCGAATTCGTGTGCGTCCCGAGGGAACTAATTACGAGTACCTATGTCCTGCACGTTAGTAGGTCTATCTGCATTTACAGGATATCACTAATCTCTATACTTACTAAATATTTCAATCGGTTCAGATAAATGAAGGGTTTGACTTTTATCTTTATTTGTGTACTCTGCATTACTGAGCACGAGATTCTAAGGAGGTTACTTTTTAACNTGGAAGTTGGTGATTGATACACCCGTGCATCGGAGAGCACGTTAATGTCGGTCCTGCGCCTGATCTCTCTCCGGTCGTGGCGGATTGCCGTCCCATCGGGTTATGAGAGTGAGAGAATAGGGAGTGCACCTGTGTCTGCGCAAATGCTTGTGCACTATAATATGTCCTGCGCAGCTGGCTGATCTCCTTATATGAGAACAGCCGCCGTGGCCGGCAATCGGCTAGGATGCCATCATCATCAATAAAAATGTGTAAGTATCTATCTTATGTAGTTCTGAGTTCAAACTAGCAACCCTACAGATGATTATTTTACCACCAATATCTACCAGGATTATATCTCCATATTAACAAATAGGTATTTGTAGATACAATCTGTGCACATACAACCAGGCACTTTGACTTGTATCAATCCGTCATAGCAAGTCAATCCGTATCCATCATAGGTGTTGTAATTCCCAGGCCGTTGTTAATGAACGCGTTAGACATGTTAACTGTTCCGTGGTGGGGATGTAAGCCGCTCTGATTGGTTATTATTCTGCCCGGTGATCTACGTTTGAGTGTTCTGTTTGCTTCGATTTGTTTCCGAGTACTTGACTATATGCCTTATATTTTAAAATAACTATTGCAATAGGTTAATCCTGTAATGGTATAAATAAATAAATGCCATAGATTCGGAGGAATATATGGAACCCCCAATAACATTGCATAGGTAGGTACAGACGACAGCAGGTCAACGTAAACGAATCTGTCAAATTTTACCAGTCAAACATTAACCTACCTCCATTGTGTCAAGGTGGAAAATCGATTTCAGAAATTTGACAGATTGTGGTAACTTGATGTGCTGTCGTCTGTACCTACACACGAAATTATCGAATATGTACTTATCTGAATCATTTTCTATGCGAATAAAGCTGCCAAAATAATGAATATGAAGAAAAATAAGTTATCCTTTCCGCCATTAAAATAAATGTAATAAATATCAAAAACACCCAATAGATTTATCATTTTCCTACTATTATAAAGATATTAAAATTATGTCCAGATGTAAAAAGATTCCTAGAAGATTCTTGGAGATGACATCATTTGAACTTTTTTTGATTAGCCATTTTCCAAACCCTTTTCTAGAGTAGGTCGTAGTTAGAATTTTCCGCTCCTAGTCTTCCCAACAATGGAAATATTCTTAAGCTAGTGATGATTTGCACCGCTTCGTTGCTAAATTGCATAAAAAATTATTCAAATAGTCTTTACTTGTTAGCGATAGATATTAATTAAGACTGTTACATATTTATAACCTTTGCTAAAGGTAGGCAACGAGGCATGAACATATTTACGACATTTTTAATGTCAATAATATTATGTATGTGCATTGGTTAATCTCATAAACTCACCTATTTACATGAGTTATTTCGAGGTCTGGGGTTCCGTGGAACAAATTTGAAATTCTAAAAGCCTTGCCATTAAATAACTTGATTTGAATCCGCTGAAAACTGTGTTTTCTTTCTAACATATATTTAGGGAATTGACTTAAAAAAAAGGAAGGAGCAATCCGGATGTTTATTTTGAGTAGGTAGGTTCATTATAATAAAAGGTGCCACATTTATACAGATAATGCTTATTCGACCATCATACAAATTAAATATATCTAAGTGGTTTTTGTATAATACTACTGCTACCTACTTAATATATTGGGCGACATACACCAGCGTGGTTATATGAATACAACTGCAGCAAATTTATAGTAGAACTCATTGCCGATTTACATACCGAGATATGCTTTCACGGTACGGAACCCGCTTATATTCTCTGATCACCACTGACTCATATTTTTTTACTGTTACACTGTTACTATGCAGCACCTTAATTTATTAGGTAAGTACCCGACTGTCAAGAAGTGTTATTTTTATTATAGGTAATAAATGCAACGTACTGAAATAATTGTTAATACAAAAGTGTTTCGGTTCAATACCTTTTTTTAATTAATCAAATATTTCATAGGTTGACAGAACCAGGTCGTTATTAGTTATTAAGTACTAACATAGGTCTTAAGATTTGTTTTTTTTTTACTAACACAATGGATCTATGATGTCTAAGTTGAATAAATTAATGAATAGTAGGTTTTCACCCGCGAATTCGTGTGCGTCCCGAGGGAACTAATTACGAGTACCTATGTCCTGCACGTTAGTAGGTCTATCTGCATTTACAGGATATCACTAATCTCTATACTTACTAAATATTTCAATCGGTTCAGATAAATGAAGGGTTTGACTTTTATCTTTATTTGTGTACTCTGCATTACTGAGCACGAGATTCTAAGGAGGTTACTTTTTAACCGGGTGCTGGAAGTAGTTCCCTCGGAACGCGGGTGTATAATCGCGAGGAACAATTAATAGGCTGTATTTAGATGATTGGGATTTGTATTGGTACTCTAGTTCCTGAAGAAACCTATAAAAGGCCGATGATGAATATCTCCTAGGTATCTTATTAACTTTCGCCAGCAGTATTACCCGTGTCCTCATCATCATTACAGTTTTTAATAAATTAATAAATAGGCTATCGAACAGGGACCAGCTCAGTAGTTCCTTACATCATACAATCTTAGTAGAAATATCTTAAATGTAATGTGATTTTATTTCAATTTTTCGAGTGACACCATCACGCATCCTACGACCTCCGAATGTAATTTATCTAGCCTCACAGTTGCAACTAATTCAGCCCCACTCGACCGGCTCATTACCCCTTTTCAGTAGGAAGTTGGAACACTCTTTCCACTCAGACTTACACAAATTCACATTTGCAATCAGAGCCCGGAGAAAAGTTCCTCCTACCCTCGCCCCCTCCGCCCCCCACGCCGCCTTTAATTAACAGAAAGTGGTTCATTAGAGCTTATTCATTAAAGCAAGGAGTAATTAGCGAACTCTAATGAATGCTGTAATAATGTAAGAGCGGCCGCGTCGGACTGCGGCCCGACTTCTAGATTAATCTAGAAGCTACGAATAATTTAGTAATGGCGTTAATTTATTACTGGACTGATTGCGGGTATTAGGTGTACCTAGTTACCTAAGTGGGGTGTTACACTGTTGGTATGGTGGAAATTGTATGCGACGAAGCTGCGGTTTTTAATTTATTTATTTTGCAACTTAAGGCATGGCATGTGGACACTCGATGTATCGTCATTTGTATTAATATCATAATTTAACAAACATAATTTATAATTTAACAGATATAATTTAACAAACTAATATGTCATAAATGCGAATGTGAGTTCGCATTATGTTAAAACGGCTGTACCGGTTTGGAAATAAAGATACACTTAGCACAAGAATCAACAATGATACATTCTAGCCAGGTATTGAAAGTAGTTCCATCCGGGGTATATTAACAGCTGCGGACAAAGTCGCAGGTTAAGTTTAGTATGAGTGTAATAAAATTCAAGTGATAAGTCAAGTATTAAAACCTAAAGATTATGTGCGTTCTATTTGTTATCATGTTTGACTAAGAAGATATAGTCCAATAAATACTAAAAATAGAAATACTTTGAACAATTTATCATGGTTAAAAAAATATTCATATTAACCGGGAATCAAACCCGCGTCCTTCAACAACCGCGCACCGAAAGCTTTCACAAGAGACTTACGTAATCTTAACCGAAGTTTATTCTTATTTTTTACAGTCTGAAATCGTAAACAAAGCCAGCGGGTTGTGAGAATCAATTATGCACCAATTACCTAAGTGAATCTGTTTAATTAGCGCTGATAGACGGTTTTTTAATTATTAAGCTTTTCGCTGTTTGCACTTTGCAGCTAATACTAATTAGCTTCGTTACTTAAAATCTTAGAGAATAGATAAACTTTTATTGCGAAGAAAGTTTTATTATACAATGTAATATAGAGATAGAATAATACATTTATATTACAAAATGCTCTAATTAATTATACAAGATAATGAAAACGTATGTGTGTGTACGCATTTGAAATTTTTTCATCACTGTGCGTTGTGGGTGGCGTAGACGTGCATGCGCTACGCTATGCTACGGCGTAGCACATGCTCGGCTACGATCGCATGGTGTCAACATGCATAATGTATTTTAGGAAACTGATCTGATTTATTTGTATTTTTGCGTTATTAAACGAAATGACTGAATGCACTTATTTTGAAACTTAACTTTAACCCTACGCGTTGCTGGGGAGTTTGTTGCGTCACTTCTTTTTACAAGCAGAAACACATAGGAAATGGTGAAGGGCGGGAGTTCTTGAGCCTATCTCATGTAATTTTTACGTCCGGAAAGTGCCGTTTTCATCCTACTTTGAATAAATGCTTTTTGATTTTGACTCTACTAATCCTATTAATATTATAAATGCGAAAGTTTGTGAAGATGTATGTTTGTAATTCTTTCACGCAAAAACACTGATGAAACTTGGCAGTAATGTAGTTTATACATCAGAATAGCATACAGTCTAATTTTTATGCGTGTGAAAGTAATAGTTCCAGTGGGAATCGGGAGGAACCGATGGCAGAAGCTAGTCTTTCATATGTATACTAAAATCAAAACAGTTTCAAACACCAGACCATTATAATTACTATCAAAATTTCTAACAAACAATTCGCAAGCATACTCATACAGTATTTCCATAAAGAAAACAGCGGCCGACATTACTGGAAGGGCCACGTTCATTAGTATTCCTCAAAATAGGATCGTTACGTTGTTAGTAGGTTTTCTTATGATGTCGGAACATGTTACCCATGGCTGGCTGGACTACGAACACGCATAATGATGTATGCTAACGTTATTAAAGTGTATCATAATAAGCCTCGGCTGAAAGAAAACAACGTACAGTTGGAGAAATAAGTTTGGGATGGGATTTGTAGTTTTGTTTGTTTTTTTTTTTTATTTTACATTTGTAGTATTTTCTTGGTGGTATCGTTAGCTCAATTAAGTTAGGCATGTTTTTTATTTTGATTTATAATTCAATAAAATTCTTCTCCTATACCCGTATTGAAAGAAGCCTTTATACGTTTATATCCACCGCCATACTTACCAGTGTGTGTCAACTAGTTCCTTCATCTAAATATATAAAACTCAAAGGTGACTGACTGACTGACATAGTGATCTATCAACGCACAGCCGAAACCACTGGATGGATCGGGCTGAAATTTGGGACGCAGGCAGATGTTATGACGTAGGCATCCGCTAAGAAAGGATTTCCCGAAATTCCCACGGGAACGGGAAAAAACGGGATTTCAAGTATAGCGCGGGCGAAGCCGCTGGCAGAAACTAGTTTAATTATGAAGGCGTAAAAACAAACTTGATTTGGCAATACTAATATAGTTACATATAAAAAAGGAAATGTCTTGTTTCATGGAATATTAAAAAAAATACTTTCTTAAGAATAACATTACATCAACAGTATAATCTCACAATATATCATTCACATCGCCATCAAAGGCGCCAAAAATATGAAATACATATACGAAATAGATATTTCAAATAAAAATTAAACTTGTTGCGCGGACCGTACCGAACTGCTCCAAGTGCTCACTGCCTTACATACTGCTAACAATTGCTGCGGGACCATCCCGAGTCCGGCTCCGACATGTCCACCCTTGTTCATAGACAAATGAGCTCCTTTCTATTTATTTTAAAATATTTCTCTATTGTTTGTTATTATAGAATGTTCTGAAAATTTCTATCTAATTATTCCAGTCAAGCTCTTTAATGTGGTGTTACCAAAATGTTAAAATTATTTTCTCAAATACTCTCTCTGAAATCTAAGATTAATTTATAAATCGTTTCTTATATCATTAGTAGAAGATAATTTATTGTTGTTCTTAGTAATTAAAAGTTAAAGGTTTACGTCGTAATGAGACTAACAAGGTGAACAACGAAGTAAATCGTCAACTGAAGTCATTAAGTTACAGGCTTCGATTTTCAAAATGGAAAATATAAACGAGGTTGTATGTGCGTGGTTCTGGAGGCGAGTGGTTTCGGCCATTACTGACGTGAATATTGCAGGGTGGCCTGCAGCGAGTCTATTGATTAGTCTCCCGTATGCCACCCATCATTCATTCATACTCGTGTCCGCAACTCGCGTCAGTCTCCCGGTTTTTTCGCCATTTCTAGCCAAAGGCCGAGGTACATATTTGATGGTGCGTCGGTCAGGAAGGAAGGCGTGCTACGTAATTGGTCGTGCCGCCGGATAAATTCTGATAGAACCCCTGGGTTCACCGCGTCGGATGTCTGTTAATGAGATCTGTTGAATATACAATTCTGTTCGAGTATTTTTTGGAGTATTTTTTTAATTGGAGTCATTGGTTTTTGAGTGTGGGGTGTTGCACAATTGATTTTAGGAACGTTTTTTTGGAGGATTTGAAAAAGGAAAACATTAATAATCTTTTTGAAATGGAACTAAATTTCATTCACCAGCAAATTGTATGATGTATTTTTTTCTGTATACTAGCTTGTCTCATCATTATCATTATCAGCTTTTTATTGTCCCATGATAGGGCAAAGGCCTCCTCTCACACAGAAAAAAACTGTACGTTAATCACCACACTTGCTCAATACGGGTTAGAAATTTCAGACTTAACAGGCCGGGACTCCTCAAAATGTTACCTCTACGTTTTAATCAGCTAATGGTGTCTATTTATTTGAAAATACAGTAACAAATATTAAGCCACATAAAAATCGCTTAAGCTTAACTTACCAACAAAGAACTCACCTGTATCATAATATTCATACTCAAATAACTCTCACTAAGAAAACTTATTCGCAAAACGAACTAGTTATCCATCGGAAGTTATTTCGATGATATTTTTGTGTTGTGAAATACTTGCCGGCACAACAAGATAATCCAATTGTCAGACCAAACTCGTGGCCAACAGGCGTGAGGCGCTTTCGTCTGTGCACTCCATTGGGGGCCTACTAGCTGAACTCGAGAGCAACTCACGGTGATAATGACTGTGAGATTGGCTTGAGAAAAGTGTGGTAAGTAGCGGCACTACTTTTTATTGTTGTTTGGTTTGTAAAAGGACAAAGTAAGGTGGTTTTATAGCCGATTGTAAAGTGATTTTGAATTAGCAGTTATTTGAGATAAAATCATGTTTAGAAATATGAAAATATTTGTTTGGTATTGAAAGGTTTCGAGAGCTAATTGTGTGCCGTAATGTATGGCAAACAAAGAGAGACAGTAAATCTGTCTTGAAATAATGAACCAATATTCACTAGAAGTCTGGTTTAGTTTCCATAGTCAGCAGTATAAAATAAGACAATACACATAGAACTTTGAACACTTATGTCCACTTTCTACCAAGCTACCGACAGATTTCTCATTTAATAAATATATTCCTATCGTGTTTTCTTTACTGTTTTTTTATTATTTATTATATTGTAATGTAAATATCCTGGTCCATTGCTCGTTCTGGGTAAAAGTTTGATCTATTTATCACGGATGTGCTATCTAGTACACAAATAACATTAAATTACTTTTGTCCTTGCGAGGAGCAGTTCCTTTGTACGCGGGTAAAACCCAAACCCTGAGCAACAGCCAGTTATAAATAAACCAACCAGAAACCGTGGTAGTGGCACAGAATTCGGACGATATGATATAGATGTTTGGGCTCAGATTACAGGCTGATAGAAACCCGATGGGTTTCATGTTCACTCATTGAACGGAAGGCTCGATGTAACGTGAACAGATTCGTCACATAAGCCCAAAAAGGATAATAAATAAAAGCAAAAACATTTTTGTGAAATAAAAACGATATTTTTTTGAAAGCCACGCTTCTTGGTTACGAATTCGATTTGATATGAATAGGTATTTATAAGATGCAGAATGTTCGCTCGTCTATAAAAGAAATAAGTATTTTTGTTTGCGTCTTCTCAGCCTCATTTAATGTCTCTTAATTTATTTTATAGTTTGTTTATAAATTACAAATTGGTTCTTTACTCTAAAGAGATTTGTCTCGTTGCACGTGGGAATGAATGTAGTCGTTCTCAGTTAACATTTTCAACGAGCTTAAGAGTTAATCAGATAAACAATACACGTATACTGGTATTATAGTCACTATTTACTATGCCTTAAGATCGCTTTAATCATTAAAATAATAAAGGTTTTGTTGTTGTTGTTAGCAAGTAATCTGCATGATTAAACAACACTTTATCCACAAATGGCTAAGTTAATTCAGATTTTTCTTACCCTTCGCATAAAGGAAATGAAATCGAAATATTTTTGAATACTAATTCACCGTCTCGTCCACTCATTGTGTCATGGCGCCAGTCAAAAAAGGCTTCGGGAAGGCTTGTTTACATAATCGTTCAATTTGCAATGTTAAACAATTTCGACCAGATGTTTTCTTGCTTTTTATTTTAATCCAACAAAATGTAAGTAACTGCTTGTTTTTTACTCCGGAACAATACGGTTTGAGAGGATCCAACATTCATTTAAATTAAATTAAATGCTTCTTGATTTTGTTTTTATTTTGTTAGTAGATAAACGGCAAATATGTTTCTCAGAAATACAGGTTAATCAAAACCTGAAGTTTCACAACTAGTCACACAAAGGGATTAAGTATGTTATCTGGTAATGGGTTGCGGAAATCAGACCTATAGGTAGCGAAATATAGGTGTAACTGTAAATAGTTTCGATGATGAGCAAGAAAACTGCTGCATGTTCCATATTAAAAGCAATCCTGCCATGAAATATGAAATTATTTCCTACTAAGAAATTCACTGACTTTCTCAGCTGCAAGGTAAAGGTACAGGGATGTTTGAGTATCAGACTTCCACCAAGGAACCGCAAGAGATCTCCATCTGATCGCAAGCTTACTGCCGTTTTCAAAACAATGCCAACCCTCTTGATAAAGTATAAGCATTGTCAAGGGAAGTGATATCATACCCCACTTTAGGGAGTCGCGTTTGGTATATCGCAATCACAGAATTAGAACTTTTGTACTGACTTAGGTGTAGCTAGATATTATCAGATTATGCTACAAAAATGTGCCAAGTGAAATTCTTGATATAGTGTGCTAAAGTATCATCTGCCTAGCCATTTGCACACTAGACTGGAGCCAGCTTCCAGTCTAATACAGTTTTGACCTCCTCAATCCAATTACTACAGCCACCCGATATCCCCTGGTAAGACTGATAGTGAGACTTTCTGGTTACTGAAAACCTGTAGGTAATGACTGCCAGAGGTTCGAATGACAGCCGGGTCCCTTACGGAACACGGAGGAGATCGATATGATACAGATGGTCACCCGTACACCAACCGTTGCTTAACTTTTATGATTGATTTACTCTTGCGGCTGCTACTAAGCCAACTTGGATAGCCAATTTATCGAGGAAGGCTCTAGGCTACTTTTTATCCGGGTGCCAAAAGTAGTACCCACGGGACGCGGGTGAAACCGCTGGCAGAAGCTAGTAAGGTATATTTGTGAATTAAAACAGCGTAAGTAATTTACAAAATTTTATTTTCTCCTCCTGTCACCGGCTCTCTTAGGCTAGGTATTGTATGTTCTTTCTTTGTGTATTGGTAACACCATAACTGTCGTTCTAACAAACCGCCACAGGCTTCAGGTCTGACATCGACGGCCGAAGGTCTTGAAGAAAAAAATTTGACAGGCGTTTTCAATAGGTACTGAAACCAGAGAGTTATTTGAGACCTCCAACATATTTTAACCTGTATCTTATTAAGTTGATTCACTAATGGCCGTTATCAATAATCTATTTGTGGATTTTCTTACTAGACATAGCATTTTGACACTAGTTCCATACAAGTTATGTCAAATTCCAACCTCTAGTATACAAAATAACAGATAGATTATTGGGAACGTACGTAAAACAATAATCAAACCAAAAACCTGTGGTGTTTTCCGTAAATTAAACATATCTTTAGATGGCAAGATTCACTAAACGCTAACATTATATTGTATGCCGGCCACAATCATTGTCAGATATAATCTAATGACATACAGTTCTGATTAAAGTTCTAACCACTAAAATCTTGAATTCCAATAAAAGGAAAGTATTTTATCATGAATTTGCTAACGTCGTTGAGTATAAAGAATAAATATACTATTCTGAATGAATATTGAGCTGATTCTATGTAATATTTATAAGGGGTTTTAGTCGTCGATATAAACCTTCGGGAAATAATTACTGAACAAAAAACCTTTTATAATGAGTGTATCATAATATTCATTTACATATTTTTTATATTACACGAGACTTTAGGAGCTATATATATTTATATCGCCCCTGTATATAAGACTGATACCTGATTGATGATCACAGTTTAAAGGGTGTGATAAAATGTTAAAGTTTGGTATATGGATGAAGAGAAAAACTGTGTATTTCTTGTTTTCATTATTTCCTTCGGTTTATTTCGTCAACTCTGTCTGCAACGACTTATTCTTAGGTACACATATAAAGGAATGTTAGCGTTTAAGGTTACTTATATACAATAACTGTATACATTTAAAAATCGATCGAACAACTGGTAAAACGTAGATCAATATATACAGAGACCGTTATTTACTTGAATTTAAACTTCAAAGATGTTGGCATCAAAATTATTGCTACGAAGTTTTGCGCCCAAACTTTAGCATCGGAACACATTAGGCAATTTTTCTTGTGAAAAGTCTTCCGATTCGTAAACCAAAAGCCATGGAGTAATGTTATAAACTTGAACATTACGATTACGTCAAACAAAAAAAATGCTTTTGTATTTTGAATCGGATTTTCAAACAAAAGTTGCCTAACAAGCCCTAGCTTAGGTACAAGATGTGTCTACTTAAATCTATGATGTTTATACTAATATTTACAATATAAACGTATTATTAACGAGTCAATTGATTTACAGCTCGTTTACAAAGAAATAACAAAAGACGAGAGAACTATTTACACAGCAAGGTTGCAAATCACAGGGAGGCGTGCGCAAGAGATACAGTCGTTGCGATATATCATAGCGGTAATTAAAATTAAAGTAAAAATTACAATCTCTGGCAAGATTCGACATTGCTTTCATATGTGTTATTTTATGGCTGTCAACAAATATTGCAAGATGCAACTATTTTTATTTGTCACATGCTATCATCAAATGTAATTTCTTGATGAATATTCTATTAAACATTTTTAACGCATATGAAACGCCCAAAAGTTGATTGCATAGGCTTCATGTATGAATTAATAAATGTAACTTGCTTCTTGAGCGATTATTTTACATTTATGGTTTCGTTCAATTTTATATAAATTAATATTTGCTGATAAAATGCTTATTTATTTGTTGTTTCGATGGTGAAATTGCAATCTGCGCAAGTACTACAACAGTATTCACAAAATTACGCAGTCACAATTCATTTGTTCGATGGTTCGAGTTCATATAAAACAAAAATGTAAAAATCATAAAGGTGCTTCAAAAACAACAGTTTTTTAACATTAAAGATATGCTTGATCTTTCCACGTCCACCATTAATTATCACTTTAATTTAAAATAGAAACAACACGCTTGTGTTTAACACATCTCGTTCTGTTCAACTCTTAAGTATCAGTAATTTAATGGAAATTTACATTTAGCAAGATAAAGTTATATAAATTGCCATTTTCACAACCGAAATTAAATATGTAGTAGGTACTAACGTATAACTTAACAGTTCACTGACAAAAGAAAAATTGTTACTGACGGCCAGCTTCCCAGCTGTCAGTAATAATTTTGTCTGTGTCGCAAGTTCAATAAATTGTCTGTGGCACAACACTGTCACTCAGTCTCGCCGTCGCTGGCCGGAGACGGGAGATGACATTTGAGGGATGACGACGGCTTCGTGAGGTCGAGAGCCGGCTCGTGCGAGGGGCCGGGCACGGGCGGAGCGGGCTGCAGGCTCAACAGGCTCGCAGGTCGGATGTACGGCGAGAGCATGCCGGCCGGGCCCTCCGCCGGCGGACACATCGCGGGCGGCGTCCAGCACGCAGCGCTCGACGCCTCCGGAGCCATGGCCGCCGCGCTCAAGTACGAACACGACATCATCTGAAACAATTACAAATTCATTTTAAAACATCTCCGGCATAACCTTGAGCGAAATTAGGTTGATTGTGCGTGTAATCTCCGAGAGAGATTGGAGTAAAAACAGGGCTTACATAAATAATGAAATATGTAGTATTATGAGATGAGAGGCCTGAAGAATTCGTGGATGGAGGGGGGTCTGTAATCACGCTAATGGCCAATGCGCAGCATAGCCGCGGGCCCCCGCGCCCCGCGCCGCCTCTTCAAGGAGGCTTTCATGCTAATGCAGATTGGGCGCAGGAGCAACACTAAATCGCATCACATGTCCGACACCTCGTAACTCGCCGGAACTTTGAACTTATCACTTTGGGAAATTACTCAAAAATATGATTTCTATTTCAGATCCTAGAGTTACTACTCTAAAATATTATATATTTTTATCGCTAACATAACAGAATGTTGTAAATAGCTTCTCACGTTGGCCAATATATCTTAAAGTAATTGTAAGTAAAGCATTTAGTGGCTATATATCACAGCGCGGGTGCAGGGCGCCGCTCGCGTCCATTTTTCACCCATATCGCTGTGAAATTGATTACCTACACAATACACGAGGCGTCCGAACAGCTATTGCTGTTGTCCTAACAACTTGCTTCAATATCACGAGTACACTAATATTGACAAACTTGATCTAAGGTACCTTACGAAATTTCTCTCAAAATGTATGAATAGCAAATTGATTTGTAGCTCGAGCGATAGGCTTGTACTCCTATAATAGTTTCATAGTTAATACGGAGTACAAAAGCCTCCACACAATTGGCATAGTTGGGGGCAACAGCTGCTCGCGTACACGGAGTGTTCTAACAATGATATTGTAACTTTAATATTTATTGCACTTGATCAACTCTGCACAAGTTTTATGGAACTGCCTCCAAACATGCATTATATGAGCACGCTAAAAACGACGAATTTAAATGCATAAATTAAATTTATCCAAAAGCAACAATCTACTCACGTCAAGTCTTTAAACAAGCAGAACTTAATTAACTTGACGCCATTGTGCCCAAGAACGTAAAGTGCATAATTAAACCCTTCACGTAAACGCTTTGGTTAATATGTTTAAGCGTGGGTATTGCTTTAGGAGACCTAAACTCTCCTATGAGAATAAACAGGGTCTGAGGCGGGCGCACTGGACGAGCTTCGCCGCACAAATGAATTAGTGGTGTTGTGACCCCCCTCGCATGGCCGGCCGGCGGGCCACGCAGGGCGGGGGGCATGTTGCGATTAAAATATAATTAGGCGCTCGGCAATTGTTTCGCCATCGAGCCAGGTGGTGCGGCTCAGGCGGCTAGGTAAATTAAATAGCCGTATAGGGTTTCCAATTACGTGCGCCCGGTGGCCGCGGAAAACACGCTTATTGCCTAATAATAGGACGGGGGGAGCAATATGAGGATCTTGTGTGGCTGATTAATTATTTCACGCGGCGGCTCGTTCGTGTTAAAAATCGAGGATACCTGTGCGGTGATAGGGGGTGATTGTAACGCGATATTAATTGCTATCAAGACTGAGGTGACTAATAAATCACGTTCACCTACCGTTGGTACTTTCAGCATTAATGAATTCAAACGGGCTGCGATAATTGCGTACCTAATTACGGGCGGACGGAGCTGTCTAATTTATCACTGTCGGATTATGAATTAGGAATGGCGTTAATTAAACATGCATAATATTTGTGGAGGCGATGTAATGGTGTGTTACGGTGGCGCATTTCAGCCTTGTAGTGTGCTTTTAATATAAACATATTAATTTCGCAAGTTTTCTCGTTTAATTGAATGTAATTATGCAATTAGTCGTTTCTATTTTTCCTCGAAATAAAAATTTTTGTTAACATATATTTATTTTACTTTGATGACGAATCTTTCAAAATTAGTGTTGGTTGGTTTCCTATAAAAAAATCATGGAAATTCGAAGAAAGAAAATGGCAAAATTTTAAACGAAATCACCATTTACAACATACAAAGGAAGGATAGATTTCCATGCACCTTCCTAACCTAACCTCATTATAGTGCAGACGGGGTTGCAATTCGTTAAGGTCAGTGCGGGCAGTTCGCCACCCCTCATGTATTTGTAATCAATATAATAAACGTTCTAAGTTTGAAATATTTCATTTAGAATAAAGATTTATCCTATTTGTTGACAAAAAATCCCATTCCATAGTTAAAATGTATCTAAGAGAAGCTTTTCTGATGTTTATTTAATCCTTGACCTGAAGGAACTTCTTCAATACTTACCAAGAAAGCCTTGCACGAAGGTTGGACCCTTTTTGTCTAAGCAATACAATATTTTCGTGCCAGTAAAAAAAACCTTTCAGACCACGTTAAAAATTCAAGGTATTCATACCCAACTTAATTCAATTAGAATCACACGTATCGGGGTCAACAAACTGTAAGACCAACTAACGAAGGTACGGGCCGACAAAAAAGTTGCCAAAAATAGTTTGTATAAGTGTGTGTATGTGTGTGTGCAACCCTGTAAAGGTCAGGGACACGGTGCCCGGGTCAGGGGGTCGCGTGACCTCGCCCGCTGCACCGTAATCACCGATATACGATATTGCTCAAGAATGGAAGGCTATATTAAACTCGAAACGATTCGTAGCTATTGTACCAGAAACTGCATTATAAAGCAGTAACGTTAGTTATGCAATACTACAGAGTTCTAAGTTTTCATTACATTCTCCAAAATTACATAGCATAAACTAAATTACAATGTATTTGCATTAATTTTAGCATCTACATACGTTTAAGCACAGTATTTATTGAATAGACAATAGGCCCGCTTCTAACACAAATTTCGGTTATTACAGACATACCGTAAGGAACTTCTGCGTATGTGCGTTCAATTTAATATCGGCCATTGAATAGAAAACGCCTCTGCGCTCACAATGGTCCATCGGCATTCCATTAACTACTAGAGCAAACACGGGGACGCGTGCGGGCACTAACTCAATACAAAACGATTCCTAGCGAACGATACTCGCACATTCGGGACATTCCTATTCGATTGTAACAACACTAACGACTGTTTATATTGGCGGCGGGTTCGGCCCGATCCGGCCGACAATCGGGGCCCGGACGGACTTTCGCGAGACAATGCAAGACTGGGCCTAAATAATTTAATAGTTGTAGGCGGTGGCGCGGCTTCGAGCCGTAGGCAAACAGTCGGCCGACGTACGACGATATTGCATCGTGGGGTATCGGCTCCAAGGTTTATGAAGTAAGCCTTTGTCTTGTACGTGTTGATTAATTGTCTGCCACGTGTGAGACTCGCTTTGTTTTCATTCGAAAGTTCGTTTCCTAATAGAAGTTGGGCATGGAAAGTTTCGGTACTTTGTATAGCTTTTCTGAATAATTACTCAAAATTAATGAGTTTTGATTATTAAGAAAGTAGGTGACCGGATTAGCTAATTCGAAGTAAGAATAAGTATGTTTTCTGCCAACTAGCTCTTAAACAGTAGGTACAAGAAAATAACAATCAATTTTTTATTCTAAACATATTTCTTTATTTTAATTTGCAAAGCTTCGGAAGTTTCCTTTTCAAAAATAATTGCACCGCGGCGAAACTTTGGAAGACCTATGGACTCAGTGAGGATGTCCTTTACAAAGTTTTCCTTTTCGCCGCCATAATGGATGATATGGAGCTCTGAGGCTTACGGTCAGATGTTAAACTGTTTAGTGGAACTTCGTTTATTTGAGTCTTTTTGTCAATTGAGCTACCAATTGACAAATAAAGTGGTAATAATTTAGTACTTATTACAAGTTTGTAGTTGTGGCCTTGTAGTTATTTTTTTTTCCAAGCATCCACTTTTCTTTATATACTCAAACAGCTCTACTTAGTAATTTCGTCTAATACGCGAGTGCCATAAACACAACGAGAGCTGCGCTAAAGATATCGCGAGGTAAGATATAAGAGTGATAGTGAGCGTTTGGTTGGGCGGGCGGCAATAAATTAGGGCGGGCGGGCTAGGGCGGTGTCGCGTGTGCTGCAGCCGTTTGTCGCGTAGCGTGCGCCCGCGCTCATTGCTTATTCATGCACAGTAAGCACGCACAGGTAAGGCGCACACTATCACACAAAAGTGTTGCCCTACCGATAATGGGTTAAACACTGCTATATTACACCGATTGCACAAGGAGATTATTGTTGCTAATAAATAGTGTGTTTGGATAATTTGATTGGAGAAAGGAATTTTTGTTTACATAATATTCGTAAAAAAAATATTCTTTAATAAAATAGTTTGTTGGACTTAATTTTATGTAATTTTAAAATTTGTACACGGCTTCTGCGTGGCAGTGAGCGCGGAGCTTGGTGTCGCGTCTGTCGGCTCGATGACCGCACATTAATCATCATTCGCGTCTTAGTGATAAGCTCTCATCCGCTGTCAACGCCTGTCTCGGCCGCACTGACAACTTCATCATATCATCGTTATTTAATCCTACAACTTCACTATAAGCTTCCCAGAAGAGCCCCAATAATGATCACATTTTAATATCATAATTGTACACGAGTATCGATAACCCATTTGTTACCTAGATACTTATGAAATCAAGTTCCCGACAAGTTTTACGTTCAAAGCAAAATTTGACTTATACTGGATATACTAAGAACTCGTAAAGTTACAATAACGTAGTTGATTCTTACGTAAACTTTAAAGAAATAAGTGTATACGTCAAAGGATTTCGCATAATTCCCGATAACGAGCGTTCGAGTCGCTCTCTTACTTCAAAGCCGCGTTTCAGTTACAGTTTATTATTAATAAAATTTGGGTGGGTTTGCGAGCGGGGCGAGCGGGGCGAGCGGAGCGCTCGGCGGCTGTAACGAGCGTGGTCCGCCTCGTTATCGGCAGCGCCGGCCGGTCAGCGCCGCGGAAAATTCGCCCGAAACTGACGCGCGTGAAAATTTAATGAACGGCCGGACGCTAGTTAACTAAAAGGTAAAGTGCACCCTCTTGACGTGTTCGGTAAATATTAATAGTGAGTGTGCTAGCGTGCGCCATTAAAAATGCACGAGTCCGCGGACACGCTGGCCCGCCGGCGGCCGGCGCGTTCATTAGCCTCTTTACATGCGGTCCCCGGGCCCTCCTCCAAATTAACTCCAGCTCGAGGCGCGTCGCGCGTCTCAGTCTCACATCTCCTACATTATAACAACAAATTAGGATTTTTCCGCCAGCCTGCTTTGTCGTCCAATTTATCCGATAAAATGCGACATTCAATATCGAACTTCCTCGGATGCCGTGCTCTGCGTGGCCTGCGAACACTTCCTGAGAACAAGTTTTACTATTGAAGCCATTTTAAAACTCTTACGGATGCTATTAAGGATAATAGAAACTGTCTAGCTGGAACGATGAGACCAGGAATTATGTCTGGGACTGGAATGATCTAAGTTTGACTTTTATGTCGTTTTCCGTTTCGAGAAAGCGCGGCTGTTCACGGTCCGTGCGAAAAGTCCGTGAGTAAATGTAGGAGTTGGTCACACTGTCGGCTGAGGGCGACGGCGCGGAGCGACGCGGACGAGGGCGCGAGTGAGCCCTGGTGTCTGTTACCGAGTAATGAGGATCGTTAATTATGTATCGCTAGGTGCGTAAGCTTTTCAATTTGGGAACGGTTCAGTGTCGCGGGCTCTCGCGAACGAGGTCAAGGGTTCGCGACTCTCTCAACCCTGAGGGGCTGCCAAATTAATGAGGCACTCCTTTGTAATAAAGAAATAACAAGAACTGCGCACGCGAACCCGGCCTCACCGACTTCGATGTCATTAAAGGCGTCGCGAAGTCTTGAAAGGAGTCGTTACCGCGCCTCGCCTAAACAACTGAGTTTTCATCAACATTCCGAAATATACACATAAATTGCTAAGCACTCACGCTAAGAAAAGGAACATTGAAAATAATGTTCAAAAATTATGGAGAGACGTTGAAATGGGATGAATACAGGAGCTGTGGTATTATAAAGTATGGACGAATGATTGCAGCACTAATATTGTGTGTCTGTTTTAGCAGTGGTTGCAATTGTTTCCCGCAAGTAAGGCAGTGTGTACACGGTTGTGACGGTTCATATTAGTGGAACAGACAGGGTAGATTAGAGCGGGGGTGCGCCCGGTCCCGGCGGCCTGCGGGCACGGGTTTCTAAGTCCCGGCTAATTGGATGAGCCGCCAGGCCAGCCCAATTAGCAGCACCGTTGTGATTCATTTTAATCGGGCGCCCTTATCAGTGCACCACTCAGCGCCGGTGTAACCTTACCTTTAAAATATATTTATTTTTATATGAGTAAAATTAAATTAACTGAACGCTATTAAGACGGCTTATTTCATAGCTAAGCCCAAGGAAGGCCAGAAATGCCATGACATCGATAGAAATAGATAGATGTTCTAGAAAATAATTTTGTTCATTTTACGGGTTTAAAAGAATTCTGACTTTAAATCTTAGAAGAATTTGCTATTTGAAATAAAAGTTATTAGATCGAATTAGAGCAGTTTGGCGGGTGCATCTCTACAAATAAATATCTGCCACAGACATAAGAATACATAGAACCTTCCAGGTCTGGATGTAATCTTTTATTGCTTTTAGCATATAATAAATAAGTCTAGATAAGCTGTTTATTTAGTGTACAAAATTTTGAGAATTAATTAATTTCCAATAAGGATACTTGTTAACCTGAGGCGTTTTATAGAAATCTCTTTAAAAATTCTTCCCAAAAGGTCGTTTCCATTTATCGTATTAGTGACAGTTCCTATAAATAGGGATTCTCAAAATATACAAACTATTCCCACGCATGTGTTATAAAAACCACATAATTTTTATAGAGTTTTTGTTATATCAACTCAACATAATATATATTTGAAGAAAAATATAACTGGTTTTAACTGGCTAAATAAGTCAACAAGATTAAATAAAGAGATAATTATTTAAAATTAAAACACTTTTATTTAACAGGTAGCAATAGCAATAATTGAAGGTTGTCTATAGTTGTTGCACTTGTGTCTATATCATTAAATAGTTAATTAATATTGTTATTTATAATTATAATCACTAGGCAACTAGGAAGTCCTGCAATTAAAGTTGGTTTCTATGTAGTTAGCCTTAATTAATTTGCTCAATTAGTTTTATAGCTCCTACCTATACATACTTATCTACGTATAAAAATGTGTTTATCATAATTCTCGATTGTTCTATATTGTATATCTGTATTGTTCATGTGTGTACCTTATTATATTTCAAAAATATATATTTTCACTAAAAAAATTGGTAAAAATATTCTAGTCTAATACTTTGCTGTATTTCATTTTATGCATCCAGCTTATTTTTCAAATAAATAATAAAACCAACTTAAATTGCTTTACCATATTAAAACCACAACAGCAAATAACCCATTTCTCCATAAAATATTTAACTAAAAGAAACAAAACAAGAAGTACGAATAAAATTGTCTCTGTCAATTAACACAAAACTAGTATATTGCGTATAAATTACGTCGGAATAGAGGCTAGTGGGGCGACCATCCCGGGAACTCCGTACTTATCCCGGGAACTATCCCGTGACGTAGGCTCGGCCGATAAGAATTAATCAAGCCAGGCCCGTCCCGCCAGTCAATGAACGCATTTGAGTAGAAAATAAATATAGAAGGACAAATTGCTTGTGTATTTAGACAGTCTATTTCTTTGCATTTTATTGTGATAAGTGTAGTTAAGAAAGGAGAAGGGCTGACATAATTTTTCTGTAGTCAGTTTTTTTAACGTGTTATTGTGGGATTTTGTAGCAATAAACACGTTATTAAGTAGATTAGCTTGCATTTTGTGTGGGCAGAAAACAGCATGTGTTTTCTCCACAATTAACGCCACCAATATTACTTCGGACAAAATCATAAGCCGTTGAAAAAATCGTATCCATTATGAAATAGCCAGCCAGAAATAAGCCGACACCAAAAACACAAAAGAGCAATGATAAAAAATCTCAACACCGACCTCCCAGAATGATCCAACACTACCACAAACTAACCAGCACACGGAACGAACTAAAAAAATATTCTCAAAAATCTGAGTTTTTCATCAAGCGAAATGCATTCGATCGCGGCATATCAAGCAGAGTCCGTCCATTAACGGCACAAGTTTACAAAACACAAAACAAGCGAACGTGCGAGGGAGACGACAAGAGAAACCACTTCCGCAATGAGATGGGGCACTTCCTGTGATTGAGGGCGCCCATCGCCCGCGCTTCGTCCTGCCGGATCGCGCCCTACACTTGCGAAACTTTCTCTAATGTGAAATTAGCTGTACGAGAAAATTGCGTGCTGTTCTCCAGCTCAACTTTTTGGACTTCGAGGGTCTTATTAGTGAATATGGTTGAAGTGAGATTGGAAAGTCTTTACGAGAAGGTAAAAAAGTTTTCAGCAACTGACAAATATTGCAACTTCATTGACGTGTCTTATAGTGATGGTAAATGGTCGTTCGTTGAATGACGGAATTCTATTCAATTTTGAGCTTTGAATAGAAATTAACTACTCATTATTTTCACTTTTCTAGAGATATTATACTCATTCATTACCCATTGAAACCGCATTCTTAAGACGTATTCTTATTTTACAATCGTTTAATGGTCAACATAATGTAGCAAGTTCTAACAAAGGGGATAATAATAGTTTCAAATTATCGTTCGTGGTTTAACTGTGTAATGAAGTCGTATCGTGCACATTTGGCAAATGCGATGGGTACATATTGTGTAGTAAACGAAGGCACGCACAGTACTACTGGCTGTGAACACTGGCTCGCCGTGTAATTTCCAGTGCATCCCGTTCTCATCTCTCTCGCTCAGCTAAGTAATGACTTAGATCCATTCCCGGATAAATAGCAAATTGAATGTGTGCCCCTCGTAGTGTGGCGTGCACCACCCCGTCTGCCAGCCAGGCCGGCCGTGTGTGCGTGCAGCCTACGTGTGTGTGCACTGATAATGCAAGCTGTATATTTCGGTGATTAGTGGCGCCTATTAATTCTCCCAGACTTTAAGTACTTTTTGAGATGAGCGATCGTAATGTTTGAGTGAATAATTATTTCCACATGGCGAATACTTTGCAAAACATAAAACTGGACCACCACCACTCATTTTGGGAGGAACCAGGATAGTTAAAACTATGTTTTAAAAACTAATTTTGCAGCGAGCCTGGCTCCGTCGATAACCCGCTACTATTTACAATGTTTTTCGTCGGTCGTATTTTTTGGCTTGTTTTACGGTCGACGAATATGAAAAGTTTTGAGCAGCTCTCTGCGAGAGGCGTAAAGGCGGTTTACGACGCGTCTTTGAGTTGAATGCGCCACATGTTAGCGTGTTCCACTGAATTTCCGCGCGGTATAACCGCATTACACGTGCTCTATGACCTGACCATGAAAATTTTAAACGTCTCGCTTCAAACTAAACGGCTCGTTCTCACCATCGTAAGTTGGCTACTGGTGCATAATGTAGAACCCGCATTTGTTGAGGCGAGTGCTTGTGGTTAGGTTAAAACCGACATCTTTTTAACCATAGCACAATGCAATCCCGACTGGGCCAGCTGCAAAAACTCTCGCTCCGGGACAACAAAGAGATGTCCTTATAAATTCTCGATTAAATTTTGGATACGAGCTCCAATGAACACAAATTCCTAGAGTCGGTCCAATAAAGGACGCCGTGCAGCCGCGTTAGGAGGCCATAAACGAACGTATTATCCATGTAAGGCGGAATAGCCGTTGCACAATTAATTGTTTCATTTTGGGAAACAATTCCCGCTCCTCATTCAATTAAGAGCGGCGACTAAGGGGAGTGGGGAGCGGGGGGTTCGGGCTACCCCGCCCGCTCATGAGACGGACGTATTAATAGCGCCTGCAATATTGATATACTCGTATCGTATCCCACGTACCGCGTTCGAATACGATATTGTTTGTTAGCGAATTCGATTTGTGTCGATCATAAATCTTGCGCCTTATGTTGAATTTAGAGTTGATTGAATTCGCACCGTGGAAGGAGCGAGTGTCGCACGAGACCCGGCAGCATAAAGAGTACGCGTTTACGTTTTAATTAGTGTTTCTGGATGAATAATAGATTAACGAAGCGAGCGATGACGAGTGCCGCGCGGTGCTCAGGTGATACCGAAGCGGGACTCAATTAGCAAAAACACACAGAATTAAGAGAGACAAACATGTCGGGTGGGACACATGACGAGGCGCCCTCCTCAATCCGAATTTTATATTGCGCCATTCATTATTCATTGTGTTTGTCAAGAAAATTACTGTGGACCTTTTAATATAACTTCCCGAGTCGCACAAACGGAGCTACAAATTGGAGTTGTGAACAAGTTCGCTGGAAGTCGCGACTTAACCTTGGCGATTAGAACTCGCGTGTCGAGCTGTCAAACAAATTTAATTAGGTGCTAAATTAACGAGGATCATTGAGCGTAGTTAGTAAATGGTTCTGTCAAATTAACTTTGGCACAGTATTATGAACATTAGTTCAGTATGTTATTCCCTTAATGTAAGGAGAGTATTTAATTTAAAAGATGGCTACGTCTCAGGGCAGAGCTTTCAAATCAGTGGCGCTGGCTGAAGATTTGAGAGCAATCTGTTAGATTGGTTCATTACGGCCTCCATTAGTGGAGTAATGAGTCGCGATGCATGCCGAAGCGAGTGCGCGACAGACGAGCGGGCGAAAGCTAAGGAATTGTTGTTATTATTTTAGTAGCCACCCTTATTTCAAAAAATATTTCATGTTAACAATAACATAAACGGTGAAACTATCGCATTGGATAGATTTTTTTAATTTAAGAGTAATTAATCTACAATTTCAATTAGAGTGCACGTTCAATAAAATAACAAACTCATGCACTGAATCACAAATTAATGCAATAACAAAAAAAAACATAGAACGAAAATATTAATAAAATATTTTATTGATTTAGAAAAAACTATTTTTATTTCAGAACAATCCACAGTAGAGTTCATACATCTCTACAATAAACCGATAAGACCTAAATACCAGCTTATTTACCATCAGCGTTCAACCGCCGCGTTCGACCCGCCAGTCTACGTCCTTCGTAACGTTTAAGCGAAAATTAGCTGCAGCTTGGTGTGGAGGATTTCGAGTATGAATGCAGGTCGGGTGGTGTCCATTAGCCTAATTGGAGACGCGGCAGCACCGCAGTGCCACCTAGGACACGGCCCTTTGTTATACGAGATACTAAATTTGACTGGAATCTGCTAATAGACCGCTGAAAGCATGCGGGAGTTTGATGATTTTAGAGGTCTTTTGCTTTTGTGCAATGACGGAATTTTGTGTTTATTTTAACCGTTGAATAAAAGTTTTGTTTAGAGCAGTTTTTCCTGTTTTTAGTGCGCTAATGCATTGGTATACTTTTTATACAATTTTATACGTGGACGTGTACCTAATTCTTGCTGAGCTCGTGTGTACCAATTAAGAATTTCACTACACATATCTTAAACTTTTTTCATTTCTGTTCAAAAGTTCGTTAAAATACGTATTGGAACTTAGAATTAATTAACTGTTTAAAACTTAATACATGACTAATGAGAAACCCTAAGTTGCGCTTATACTCATAGCATTACGACAAAAGGTAAGGGGTGGGCGGCAGCGCCTTCTAATTAAATGGTAAACTTTCATGAGCTCCCCCTTCCCCCCGGTCCCGCTAATTAATGCGCCCACGGAAAGCCGCTCGGACGTCTCGTCTTACGACCCTGAGACACTACGTCTTACGTGGACCCACCCCATTCATAACCCACTAAACTATATCGTATTCGAGTAATCAAACAACATTTTTGAAACCAAAATGGCCACAAAGTTTCCCTCGATCTCAAGTACCAATGCGAACACGGCAATCCTTTTAGTAAGCGCTAAAAACTACGGCAGAGGAAGTCAATCCGCGGGCAGGTGCCGCCCGTGGCCCGCGGCCGCCGCCGCCTGCTCGCTAAACGTATTGTCGTGTACCGCTTCTGATGTGGTCGAAACTAAACCCCAACTACTTAATTGAAAACCGTAATAGAGAATTCAAATACACGGTATCCCTTTTGATCGCTATATTGGAGGTGCGATGGAAAATTAATTGATCGTCTCGATAATGTGTCGCGTAATGGAATACAATTGTAGTGGATAACCGATATGAAAATTGAACCGCTCGCCGGCTGGAATTTAAATGTGCGAAATTTTCTCTCTAAATAATCCTGAATTAATTCAAATCACTGTTAGTAATAAACGTCTGCGCTAGCGCCGCAGCATCTTCTGGGAGCCCGAAGAATACGGTAAAATGTTCCAAGTTTCTTCAAGCAATCAAGGCTTAATACCGTAGTGAAGTTTCAAGTTGGGAAATTATAGGGCGCGGGGTGAGACGCGGGCGGGGCGGACGTCCGCCGCGTGTCATCTCGTAACATCAAAAATGCATTTAAATTCTGCGCAATAAAAAACAGCGGCGGGAAGTTTCACAGCGGCCCGGGGATTGAAGACGCCTGCCTCCAACCCGTGCGCTTTATAGCACTACACAATTTCTGTCCACCCGCACTTTACACGATCCCCGATCTACTTACTAATAAAAGTGTTTCATAATATAAGTGTGATCTGAGCGAGAAAACGAACGAAATATAAATAAGGTTTTCGCCAAGTCTGTGCCAGGATTGTTAGTACAAGCAATTGCCTCATTGTATCGAAGAGTTCTCTCTACAAGAGTCTCAATAGCTCTTCGGAACCCCCATTTCTTGTTGTTTAAGTTTAGCAGCGCAGTCATAGTGGTATACTGCAGCTATAAGTATTTCATTCATTCTAGACTAAAAAAAAATATTTGTTCATTTCAGTGTAAGAAAGAACCGTAATTCTTTTCTTCAGGTACCAACCCAAGTATGACAGAATATTTGCAGAAAAAACAAGAAATTGACAGCACAAAAATACAGTAAATTAGCATACACGTGCAGCTGTGTTTATTGAAACTGCAGAGAGAGTCATAACAGGTGATAACTGCGACCCGCTCAAAAAAACTGAAGGGAAAATATTTTCCGTGTCCGGGCCGTATTCGTCCCGGCCCGGCTCCCTCGGTCGGCTTGATGCGATAATTAGCCCGCCCACTGTCGGATAATTGCGGGATCCGATATTGTACCGGACATTTCAAGAATTGTTTACAGACAACGATTTTAAGCGTGCGACTTTATTTCGGATTCAATTTTAACGTGATATTTTTGTGTAGCCAATTTATGGTGGATGTTTCGACTGAGATTATAGAGGCTGTTAAATTATTTTTAATGAACCAACGAGTGACTAATATCACAATTTAATTATTTTGTTATACTAAAATTAATCCAAGAATAATTACAATTAATCAAACCGCATAATCTGCAAACACAAGGCTACAAACATTCGATAATTACAACCACATTCCATTACCGGTTACAAATTGAATAATATACAAAGGAAACGTCACAATAACGCACTCGCACCGTTACAATAATACAAACTAATTACATTGTGACGGGAATTCTTTCATTAGCGAAATGAAACATGTCCGCCACTGTGACCGAACCACCCTATCAATTACAAAGCAATGCAATTACATTCGGTACCTAATAAGCCACTTTATGGTACACGTAAAATACGACAATTTAACAGGAAATTAAAGTTGGTGCCGCAAACCACGGACGTCATTTCGCAATAGTTTGTCCAATTTATCAGTGTTGAGAGTCGTTAGGAAATAATCGTAATCGAAGCGAGCTCTGCGCTGAACAATATGGACCGATGTCGGCCTCTCTAATTGGCCCTTACCTGGAGCGCACTCGAGAATGATAAAGCCCCCATTAGCCGCCCTATTATTTACCTACTCGTCATTAGCGTAGACTTCATTAGGATAACGAGATAACGGAGCCGGGACTCGAGTACTCAGCCCGTGCAATATTTTTGGTGTTTTTGAGCGAGTTTCATGGAATCCTGACGACCTAATAGATTCTAAGAACGCGGACTACTTGGAAATGTATTTGTAGCGCCCACCGTATATACTTGTTCCAAAGGCTAATAGTTCCTAGCTTTTACCTGTAGATTAATTCCTAGCATTTTGAAATTATTGTAAGTTTATCAACAGAACTATAAAATACGATGTTCCGACTTTTCGTTCTGGGTAATACTTCCTTCAGCTAATTATTACCAGGTAACAATAACGAGAGGAAAGGGATCGTTGCCCCGATCAGGCGTATTATTACTGGCGAAGTGGTATGATAACAGGCGGCGTTCGGAAGAATCACCTAATTATTTCCGAGTATTTCCGCGCTTTTCAATGTAAAATTAAATTATCATGTGCGAATAGGCAATAGGGACCACCCGATAGTCGATAGCGGCATTATACTGAATGTGTTATTAAGATCGATATCGAGAGCAGGAAAAATGGATGCACCAGCCCTCGGCGCGATGCGGCGCGGTACCACAAAAAACATACCGAATTTATTGTTAATTATAAAACTCCGGCGCGGAACATTAACGCAGAGATGCGATACCCTGATAGCCGTTCGTCTATTTATTTATTATTTAGATATCGGCCGGTGCGGTCACGACTCCATATTGTTTCGCTGTAATGGCATTAATGACCTCGGTTTAAAGTTGAAGTGTTAATTTGATTTAAAATTATGCTCCCGATTACAATCTTCACGTTCAACTTTCGCCCCGAAGCTTTAATTACAGCGGTGATCCCCGATGGAGCCGGCGTGATATGACCCCCTCGCGCTCGATGCTAATAAAACCTGGACGTAAACCACATCGGCTAGTAAACCTTGCTGCAATGCAGCTTAATGCACGAGTTGACATTATAAAAGTTAGAATTAATGATTTTAATCTCATTCGCCTTATTGCTGAATGTACGCTTTACGGCGCATGTGTTTAGTGACAAATTATGCAAAGTGTTGGCCGTTTTAATGCAAAGATGCCAGTTCTATGGACGAGGTAGCTGCCTAGATTGCTATCGAAACATTAAAAAACAATTGCACAGCGATACCTTTTTGTATGTTTGCAGTATATTTCGTTTTAACTGAGTGAGTTCTAAAGTATTTTAAAATAAAAGAGTAAGATAAGGATAATAAACCCTTTATCGCGAATGCTATGTAGTTAACTTAAATGAGCATTTTAAATACAGTTTCTGTTTAACATACAATAGTGGCTAAGGTTTCTGAGACGGTTTCCAAGGTTCACCTCATAACGGAAACATTTGATTCACGTGTTGACGGCGGCGAATTAAACTCAACACCGGCCGCTAAAGGGCAACAAACGCACTGCGTGTTCCTCACTAATGCGTTAGCGTATCATTTGATCTACCACTACAATATGCAGCGACGCAGCTGATAACTCAATGGAAAATGCACCATAGATTAAGTTCAATCTGTTATAAAAATACTTAAAGTGGCAATAAATAGACCCCGCAATTAGAAAAGTGAGAAACAATTTTCAAAATAACAAAATTGCCAGAAGTGATTATACCAATTACGTTTGATGCTTTAGTGAAAAGAAATGTGCATTATTTTTTACCCTGGAAAATAAGAATTGACGTATCGGGAGCGGGCCGCGGGGCGAGCGGCCGTGGACTGAGTTACGACCGCCGGTACTCGTAAACGTCACATTAATTAGCATGCCCACTAATGAGGAGTTATGGCGCTCTAATGAGAGGACTTGTACTCGACGTATTTATTAACGTGCGCCCAGCGACGGCCCGGCCGCTGCTAATCTGATAGATTTACTAACATAACGCAATAACGTCTTTTTGAAGAAAATTTTACTGTTTAGCAAGAACGCAAGTCTTTACACTTAATTGTTTAAGATAAACCATCAGACAAGTAAGGCTGCAGTGACAAGTTAATTACATAATTAAACGCTTGCCACATACCTAATTGCATATAAGTGTGCGCAGATTTTTTGCTAAGTAAATAACTGTTGGGTTAGCAAGGTCCGTCAATGTGGCGAGCTAATTAAAATTCTGTCATAATTTGTTGTCGCACAGATAATGAAGACACGGTCCTTCAGTACAACCCGTTCCCGTGATTGAGATAAGTGTGATTCGATGTTAAACAAAACCGTGCGAAAGAACAAAGCGCGCGTTACCCCCACAATGGAGGGGTGAAAAAGACGTTAATAATATTCGTCAAAGCACTCTGGTTACATTAAATCAATTTGCCCTTTCCGCGCGGTAAGTAGCGAACGGTGTAATTGATAAGTTGAAACCCTTGTACCGAGAAGGCTACAGTTTGGCACTGCCAACATTCTGGCTGAGTTTCCACGTCACGTGCTGCCATCTTTCTTCTCTTTTATACAGATGAAATCTGTGTCGGTGTATATGTTTAGAAATGGGAACTACTTACTGCCCAGAAACTGTTAATAATATGTGAACTTTGTCACTTGCACAATCTATTTGAAATGACTTACTCAATGCCGTAGTATAGTGTGCCTACACTTTGTTTGAAATCAATTTGAAAATGTAAGTTATTGAAAAAAAACTGAAGTAAACTTTGAAAAAATTCCTCTATCAGAGATAACTTACATAAGTATCTACAATTCGGTTTTATTAAAAAGTACGAAGATTCTTCGAATGCGATAGAATATCCAAGATCATAACTGGCCATTATGAAATATCGATACCAACTATAATGACGAATTATGGACAAAAGAGCATACAAAAGTGAAAGCTCTCCGACCAATAACCGCCCGGATCGCACTCGTTTAAATTAAATCGCAGATTGTTTCAATTCTCGATAGCTGTAATTTGACGTCGGTTTATTTTCATTGCCACGAGTGTTGTGAAAAAGTAAACTTTAAACGCCGAGTTAATCGAGGGAAATGGTTCGTTAATATTGGAATCAGAGTAAGTGATTACAGTTTGATGTAATCTATCATCGAGTATTGTGCTTTTTAGTGGTTCGGGTTTACGCTTGCTTTTATTTGTTGTTTTCTCCAATGTTTGGTTCAATATTTCCTTTTAATAATAAGACTTCTGGAGTGGAAATATTTAGAATATAACGCTAAATTTGTCATAGAATTGATATGACATAGAATATAATGATCAATTCTGGTTTATTTCCGTTCTTCAGCGGTAATTAGCTTTCAATACATTATTGTAAACATATCGTAGAACTCGTTAAACCTCAGATGGAATTTTACAGAAAAACACTCGTTAAAAGTCTTTTACTTATCATACGTAGCAATGGAAAATGGCTTATATTTATTTCAGTACCTTTTATTACGTCTAATTGTATGTGAAATCCTTGAATCGATACCCCCTCATTCTACAGCCCACGCGACTTAGTATTCGAGGATGGCCCAAGTGGAAAGCCTAATTGTATTGCTCTATCAATATTTAATCTGTAATCATGAGTATGTAAGGCTGCATGTGTGTATGTATGAATGGCATCATAAAGGAGTGCACCGGAACAGATCGCACGACAATATCCTAATTCACTCGCGCGAATGTAATCCATTAGTGTTCCCTCCTCGGGGCACCCCGCGCCTCCCCTGCACCCCTCCCCCGCACCAGTCTGTCATTCATAAACCTCCATATAATTTGTATTGGCACATGTTTCATATGACTAATGGACGAGGGCACATTAAATATAAAAACGACGTACGCTTATTGGTGTTTACAAAACTGAAACAAATTTTTATTCTGAAATGTATGAGACTAAGAGATATTTGTGAAGGAAAATTCTCGGTAAGGATGAATTAAGCTGAGGGAACCTAATGTACTAAAAGGTATTTTAATAAAACCTTATTTATGCTTATTAATGTCTGCTCGTACGCATCTTTAGGTATCATTTACTAATGAAGAGAGTTCTATGTGTCATTCTTCTAATGTAGCAACTTTTTTATAACTTTATACTTGTTCATCATGTTACAAACTTATTCCGTAATTAGTGTAACCGACATAGTTGGTTACATAAAATACAATGAAACAGTTTTTTTTATGTTCCTATCAGAAATTTTAATTTTGATATATGAAGTTTTTTTTCATTTTCATCTAAGAATACTTGCTTTGTGGGTCTTTCAGGACTTCCCGTACAACTAATACTGAACACCACAGTGTAAAAAAATAATATTTCGATCACAGCCATTTTAATGACGTATTCAATAAAAGCAGATGTACAGTTTTTATACCACAAGAAACTACATAATATTACGTGCTTAATTTAAAAGTATATAATAACCATAATTATGAGGCTCGTTTTAAACACGCTGGGCTCATAACCTGGTGTTTTTATTATGAACGTTATAATAAAATTAAAGCTAATGTGTAGAGATGGCCGTATGGAGGCAGGTAGTTTTATTAATTATAAAATTTAGCCTATTAAGTGCAAGAATTACGACCGCATCGGACAAAACATCTTGTTGTAACTCCGTAATGTAATGTTGATCAAAATAATGGCCGCGTTTTATAATTGTGATGATAAGCTGTTATTAAATAATAAAGTTTTTATTTTAAGCATGGTAGGAGTATTTTGAATATACTTATCGTGGCTTTATTTTTAGGAACTGAATAAAAAAATCTGATTAGCATATTAAGTCTTGGCTTATACAATCTGTAAAATAAGTACTAATATATATTCAAAGAATATAAATATTTTTTGGAACAACAATGCTTACAACGACTAAAAGCCAAAAGTACATATTGAGATGAGGGTAGAATTCCTAGGAATTTAATAATTTGACAATCTGTATCCGAAATGGTTTACAAACATGGTGCCCAATTCTAGGAAAGTAAAAATAAACAGACTTCCTCTTAATGATATTTGTGTACACTTTATTCTATGATCTATCAAAGTATTACACTTACGGCTAAATACGTATAAACCTCATTACTTTTATGATATATTCAGCATAATTATCTTATTCTAAGAACATAAAATAAGATGATCAACAATAACTACTTGGAATATCATGCCATAATAATTATTTACCACACAAAAGAGGCTGCATAAACTTTACTTAGTAACATTTATAAGCCTGGCAACCTTAATGACTGAAAAAAAAAATATTTTAAATAAAAAGAACAAAAACATTCGAACGTTTAAATACTGTTCGTTCAATTTTCGAATCCGAAAAAGAGTATTTTGTTGAAAATTTTCATCCATTAAATGTGTGCTCTTCCCAAAGCTTTAATACACTTAGGTACTGGCTGCGTTTTCAGAAAAATTAAAGAAAGTAATCAGTGGAATTACGGCGGCTACTAAAATATGTATTCGTCATAAAAGTATGCGCCGACTTCTGTCGAGGATAAATATTCATTATGACGGATCGTGTAGCGTTTTAGCGGGATTAAACGCTATTAACCCGCGTCGCTATGCTCTTAGCTAAATCAATCGGTCGGAGTATCTGTTGTTATGTATTCTGTGTTACAATGTGTGCGGCTCTCCAGGCCAATTACTTACATTTCTTGTGAATTATTTAAGATTTTTAGACTTAGCGACTTTGTGTGACGCGGTGGACATACAGAATTTTAAAGCTATCCTAAAGTAAATTGATACGTAAACTATTATTGTATAGAATCATTGTAGATTTTCCCAAACAAAGCGTTGTAATGAGTAAATCCAGTTAATTAATAAGAAAATAATGACGTACTACTACTTTCAAATTTAGGTTAATTAGCATGATATATTAAAACTTAGTTATTTTACTTTACAATTTTTCTTATCTTGATACTAATTTATTTAGTTTGAAACATAAATCAAACTGCCGTCTAGACTATAAGCGTTCTAAAAATGCGTAAAACATAACCAAGAATATAATCTTCATGCTTCGCTATTTTTTAGAGCCTTGTTTGTTATAATGAGCTTATTAGTATTCACGTTTAAGTATAAAACTGTTATAAAAGCGGAATGTCACGGAGGCATTTTACGCGTGTTTTATTATAAACAAAAATATAAAGTGTATGTATGTCTAATCTGTGTTAAGACGTGTTGTCGAGTCGTCGTCACTCACTCAATATGTATGAGCGGCTGTAAACACCAATGCGGGGGTTCGCTTCATCCGCCTGAGAGCTCTCATTCGCCTCTAATTAATTACTCAACTCAGTTTCAATTAAATTAACTCGAGATCGGGGCATCGACACGCAATGAATCGATGCCAGCCGCGATTCGATTAAGATCGTTAATACCGATCAATTTTACTCGTTAGTTATCAATAAAGTTATTAAGCGCGCCGCGAAGCCCCTACGCAAACATGCAATGCCAGGTGCATGTTGTACTTTCATGGAAAAGGGTAGAATGATGATTGGTTTGTGAAGTTGTTAAGTGGCAAATGATTTAGATAAATGATAGGACTATATTTGTAGCTGGTAAAAAAGGAATGAAGATATTAAAAATGCATGTTGGGGTTGTAGAATTGAAATAGTTGCGGCATGATTCGGTGGTGACACGCAACGGGTACACAGACTCGCGTCATTCGGACTGTAAAGTAAAGTAAAGTAAAATCTTTTATTCGCAGAAACATGGTACAATATAGATGGTAACAGTATTATAAGTAGCTAAGCACATTTCGCCTTCAGTAGGCATGCGAAAACTTAGAGTAACTATGAAGTTATTATAACATAAAATTTATTTTCTATAGTTAAAATATTCTTCTAAGGTGTAGAAGCACTTTTCAATAAGCCAGTTTTTCAGCTTTCTTTTAAATTTCGTAGTAGGTAGCTCTCTTATTTCTTTAGGAATATTATTATATATATTAATTATCATCATTCTACTATTTTTCTTATGTAAAGTACTTCTACATCTTTCCATTCTTAATTTTGTAGGATCCCTCGGTTTAAATTTACAATGTTCACTAACCCTAGGATAGAGTTGATGATGGTTTCGAACAAACATACCTATCTCAGCAATATATAAGGATACCAGAGTCATGACACGTAATCTTTTGAAAAGTGGTCTACAAGATTCTAGTGGACCAACACCGCATATAGCCCGAATACATTTTTTTTGTACAATGAAAACTTTGTTTATATCTGTAGAATTACCCCAGAGAACTAGACCATACCTCAAAATAGATTGTACGTAACCATAATGTAGCGTGATGCTTGGGTCCGTGACTGGCTGTGACATCAATAATTTGTGACGTCTTCGCTGCAACGGGCTGAAGAAACGCAAACGGAACTAAGGATAATCATGAAGCATGTAATTTAAGTGTACGAAATCTTTAATGACGTTAGGTCAGAATAAGTACAAATTTTTGTGTTTACCTCATTTACTGATTTTCCCTATTCAAGAACGGAGTAATTTATTTCTAACTAATCCTGTTTTACGCACCATTCGACATGCGATCACAGAATCCTGTATTTTGGACACCAGAATCTGTCGATACTGTTTCTACAGTTTCAGAATCCGACAAATGGATCGGTCAGTTAGGGTTGCCAGTCATGTCGTGTCATGTCCACGTGACGGAGGATGTTCACACCAAACCTATTGACACATGCGCTTGACACGCTTCCTCGCCACTTCAGGGTTAAATGGCATAAATCTGGTGTCCTTTAAGAAAGTCTTCTCAAAGGTACTAATGAACGCGTATGGATGGACCAGGTTTTGGAAATTGTGAAGCTTCGAAATAATGATTAGATACATTTTTATCATAGAATAGTTACAATTTGATAACTAGGTCACGGGGGAGTGATACTTTGGTTAAAACGTTAAATCGTAAACTTATTCTGTTTCATCTACTAATCTCAAATTCTGTGTCAAAACTCCAACTCATTACAAACGTTACTATGACGCTTTTGATACATCAACTTAAAATTTGTATCTCAAACACGGCGTAACACTAAAACTAAATTGGCCACTCGAAACTAGTTGAACCGAGTTTAAAACTGCGCCCTTAGCGGGGAGGGGGCGTTTTAATTACGGCGTTTAAGTAAAAGCGACGCTGCGTCTAGTCTAGCTAGCTGCATTACACAGATTCAGCCACCAAAAGCCTTCCACTTAGCTAATGAAACATGTTCGCGTATAGTGTTTTAAGCGGCGTCGCAGCCAGAGCCGCACTGTACCGACCGTGCGCATTGTGAGCGGACGCCAGCGGCTTCGGCGGACTCGTCTCCGCAAATCCTCATTTACTTGCATTATTTTAATGGAACTATTGTGGGCGGATGTCCTTTGTCGCGTGCGGATGCGGATCCGGCGCACCGGGCTGTGGGAAATGTGCCGGTGCATAAGTGCATCACCGCTCTGCCCCAAATTGTACCGCCGATCCCAAATTAAACGGCAGAAAGCTCTGTTTCAATTTAGCGGATTTGAATAGTTGCTCAGATTGCGGAGCCGCTGCGGGATCTGGGTTTATTGTACACGTTACGTCTATAAAAATAGAAAGAAGAAATAACAACGTATCCATTTAACTAATTAAGTGGGGCGAGTTGGTTTCGAGGCCACGCCGCGTGTCCGCAGAGAAATCCCACGGACCTCTAATAACTGGCTTCCCTAATAAGCTAAGAGGTTGTCTTACTCGTATAAAAATGCAATCGGCGGAGCGAAGGCCCGGCGACGTCGTTCAAACTTTTCAAATTTTCCACCAGCCCGACGGTATTAATTTTAAATTAGAGCCAGAGACGTAAATTGTCTCCACATGTGAACGACTCGCGTTAATTAAAGTTTTCTTTATATTTCATGTTTTATTCTAATGTACGTATTAGAGTATTAAACTTTTTTATGTTCCACATAAATCTGATTTTCTTGTCGTTTTTATTCGTAATGCATGATGGCTAATGAGTTAGTGAGCTTTTATGTTATCCTTTTTTATCAAAGTCAGGTTATTAGTTGGCTGTCTGTAAATACAATGAAACAAAGATTTAATTTCGATAATGGAGTACTAATATCGTGTCGTATCCCCACTGTTGGAGGCACGCGCTCACTTAAGTCAAGCACACACAGTCGACTGGCACTTAACATGATCAAGTCGTGACTGAATTACGAGCGCGTATGGTTCATAATGTTGGTCTCGCAAGTGGCCACGAGCTGTTTCACACGACTGACCGTATGATTTTTCATGATCATAGAGTGCGGAGTTGGGGGCGAGTGTGCACTAAGCCTTAGTGTCACGACGTGATTAATTTCTAAACCTCCTGACGCCTTAACTACCTTCGTAATAACTAAACTAGACACGAACCCAAGCCCAATGAATAAATTAAATACTAATTTCTTGACATACTTTGTTTGATGCGGATTGCCTTGCGAGTAATTACGGTTATATTTTTATTAAGGTTCTGTACCTAAGGAGAAAGTAACGTTTCATAAAATATGTAAGCGGGAGTATTTTTCATTACTTTTTGGTTCTTCGTACTAAGTTCAGACTGGGTAATACGATCATTCACTTTACCAGGAAGATGATGTATTGATGTTAATGAATTTAACTAATAATCCTTAAATTTACATTATTCAAGATTAATGAAGAACGGGTTGTAAAAATATTCTAATTACAAGACTGACATAGCAATGATTACTTGAGCTAAGGACTTAACACTTGCTCAAACAAGGCGATAAAATTCTCCGTATTTATAAAATACAGACATAATTGCACACGTAACACTTGTATCGATCTAAATTGTTTATTTTTTACAGCGTCAGTTGAAACGGGTAATTAGTGTGGGAGTGATTAGAGGTGAGAGCAGCTGATCGGCCGCGGCACGCAATGGTAGCGAGTTCGACGCCCGACCCGCTCTCACGAAGGGCGTTCGATCAAACTACCTTCAGTGAAAATTGTATGTAAACAACCCTGTCTTACTTTGTAGAGGAAAATTTACGAAGATCAAATTGGCCATGATTATTGAAATAACAGAGTATCAACTTACAGCGTTGATTTTTAGCTTATTGGAGCAGTGAAATTTTATATTTAAGAACTATAAGAAAATTTTAAAGCCTCTGTACCGTTAACAAGCTTCCAATACTTACACAATTATAAGCAGTTTGTTTTCAATTATCTTTTCACACTACAGCTGTTCGGACACTTTAATTGGTACTTATAGTAAACATTTAAATAACATTTCGGTAGCGTCACGGAGTGCTACAAAGGTACACAGAAGTAGCGTGCCGTGCCGCATAGTGCAAACGACCCCTTAGTTCGCGTGCCACAACCGCTTTGAGGCCGATTGAATTAGATAGACAATAGATATCAGTCATCAATCAAAACGTCCAAGAGTTTAATTGTCGAAAGTGAATTGTTTATGATCGAGTACGAGAACAGTAAAACCTCTCACGGTACAAACTCGTTAAGAATCGACAAAAAGTAGAAGATCTCTCTCACCTGTCCAGTGCACTACATAAGAGGATCGAGATCAGAGGGACGGACCTCGCCCGCAGCAGCCCTTTGTGGAAAGATTCCCGGAGCGAGTGCGAGGGCACTTTGATGTCGAGCCCGCCAGGTAATTTGGAAAAACGTTATTTAATTAACTTTCGACAAGTCGGCGTAATCGTGTTACAAAGCCGCTGGTGAACGGTCAAGTCTTTGAGCCACGGGCCAGCAGCTGTTCCACCGGGACTTGATTTTTACGCCAAACATACCGACCATAAAGGCGCTGTCATTTTCAGGTGTTTTCCAATTAACATCGCGCCTTTGACCACGTCCGCACAAAGTTATAACTACAGCCTTTGTTATTACCCGTGTAGTTTTATTAAAGGGCGGCGGTGTAATAGAGACGCGCTTTTGAATAATATGCAAGCGGATTTAATACAATTTATTGGCATACTAAAAGCAATCAATTTATTTACACTTTTATGACAAATTTTCTTTGAAGTGCGTGTAATTCAACCAACATCAAGTGGCACTGAGTTTAAAGAGGCGTTGTGGCGTGTCGAATGTTTACGAGTCTGACCAGAAATTGTTAGTTCATTAACAGGCTTGAACAATAGTTTTATGAGTTGCCGAAATAAGTTTGGTAGTGTTTAAACTTCGGAATTGGTTAGCGGTGCATTTTGTGTGAGCGCCGTAAGCAAGTCCGGGGCGAGACGAGCCGGCGCCCGCGGCGGCCGGACGACGCTCCGCTCCACGGGATAATTAACTGTGCGAACTATCCCCTTGTCCGACAAGTACTGCAATTAGAAATTTGCTTTAAAGCGCTAATAAATATCATTAACATTTGAGCCTTGGTGCTCTACCACAGTGCATCTGCCACTTTCATTATACGTATATAAAGGACCATGGAGGTTTGAATCAATGGAGTTTTTATTAGCTCCTTATCCTGGCAACTTTCAGGTAAACCTTTTTTTGAGTATCGACTTGGTCACGTGTCACTTCACTAGTACTTTAGCACTTCATTTGTTTCAAGATATTATAAAATGTGAAGTACATTTTCGAAGGGCGTTCCGTCCGGGTTAGCTCATCACATAAACAAAGCCACTCTTTGTACGTTGTTCATTGAACAGATTAATTGTATTTCTTCGCCACTTCTATTTACGGAGATCGTATGTGTAATCATTTCAATTAATTAATACGTCTTTCAACAAAGATATTGCGCATTTACAGTAAGACGGATACGGGGGATTTTCTTGCAAGAAATAAAAATGGTTTTATGATAGAAAAACACTTTATTCTTATCATAAAACCAACAGAATAGGTAAGTCTTCCATTTACTGTTGCATCATTTTGCAAGGAACATTCAGAAACCAAAATCTCACATTAAGCACATTACACCGTTCCAGGAAACAAAATACATTTCCGCAGCGCCACGAGCAACGCAACATAGTATTTCAATAATTATGATCGCCACGCTGTTCTGTAGCCGCTACCTAATCCGCTCGCTGTGAGTGGCCGTGTCGTGAGTGCAAATGGTTTCTGCACAGCCCTCGCCTTCATCCCTCTGTTTCGCTTATGATTCGTGAATTTTTAACATGTCTGAGAGGACTGGCTTTGCAGCGTTGCTTCAAAAAAATATTGGTATTGGCTTTTAGAAATATGGTATGTAAAATGTTTTTGATTAGCCTTTTTTTGTCTGTGGTGTTTGGGACGAAATTTTTATGTTGTGGAAAGTAATTTCTAGAGTAACCGTCCATCTTTTGTAGGTTATTCTGACTTGTACATGACAATAAATCTACTCATAACGCAAGGATGAAGAAACAATATCTCTACAATATAGTATGCAAAAACCAGCATGTAATTAGGGTTTTTTATCAATATGCGAATATACTCGTACATATATTTATGGGCTTCATGCATGCCTCACTAACTACCTTTATCTTTTATATTAAAAAGCCGTTGTGACTCTGCAACTACCTAACTGTGCTACGCGGGCTACAGATCTAAATAGGCTACGCGTGCATTCACATTAATTATACTTGCGTGCGTAGCGTGCATTACACGTGCGTAGCGTGCATAATACGTGCGTAGCGTGCTCTTGTACTACTACGAACGTTCTATCGTTCTACTAGGAGCATGAAACAGCTGATGAGTTGATTCATGCGCGTTTATTTCCCAACACATGACAATGTGCGCGTGTTACTATTACAGTTGGTACACTATCCGCTACGTGCCAGCCACTTTACGAGCAATGTTACTTTTATCTCTCCGCCTCAGTTAGCTGCAATAGACAATAGCAAAGTACGCAGTTACACGACAAACGACTGCTTAATTAAACCGTTACCGGCTAAAATTGCTTTTTATCAACACTTGCCGTTTAAGACATGTAAATAGGTTAAACTGTTTAACTGTTTTTCTTGCGTGGTTATCTTCCGTTGATTGGCTGAATACATACAGAACACATGGTTTGTTAACCTATAATTATAATAAATCCTTACCTACTTTACATTTTATTTTTGTGTTGATACGTGGTTTATTTAATTAAGTGTCGACGTAAACTTTATTTATACATACAAGTCACTTGTTATACCAGTTTTGGTGACGTCATATTATCAGATTATAGAAGAATGTGAATAAAATTTTACGATTAAGTCTCTATGAGAACATATTATTTGCATTATTTCCTAGACTTTGTTTGCTAGACTATTATATAAATATTACTAACATTGACAACACAACTAAAATTGAAGTCACACCAATATTCCCCAATTACGTCACCAAATTAACGGAAGTACCTACGTAGAGAACTGGAAATACCGATTTCTGAATACTCCATTCAATTGGCAATTCACCGCGGTGTCAATCAACCCGCCCCCCCAGCAGACAATAATTAACGCAATTAATTAAGTTTAGGAAATACCTTAATTAATGATCACGCTAGTCACGACATGTAAGTGTTTGCCGGCAAAGGTCAAGCGTGAACCCGCCCACGAGGCAAACCTTTGAGGGTTTATTAAAGAATGTTGAGGCGCGGCCCAATGATCCATTCAGATAATCGATTTATGGTCGATTAAATTAATTATTGTGTTCGGTTTATTAAAAAAGGTTGTTTTCATTCGTAAGTTGTTGAGGATTCGATTTAAACATTTCGGCCTGTCAAACTCTCCAGCTATTGAAAACGATTACAAGAATTTCACTTCAGCCCAAAATCTGCACGTAACATGGAACTGCTATCTTGTTCCCAGAGTGATAAACGAATTCCTTAACCTTATGTGGCAGCCCAAAATTGCAGCATTAAATACAGTATCGACATACCTCCTCGTAGTCCTTATGTGAGTGTTGTGGCGCCTGCGCGCGCGCAGCTGGTGCTCATTCGCGCGAGCGGCGCGGGCGCCCCACTTTGTTCTTGCGCATCGGCGCGCCCGGCGCCCCCGTCGCGTTCCCGCCCTTCATCAGCTTCTGCCAGTCTTGCTCGCACACTGGTACGCCCGAGAGCAGGTAATACCTGGGAAAATAGATACTTTGTAGTTTGTCATCATTTGCCTAGCCTTTTCCCATCTATACCACCATAGGTCAGTTAAGAACCAGTGTTTTACATGGANGAACAGATTAATTGTATTTCTTCGCCACTTCTATTTACGGAGATCGTATGTGTAATCATTTCAATTAATTAATACGTCTTTCAACAAAGATATTGCGCATTTACAGTAAGACGGATACGGGGGATTTTCTTGCAAGAAATAAAAATGGTTTTATGATAGAAAAACACTTTATTCTTATCATAAAACCAACAGAATAGGTAAGTCTTCCATTTACTGTTGCATCATTTTGCAAGGAACATTCAGAAACCAAAATCTCACATTAAGCACATTACACCGTTCCAGGAAACAAAATACATTTCCGCAGCGCCACGAGCAACGCAACATAGTATTTCAA
Organism: Heliothis virescens; assembly: GCA_002382865.2. Classification (NCBI taxonomy): domain Eukaryota; kingdom Metazoa; phylum Arthropoda; class Insecta; order Lepidoptera; family Noctuidae; genus Heliothis; species Heliothis virescens. Next base: position 5,177,733 of record NWSH02000505.1, read on the forward strand.
TAATTATGATCGCCACGCTGTTCTGTAGCCGCTACCTAATCCGCTCGCTGTGAGTGGCCGTGTCGTGAGTGCAAATGGTTTCTGCACAGCCCTCGCCTTCATCCCTCTGTTTCGCTTATGATTCGTGAATTTTTAACATGTCTGAGAGGACTGGCTTTGCAGCGTTGCTTCAAAAAAATATTGGTATTGGCTTTTAGAAATATGGTATGTAAAATGTTTTTGATTAGCCTTTTTTTGTCTGTGGTGTTTGGGACGAAATTTTTATGTTGTGGAAAGTAATTTCTAGAGTAACCGTCCATCTTTTGTAGGTTATTCTGACTTGTACATGACAATAAATCTACTCATAACGCAAGGATGAAGAAACAATATCTCTACAATATAGTATGCAAAAACCAGCATGTAATTAGGGTTTTTTATCAATATGCGAATATACTCGTACATATATTTATGGGCTTCATGCATGCCTCACTAACTACCTTTATCTTTTATATTAAAAAGCCGTTGTGACTCTGCAACTACCTAACTGTGCTACGCGGGCTACAGATCTAAATAGGCTACGCGTGCATTCACATTAATTATACTTGCGTGCGTAGCGTGCATTACACGTGCGTAGCGTGCATAATACGTGCGTAGCGTGCTCTTGTACTACTACGAACGTTCTATCGTTCTACTAGGAGCATGAAACAGCTGATGAGTTGATTCATGCGCGTTTATTTCCCAACACATGACAATGTGCGCGTGTTACTATTACAGTTGGTACACTATCCGCTACGTGCCAGCCACTTTACGAGCAATGTTACTTTTATCTCTCCGCCTCAGTTAGCTGCAATAGACAATAGCAAAGTACGCAGTTACACGACAAACGACTGCTTAATTAAACCGTTACCGGCTAAAATTGCTTTTTATCAACACTTGCCGTTTAAGACATGTAAATAGGTTAAACTGTTTAACTGTTTTTCTTGCGTGGTTATCTTCCGTTGATTGGCTGAATACATACAGAACACATGGTTTGTTAACCTATAATTATAATAAATCCTTACCTACTTTACATTTTATTTTTGTGTTGATACGTGGTTTATTTAATTAAGTGTCGACGTAAACTTTATTTATACATACAAGTCACTTGTTATACCAGTTTTGGTGACGTCATATTATCAGATTATAGAAGAATGTGAATAAAATTTTACGATTAAGTCTCTATGAGAACATATTATTTGCATTATTTCCTAGACTTTGTTTGCTAGACTATTATATAAATATTACTAACATTGACAACACAACTAAAATTGAAGTCACACCAATATTCCCCAATTACGTCACCAAATTAACGGAAGTACCTACGTAGAGAACTGGAAATACCGATTTCTGAATACTCCATTCAATTGGCAATTCACCGCGGTGTCAATCAACCCGCCCCCCCAGCAGACAATAATTAACGCAATTAATTAAGTTTAGGAAATACCTTAATTAATGATCACGCTAGTCACGACATGTAAGTGTTTGCCGGCAAAGGTCAAGCGTGAACCCGCCCACGAGGCAAACCTTTGAGGGTTTATTAAAGAATGTTGAGGCGCGGCCCAATGATCCATTCAGATAATCGATTTATGGTCGATTAAATTAATTATTGTGTTCGGTTTATTAAAAAAGGTTGTTTTCATTCGTAAGTTGTTGAGGATTCGATTTAAACATTTCGGCCTGTCAAACTCTCCAGCTATTGAAAACGATTACAAGAATTTCACTTCAGCCCAAAATCTGCACGTAACATGGAACTGCTATCTTGTTCCCAGAGTGATAAACGAATTCCTTAACCTTATGTGGCAGCCCAAAATTGCAGCATTAAATACAGTATCGACATACCTCCTCGTAGTCCTTATGTGAGTGTTGTGGCGCCTGCGCGCGCGCAGCTGGTGCTCATTCGCGCGAGCGGCGCGGGCGCCCCACTTTGTTCTTGCGCATCGGCGCGCCCGGCGCCCCCGTCGCGTTCCCGCCCTTCATCAGCTTCTGCCAGTCTTGCTCGCACACTGGTACGCCCGAGAGCAGGTAATACCTGGGAAAATAGATACTTTGTAGTTTGTCATCATTTGCCTAGCCTTTTCCCATCTATACCACCATAGGTCAGTTAAGAACCAGTGTTTTACATGGAGCGACTGCCTGTCTGACCTTCACACCCCAGTTACCCAGGTAACCCGATACCCATTGGTAAGACGGGTTGTCAGACTTTCTGGCTTTTGACTACCCGTACTTTATGATCGACTTAGCCACGAGCTCTTCCTCACTTTGTAATTTGTAACAGGGTTTTTTTTTAATTTAACTACCCACTCTTGGTAATGTCAATTTTTTTTAAACCGATGATATACTAACCTATCGCCCTGCATGAGGTGTGATCCGCACTTGGAGCACGCGAAGCACTTTATGTGGAACACGTGGAGCGGCTGCTGTGGTGCGTTCGTCCTCATCACGAACTCGCTGGCTGGGATGGCCTGCCCGCACCCCGCGCACGCGCCCCCTGAACCGAACATTCTGGAACAAGACAGCCTTATTTTAACTTGCTTTAGAAGCTCAAATACCCCGGGCCCAGGGAGGAGACAACAGCTCAATGTTGAGACAGAACTGTTTTAGTAGGAAAAGGTACATTTCTCAGTAGACCGTAGAGACGACGTATCATTTCATCATTTCTCGCACGATCTACAGAAAGCAGGATAAAGGAAGGGAAAACCACTCAACATTGGGACAGCTTTAGCTATAATTACAGGGATGAATATACTACTTGTCTAGTCATTTAATTATGCTATAATTCAAGGGGAAATCCAAGTGTGTTGAAAGATGATAATGTGGACGATAATAATTAGTGTGGGACATTATTAGCTTAATCTCAAGTAGGAACAAACGTAATTATAAATAGCATTAAATATAGATACAGCAAAATATATCAAAAATAATATCAAATTAAACAAAAAACTAATTTGAAACCCACTTTTCTAGTTGGCTAATTAGAACGCGAACTAATTACAAGTATTGGAATATTCTCTAATGAAGTTGGAGTATTTTAAACGACCCGCGCTCCCAGAATGTTTAAATTGAAGATTAAAATGATCGACATCCGAGGTACTAAGAGCTAACAATTTTAACAAGCTAGCTTCAATCCGTTAAAATGCCACGATTATTGCTCGTTAAGCTTTGATAAATGGATAATAAAGTAACGACGGTGACTATAAATCACTCGAATATACATGCTTATTTGTACTGCTGTTTAAACACTAAATTACTGGGTATATTTATAAAATTATTGCTAGTTCTACGCCAGAAAATTTGCTTGATATTTAGAGCACCAAACAGCCTGGTGAGCTATGGTTTTTACTGCTTAGAAGTTAATGCCATGTGTGTGATATTTTTGCCAAAATACTCATTCCTGTGCATCCGTCACTGTTCTTATTAAATCAATCTTAATGAAGTATTTAGCCAAAATCAGTTTATAAAAATAATGCACTTAATTTCCTCCTATGGTCTATTTTCAAAATATTGTGAAACTAGCCGTTTTCCCGCGGTTTCACTCGCATCCCGTGGGAATTACTGCTCGTACCCGGATAAAATATAGCCTATGTCACTCGTGGATAATGTAGCTTTCTAACGGTGAAAGAATTTTTAAAATCGGTCCATTAGTTTTTGAGCCTATTCATTACAACCAAACAAACAATTAAACAAAGTTTTCCTCTTTATAATATTAGTATAGATAACAGTCGAAAATAGACCATATTAACACTTCTGATATGACTTCGTTGTATGCAGTGATATAAAAACATTAACGAGAGCTGGTTTATTATTAGCCCAAGACCACCTATCCAGTTCACATTTTAATATAACAATTTATCAATCATCATTTCTCCGCCATAAAACATAGTATAATTTTCTATTTCTCCTTTAACTTTTTCAACGCCATGTTATAAAATCAATCACTCGTTTCTAGTGATTTAGCGTATAATTAATAAGGCTTCAAGCGGCCATATTGAATGGTTTATGACCAATAAAACGTGTGAACAGAGGATAAGATAATGTTAATAATACCTTTGACGAGTGTCATCTTTATGTTTGTAATTTGCGATAAAAGTTAATGACCACTTTTGACTAATATTTATACCTATTTCATTTGTGGCAGGAAAATAAAACACCCTGATTTGTTTTGTGTATAATTATTTTTAGATTTATTGTAAATTATTTTTATCAGATTAATCTATACTAATATTATAAAGAGGAAAACTTTGTTTGTTTGTTTGGTTGTAATGAATAGGCTCAAAAACTACTGGACCGATTTTAAAAATTCTTTCACCATTCGAAAGCTACATTATCCACGAGTGACATAGGCTGACATTTTATCCGGGTACGGGCAGTAATTACCACGGGATGCGAGTGAAACCGCGGGAAAACGGCTAGTTAAGTATATTATTGTTTAGTTGATAGTAGACTTAAGAAAAAAGTAAAATATATTCATCATTAAAAGTCTACGAAGTCGAGACTGATGTTCTGTTTTATGCAATATTACAGTAATAAAGCAATCTGTGTTATTGGTGTGAATGAACCAGTAATTAAGGGGCCTCATTAGAGGACCTGCAATACGACGGAAGCTCTGTCACATAAAACAGCAATGAACCTAAAAGTCTACATGACAACTTTAACAACCTCGTTGCCGTTAAATAATTACAATCTCTGCTTCGTTTTAGTTCAGACGTTTGCCAACTACAATATAATAAATCTATTATTATTTAGCTTGTTAACTAGCATGATTCCGCATAAAGTTTGTAGAATACCGCGGTGTTCGCTGCACCTCGCGAAATCCGTCTAGCAACTTAACGGAAAACTCGGCTTAAGTTAATGACATGTATCCTCCCAAAATTGACGTCCAACAGTGAGAACACCGCGGCTGTGGCAGTTTAATAGCGGCATTTAATACTTAATGAGTCATTATTGCAATCGCTATTAGCGTCGCCGGCGAGCCCGTATTATTTACAACCGGCCTGAATATTAATAAATCGCAATAACAATCCGGCCGAAAGCAATCAAAATTTAATTACCTGCGCTTCTTAGCGATATTCGTTTTGAAATTCAACGCCGAACATTGGCAATGGGTTAAAGATAAATTTGAAAGTCTTAAAAGATAAATTCGCTTCAATCACTCGGAGCAAATAGGATTTCGTTTCATTTACTCCGGTAAGAGCGTTTTCAATTAAGGAGCGCCCGACAAACAGTATCGGCGTATGAAGGTAAAATTAATTAAACCGAGCCAAGACAAACATGTACGAATCTATTTGTGTTGGACGCTCGCGAAGCTGTGTGTACCAGAAGATGTGTGGATTATACCCGGGAAAAATACGGGAAACATCCCTACCCCTGTATCTGCGGGCTGTAACAGAACTTATAAAGCAAAAATATAACCCTAGCAAGGTTGACAGACCAATAAATCTTTTTCGTTACCGTAAGTGGGTCGAACTCCATGAATACCTAAATAAATCTACTCTTTATGTAGAACCTTGCCAATTGTGAGGACCACTTCATTTGGAAGAGAGATATTATGCCATGCTTTACCACATTGAAGGCCGGTGGAACCGTACATTATAATTAATTAAGTTAATTAATATGTTTAATATTTCCTTACGAATCTTTTGAACATTGTACATCGCACATCAATTCTCGGAACGGACTTAATTAAAACGAGGACATTAACACACGCGAAGTTGTTTTATTTATTCGACCGTGTGACTTTAACAAGTTTAGTTTGGGTTTGAACATTTCAAACTGATAAAGGTCCCGCTTAGTTCGATACCTTTCATCGTGATTTGTAATTTTATTTATGTAATGTAGTTCGAAAGTTGTTAAGAATTTCTAATCGGCAACTTTTAGGTTTCCTTTCATACTGATATTAATTAAGGAGTGTGTGTTTAATAAATGCGAAAGTTTCGCGCCGTACGTACGGGTGCGGTGCCTACTCGAACTTTATTTGCCTTCGTTACTTGTAAAATTGAATACGTCGCACTGAATCCTCATTAATTTAAGATGTAGACTGTATCTTGACATGTTATTTTATTCATTAAGGGAGCGTCTTGAGTCTCACGTAGGGATTGCAATCCGGTATCATTTTCAATCCGGCCGGATCCGGCCGGATTGGCGTGAATCCGACCGGATCCGGCCGGATCCGGCCGGATTAGCAAATATGCTGAAGGGTATATGTATTTGGCCCTCAATTTCGGCATGACGGGTCCACATCGGGCACGGTTGCTTCGGGAGGTACCTGCCTGTCCCCGTGGCGGCAATTGGCGGCGGCAAACTCTCGCGCCCAGCCGTGGTTCAAGCCATGGTGAGGGGCGAGAGGGAATGGGATGCCGTCGCCTCCTTCTGCGGAGCAGTTATGCTAGAGAAGCAAGCGGCGGAGCGACTGCGAATTCGCGCCGCTCATCCCAGCCGCCGCTGTGGACCTGGTGGTAAACACGGTCGCCGGGTGTCGAGAGACGCTCCCGGGCACCGTAGGCGTGGGTCTGTGCGCGGTGAGTTTTCTGGTGGCACATCGTTCTTCCGTCTCCTAGGAGACCTGCGAGTAAAGAAGCGTTTTCAATTAAAGGAGACGCCGACAAAACAGTATCGGCAGTAAGAGGTAAATATTAATTAACGAGCAAGACAAACAGTAAAGAATCTAATTGTTGGTTAGGACGTCGCCGAGAAGCTGTAGATGTACAAAGAATGTTATGGATTATACCCGGTGAAAAAATACGGAACATCCCTACCCTGAATATCTGCGGCTGTTAACAGAACTTATAAAGACAAAATATAACCATAGTCAAGGTTTGGAAAGACCAATAAATCTTTTTCGGTTTACGTAAGTGGGGTCGAACTCCATGAATAACTAAATAATTACTCTTTATGTAAAACTTGCACATGTGTGAGACACTTACATATTAGGAAGAGAGATAATTATGCCATGCTTTACACATTGAAGCGCGTGGAAGCCGTACATTATATGTAAATTAGTTAATTAATATGTTTAATATTTTCCTTACGGAATTTTGAACATTGTACATCGCACATCCAATTCTCGGAACGGACTTAATTAAACGAGGAACTTAACACACACGCAAGTTAGTTTTATTTTAGTTCCGACCGTGGTGACCTTTAACAGTTTTAGTTTGGGTTTGACAATTTCAAACTGAATAAAGGTCCGCTTAGTTTCGAATTAACTTTCATCGGGATTATGTAAATTTTATTTATGTAAATGGTAGTTGAATTGTTAAGAAATTCTATCGCAACTTTAGGTTTTATCCTTTCATATATGATATATAATTAAGAGTGTGTGTTTTAATAAATGCGAAAGTTTCAGCGGGACGTACGTAACGGAGTTGCGGGTGCTACTCAGGAACTTTTTTGCCTATCGTATTGATAAAATTGATACGTCGAATCTGAAATCTCTATTAATTTAAGATGTGACTGTTATCTTGACATGATTATTTTATTCATTAAGGGAGCGGTCTTGAGTCTCACGTGGAGATAGCAATCCGGTATCATTTACATCCGAGCGGGATCCGCGCGAGATTGGCGTGAATCCGACCGGATCCGGCGCGATCCGGACGGTTAAGCAAATGAGTGCATGAAGGGTTATATGTATATGGGCCCTCAATTTCGGCATGAACGGGTCCAGCATCGGGCACGGTTAGCTTCGGGAGTGTACGCTGCTGTCCGTTAGGCGGAAATATTGGCGGGGCAGAACTACCTCGCGCTCCAGCCGTGGTTAAGCCATGAGTGAGGGCGAGAGGAATGGATGCGTTCCGCCTCCTTCTACGAAGCAGTAGGCAGGTTATATGCGGGGGTAAGAGAAAGCAGAAAGCAAGGGAGGGGGCCCGGACGCGGACTGCGAATTCGCGCGCCGCTCATCCCCGCCGCTGTGACCTGGTGGTAAACACGGAGTCGCCGGTGTCGAGAGACCGCTCCCGGGCAGTAGGCATGGGTCTGTCGCGGTGAGGTTTTCTGGTGGCACATCGTTCTTCAAGTCTCCTAGGAGACCATACTGAGGAGGCGTTCCTCAAATAGGTCACAAAAACCATTAAGCCAGAGCTGTCGGGGTTGCGGGATTGTTCGAAAGAGTTACACAGCTGCTTTGGACACAAAGGGCTCCGAAGGGACACGGTTGGGTTTTAGAGTCAAGTCTGACCGGTCCCATATTCGTCAGGTTCAGGAATCTGATAATGGACACCTTGAGAAATCGGGCAACTCATGAACATTGCAGGCAGCATCAGACTGATAATTGATATTGAGTTGAATTATGGCTTAATTATTGGTTACGACTGCACAGGTGGTATTAAAATTATAGTTTTAAGACCCAAAAACTAAAAGCATAAAAAAATTATCTGTTAACAAAAAAAATAACCAACTTCACAAAACACTGA
>NWSH02000505.1:5187587-5240948 GCA_002382865.2 Heliothis virescens
ACTGAAAGGAACCAAATAAAACTTTTAACATGGCTCTAGAAGTCGGTGGCAAAATAAACACAATCAACTGACCTCCAGACACCTACTTCTAGAGCCATGTGAAAAGTGTTATTTTGTCCCTTTTTCTCCCTCTATTTCTTACGAAGTCATTAATTTTTAAGTATTTCCTCTTATGTAATCTGTTTCTTTTTACTTTTAACTCTCTGATAACCTTCTTTTTCTTGAGGATTTGACTTACTAGTACCTTTTTCAATGTATTTTTCGCGATTTAGAGTTTAACCGGATCCGGCACCGGATCCGGTGCGTTGGTGCCGGATCCGGTAGGTCTAGAAACACGCCGGATCCGCCGGATTACCGGATCCGCCGGACCGGATTGCAATCCCTAGTCTCACGGTTGTGTACGTGTCGACTTCGGATTGTTGTAAGGAACATAATTTTAAACCTCTCGACAAGATCATTAGAGCGAGGGTGCGGATGGGGCTCGCGAGAGGGCGCTGTTATCGTCTCTAAATATAACGCAGATGAGAGCTAACATGAAAAAACACGCAATTATCAGTGGATTTTCCTAGAAACGAGAACGTACCGATAAGTTAATTACGATTATTACATGACTCATTAGTTATAACGATATAGGTATACAGTATAGTTAGACCACGGTTGGCTGCCTACATGTTTAATTAAATATCAGATTTTTCATCTTTCCTTCCTCGTTGTTGTCCTTGTTTGGAATTAAAAACAATATGTTTTCAAACCGCCTGTTCAGAATATAGCATTTTTTTAAGCTTTCGTTATTTGTCATTCTTCCTTATTTCTGAATCCTTTTATGTCAGGATTAAATGCATGGTAATGTAATACCTTATTAGTCAAATACAAGGTAATTACAAAACCAAATATTCCTTGAACAGGTAAAAATTTAATTGGGGTTTTCCTTTCAAACAAACTTCAGACTAATCTTAAAGGAAAACGCCGTTAATTGGTGACTAAATTAAATATAATAATATTTATATCACAATAATCCACTATCATCCCTGTAACTATTAAATAACGGTCGCCATTGTACGGAGGGAGGCGCGATTGGTACCTCGAGACGAATGCCTCTCAATAGCAGAGATGCGTCCCGACCCGGCTTCACTTGTTGCTTCTGTGTTTACTATCAGACTTAAGGAAAGGACCCTAGCAACCTTTAAACGATGCCATTATCACTATTAAAAGATATCACATTACGTTTTCCGTTTTCACTTTCTTATACCACCTGTATTTTATGCTTGCCTGGTACTTAGAGTAATTTTGATTTATATTACAGCTAATTTGCATATGGTAATTGGATTGCGACAGTGCTAATGGTAAATTCAAGAATACTATTCCTATGAGTTATGAAATACTTTCGATATTAATTGAACGTTTGTGAAAGTTTCATTTTAAAGCTGTCTAACCGCGAGCTTTTGAGTCAATCTAGTAAAGAAAGCTTTTACAATTTATTTTGCAATTTTTGGATTACATAAACTTAATCAGTTTATAGTCTAAAGCGAGTGCTGTTAAATATAACAGAGTTAATGCTATCGGAACTCTATACAAAGTCTTCCCCAAACAAAATCAATGCAGACTATAATTTAGTTAAGAAACTAAAGACGTCAATACAGTGATTGTGTGCTTATGATCACAATGCATGCAGGGACTTGGAAGGCGGGACGCACCATCGTCTGTGTATCAAGTTAGCACGTCGTTAGAGAGTCTCGTTAGCGGCGCGTGGCGACGACAAGCCAAGAATTTGCTAATGACACATGCTCGCGATAGGGTTGACTAATATAACCCGTTATAAAACGTATGAGAGAGCCGTCTTTGCAGACTAATTAATGGAATTAAGATTATGCATCAAGGAACTGCATTAAGTGGGGGAAACATTGATTATATTGTAGTGAAATGTTTGAAGGAGATTGCGTTGAACGTGGATTAAGTTATACGCAGTAATGTTGCGGTAAAATTAACTATAGTAAGTGCAGATAAAATATCCATTAATATAAATGATTTTGAAGGAATAATTTAAGCTAGTAGTTATGCGTCAGTATCATAAAATATTAAACAGTTTGCTTATGAAATATCAGTTCAAAATTGAAGTATAACGAGTGGGTAACCCTGTTGATATTCGCGGTCGCGCCGTCTACGGCTCGTACGCGGATGAATCAAGCGGTTTGACAAATCGGATCGCTTTAATGAATATCATGTTTATTATTCCGAACGAGTCGCATACGATTGAGCTTAATGACGGAACATGGTGTCGTCTGCCTGTTTAGTGTTTGAGGGCGTCTGTACTTGATCGGTGGTTTGTATTGTCATTGAGAATTTTTAACTACAGACTATGTACAACAAAATAAAATTTCATGTTTTTAATTCAACGTATCGGATGTCAATAAAAATGCTATCGTGACAAATTGTCGCAGTACAAATATCTCGGTACAAACAAATTGTTTTCTATATATTTCCAGTGAAAATTTTATTTTGAGTTACGTTCGTTAACCGTGAGGCAATCTCGTATTCAAATTGACATAGTAAAACAACAGAGCCTCCGGACCAAGTTCCATAAACTCGTTTCAAACTCCCCTCTACACATTCTATCGGCGATTTTTAATTAAGTCCCTAGCGAGCGGCAAGCGAGCAAAGTAACACCATCAATTCATTATCCTAAACTCTGGCTCGATTGTTCCTCGCTCGCTACTTACGCAAACTTTCATTTTAATCAAGCGTTTAATTAAAAATTATCAGAGAAAAACAAAATAAGCCCGTTAGGGGGCGGTCTGAACTAATTAAGGCGCATGCGATGAGCCGACCGACAACAGCGGCCGTGAGGTGAGCGTCCTTTAATTAAACGCCTTGTTCTACTCCAGTGGCCGTCGCTTAGCTAAACTATTACTACAACTAGCGAGGAAAAACCTAACAAGTGTTAGGGGCGGACTCCGCCGCTTGTGGCCACTCGCCGCTGGTAATGACGACGTAATTATTAGCGCGACGTCCCACTCGCTCGCAAACCATGTAATATTAAAACCGAGAGATGCCCCACCATTAGTTTAAAGCGCTTTATTGTCCTCCAGTGATCGCTGTTTAACGAGACTATCCTGTAATTATGTTCACGCGAAACAATTAAATTTTGCTAATGAGTTGCACCAGTTTTTGCAAAGGGTTAACGTCATAAAAGATTTTAAACCGCTCCCCAGAGGTTTCACTATAAAACACAGCGTTGTGTTTAAATTAACGTATAACAAAAACGGTATAGCAAACTTTTCTAATTACTGTTAATACCAATATCAATTAACTTGCGCTAAGAATTAATTATCTCGGTATTACGGTCCCTCATTTATTACTAAACTTTCACTAATCAATCTTCCAAAGTAGCCAACCTCGCTATAACATAATTCTATAAAATTACCACTATATATTTTCTTAATGAGAATAACGTTTGTTTCATAAAAAAGGATAAAATAAATATTGCCCATTCTAGCTGTAATCGTTTTATTCTGTAAATTCTTGGAGTAGAAATCTAAATTAATTAGCGAGTGGACTGGACCATGGTGGCTAGCTATAAAACGTTTAATGTTTAATAACAATAGTCTCTATTGCAACTAATAACAATATATACAAATGTCGTGTGTTATTGTGTGTGTAAGTTAACATCGCTTGTTGCACTTAATAAACGAACGGCCATAACAATTTATTATCTAACTTGTAAAGTTGTTATGAAAACTTTATGTAGCACTGCCCTTATTGACACGTTGTAAACCATAACAGTAATCTTATCAATTAGCAAACAATACAATTGTCGGTTCAAAATGTTATTTCACGCAATTATGTAGTCGAGGGTTAACTCGGTGTGACTTTAAGTATGTGTCAATAAGTGCGGATAATGTTAATTATTGGTGTCACGCATGAATAATAATAATGATGTATAAGTGGCAACATTTGTCAAAAGCCGCGCTCGCACGATGAGCTAATCGACTATCACCGCTAATTGGCGCGGCGCACCCTCCCCGGCGCCCCCTCCCCCGCCCGCCCCTAACTAATTAGATAAGTTTGCAACTCCACTGTACTTCTGGTGCTCCACTCCGCCGGTAAGCATCAATCTTTTTAATTAAACATTTTTGACACCGCAACGATTAGCCATCGAACCCATTTCTATGCTAATATCGTGAATAGTTTTAATTTAAATGCAAAACGACGAGCGAATATGGACACTACTTGCTCACTTACGTGCTTTTTGCATTGTTAGAGGGTTTTTCAACTACTATAAGAACGGCGAGGTGTTTAAATAACTTTTAATGAAGAAGATATCGATAAAAACACCTATACCTGAACCATAAATCCACCATGTGCGGTCTATTCCGATGCCATAATAGTAACATGTAAAAGCTTATAAATCCCGACCATTAACGATGGAATAACGTGTATCTGATATCACAACCCAATCTCAGATTTATAGTTAATTGATGACCTCACTCAAAACTCACGCAATAAACTGACACGATTTGAATAAAAACATCGTAACGTCCCCCACTCATCGCCATGAAAATAAGTACGAGTGTAACTGAACGGAACGCGTGGAAAGCTTTCAATTAAGATATATCATTCATAACATGTCTATCAATAGGAGAGATATTATGCAAATATTGTGTTCCGAACTCAGAATTCATATACAAAATAGGTTGTTATCATAATTAATTGGTTATTGACTCAATTCCCGTGCCCATAATACGTGTTTTAATCAACCCATTTGTAAGCAACAAAAATTAAATAGACGAATCAATTTCGTTAATAGTTCCAGCATCGGCATCGATCGACGTTGATTCGAATAGGTTTTATAACATCGCCTGATCAAATATTACTTTTTTATGTAAACAAATTTATAACATTTGATCGGATTTACGTCAAATTGATCATAATCAATTTCGTGAGCAATTAATTTATGAGACAAGTGTGGATGTTTGTTAGTAAAACAAGGATCGAGTCCATTATAGATGAGCTCGGGGCAATAAATCAGGACATACAATGGCACATTGTCTGTCGCTCAACCTGATTAAATAAATAAATAGGTGCCGATCTGAGACGCTTGCGCAGATCTTATCACACTTCTTGGGACATTTATAGAAGCGAAAACGCCGAAACGACCTCTCTATATAAGATAATAAGGCTTTAAGTATCAGTGTATGAAATCGCATGTATCTAATCGTTGACCGTGTTTGGTGTTGGCTGAACGATTCGGAGCTTTGTTTGTATTGTGTTTGAGTTGAAAGTTGGGTGGTGAATATGTCTTGTTAGTTAGGATTGGAGACGGCCGAGATGGATGGCAGCGTGGAAGGCGAACTACGAAGGTTTGCACTTCATCTTTCATCGTTATATGCTGAGTGACGTACGAGCTAGAAACGTAAATTAAGTACCTGTATCTAGAACTGAAGGTAGCCATATTAGATGTACAATATCTAAAATGTTCTAAATATTTGTGAAGTAAAACCGATGCATTCAATAGGCTACAATGGTACAAGAGACGCTTAAATTCCAAAAAATAAGGTGTTCCTTAAGGTACTATTTTGGGACCAGCTCATATAGTTTGCCAATAAAATGAAATTCATTTTTAATTAGGCATCGCAATCTTTAGGTGTATAAAATTTTAAGGTTATACGAATCTTTTTTTAGTTTTAAATTAAATATTTTCATTAAAAAATATATAATTACATGACTTTAAGTGAAGTCAGATCACCTTTATCCAGATCCTACTCAATGATAGCGCGGGGCACATAAACAGAGTTAATATATGACCTAAGTTAGAGCGATAATTAAGTTGCGCGTTCGTATTACACGCAACACATGATATTCACAATTTACATGCGATATTAATGAATCTCGACGCAAATTTTAACCGGTGTCCAGTAACGGTCGTTAGGGAGCTTTATTTAGGGTAAAAGGCCCAGTAATTGGCCCGGCCGGATGCAGCGCACAGGTGCTCCGTGCGTGCGCCCTCTCGCGGTGGCCGCAGGAAATGAGAACCAATTTGAATTTCTTCCGTAGCGAATCGATTAATTGGAGAGCTATTAAATCATTTTTCGGTTATGAATCCAAACCAATATATCGCGGTTATTTATTTTTTCCTCACACCTGTGCCACTCAATATAATGAAGAGTACATAAAATAACAACAAAAACTTTGAAAACAATGAAGGCAGATGATTAAGTTACGGTTTTTATTCCGTATAAAAAGAAAAGTTAATTAAATAAGCACCGAGCAAAAAGGTTAAAGATAAAAAGGCATATCCTGGTGCAACGTTGATTTGAATGTAACAAATCTTAACACAATGAAGGCGGCACACAAAGGTAACCTACAACTGGATGGAAGTTCGTTTCCCTCACAATATTATGGCACGTACTTCATATTTCACTCGATCTTGATTCGCCATCGCAAACAATTTGTAACGTAAAAGGGTAATTAGGAGTTTAACCTGCACGAAAATAAAGGAATTATTAGAAAACAATCCGGACAGAAAAGAGGGGGTGCAGGTCGGCGAGGCGGGGGGGTGTACGAAGGAAGGGTGTCTAATTAGGGAGTGGGGGCGAAGGTAATGAGCCGCGATCGCCGCTCCGATATAACGAAGGCTATTTACGCGGTGGTCGCTCTGAAAATTGCGAGGTTTTGTTTTAAAAGCGGTTACCGTTTGAGTTTTGCGATTAAGGAGTTTAATTAGACAGCGTTGTTTACAACCTCATTACGGTAGGTAACGTCGGTGGGAAATAGCCTCGGATATCGGCCGATAATTTATGAAGTTGAAAAATGGGTTTCTTGCCGCTAAGTAGATTCTGTTGTAGATTATAACCAAACAATCCGGGCTTATGAATAAACATGAGCGCAAACTCTTTGTTTTTTTCTTTGTAAATAATGAATTTGGACCTTGTGCAGCACAGTTTAAAGACAATTGTTGTTTGTTGAAGGGTAATAAACTTGACCTTCAATTGTTTTAGAAAATTACAACTGCCTTTACTGACAATGGTACAGTACAACACAAATATAACTATTGAGTATGTTTATGGGGAAGGTAATGAATGATTTTACCCTCATTGTTATTTTTGAATGCAGTTTTATAGCTTTGCTGCACCGAACTTCGAAACTTTATTTTAAGTTACGCTGTTAACTGTCACATATTTACTTCTTACGTATGCGTTGAAATTTGTAGACAAATATAGCGTGTAATGTGTGCAAAAGAATACCTACAACGATGTTATGGGCTTTAAACATTGTTCGAATTAAAACAACATCAATGGTCAAGTAACAAGCTCTTTTACCTTACAACCGATGGCTAGCGAAAAAAGCCCCTAGCCTAGAGCAATTTATCAAGCCTGCAAAGGTGTGCAATGTGCATTTAAATATTCATAATACAGACCCTAAGCATAGCTGTATCATGTCTTTTTTCCTCCCCCTACTTACCATCCCATAAACTAAGTTTGATTAGCATTTAAAACGGCATTTGTAACATTCTTACATAGTATTTTACACCTATTTGCTAAAGCATCTCTATTAACGCTTATGCTAACTACTCGTTTCAGAATTCATTAGGAAACATGGAGTTATTCAAATTATTTGTAAATAAGTGCTGATTAGCATTTTGTAAAAGAAACGAGTATGCTGTGTCATTAATTAATTACGTGGCAATTAATTTTGTGTATTAGTATTTGTTTGGAAGTGCATTGCCATATTTGTTTGGAGTGCTCTCGAAAACTGATGGATTGATTGTGATGACGATTTTAACATTTGTTGAATATTAATTTTTATGTATTTATTTCAAAAAATAATTCCAAAATTCAACTCCTTAATTTCGGGAGCCATTTATTTTACCAAAACTATAGCGATATTTATGTTTGTTTCCCCCAACGTTCAAAGTAATTTAATGATTAATGAAACTTAATGGTCAATTAAGGTGAATTGAAACTCTATTAGAAGAAAATTGTTTAATGATATATTATGCGGCGGTGGGCCGTTCACGTCTGCATTAACATTAAATGTAGTACAAATTACTAATTCAAGGGCTTTTCGTACAAATCGTTGAATAAAAGATATTTTATCGATCGCGAATCGAATAAAAAACAAGCGAAAGTTGGTGTCCTCTCGAGCTGATGATCATTAGTTGTCAACAAGTAATTGGAGTTTCCTAGAATCTTGGAGTCAGGCATCCTTTGATATAGGATCTCGAAACGCATTTACTAATCACTGTAAGAAATATACAACCTTAAGATGAAATTAAACAAATAAACTAAATTAATTAAAACATAAATTTAAAAGGCAATACAAATACAAAAAAAATATATATAAAAATTTACAAAATATGGTTTACTGTACATATAAACAAACTTACCGTCTAATAACACCTATATCTACATTATAAAATCAAAATTAAAATAAGGCATGAAAAACCGTATATTATAAAAATTAAGCATCCTTTTCAGTAATGTCAATATGACAGTACGGTGTGAGAAGCGAGTCGGGCGGGTAAGCGAGAGCCGCGCGGATGCGGCACAAAAGGGACGTTTTTTCACTGTAATAGACGTCCCGCCGACATCATTAACGTATCGACAAAGTTGGCCGCAGTTATTCGCTAATGTGACAACAACAGAGAAAGCCCGCCACAAATGAGGGACCATCTTTTCGGCTTAGGATTTGAGCACACAGGGGGTTTTTGGTTAAGGACAGATTCCAGCAGAAATGCTCGTGTTGATTTTAGTTTTAGTTACAGGATGCAGATGTCTTTTATTTTAATTAATTTTATGAAAAAAAAAAAATTGCATTANACAGTTTAAAGACAATTGTTGTTTGTTGAAGGGTAATAAACTTGACCTTCAATTGTTTTAGAAAATTACAACTGCCTTTACTGACAATGGTACAGTACAACACAAATATAACTATTGAGTATGTTTATGGGGAAGGTAATGAATGATTTTACCCTCATTGTTATTTTTGAATGCAGTTTTATAGCTTTGCTGCACCGAACTTCGAAACTTTATTTTAAGTTACGCTGTTAACTGTCACATATTTACTTCTTACGTATGCGTTGAAATTTGTAGACAAATATAGCGTGTAATGTGTGCAAAAGAATACCTACAACGATGTTATGGGCTTTAAACATTGTTCGAATTAAAACAACATCAATGGTCAAGTAACAAGCTCTTTTACCTTACAACCGATGGCTAGCGAAAAAAGCCCCTAGCCTAGAGCAATTTATCAAGCCTGCAAAGGTGTGCAATGTGCATTTAAATATTCATAATACAGACCCTAAGCATAGCTGTATCATGTCTTTTTTCCTCCCCCTACTTACCATCCCATAAACTAAGTTTGATTAGCATTTAAAACGGCATTTGTAACATTCTTACATAGTATTTTACACCTATTTGCTAAAGCATCTCTATTAACGCTTATGCTAACTACTCGTTTCAGAATTCATTAGGAAACATGGAGTTATTCAAATTATTTGTAAATAAGTGCTGATTAGCATTTTGTAAAAGAAACGAGTATGCTGTGTCATTAATTAATTACGTGGCAATTAATTTTGTGTATTAGTATTTGTTTGGAAGTGCATTGCCATATTTGTTTGGAGTGCTCTCGAAAACTGATGGATTGATTGTGATGACGATTTTAACATTTGTTGAATATTAATTTTTATGTATTTATTTCAAAAAATAATTCCAAAATTCAACTCCTTAATTTCGGGAGCCATTTATTTTACCAAAACTATAGCGATATTTATGTTTGTTTCCCCCAACGTTCAAAGTAATTTAATGATTAATGAAACTTAATGGTCAATTAAGGTGAATTGAAACTCTATTAGAAGAAAATTGTTTAATGATATATTATGCGGCGGTGGGCCGTTCACGTCTGCATTAACATTAAATGTAGTACAAATTACTAATTCAAGGGCTTTTCGTACAAATCGTTGAATAAAAGATATTTTATCGATCGCGAATCGAATAAAAAACAAGCGAAAGTTGGTGTCCTCTCGAGCTGATGATCATTAGTTGTCAACAAGTAATTGGAGTTTCCTAGAATCTTGGAGTCAGGCATCCTTTGATATAGGATCTCGAAACGCATTTACTAATCACTGTAAGAAATATACAACCTTAAGATGAAATTAAACAAATAAACTAAATTAATTAAAACATAAATTTAAAAGGCAATACAAATACAAAAAAAATATATATAAAAATTTACAAAATATGGTTTACTGTACATATAAACAAACTTACCGTCTAATAACACCTATATCTACATTATAAAATCAAAATTAAAATAAGGCATGAAAAACCGTATATTATAAAAATTAAGCATCCTTTTCAGTAATGTCAATATGACAGTACGGTGTGAGAAGCGAGTCGGGCGGGTAAGCGAGAGCCGCGCGGATGCGGCACAAAAGGGACGTTTTTTCACTGTAATAGACGTCCCGCCGACATCATTAACGTATCGACAAAGTTGGCCGCAGTTATTCGCTAATGTGACAACAACAGAGAAAGCCCGCCACAAATGAGGGACCATCTTTTCGGCTTAGGATTTGAGCACACAGGGGGTTTTTGGTTAAGGACAGATTCCAGCAGAAATGCTCGTGTTGATTTTAGTTTTAGTTACAGGATGCAGATGTCTTTTATTTTAATTAATTTTATGAAAAAAAAAAAATTGCATTAATCTTTCTTATATATAAAAATGAATCGCTAAATGTGTTGGTAAGCGCATAACTCAAGAACGGCTGGACCGATCGGGCTTATTTTGGTCTTAAAATGTTTGTACAGATCGAAAGAAGGTTTTAACGATGAGAAAATAAGATTATAAAAAAAATCTGGATCCGCGTACGAAGTTGCGGGCAGAAGCTAGTTATAGATAAAAATGCCAGTGTTCGTAGCACGTACTACGAAAAAATCGTAGCGCTATCACCGGGCAATTAGACAAGCCTTGTAGCAATTCACCTTTTATTGTCTAATGATATTATCTTATTTATAACCGCACTAATCTCATAATTAACCACGGTTAACCGCCAGCAATAATTAATTTCTAATTAGTGGAAAAATAAGGATCATCTTATAATCTACACGATTA
The DNA here is from genome assembly GCA_002382865.2 of Heliothis virescens. Taxonomy (NCBI): domain Eukaryota; kingdom Metazoa; phylum Arthropoda; class Insecta; order Lepidoptera; family Noctuidae; genus Heliothis; species Heliothis virescens. The sequence goes on from NWSH02000505.1 coordinate 5,198,694, forward strand.
CCCTCGAACAAAGGCAAAGTACCAGAACGACCTCTGTAGAGTGCAGGTGTTTTTAATTATAATTTTAATTTAATTATGTTTTAGCAGCTAGTGTTTGCGTCCGGTGTGCGCGGGCCGGCGGGGGTGTATTCTAATCGCGTGTTAGCGTGGCCCGTTTTTGCGCTAACGAACAGGTTGCGTTAAGGCGACGTAGACGGCGAATCGACGGGAATTTCGCCTCATTAAAAGTTGCGACCTGCGGAGGAGGCAATTTGGAGGCTCGCGACGACTTCGCCCGCTACTTATTAACGAGCCGACTTTACACTATCACTGTGACGCCAGTCGGACGTCTTCGTTCACGTCCCTTTATAAATATTTTATTAGTATCGCGTTAGTGGCGCACTATTATTATTAGCAGCATCCCTCGCGTGCTGCGGTCTCGCCCCACCTGCCCCACTCGAATTAGTAAACAAACGTCTTTACGAGCGGTTTTACGAGTCCCGCGATATTTCGGTCTCGCGCACGCCGGTTTACGACATAATGAATTTGTTGATGAACTAGGTATTAGAAAGTTTGGAAATAGACGCGTTAGTGACCGACGCGTATCGTCGCGGACCAGTAGCCTCACATTGCTTGTATCAGTACCTACGTGTCATAACTATTTTACACAAGGGCATCGGTTGCGTTATTCGGCAAACAGTAACCTTCTTAACCGCGAACAGTGGAAAAATACACTTTTATGTTACCACGTTCGCTGCTCATAACAGAATCGTTACAAAATGCAAACGTAAATACAGTACACTAGTAAAATTGATCATACAACTTTATGATCGAACGAGAAACCTCATAAAGTTACGCCAGATATACAGATTAGGTTGTTAAACTCGTAATTCTAATTAGATAATGATTGCGTATTTTTTTGTAATTATAGGATGCGCTGCCAGTATTTCCTGCGGGAATTTAGGGCGATATAAAAATTAGGTGTAATCATGAGGAGATAATAGTGGTAAAGTTAAGCGGTTTACTATTAAATTACAGCCGCTCCGGTACGTAATTAAGGCATCTTCAATAAAGTTAAGCATAAATTTACATATCGGTGCGAGCATACCTCCTGTTATTAATAAGTAAGTCGTAGTAAGTTAGTAGTGCAGAGAGCACGCGTCTCATAGTTATGGCGAGGTTAACACATGAGGTTAATTAAGATCAGAAGCGGGACCTATAACTAGCTAACGTCGCTACCGACACTCCGCGCGAGTTTACTGAGTGCTTCCCCTTAATTGATACGATTTGATCGTCATCACAAGCTCTCGCTTATTCCCGGTATATAATTTAATTAAAATTTACGTTACGATAATTTAATTTATATCCGACGATAAACGTAATTGGTTAGTTTCCTTGTCGCGCGGATATACTCTGTAAAACACACGGAATACTCAAAAAGCATTGACAATTGTCAATAAAAATCTCTATCGGCGAGTCAAAACAATATCTTTTGACTGGATATGAACTGTCACAGCGCCAATCGTAACAAGTGGGAGTCCGGACTAACCGAATCTCGGCCAGTAAACATTATTAAAAATTCCTTTGACAGCGGTGGCTATCGAATAATGATTTGTGTACGTCACGCCGGTTTCCGCTGTCATACTTGCGCCAAATTTTCACCGGGAACATTTTTTACTATTTTTTGACGGCCAGCCGGACGCCGGGCACTGCGTTTATTTATTAACGAAATTCGTCCGTCTATGTAACACGTCTCGTTCGTGGTGTGTGCTGGGGTCAATGTGGGCTCCATATCGATGGCATAGAGTGTAAGATGCAGTGGCCGATGCGTCACGCGATAAGCCTTTTTCATTCGGGCGGCTATCGTTTACGAGGCTGCATAGGCGCGACGCGGCATTGCGCCCGTGCGCTCCACCCATATCAATTTCGAATAGGTTTCCTATTCGGCCGGAGAGATTGCGTTTTGATCGTTTTGTGTGTAAAACTGTTGCCCTAAATTAAACGCTTTAATAATAGAATAGAAATAAAACTGGTCCGGTTCTGTTGACATGAGCACATTGGGCGATATCGAGCGTTCAGTTCGAATGTTAATATTTCATTAGTCGATCGTCGAAGTTAAACGGATGGTATTTACGGTGGCATCGGACGTGGCTAGGCAGGACACGTAGCCTCGTACAGCTTCAATGTTGGGATCATCAATTACAAACTACTTCCAATTAGTGATAGTGCAGTAACAAATCAAATTTAACCGGGTCCTGTTGGGGAGTCGTTCGCTAATTAGAGCTGCGGGCGAGGTGCTTCCTGCGAACTAATCAGGTGGCTAAATAATGTAGTCGTGACGGCGTCGTTAGCGCTCGTGAGACAGACGTTATTAATTAACATCACATCGAGCCACCCCCCTGGCCCCACACCCCGCACCCCCGCCCCGCAGGCCGCCCCGTGCTATCACTGCGACACTCACTGTACTTAACGTGTTAATGCCCATTATGACGACTGTGCATCCCTAAACACTATTCCCCATACATGCAAACGGCCTACGAATTAAGCAATAAAATCTTTAAATGAAATGCTAATCACAACAACTGGTTAACTTGTTCAATTGCCAATTGAATTCCTTTTACGGTATCTGAGTTCTGTGAATAATCCATTGAAATCGGAAATCTAAATTAATCTGTGGGCATAGCATTATAATTCGAATTACTGACGACAGCATGCCTTCATGCGACCGGCCATTCTTGACTCTAATATGGACATGAATTTTCGCCTTTTACGTAATTAACTATTACTGGAAGAAATAAAATTTTGTTTTCATTGGTTATTTCGCTGTTTTAGGTAGGTTACACAACTTAAAACTTATTTATTTTAGAAAAATAATAGATAATACTGTAGCATACACGTCTCGTAATTAAAAAACCCCATTAGAAAAGATAAAGAAAGTCAGCTACTTCATACACATAAATTTTATTCTAATTTCGAAGGACGCGTAGCAGCGTAGCGTTATCAAAAATGAAGCGTAGCGTCCGGCGTAGCAAATACACTTATGTTCATGAAACACTAAACCATTTCAAAAATAAAACCTAGTTATACTTCGGTACATATCACTCTTCAACGTTAATCTACTAACTAGTACCATTTGACTGTAAACGGCAAACATTAGATTGAAAAATTGAATGATTGCATCGCACGCGTGCGGCTAACAAGTTGTCACTATGCACAATTGCACTCATTGTCGAAGCGCCCACGCTTGACCCATTTATACCAACTGTGTGGGATGATTGGCGGATACAACTTTATCGTTTCCTTACAAATTAAATACATTCAATATTCAGGTGTTCTGATGTATAAAACATCAATTTATTGTAAATTGTTATTTTACTGCTCATATTAAGCTGGCACCTCTCCTTAACTGTCAAGTGCATTTGTGGTCTTTAGAATAATGGTCAAAATAGGATACATGTTTATCGCAAAAATGAATTGTAAAGCTGTTGATATTTTGAACAAACTTGGACTTGACTATACTGTCGTATTTAAGTAATTTTGAACGAAACGGCATCAAAGACGTAGCACGTAGACGGAGCCTTTAGCAATGATTTCTATATTCCATATCACATTGTATGACATGACGATTCATCGGGTACAGCTTGTAACGTATTAATTAAGTGCAGTTTACTTCAAAGGCAATGGATTCCGAGAAGATTGGAAATGGATGGGTACTGGGTAGGTATTGCTTGCAACCGATAGCAATTGCACTGCTTCAGGATCAGATGTCCGTTAATTACAGATTTAAACCATGTTTAGTCTTAGAATGGAGTCTGTATTTCGAAACTGGTTGTCTTGTTAGTTCCGTGTTTGTGGTTGCGAAATAAAGTAGCTGAATGTTAATTTAGTTTTGGCTGAGCGTATCTGTGAGGTACTTTAGAGCTGTTTTATACCGTGACGTTAATTATTACAAAAAGTGATAGCTATTATAATGCATGCATAAAACACTTTGATAGTCTCTCTGTTAGTCTCAAGACATAAACAACAAACAACATTTTTGAATGAAAACAAATCTTACAATGGAATTAAAGCCTCCTAAATAACATCAAAACACTTAAAACAGGCTGCAACAAAAACAATAAAACCTCGTGCAAAACGTTACCATAACTTGCAACGCCAAGACTGTCCAATTAAGAAACCAAACACAGTATCAATTTAATGTAACAGACTTGGACGAACATGTACAAGATTGGTTCATCTAGTGAAATTCTCGTGGCTTTCCGTGGTACACGACTTGTGGACGTATACCTACGAGTACCTACGTCTATGCGACGCCGCTTTGCAAACATGTCCGATGACGTTCAACGACGTCAAATTGATGACGACAAATATCGGTGGTATATTGAGCGGTACATGCATTCGTGTCTATATGTTGGTTTGTCCGTTATTTGGCGTTCACAAATTGCTTTCTGCGTTAATCTAGCGGTTGTAAATCTTATTCTGTGTTGCTAGTGGATGATTCGCCATAGAGTTTAAAGTTGGGAAGTTTTTAGAGAACTTTTTGTCGGTGATCAAGGTTGAAGAATAGTTTTTGGTTAGAGTTAAAGAGTAAGATATTTTCCTCTGTTATCTAAAGTAATGGAATATGTGCAAAATGATAATTATCGACATCAAACATTTAGAACCTACGTTTGAGACAGAATAGAACCTATGTTTCGCGGTATAAGAACCAGATGAACGTATCTACAAAAAAACAAAAAAAGTTTTTTTTCATAAAACGGTTCACAATATAGTCCTTTATGAATTGCCAAAACGACGTAACGGTAAAGTCAATATTTATCAAATTCCAAAAAAACGGAATAGCTTAAGAATCATTTTCAATGGAACCAGAAAAACGTATTATGAATACCGTTCAAATAGTTCTAATTATCTTCGTACCTCTTTAGAGCCATAGGAACGTATTTCTAAAAACAATATTTTTTTTCTTAGAATATAGTTTATATTTGGCAATATTATACGAACCAAAAGAACGTAAAAGCTTATACGTTATTTTGGTCGTAACAAAAGTTTGTTTTGATGCTTAGTTTAAAGAGCCAGTGTAACGTTTGTGTATTTACGTTTTTGTGGCAGTACTATTTTGTGGCTACACACTAACGTATGTCAACCGAATTTAAAATATATATATATTGCGTCTATGTAAGCATATATAAATAAATAATTTCTATTTTTTTCTAAGCTCTAAGAGTATGGCAATACATAGAAAAAATAATTATTTTCCATACTAGTATTTTATCTGTATTAAAAAGCTGTTAAAGTTTAAAGAGCCGAATTTTCGCAGTATTTTTGCTTTCCTGTAAAATTGAAAAAATGTAGATACGTTCATCTGACTCTTACACCGCGATGGAATATGTGCAAAATGATAATTATCGACATCAAACATTTAGAACCTACGTTTGAGACAGAATAGAACCTATGTTTGAGGTCAATAAGACAAAATTAATATTACAAGTAAAAGATACAAATTTTGCCAACTTTAAAGATTCAAAAGAGGTACCTGTAGCATTCTCCAAAGAGAAAGTTTCATTCACAAACAAATAGCATTCGAATTCCAAAGATTAAAACAATACGTAAGAAATATTAATGACTTCTTTGTATTAATTAATTCGACCTGTTAGACCAGTTATGCAATGAATCTTATTTATCGAGTATGCTAATGTATTTAAATTTAAATCCATTAGTGTAACGTTGCGAAGTTTCTGTTTGTTCTAGCTATAGTTAACATTGAAATTTAAGTAGACGGATATAGTGAGTTTGTGTAGGTATGCATTTGGGCTGCTAAGATTTTGGTTTGACTACACTGCCTTGACTTGTGTTCTTCCAGACTCAAAATTACGGCAAAACAAGTAGGTACTGACGACAGACACATAAAACATCCACAATGTGTCAAATTTCGTCAATAGTTTTCCAACTTTATAACAAAAGTGGAAGGTTAATGTTCGATTGGTAAAATTTGACAGATTAGAGTAGATTGAACTTCTGTCGTCAGTACGTCTTGTCTTCTATGTTTGCCATTTATATGAGTACGTAGAAATAGAAAGCATTCGATTCAATGAAAGCCTGAATCATTCATACTGTCGTGTGTACCTGTGCCGGGAGTGTTAAGCGTTTGCTAAGACCACCCTGACAGAATCAATTGACTGCAAACACAAGATTTGAAATAAATGAAATTATTTTCTTGGTCATTTTTGTACATGCTCATCATTCAAGTAATTATTGTATTTTATTGAACGTGAACAAAAAAAAATATTTGGCCAAGATTCTAGACGCAATATCCATACTCCTTGCATTACATTAAGTCTTTCTTATAACTGTATTAAAACTAAACTTAAAAAATTGACACAACATCATGCAGCTCCGTAATACAGCTCAAAATCTCACCACTATATACCATCAAGACACTCGACTCTTCGAATCATCCGTCAAACGTCAATACACGCACACACACACACACACACAAACGTGCTTCAATGATTTACAGAGCAGCACATGTCGAAGCTAGGAACACATTGCACGTCGGGCCCAGTTCTAACCGCTAAATTGCTCCTGACTTATGCACCCACTGCCCAACCTAACTGCCTCCCTGTAAATGTGCGAATATATTTAGATCACCAATTAACGGCTAAAAGCTGTCTTAATTGATTAAGCTCAGGCTTGAAGTGAGAACTGTTGTAGTTGAATGTGTCCAGTAATTGGAATTTAGTTTAATTAAAGTTGAAAGTTTGAATTTAATTAGTTTAAAGTTGCTATTGGTTTTCATCTTGCGGTTTTTGATACATATTTTGTGGGACTGTTGTAGTATGACATAGTTATTATGTTTTTCGATAGTTGTGTGGTGTTTTTTAATGCTAAATATGGAAAGTGCCTACCTAATGCTTCCCACACAGCCAGACATACAATGGCAATGACATAATGATCACAATTCTCATAAAAGATTTTTGACGTGCAAGAATATTCACGATATTAGAGATGTGTGTAGCATGGGGCATACATACAAAAATAAATAAAATGTACCTAGTATAAATCCCACTAATATTAAAATTAAAATTTTACTACACCAAGTTGTATCATTCTAGATAATATACGATCTCCCACATTCATAAACTTTCCACAAGAATGTTTTATAGGCCAAAACTAACTATAACTCTATTGCTGTCTTGTTAAAAAACGAAAGTATAGTTGATGAAATTGTCATTTAAGATTTTTTAAGTAAACATAAAATTTTTAAGAGCTCATTCACTGAAGTGATTCGTACTGACTCACTTCGGAAGATAGATCACTCTCAATAGACGGCAACGTAAAGTTGTGCAAGCAACGTACTCGATACCAACCGAGATGAATATCGGTAATCGAATTGTACGCAAAGATCGTTTGCTGGACGCTCTTTAGGTTCTATTTAGAGGTCCGGAGACGCCGGACGAACGGGCGGACAAAGAGACAAACGAAATTAATCGAGACATGCGCCGACGGCCTAATCCAATCGCGTCTATCCGGTCTCTGCCTTTTAAATAGATCAGCCATGGCCTCGGGCGCTGCTCTTGCAAGAAGTTCGGCCATAAGCCTTCTGCAAACCATATTCTCGTAACAGGACATAACCTTGTTGGGACTCGGGTTTGTTGGAAACTTCGAAGAAATTTAATTATTAACTAAAATTAACTCCGAAGATTGCCAAATTCTAAAAAAAGATGTCACTAAAAGTGTTATCATTGTTCGCAACAATAAAGTTCGTTAAAGCTTGCAAACCAAAATAGATGCCCCAACAACCTTCACGGAGAGAATCTCTTTCTAAGACATATTAAACCAATTATCGCCACCCACATAATGACATCATAATTAATAGAAGCGCAATTTTTAATTAACACTGGCAACATCATCGTTTGGCTTCGCGTACCGTGGTTTGGCGACATCAATTTACGTACAATGTCAATTTGCGCAAGAGAACCGCCCGACTCTGGGATACAGGGCCTCATTAGAGGCGAGCCGTTGCAATTAAACCGTGCGTCTTTTGCGACTTAACGAGCGCCCAAATTGGACGGCCCGCCCGCCCTGGACACGCGTTTTAATAAATATACATTTCGACGTGATGCAATAAATATATTCGCTGATGCTATCGCTGTGAAATGTTGTGTTCCCTTTGGGTTTAAATGAGGATATAATGTTGAGTTGATAATGATGAGAACGACCTAATGTCGTAGTTATTTTGAAGCGAGTTGAAAACGGAATGATTTTTTGTTTTAATTAACTCGCATTTTTTTTCAGTTCATGCAATATCTTCCTTGGGTAACGTGTGAATAAAATGTGAAAGATACAATTTATTGATTATTTTTCAAAAATAATTCCAATTTAACTAATTAACACTTGGAGGTTGGTATTCATTAAAAGTGCAGTTTTAAAAGATGTTAACTGGCAGTAAGGACAAGATGTTTGTATAAAGGGTTCTTGTTAGCGTAGCAGTCGCTCCACCACTAACGAGACCCCTTCGAGATACGAGGGAACTGCTGATTGTCGATGACAAATTGCCCAGATACGAGGGACAAAAAAGTTTTATATGTGAATGTAATTCTGGGTTTGTTTGGTCAATAGATTTAATTAAGTTGCAATTTTAGGTGGTTAGACAATTAATGGAGTTTTTCAAATAAGTAAATGTAAATTGGAAACTAAAACAAAGATCATCATTTGTCCCGTAAACGTATACTGCTCTCTTTGTAGTGCTTTGTTCAGCAAAGCCTAAATATTATGTAACATTCCCAGCTTGAGTATGGAGACGCATATTTCAAATTTCTACAGCACAGAACTCAAATACCGACACTCCACAGCATTTTGCAAAGGACGTTAGTTAACTAAAGTGTTGGTAAGAATGGGTAAGAAGTTGGTATTTTAGAGGGGTCTCGTTAGGCGCGCGGGCGGTTGATTGCCGATTGAGCACCAATTGCCTTGATTGACGGCGCCCGCACGGCTAACGAACCTGCTTTCAACGTGGACGTGCCGCACTCGCACGTCCCACCGACTGCGGGAACCTACGTCTTACAGACTCACAGATTCACAGACGCATCCTCTATGTAGGTCACTATGTGTAACACTGGGGTTAGTGGGCTGATGAAGTGATTGCGTGTCGGATTGCGGTATAAATAAACAGGTGTGGAATTTTATGGTATTTATAAAAATGTATGTTGCGTTGATATAATCAAGGCTAGTTGTCTACTCGAGTATTGTGTAAGCGTTTTAACTGATTTGGTTTCTCGTGGTTCTGAAAAGAAACTAAACATAGTCCTGCTATGCCTCGTGTTCCAAACTCGTAGAGGTGCTACGCGCTACGACAGCTTTCTGATTGCTGACTAGCTCCAATAATTTGGTCCGATTGACGTCGAGGAATCCCTACTGAATTCGGTTCATTTGTACACAATCGAGGAATTCTGTACCATCTACCGCTACACCCCGCCCGTGTATTGCCTATTACCCAAACGTATGAAACATAATGTCTTCATTCGAACAATGCCAGACGCACAATAAATCATTATAAAATTCAAATTAAGCCGGCTTAATGTTTATGTAACGCTTCCGCCGCTTTTATAGTCGCACACACGAGGCGTAACACCTCGCCGGCTAATTCGTTCGTACACAGTAATCAGCAGCACGTAACATCATCAGCGTCTTTGTGGAGCGAGACCGCAATCCATCATATCGGGACAAAAGGAGGCGGATAAACGCGCCAGTTGTTTGCGTGAGAGAGCGTTAATTTTGTTAAGGAGTCTCAATCAGTGAAGGCGTGTAAGTAAAGTCGGCGCGCGACCGCCGCGGGAGCGATTCGAGCGAATTACCGTACCTGGAGGCGCGGGGCCGACTCGTTAGTTGTTGTTTGCCGAGTGACGCGGGTCAATCAGCAGAGACATGCACGGAACCGCACTTCTTCATCCCCCTCTGTGGCCCCTCACCTGTCCCCCGCCCCGCTCGTTAGGCCGCGCCGTCTCTGTCAACTGTGAGACGAGCTTTATCGAATCTACGACGCACGACCCGCGCCGCGGTCGGCCCACTCTTCGCTCTAGTTTGACTCACAACCGCCGGTAAACAAGGGAAATCAGTGTAAAACGAATTTATATGAACGACAAATAGAAGGGGGTTAAATATCGTAACGAGATATTATAGGCGTCTGTCACAGCGGAAGGTGTTGGTAAGAGATGCGGTATCTACAATGAAGACCCGAATCATGAAGGCGCCTTATTCATTCATGTACGAAAGAACACTGAACCATGTGGTATATCATGTAGCAGTGCTAGAGTGAAATAAATAGCTTGAAATAGTTAGTTGTTAGCTAATTAACGCGCAGGGACAGCTGCGGTCCACGTGCGGGGCTGCGCGCGCGCCGCCCGCATCTCTGCTGCGACCCTCCCACCTCTGACGGAGAAATCGCAATTTCTATTTATTTGTGAACAACTTCCATATGCACTGAGTGATTAGCGGTTATTTTAATAGTTTGTAATACTTATTATTTTATGTCATTTGATATAGGTAAAGGACTTTTAGTCTGTTATTAGTATCGTCCGCTTTCGTGAGCAGATGCTCACGCTTCGCTATTAAAAGTAAAACTACTTATAACAATTCTCCTCGTTATATATTGCTAACAGTATTTTTATTAATTAATCTTGTATATTTATTCATATGGTTAATTGACGTCCCTTGATTACTATTCATGTCCTACAAGTGGGCAATAAAGTATTTCAACATACGTACTTTGCATAAACATTAGCTTGAAACTATTGCTATGAACGCCGTAATTATCAACACATAAAAAGATACATGCTTGTAGTTATTTTAACGAAGTTAACAATTATGAACATTTACCTGTAATTACAAAGAAGCGATTGTGCGTAATTCCACATCGATTAAGATTATGGCCTGTATAAAACTTAATGGAAATCGTAGGACATAATTGCTTATACTACAACCTTAAGGAATTTACCGACCTAGATTGCTATGAAGTATGTCTTATTCTTTGGTAGCAAGTTCTGAAATAAACTGGCCACACACAGGGTATTTATCAACAACGTCGCCAACTACTAACTATGGTTATTCATTAGTTCGCAAAGAGACATAAAATTTCCATAATCGTAGATATGGCCGTAACGTTAGGCTCCTACATAGCGCGGTACACTGCCGCACAAAAGGCTGATTAGTGCGGGGTTTCAAATAAAAACCTTGTTGCCTACATCTTAAATTAGTCCTAAGCGTTCTTTAACGAGACCAATTTAGTTGGTCCGCGAGACGCTGTCGATCGGTTGTTGTGTGCAAAACTGTTTACTTTTTGCTCCTCTCCAGGTAGAAAACACAACGGTTCGAAGCATTTTCATAACAATGCGCCTGCGGCTTTCTCGGTATACTTTTTTGGATGCGATGCGTTTGACAGACACGCCATTGTCATCGTCAGATGACGGACTAAAAACTAAACCTTATATTGATGATCAATGGGAAAGATCGATGCGGAGTCGAACACTTGGAATACCGTACCATAAAAGGTACCAATTAGTCCTGTTGGAGACGAGACTTGAAAATAATTAGATTAAAAGAATAAACGTGGCTCACCTTGTGTAATCGCTTTTGCATAATATCATTCCACCTTTGAAGTAGAAGGAGCGGCCCATGTCCGCGAGCGCTTGCCCGCAGCAGGCGCACTTGAGGCAGCCGTGGTGCCAGTATCTGTCGAGGGCGTGCAGAAGGAACCTCTCCACTATTTTGCCGTTGCAGCCTGCGCATTCTTTGAGTGCGGGGTTGTTATTGTTGTGCGGGTAGTCGTGGCCGTTGGCGGCGAAGGCGGCCTCCGGCGAGGGCGGGTGCGGTGAGCTGAGCTCCGCGTACCCGTGGTAGTGCGGGTTCATGCTCAACGCGCTCGTTGCCAGCTTGACGGTTGGAGCGGGGACCGCTCGCACCGACCACCACAACTACACGCCCTGGGGACAAACAAACATATGGTTAGACTCTCATATCATGGTAGATTCAATAAATTACCGATGACTGTTTTACCAACAGTATCAAAATTATTCCCACCCTACCCTATTTGATAAAGGGAAATTTCTGCTTTGACCTCTTTGAGATGTTGACCCGTTGTTTTAATTTTTCTTGGCAGCCCTTGGTCAGGGCGCAGTGGATTCAGGCGTAGGCCTGCGGGCGGCCGCGTTTATAAAATTTTCCAATTAGCAATTTCATACAATTAGGAGCGGGGTGAGGGTGCGGGTTGCGGGGTAGGGGATGGTTAGCGCGGGTCGCGGCGCGGGGAGTGCGTCAACCCGATCCAATTAGCTCGCGGCCGGCGGAGCGGCGGGACGCCCGTGCCGTCTGAGCGGCCCTGTCGCCATAAAACTTAATTAAACGTTTTAAAACAAGTATTCATTAAAGAATAATCAAGCTTATGTAGTCATAAATAACCGGATTGTCCCGCGCGGAACGGGTGCCGTAATTAAGACTGCACAGAGTTGATCAAACGCACTGATTTGAAACTACCCTTCATTAAGAGAGCGCGAGTCGGGCGCGGGAGCTTCCGCTGCGGTGCAGAAACTAATTAAGAATAACGGACGCTTTAAAAGCGTAATTAATTTAGATTGTAATTCTATTTCTCCGAGAGTAAAGTAGACAATTATTTCAGTAGCCCTTTCTTTTGGAACGATTTGCTTTGCTGAATGTAATTTGCTTAATTTCTGTGTCCAACGAGATAAAGGGTTGTAGCTGCGTCAAGATTTATTTCTTACATCGGAATCGAGGCTTGAAGTATGATGAATAACGTTATCAGAGCGACCGGAGCTACAGTACTAACGAGCGTATCGTGATTAATTAATAGTAGACTTCAATTACGATTGGTGCAATGGTGTTGTAAACATTAGGTGTTGCATCACGGACTGCGCCATCTGTGGGAGCGTGAGGGTAGTCATTACACCGTGCACTTGGCAAGCATGTCTATAATGAAGGCTGTAAGGGCGAGGTATGGCGTGGCCGGCGTACTGTTGCGTGCGTCCTAATGAGCGTCGTCGCGTGCGCACCTATCGCACTTCGTTAAATCGCGGCCGAACTACGCGATCCGAAGTGTATTAATGTCTTTGTTTAGTTAATTCTGCAACGCATTAAGGCATTCGCCCTGTTCAGGAGTTGAGGGCTTAATCGCTGTGTGCGTGCTACATTGCCGATGTTCTTACGAGAAAGGCACTAGGCAGACAGGAAATTAATCGTATCTTATGTCCGTTTATGTAGTCAAAGCGATGAATTTAAAGAGATTGGACACTACATTTAGTTTATGTCATATTAAGGCGAGGAATTCAGTTCGGAGACAGGTGAAAATTGCAACGAAAATGATGAAAAGAAGATTTAATTATAGTCCATTTTAGGCAGTTATAACACCGCTATAAAGATTGGAATAAAATAAATAACAATTAAATAACGTGCATACGAGTAGTAATACTTTAACGTAGGTCAAACGCTAGACCGTCTCATAAATCTTGTTACCTACTTATTTACAATATCGCGACAGTTAATTGCATAAATTGATAGTAAAATATTCTTTATTTGGGGGCACGGCAGTGCCCCCGCCAAGTCGAGCGCAAAGCAAATACTGCCGTACCATCCTTTACTGGAACCATTTCGACGCATTTTCAGGCCTCTGTTTGAGAACCTCTGGATAATACCAGAACGCCGAAATTTTCATCATCCAGAAAGCTATAATCACATACGTAAAACCCAGAATTTCAAGTCTGTAAGTCATTTAATTTCGAAGTTAAGCGAAAGCAAAGTTTCGTATTTTCGACACTCACTCACTCATGATCATCAAAATAGAACTAGTACTTCCAATAAAGTCAGAGAGCTGAAATTTGGAACAGAGTTAGGATTTAATGACCACATATAAGGAAAACTATAAAAACTAGGATAATCGAAGATCTGGAGTACCTGGTGACCCTGATTAGAAAACACAAAAGCCCAACCAAACTATTAGAGGAATCAACATAACGCCTTAGGTAGATATCAATAAGCTCACGTTTCTACAAAAAGAAGTGAAATCCCACCAAAAACATTCTGTAAAAAACTAGCCAATTCTCGCTGAAGCTGCTTGTTTATCTCTAAAAAGTAATGAAATCTAGACAAAGTCGTGCTGAGTCTAAGGATTCTTACGGCGATTTCTTTACTATTATAGTTAATGCTATATGACTGGCCGTTGACTTGTACTCACTAACGTTTAAAGAATGATCAACGGCCAGTCATATAGTATTAATTATAATAATAGTAAAGAAACCGCCGTAAGAATCCTTAGACTCAGCACGACTTTGTCTAGATTTCATTACTTTTTAGAGATAAACAAGCAGCCTCAGCGAGAATTGGCTAGTTTTTTACAGAATGTTTTTGGTGGGATAAATATTAATCAGAATCGTTAAAGCTATTATTGAGGAACTAATCTATGAAAACAATTAAATACTCTTTTACCGGTTTTAATCATTGAATTGTTTCTTTTTTCTTAGAGGTCGTAATTTTATTTCATAATCTTCCTGAAGGCTTTTGTTTCAGGATACTTATAAATGTATGAATGTACAGACGCAAGCGCATCAACCTACCACAATCTGTCAAATATCTTCAATAAATTTTCAACCTTATCACAATAATTGAAGATTAATATTCGATTGGTAAAATTTTACAGATTCGGGTAAGTTGACCTGCTGTCGTCTGTACCTATGTTTTATCAACGAGACGAACAAACCTGTAAAACTTTTCAATCTGTGACCCAAACAATTTTCCAAAATCATGAAACGTACAACACAACACCACTATCTGTTCGTAAATAAAAAACAAATGCCAGTTTTGGGACACGAAACAATTGTGCATAATTACTCAAACTTATGTCTATTTTAGTTGAAACCGTTGTCTATGCTGAAATAGATCGTATTGTTATTAGGATTAAAGTTTAAAATGTGTTTCATTGTGAGTGCGCGGTGCGTGTTTAGGCCGGGGGTGGGCTGAGAACTTAGCAGGTGCCGTTTTCATTATTCAAGCGCCATTGATTGGATACTTTGTTGCCGTTTAAAAATCTTATTAGCAACCGGCCGACAACAAAGCGGTACGATGAGCCTCCTCGGAGCCCCTCTATTTACCTGTTAAGTGATTTTTTTCAATTACCGCGATGAGCTGCAGGTTCCAAACGAAAGTGTAAGTCATCTTGTTAGTGAATGTTTATTTCCGCGCTTTCCACAGCCTACTTCTAAAACATTTGTCAGCTGCAATAAACGTGATGATTCGACACTTTCGTAAAATTCCCCGAAATATGGATGATAAAGTGACAGACCGTTTTCAAGTGATTAATCATACTTATCATTGGACAGAACAGAAACAGTAAAGACATAAAATTATGTACCTTCTAGAAAAACCACGAAACAATGGAATTATTCATGGCCATAAAAACTTAAACAGTTATAAAAAAGCTAATGTAAGTAAACGTATCGGTCACTTGTTTTAACTGCAGGGTTCCCCAAGAACAGCCGGGCGCCCGCACGCCGCGAATAATGTAATTAAGGCGAAACCGCCGGCGAAATTAAACGCGAAAACGGAATGAGAATGTGAGCCTAATTAGAGCCGGGAGCGGGGCGGAAGACGTTGCAGCGGCACCCCAGACCTGCCCCCTCCCCCCGCGCCCCGCGACTGCACGGGACCCCAACACGTGACGTAACGTCTTCATCTATCCCACACAAACACGCATGCCTAAAAAACCAACTAATGATGTGACCAAATTATAATCCAAATGAAAAAAGGCGCATTCAAAAATGCCAATTAATTTTAATTCCCTGCAGAACTAATGACAAACATAACTACGCCAGTAATATTAATTCTGCGCTAATGAGCCGCGTTTTAACGAAGCTATAAAATATTAGCCTTTTTTCTGCTTTTTATATTGCATCACGCAAATAATCACAGCACAGCGCACGTCGGTCGCAAGCATAAATCCAATTCGTTTTCTCTCACATCCATACTAATTAAAAAACTGCGGACAAATTGGAGCCCACTCTTCGCCCACGGGAACATAAAATATCCATTCCATTGACGGCACCGGTCTGCCATTGATTAATTTTATCCAATCGGATGCGAATTCAAGTTTTTCAGGAGTTAATTGTCATGCTTCATTAGGTGAGTGACTTTCGGCGTTGTGTGCGATTACCGATTTATTTACTGATGTATCGAATGTATCCGATTTCAATTACCTACAACGAAGAATGGAACAGCGACTCACGTTGTTGAAAAAAATGATGGCAGCATTTTGAATGTATCAGCCCACTTATAGTAAACGGGTATACAGTACATGAGACTAATGTGTGTAATATTATTTGCATATAATGACCGTTAATGTGCCCAGCGCATTATTCATCCGGCGTGACCTCAAAACGGCCGCAAGAACCGTTTTATCGATGTACATTCCCTCTCCATACATCTGTGTATTTTAAAATGGTTATTTCATGATAGGTAGGTAATTACTAAGGAATCACGTAGCATATAGATAATTTTATAGAAATCACGAGTGGTAAACGACGTAATTGACGCACGACGGTATCAGATCCAACAAAATTGTGTGCCATATTCTTAATGATAGTTATTATGTGGGTATCAAATAAAATACAGCTTTTAAAATGTTTGGAAACGCTTGTGTAAAGTACCAATTTTATTATTTAACTGACAACTAGAAATTTTCGCAAATCAATGATTTTAAAAAGTGATCAACATGTTTTATTGTCGGAACAACTAATAAATGGCATAATATTTTTTTTATACAAACACTAAAGCGCTATATCTAGCCTTGGGAATTGCATATGCCTAATGATTTTACGCAAATTAGAAAATAATTAGTGTAACTTTATTTCAAAATATGTAATGAGTAATTACATCGCTTATCAACTGTTGGTGCAAAAAGTTATACCGGGTAGTAAACTAGTAATTAGTTATATCGGGATAACCGCTATTAGGTTGTTCCGGGGAAAATTCTAAGTTGCACCTTATACATAGATAGATACGGTTTATGTTAAGCTTGCTTTCTTTAACATGGGAATCAGCGAAATATAGTATTTATGTAAGTCTGTCTATTACCACCATTAGAGGTAATTATGATTATCATTTACCTTGTCACTCGGAGCCGTGTCAGGGTTTCGCATGAATAGTCGTTAGTATTTGGAAATATTTTGTCCTTGCTTTGTTGAGGCTGTTCGTTAATCGCCAGTTACGAGCTTATGATGAAGGAAATGTATAGACAACGGCAGGTCAACGTATATCAATCTGTCAAATTTTACCAATCGAACATCTACCTTCCGCTATTGTGTTAAGGTTGAAAATCTATCCCAGAAATTTGACAGGTTGTGGTAACTTGAGTATTTTTATTTTGCAATTTATATTTATTTTACTTCACAACTATGTAGACTGTCCTCAGCTCATGCATATGAATGCCCGTGAATAATCGCATTTTTTTTTTCATTAAAAGTTGACTATTTTGTATATGCAAGATAACAAATTCATTTAACCACTCAATGTATTAATTCACTTACAGGTAATAAAACGTTCTAACATTAATTTTAAAGTCTATTCATGAAGAATTAACCCAGCAATAAAGTTACAGGCGAGTGAATGAACTGGACGGCGCACGCGCATGAAGAATGCTAATACGCGCATGAAGTACACTAATGGCTAAGGATTTGTCATTGCCAAGCAGGTGTCGTGACGAAAAACACGTAATAATGACCGTACAAGTGTAGACATTGTCTCCGACAGATCGGGCGCTCTCGCCCGTAATTAGAGGCGGCCGACCGAGGACGCCACAGACCTACGAATGATAGAGGTGGCATCGATTTACCTTAATCCTACAGTCAAGAACGAACGCGGAAGTTATTCTAGCATAGATTACCAAAATTGCATTTTATACAATTAGAATTAGTCGGTTACTTCCCTAACGCTAATCAAATAGAGATATCTGTTACAGATATAATAATAAAATTAAATGTATATTTGTAAAATGAAATGTAGGTAATATGTTAAGACTATTTTCAATGCTTTGTAAAAATTGATAACGATCAGTTATCAATTATAAAATCTGCAATGTTTAAAGCTACCGAGTACAAATTACGCACGGATAAGACTAGATAAGGGAAAAAGATGATCGAAACGATAATTAAATTAACTGATCGTTGATTACTTAAAATTTTGATATAGGATCTGTTAAACAACATTATTAATTAAATTGATAATGATTTAGTTCGAAAAACAAAGGTGCCGCCCTTACGCCTAATAGGATAACATGGTCTGATGTCCTTCTAATAATTTTTATTTTGAAAACCTACAAAATATAGATTATAAATTAATGATTAAACGATAATCGCCGCGTGATTACCATTGCGATTATTTTTCGATCCAACAGATTAAATCTATTTTTTTGCTACCGAAGGGATGGCGGTGAAATGTGCTTTTTCAAGTGCAATACAAATTATGAAAAAAATATGTTTCATGTTCTTGGGTCAAAAAAAATATGTTTCATGTTCTTGGGTTCTTTTTTTATTCATCATCATCATCATCTCCCTGCCCTTATCCCAATCTATTTGGGGTCGGCGCAGCATGTTTTCTTCTTCCATTCTCTTCTATTTGCCGTCATCTCACAAGTAACATTCTTCCTAGCCATATCGACATAAAAATAGTTCTTTTTTTATTGCAAGCCTTTATTCTGCTTGTCATATTTTACCTCAATGTGCCTCATCCAAAAGCGTAGCCATATTCAAGCCTCTTGGTCCGTCACGGCAGACTGACCATAATTGTGCCTCGTCCAACAAATATATTAAGTATTCGTGATACAAGTGAGCAGTGTGTAATTTTAGAACGTTTTGCCACAAATGTCAGCCTCGGGCGGGGCCGAAGTGTCCGGACACTTGAACTTGTTGCTAGCCGGCCGACACGAGTGATTGCTGCCTTGTTTGCTTTGATACCAACCAACGAAGCTTCAGTACTGTAATGTTAAAAAATAAAAAAAATATAATATAATGGTTGGGTGATGGTTCCCTGTGATAAATTTTAAAATGTTGTGCTATCGAACGCCAAAGGAAATAATTAAACAAACAAAATTAAAGTTCGGTAGCACAACATTTTAAAATTTATCACAGGGAACCATCACCCAACCATTATATTATATTTTTTTTATTTTTTAACATTACATTTGGCTTCCGAAGAACAGGGACATGAAGTAAGCTTTTTCCTGTTTGTTTTCTTTACTACTTTTGGTTCATTGTTGCATCAATCTTATCTTTGAGGTATTGTTTACATTCCTCATTGGTTTGTAATACATTTGTAACCTTACTTTAAATTTTCACAACTTATAATTTTCACTTATAGTTGTAAACAATATTGACCTTGTACTGTATTGTTTTCTTTTTATTGTGTTTATTTCCAGCACATTGTTTTGTATCTTTCAAAACTAACAAACTACATAGTGTAAACTGTCTTTTGTTATATACAGGTTAACTTCAGTGTTTTAAATTTAAAATTTAATATTAAACTTAGTTTACTCAAAGTTGTTAATAAACAAAAATTACTTTATTTAAGTATAATTAATTACATTGTGAGTCACTATTGCATCTTCAAGTGTTTCTTTGAGTGAAATCAACTTTATAATTTATCATCAAACAATATAACTTTGACAAAACTTAATAATAACTTAATTTAACTTCACTTTTTATATTCAAACATTTAAATTTTACTCTTCATCATGGATAAGGAAGTTCAGTTTCCTGAATTGAAGGACAATCTTGCCTCCGTTGATGTTGGACCGTCTACTGCGGATATTCCTGCTGTACCGGAACTTATTAATATGACTGAGACTCGTGATCCTTTTGATCATGCAGATCGTATTGCACATTCTTCCTCTGCTTTTGCAATCAATGCGTTACCTTCGTTTTCTTCTTTAAATGTTATGGTCAACGAGCACATAAAGAAAAATCTCCCTTCTTCTCATAAATTGCTAGATTTGAAGAAAAGTAAAATCGTGTTTAATGGCAAAACGTGTGTTCGTGAATTTATCACTCAAGTTGAAGAATATTTTCTATTTAGAAACTTTGACGAACTTTTGTTAGTTGGTTCTTTTTCAGATTTACTTTCGGATATAGCCGCAAAATGGTTTCGTACGGTCAGAATTCGAATTTCATCTTGGCAGGCACTTAAACTTGCTTTACTTAAGCGTTTTGATAAACCTGATTATGACTACTTTTTGGAACATGAGTTGCGAACTAGAAAGCAACGACCTTCAGAATCTCTTTCGGATTTTATTACAGAAATATTGGATATGGCTAGTAAGCTATGTAACCCTTTGTTTGACTCGGTTTTAGTTAAAATAATAAAGCATAATATGCTGCCGCTTTATACACCTTATGTGTTAGGTAGACATATTGATTCAGTAGAACAATTTTTAGATTTGTCTAAAGAGCTTGAGGTTCTTGTTGATAATAAACCCAAGGTCAAGTTGGAAAAATTTACTCCTAAATCTAATGCAGTTTCCACAAATTTAGTTTGTCTTAAATGTAAAAAAGATGGTCATGATTATAAGAGCTGTACTACTATTCCTGGTATAGTTTGTTTTAAATGTTTAAAGCCTGGTGTCACTACCAAGAAATGTGATGTTTGTTTGGCACAGCCAAAAAACTGATTAGGTCACATCGATCCCCAGTTAATTTTAATACTGCGCGCGTATCGATGTCTAAAAATTTTATTAGCCATAAACCTGATAGTGATACTCAGAAAAAGGAATTTTTGAATTGGTTAGGATATTTAAAAACTTTTTCTAAAATTTATAGTTCCGCACCAATATTATTTGTCAAACGTAAAGATAGTAGACCTTATCTGGAATTCTTTGTTGATAATTTAAAATTTTTGGGTTTGTTAGATACTGGATCCAGTAGTTGTGTTTTAGGTTCTAATAGTCATAAACAATTTTTAACTTTAGGTTATAAAATTGATCCAGTTCCTAATGCCAGTTCTGCTTTTACAGCTGATGGGTCAGCTCAACAAATTGTAGGCACTATGACGTTGCCAGTTCGTTGTGATAATTTCACTAAACACATAACGTTCTTAATTATTCCTTCTTTTAAACCTCATATAATTTTAGGTTTTGACTTTTGTTTAGAATTTGAACTTTGTAAGGATTTATGGAAAAATATAACTTTAATAGATTCTCGAGAACCACAAGTTTGTACAATTACTTCTGTTGGTGAACTTTCTCCTTCTGAGAAACAAAAATTAAATGATATTATTGCTCTTTTTGAAGATATTTCTTATGAGAAAAAAGGTTTAGGTCTTACTCATCTTGTTGAACACAAAATTAATGTAACTAGTGAACCTATTAAACAACGTTATTGGCCTTTGAGTCCTGCTAAACAAAAAGAACTTTATGAAGAAGTGGAAGTTTTATTGAAGGAAGGTATTATTCAACCCTCTAAATCTCCTTGGTCCTCACCTGTGATAGCTGTGGAAAAGAAGGATGGTGGAATCAGGTTATGTTTAGATTCAAGACGTTTAAATTCTGTTACTGTTAAAGATTCTTATCCATTACCTTATACTTCTAGGATATTAGATAACCTTAGAGATGCTAAATTTATTAGTGCGATAGATCTTTCTAAAGCTTTTTTGCAAATTCCGTTAGAGAAATTTTCTCGTGAAAAGACTGCTTTTGTAGTTCCTGGAAAAGGACTTTATGAATTTGTCCGAATGCCTTTTGGTCTTACAAACGCACCGGCTGAATTGCAAAGATTGGTAGATAGACTTATTGGGCCTGAATTTGATAATTCTGTGTTTGTATATCTTGACGATTTGATTTGCGTTAATTCAGACTTTAATTCCCATATTGAATGCTTAAATAAAATTTATAAAATATTAAAAGATGCAGGTTTAACTGTTAATTTGAAGAAATGTCAATTTTGTAAAGATAAACTTCGTTATCTTGGTTATATTGTGGACAGTAATGGTTTGCATACTGATCCTTCTAAATTAGAAATTATTGAAAATTTTCCTCGTCCAGAAACTGTTAAACAACTTAGAAGTTTTCTTGGCTTATGTTCTTATTATCGTAGATTCATATCTAAATTTGCGGATATCGCATCCCCTTTAACTAAATTAACAGGTGGTAGTAAAAATTCCAAAAAACCTTTATCTTGGAATGATGATGCTGAGAATGCATTCATAAAATTAAAAGAAACTTTAATTTCTTCACCTGTTTTGCAATGTCCTAATTTTGAAAAACCTTTCCTTTTGCATTGTGATGCTAGTGCTGTCGGAATTGGTAGTGTTTTATGTCAAGAAGATGATAATAGTGATCAACACCCTATTGCATATTATTCTAGATCTTTAAATAAGTGTGAACGAAATTATAGTACTACAGAACGTGAGTTATTAGCTATTTTAGATTCCATTGAACATTTTAGACCTTATATTGAAGGTATGAAGTTTACTGTTGTCACTGATCATGCTAGTTTGAAATGGCTTTTAGGTCTTAATAATCCTAGTGGACGTTTGGCACGTTGGGCCGCTAGAATTTCTCAATTTACTTTTGATATTATTCATAATAAAGGTTCTTTACATTTGGTTCCTGATGCGTTATCTCGCATTGAAGTAGCTGCGATTGATGTTTCTCAGGATAATTTAATCTTACCTGATGATGACATTTATGATCCTTGGTATAGAAAAACATTTATTAATTGTCAAAAGTCTCCTTGTAAATTTAAAAATTTTAGAGTGGAAAATAAAACTTTATATAAATATTGTAAAAATAAATTTAATCCTAATAGTCGTCTTAATTGGAAAATTGTTATTCCTAAAGAACATATTTTAGACACTATTAAGTCGAATCATGATGATTTGAATAGTGGTCATCTTGGAATTCATAAAACTTTAAATAAATTAAAACAACATTACTTTTGGAAAGGAATGTTTGGTGATGTTCAAAAATATATTTCTTCTTGTGACATTTGTAAAGCTTATAAACATACTACTTCACCACCGCTTGGTATGATGATTCATCCAAAGAAAGTTGATCGTCCCATGCTTATGCTATCAGTAGACATTATAGGAATTTTACCTAAATCTTATTCGGGTCATAAATATATTCTTTCAGTCGTAGATGTGTTCACCAAATATTGTTGGATATTTCCCATGATCAATGCTACTACTAAAATAATTTGTAGACTTTTTGAAAAAGAAATATTTTTAAAATTTGGTTGCCCAAAAATAATTGTTTGTGATAACGGTTCTCAATTTACCTCTAAACATTTTTCAGATTTTTTGAAAGGATTTAATATCACAAATATTTTCTTTAATACTGTTTATACACCTCAGAATAATCCTGTAGAAAGATATAACAAGACGGTTGAAACTTGTATTGCTTGTTTTGTTAAGGATGATCAAAGGACTTGGTCAAAATTTTTGCCTCATGTCCAATTAGCTTTAAATAATAGTGTAAATCTAGCTACAGATTTTACACCAAACTTTTTGATGTTCGGTAGAGAACTTATTTTCGATGCCTCTTTACATCATTTTAGTAGTTCTATCGATGACTTATCTGAACTTGAAGTCGGTGATAGAAATAATTTTGCTGTTTCATTAAATTCACTCAGCGAAATTTTTGTTAGGGTTCAATCTCATTTATTAAGAGCTTACAAACGTAATGCTCAATATTATAACCGTCGTAGGAGGGTCATTTCTTTTGATGTGGATGATATTGTGTGGAGAAGAAGTTTCATACAATCTAGTGCTCCCGCTTTCTTTTCTGCTAAGTTAGCACCTAAGTTCATAAAGTGCAAAGTAGTTTCTAAAGTTTCCCCTAATGTTTACATTTTAGAAGACCTCAACAAAGGCACCTCAGGTCGTTATCACATTAAGGACATCATTAAATTTTAAAATTATTTTCTTTCGATTTTTTAAGATTTTAGTCTTGGTTTTTGTAACTGTTTGGAGTTCTGCCTGTGTTTGAAGGATGTATGAAAGGGTAATGGCAGTTTGAAAGTGACTGGTATGTAAGATAACTTCACAACATTTATTCAAATCGACTTCTGAAACTTTTCTAAAAATATAACTTAGGTACATTTTGGAATTTTATATAATTTAACTTTAACTCTATACAAGAATCTTATCACATCACATCAAAAGATCTTATTATTTTTTTGTTAAGCTAATTTGTATCATAGTAGTTAGGTACAATTAGTTAAGATTTCTTTTAACTTAGTCGTTTATGTTCGAGTAGGTATTGTTATAGGCTACTTAGTTTTAGTTCTATCTTACTTTTTCTCGGATGTGACATTTATGCGTTTCGCCTCGGATTTATACAGGAGAGACGTCTCCATTTTTTTGGGTTTTTTCCACGACTTTCCATCGTGGAATCCCTGAACTTTTTTGTGTCTTAGAGTTTCCCTCTAGACATATTTTTTTTTTGCTATTGTGCTCGGAAGTTCGGTGGAGGTGTGCCGATCACAGTAAGCATATTTTTTGCTATTGTGCCCGGAAGTTCGGTGGAGTTGTGCCGATCACAGTATGCATATTTTTGGGTTTTTCCTACGACTTTCCATCGTGGAATTCCTATATTTTTTGTGTCTTAGAGTTTCCCTCTAGACATATTTTTTTGCTGTTGTGCTCGGAAGTTCGGTGGAGTTGTGCCGATCACAATATGCTGAATCTTATTTCAGATCGTTTATACGTCTGTAATTATGCCTTTTTTGTTTGCGTTTGGGAACGTTGTTATGTTGTACCATTCTCAAACTAGGATCTTTTACATGCTTACTCTTTATAAAATTCTTGCATTCTTGAAGTCAGTGGCTATGGTGCTCAACTGCACTCTATTTTGGATGTAGGTAATTTTAGAGTAATTTCGTTTTAGTCGGTGGCGACGGTGCCTAACTGAACTATCCTGTTTTTATTGGAGATTTTTTCTCTAAATTATTTTATTGGATTTTCTTTTGGTCCTATACTTTTTTGAATTTTGAATTTTTTAAATTATATGGTTTTTGACCAATATTTTTTGCTTGTCTTCCTTGCTGTTTTAAAGCATAAAAGAAAGTATCTTTCTTTTATTTTTGGGGAGGGATGTAATGTAACGTTTTCCTTTTGCAAACGTCACATGTGTCAGTTTGACACTTGTTTGAGGTCAACTTGCTGTTTAAAAAATCAGTTTTGCTGACGCAGTATTTTTATGCTGGCAACATTCTCTTTAGTTTGCTGCCGGATTAAAAAGCCTGCTGAATTTTAGTCGAATTTCACTCGTTTAGTTTCTACGATTTTTAATCTGTTTTGTCTATGATGGATCGAATGTTTAATCTGTCACGGAAGGGTGTGTCACTTTTTCCTGCGACGGGGTTTCTTTCAACAGCTCAATGAGTTGAAAAATTAAAAAATCCTGTTTAATCGTCTTCATTAAGGGCGTTTAGCCCAATAATTTAATTTAATTGTAAGATGCTTGGCATCATGTTTGTTCAGCATTAGTAATTTCTTTTTGGGTAAGTGATTTTTCTTACAAGATTTGAAATGGATATTTTCTTTGTTGGGATGAAAATTATATTGTGATTTTGGTTTGTTCCAGGATTTATCCCACTTAAATTTAGTAACAGGACATCCTTGTGATGCTTCCTTGTTAAATTTGTTGTTTTACATTAGAAAAACGGTGAGTTTTCCCATTTATTTGTCGCGTGGTGTGACATGCTTCTCGTGTACGGAATTCTAATTATTCTTTTATTTTTGTTCTAGCTTTCCGCGTTTTTCTGATGGGATTTTTTCTACCAAGATTTTTTCTTATGGGTTTTTCTATGGAGTTTTTCTACCTAGTTTTATTCTTATAAGTTTTCCTTATAAGTTTATTCTCTTATGAGCCCTTTTTTAAGACCCTCTGTCTTTATTAATCTAACGGATTCCATTTGGAGCTCTCTACGTGGGATGGCCCATAAGGATTCATCAGATAGCCGCCATGAGGTCTCCGCAAGGAAACATGGATCCTTTTAGTAATTTAAATTAAATATATAAATAACTTTAAGTCATCTCATCCAGATGGTATGTACTTTCACCTTTTTCATTTTGTTTTGATGATGCAATAATGACCAAAAGAAACGTTAAGCACTTGACATTTGTCTAGACTAGTTTTCAAAGTTAATTACAACCTTCCCAGGAATTAATAAACATCGTTAAGCTTACTGGTTTGTTACTTTTATTTAAAACCTCCCGCCTGAAGATTAGAGGTTCCAGTCTCTCCTAGGCTTATCCAGGTAAGTTTAGTGTCTATCGACGCCTGGCGCCCGAACTTTAATTTTGTTTGTTTAATTATTTCCTTTGGCGTTCGATAGCACAACATTTTAAAATTTATCACAGGGAACCATCACCCAACCATTACTATATTTTTTTATTTTTTAACATTACAGTACAGACAGCAGGTCACGGTACCCGAATCTGTCAAATTTTACCAATGAAACATTGACCTGATGATGATGATGATGGCCTCCTAGCCGATTATCGGCCACGGCGGCTGTTCTCATATAAGGAGATCAGCCAGCTGCGCAGGACATATTATAGTGCACAAGCATTTGCGCAGATACAGGTGCACTCCCTATTCCCTCACTCTCATAACCCGATGGGACGGCAATCCGACACGACCGGTGAGAGATCAGGCGCAGGACCGACATTAACGTGCTCTCCGATGCACGGGTGTATCAATCACCAACTTCCAACTCCGGGCTGCTTTGTGAAAGTTTCTAAAACCCACAAAGCGATTTCGGCCCGTCCCGGGAATCGAACCCGAGACCTCGTGATCAGCAGTCGTCTATGCGACAACTAGACCAACGAGGCAGCTACCACTATTGTGATAAGGTTGAAAATCTGTTGCAGCAATTTGACAGATTGTGGTAAATTCATGTGCTGTCGTCTGTACAAAAATCGTCGGTACAACCACACATCAGATGCATATAAAATATGACGTCATTACACTGTTCTTAAATGTTTTGCATATTCATATACATAACGGGACGAATACGGGTAGTTAGAACCCAGAAAGTCTAACAACCAGTCTTACCAATGGGTATCGGGTTGCCCGGGTAACTGGGTTGTAGAGGTCAGACAGGCAGTCACTTCATGTTAATCACTGGTTCTCAGCTGCATCTGGTTAGACTGGAAGCCGACCCCAACATGGTTGTTAAAACGCTAGGCAGATGATGATTCGTCAGGAATAAGACAAGAACACATTATTTAAAAGAAATAGTTTTAGCTTTAAGGAAAACGTGCACCACCTACATGTGTTAAATCAATTATTATTTTATAGGTTTGGACGCAGTTCGAACGCTAACTCACTCGTATATCTAATTTCCTTCAACGGGATATCTCAAGTGCACGCAACGTTAATCTTATTTCATCTTATCTTCAATTGGGTGCATGTTAAAACCTTAATTGGTACTTGAGCTAAAGTTAAATAAAATATACGTCAGTACGACGTTGGCAGTAAATTTTAAATGACTGATGTCTCACAGGTCATTATGATCTGATGGTTTTATAGTGATAATACTTCACAATCACAACGCATCCATTGTTTCCATCAGTGAATGAACTTTATGTCATCAGGCACACAGTTATTGTCATCAATATTATTATTTTGTTTTTTATACGCCTTTGAAAGGTCAAAGAACTATGCAGCGACGCCATTCTTGATTGTTTTTATTTTATTTTTCAAAATGACATCATCGTGGTTTGGATTAGTGCAGTTTCTGGGTCTATCGCAAAATTTTTGGAATACAGGCGCGACTGTCTCCGTCAAAAACTAATATTTATGATGTACATATGTTTCTTCACCAGGTTTTTTTGTTGAGCCAACAAAAACCTCAAGTGGACACCCAGGTCTCCACTTAAAAGGACTTCGAAAAGCTAAATTGCAAAATTCTACTCTTGTGTTCTCAAAGATTGACAGATTGATATATCGTCAATTTCAAGTGCTGCAAGAACTCCAAACATATATTATACTTTGGGAATTCTCGTTCGTCTATGACTTGAATGACTTGTTCAATCATTATAAACACGATGATAGTATGTAAAGCGAGGCGTGAATTTCTACGAATACATTATACTTTAGTTGATAATGAGCAGTTACACCATGAAAATATAAGTTGTCCTCATTTCGAGGCTAATTTGGAATATTCCATAGCATGTAGGTTTTGGGTAGGTGTGTATAATACCTACAAATAAATAATAAATTACTATAAATAGATATCACGTTGCTATTTTCAGAAGGGTGGGCAGAGAAGCTCTATTATCTGAGATATTTTAGGTTTCTTAATAGGCATTCTATTATAATCACCATATTTATAATAATGCACCTTCAGGTTTCTTTAACAAATTTGTGTTCGGAGACTAATTGGGTTCACTGTATAAGGAATGTTTTTTTTCAATGATTAAATGACTCCTTCTGTGCTGTGGGTGAAGCAGAGGAGAGTGTCAGATTGTACTGAAGAAACCCAGCCAAGTTCAAACAGTGCTTAGAATGCATCTATGGCCGTCTTAAGCAAATTTCAGTAAAGACAATAGGATGCAATAAGGTCGAAATTTGGCATGCACTGTGAAGAAGGTAGTACATATTTATTGTTTTGAACCTTTTAAATTATTTTTCGAAAAAATGGGTCATATATTTGTATTGGTTTATAGTACAGTTCAAAAAGTCAGTGGATACAAAAATAAAAGTGCCTACTTTTTTAATACCACGTGTGCAAACAAATAATCTTGTTAAATCTAACCAACACTGAAAAACATTATTTTAATTATAAAATTAATTAGATGTTGCATTCGTAGAAGTTAACTCAACTATAAATTAATATCTAAATCTGTTATTAATGTTTTTGCTTCATCGTTAACTAAAGTACGTTATTAGGTATGATTTTAGTTTTTAGGATACCTATACATCCAAGTTTTTCAAGTTTACAATTATCATGTTGTTCATAAAAAAAAAATGCAGATTTTTTTAATGAAACGAACACGACATTTACTTAATTTCAGGTAAAAAGTCATGTTTCATATTATAACCTCCATGTTTCATACACACTGGCCTTTTAAAATTTGACACAAAATTCAAACGCATATTTTCCAATGCCTTTTTTACGCACCCATACATAGAGAAAAAAAATGACTCTTTGACCACCGGAGATGGCAAACCCATAACTCAAGATTTAAAATAAGAACTCCTATTTCTGGCTGTTACTGCCGGTCTATTTATGAAGTTCGTTTTCCAATAATATAATGAAATGTTTCGAAAGCCACTTATAAGCTGTTGAGAAATATTGTCAAAGTTTGATGGTAGAAAACAAAAGAGTTTGACGTCACTTTAACACGTGGTTGGTACTTTAAACAATATCTACAGTTAAAAACAATTTCTTAAAGTTTACGGGTACAAAAAGGACCATAAAATTATTCAGCCCCAACGGTTGTTTTACTGCAATATTACCTAGAATGTACTTTCAAATTCATATTTTTGTAGTAAAAATATGTATCAAGATAACTGTGTTTAACATCTGCAATTTTACAGTTACTGAGGTACTTTGCAGTTCCAGTTATCGAACAAATGGAAGAACAATGCCGTATACAGTAAATATTTCGATATACATATTCACTACAGAAAATTTTAAAGAAAAAAATTTTTTTTTTTAACTTACTACCAAACTATACACCACTTCGAAAGCATTATAAAAATTAAAATAACAGTCAAGTAGGTATTTCTAAAAAGAGACGTTCTAAAGTTGCCATCTTTATATTTGGCGTACAAGGTATTTTCACTAAGTATTACTATGTTTTTCCTCCCCAATTTTTTTTTGCTTTTCTAGCTTTTCCAAATTCGATCAAACTGCCACGTTATTATATCATTATGCAGGATGTTATAAAGGTTTTAGCCAAAAGTGAGCCTTAACACAAATTACACTATGCTATTTTAACAACTTCAGACCCTACAGTCAGAAATCGCGCTTACGACTGTTTGACCAAAGACGCAGTCGGATAAATCAGGATGTTCCAAAGTACCAATGGTCGTATAATCTTAAGACCATAACGAATAAGATAAGTTCAAGTGTAATTTTATTATTGTATCTCACTCCGGACAGATAATATCGTTATTCGGTCACTTTCACACCGTTTTATAGCTCATAGCGCATCGAACATGCGCTAGCGCAATGCGATGCGGCGCGGACGCACCGAGATAACCACGATTCCATATCAATTTATCGTTTTACTACACATAAGCGTAAACTACGCACTTTCTATCGTTCTATTAGATAAATATCATACAATTTCCTCCTATAAAAATCTCGACATTTAATTGATTTATTTACTTTCTATGTACTGCAAGAGAAATGACATGCTCTAGTGAAACCGCTGCATAATTTCCCGCGTCGTTTGAGCGAAGAAAGCAGTCTCTTGATTGGTTAATGGTGTTCGTAAACCAAGATATAATTGAGTTAGGTTTTTATAAAACAATTCATCATGCTAATTATTTCAGTTAAATCATTTTCTTACTAATTTTAACAGAAGATGTATTAGATTTATTTATGAAGCTGTAAATCGGTTGTTACCCCCAAAAGGCATAGAACGTGAGCATTGAGACCACTGACGATATTTTTCAGAAACTTGCAAAAAAGGATGAGCTTTTTATCGAAATTTTCAATCTTTTTTTGGGCGGTACCGTGAAAAGCCATTTTGAAGTAAACACCATTCATGACGAGTGAGCGAAGGCGTAAAACATCTGGTTTATGCATACTTTTTGTGTTATAACTGTTAAGTTAAGCGGTTAACTGACGTTCTACCGTTAGCTGCGCATGCGACGTCAACCGCAACATTAAATTGTACAAAAGGAAACGTATTTATTAGAATTCCTCTTCCTTCAAAACCGACATGTTATTTGTTGTTTATTAATATCAAACGATTAATTATATTCTTTGATCATTCGTCGAGATTGCTCCGAGCTATCGTTTGGATTATAAAAGGTTCAATTATAATAAATGTAGCTAATTTCAATCAAATAATACCACTAATTAGCTGACATGGAACCTTCTTTGTGCGGGCCGCTTAACAAATGACTCAATTGATGTAGTTAATAGTCGGGCCTTCGCGGCCTCATTATAACCAAGTCATTCGGAGTTCACGTCCAGTCACGATATCAAACTTATAGTAATAGAAATCACTGTAAAATTAATACTACCTACTCTAAAATGGCTCATTAAACAAAAATATTTCGTGATGGGCGATTTGTAAAACGTTAACGTCATTATAATTAGTTGGGAATATTTTCAATCGAATTGATCGACGGTTATCGATTAGAATTGATATTAAGGAATCGAGATGAATGTAGCTGTGCTCTTTGTAAATTATGTATCTATTTTATTTATTTAACTAACCAGATATTTGCCTGACTGTAGTAAGAACATGAAATGAAAATGCTCGAAAGAAGTTTTGGACTTCCCACGATATTATTTTCGATTTGCAAAAAAAAGCACCATCATCATTACTAATGAAGGCCCTTTGATATTAATATAATGATCGAAATTAAACAAAAAACAGTAATTACTGAACAAATGGACAGAATCTCAAAAGCGATGTTTTAATCGAGAGCTTGGTTCATTACTGGTTAATTATCAAGAGCCTAAGGCTAAGCCATACCGTCTACAAATATTTTAGTTTACCAACTAATTAAAATTAGGCTGGTTTTCGCTTAGTTAAGTAGCCATGTTTTTTACAATAATTGCTACACGTGTAGCTTTTAAAGATAAAAGATAAGAAGACAGTGAAAAAGTTTCTTCAGAAATGTGAACATTGAACACTCTGAAAATATTTATTGTGTTGTCACAATATTTTTTCCTGTTTTATGAGATAGGAATAGATCGAAATAATGTCGGGCAGGAAAAGCTAAATCTACACCGGGTTTTGATAAGTCCTTAGACTTAAATTAGCTTAAATTCTATTAAATCAATGTTGTGTATTGCTTTGTCTATAACTTTATATTCTTGACACAAACACAGTCTTCAGCAATTGTAACTAGCTGCATTTTCCAAAAACAATTAAACAGATCAGGCATTTTGGTTACCTAGATCAAAAATATGACAACCAGCTGAAGAAAAAAAAATGAAAAAACAAAGATTTTTAATTGTTTAAATAAAGAACATGATATTTTTGAACGAATGCACCGATGGTTCTGATATTTGTTACCTATGAATGAATGAGGAGTGACATTGACTGACAAGGAACTTGGATAGTGGCTTCAAAACGACGGGTGGTCTGGTATGAGACGGACCAAAAACTAATACCAAGTCCTCTAAAGCAGTTAATTTTATTTTTCTCTTTAATTAAGCGACGCTTCTATAATAACGTAATAGGACCTTCTTTTAAAAAAAGGTTTGACAGCCATACACATAGCTACTTTTTTGGGACTAGTCAGTCTTGATCATAATCTCGCTCTTTTCAATCCGAATTAACATAGGCAACCACCAGAAAAAAAACATTATGGCTATGATTCTGAATAAGTCCCAAAGAAATGATTCTCGCAGTTTAAGAATTTCGCCTCTGCCTAGCTTTTTCCTAGGAAGCCGACCCCGATATAGGTTATATCGGGGTCGGCTTCCAGTTTCACCTGGATGCAGCTGAGTACCAGCGATTTACATGGAGCGACTGCCTATCTAACCTCCTCATTTCTCAACAAAGGACGGACAACCTGATTCCCCTTAGTAAGACTGGTTGTCATTTATTTATTTATTTTTTTTATTTATTTATTTATTATAATAAAAAGATACAATATAATTTTAGACAATCTCCCACAAAACCGGTTTAGCGGTTTGACTGTGGGTATGGTGCCGCATTGTTATACAAAAATTAGGTTTCTATTATGTACCAGTACAGACAACAGCACATCAAGTTACCACAAACCGTCAAATTTCTGCAATAGATTTTCAACCTTATCACAATAGCAGAAGGCTCATGTTCGATTGATAATATTTGACAGATT
The DNA here is from genome assembly GCA_002382865.2 of Heliothis virescens. Taxonomy (NCBI): domain Eukaryota; kingdom Metazoa; phylum Arthropoda; class Insecta; order Lepidoptera; family Noctuidae; genus Heliothis; species Heliothis virescens. The sequence continues at coordinate 5,231,728 of NWSH02000505.1, forward strand.
GGGCCAAGTCGACCTACTGTCGTCTGCACAAATACTTAGTTATTTATTCTATATAAGTATTTTATATAAGTATTTTTTTAGCCTTCAGACTTTCTAGCTTCTGACTGCCCACAATGACTGCTAAAGATGTTCAAATGACAGCCGAGACCCGAGGGAGAATTTAACGTGTCTTCCGAAACACAGAGGAACACGTCATCATTATTACGTCATCATTGGTTCTGTTGAGCCCGTCTGTCAGTGCACTCAGGAGACTGCTGGCTATATGTGAAACATATGCGCAAACACATGGGCTGAAGTATAACGCCAGTAAAAGTGTATTCATGCTGTGTAAAGCCGGAAAGAAAACACCATTAAATGTTCCACCTATCAGGCTGTGTGGGGTGGAACTGAATAGAGTGCACAAATTTAAGTATCTTGGTCATATACTAACTGATGACCTGCGTGATGATGAAGATCTTGAGAGGGAAAGGAGAGCGTTGGCAGTCCGCTGCAACATGTTGGTCCGAAGATTTGCACGCTGTACTGCTGAGATTAAACTACTGCTATTTAAAACCTTTTGTCAATCATTTTACACGTGCAGTCTATGGATCAACTTCACGCGGCGGGCTTACAACGCTCTCCGTGTCCAGTACAATGATGCCCTGAGAATACTGCTAAGAAAACCTAGGTGCTGTAGCGCATCTGCGATGTTTGCGGATGCGGGTATAGATGATTTCTTCGCTATTATACGCAAGAGAACTGCTTCTATGATGACTCGTTTGTGTGACAGTACCAACAGTATTCTCAGAGCATTAGCTGACAAAATTGACAGCCCTTTCCGGATACACTGGGCAGGTGTACACATAACGGGAAATAAAAAATAGCCTGTTGTAAGACGTAGTTTTATCATGTATTTTTTCTTTTTTTTTTTTTTTTATACTAACAAATTACTAACACTTGTTTTTCCAAATGTTTTGTTTAATTTTCATGTCTACTAACCAGTTTTACTAACAATTTTGTTATCTTAAGAAAGTATACCCTATGGACGAACTTGGTCTGAAATAAAGATTTATTATTATTATTATTATTATTATATTATTAGATGGTGATATGAGCTTTCTATTTTGAAATTCCCCAAACTTAACAAACCGAATTCTTCGACGGAAGTCATTGCCCGTCTGATGATACAGAATTGAGAAAAGTAAACATGATATAGGTACGCTTGTATGTCTGTCTGTGCATGCAAGCGTAGGCGGCTGTATGCTCCAAACACTACTGTTTGCTGAGCCAATCCCGTATTAGCATTGGAAGCATTAGAACAAACTGTTTTTTTTTTCAATATAATTTTGTAGTGATCAAATAGTTAATGTCTCGGTGGCTTGGAGGAGAGTGTGGTATCAAGAAAACATTTCGGGTTTGAAACCCGGTAAATTTTACAAAATTTTATCTTAATCCTGACTAACATGCTCATCGCTCAGCTTGCAGCATGTTTAACTTGCTGCTTAATTTGCCGACTACGACAATGTTAAAAGAGACACATGCTTTGTATTGTAATACGTCAAGGAGGTTCGTAAACCGTACTGAAAACCTGGCAAACAGGAACATCGAAAACTATGGGAACCAGTGGTACTTGCTGAGAAGTGTAACATGCCCATATGTCACTATCTTGAGGAAGGTCGGACAGCAGAAAAAACTATGATGGTCAAAGTTAAAAATCTAAAAACTCAATCGTGCAGCATTAAGGCAACACATTCCCTACGTGTATTACGCTTCAACGCCGCTTTGACGAGCGCATTAAAAGTTTTATTATATAGCAAGACGGGATAATAAGCGGCGGCCCCGGTTCACATTGATGGACGTTTGACTGCGGCCTGACAGGCGTTGCCAGGTGGTCCCAACTATTGTGACACAATTTTATACCCAACATAACAGTTCCACGTTTAAATTTTCGTAAGACTGTCACAGACTATTGTATCTACATTTTATTTGTCGCGTGTGTCATTGGCATTAGAATAAAAGCTCTCGTGTCTGCACAAAACCGGGCCGTTTCTATGCGTATGATTTTCTCTTTTACTTGTCGCTTTAACGAGCGCGACAGAACATTACCTACGTAGGTCGCTCATAAAAATTTCCTAGGCAAGTTTCCAAAGTACTCGTAGTGTAAGCGTGCCACAGCCAATACATGTTCCGGTCACAAAAACGTTGGAGAGCAAACAACGCGAGCATAAATCTAGAAGTTGTAATGAAGCGTTATTGGTACGATAATAAAAGCTAAATTGATTAGCGGTGGTCCCGCGCAGGTAGACCGCATTCCGGGGCCCTCCCCCGCCGCGCCGCCCGCCGCCCCCCGCTGCCACGGGACCGGGACACGGGAATGTTTGTCATAACATTATACTCACGTTAAGAAATTACGTTGTTACAATTGGTAGCTCTAAATATGAAGCCCGATATTACATTAACAAAATTACTTTTTTGTGCATTTCCGAAAATTACCATATGCGTATATTGTCACTAATATGTGTATAATCAGGATACCTTCCTTAATTTCACCAAATACACCATCGATTTTCAATAAAAATACCAAAAATCGTATTACCTGAAACAAGAATAAAACATTTGTCAGTACAACAATTTAGGTGTATCCAAGCTCAGGTAAACTGTGGAACTTGCTTTTTACCGTTGCGAGCGTGAATTAATAACTATCTGCGCAAGAGCATGACTCATCGGAGGGCGCGGTGAAAATAAGCGTAAAATTAATAACAGATCAAGGTTGCAATCAAAGAACGTCTGCACGTGTGTATTTTTACTTTAATTTAAAAATAAACACATGTTTAACAAAATTTGAATAGATCATAACATCTTATTTAGTCAAAAATATTTTTAGGAACAGAACTTACAGATTGTATTGTTAATTAGAGTCCTGTATACACGCACAATATTCCGAGAATTTTATTTAGGTAAGCTAGTTTTAGCAGACGAACAGGAAATACGAGAATATTGTATTAATGAGCTTCATTTGTAGCTTGAAATAGAAGTTATATAGGTATAAACTACAATACTACATGTTTAAAAGCTATTTCGTACTAAATAATGCTATAATATTAAACAATCTATAGAATGTTCCACACGCATTGGCTGTAAGTTCATATTATTTTATTATCTCCGCTATTGAAGAACTAATAGCTACCAGATGATAAATGTTTCATTTTATACAAACAAACGAGAATCGGAACATTCATATCGTTAACTGATCTTTTGAAAATCTTTATTTTTATTCCACTGTGGTCCAGCAAACCAGTGACCATTTTATTGGGAGAGCGTGCGTGGGCGCAACTATACAAACTATAAATTTAAGACCGCTAATAAAAATACTACTAACACATTTCCTACACTTTGATTCGACCTGTTTATGTAGATCAAAGAAGTATGAAATAAAGTTTATATAATACTCTAGTAATAACTTTGTATATTTCGAAGCTATATGAATGAACGACCCAGCTGCAGCCATTTCAGTCTCCTATTTAAAAATATCTCTTGTCCAATTAAATTTTAAGACAGTGGTAATTTAAACCCCTGTAATGAACACAATATCAACGTAATGAGGAAGCTGACATATCGAGATGCAGGATGACAGTGTTAATTGGGATTATACCATTTAAGCCGAGCTCATAATTCGCTGTTTATAAATTCGATTGTTGAGACAAGTTAATGTTTCCAGGTGAGCAGCTAATGAAGTGATGACTGTTAATTACCGAGGCATGCATGATCGTAAAGATTTCGACTATAAACGCGAAGTTCCACGTTGCATCGGTAGCGGCGACGTCGCGTCGGCGCGCGCGCAGTCTCCCTCGCGTGATGGCATCCCAGGTTCATGAATGAACGGCGTTCGGGCTCCATTCAACCAGTTTGGTCGCGCACTGATAACCGCTTACCCACTTTTAATCTTATCTACTACACGACTCGGTACCACCACGTGAAATGGACCCACGGATCGGCGACTGCGATTGGCCGGCTGGTCGCTCGCCCCAAAAAACCAACCGCTGCCTTCCTCTTTTCATTCACACCTTTTTACGATGTTTTTTGGTGAATGAAGTCGTGTTCGGGATAATTATTGAATTTCGACGATTCGTTACGAATATCGATGAGCCGGAAGCCTATCGGCGCGGGTGATTGCATCGGGTGATAAAATTCCGTCGCTCAGAAAGTAATTTTATGGTTTTTAAACTGAATTTTAGTTTGATCTGGAATATATTGTTGATAATGCTGTCGGTTACAATAATAACATTACTTCTACTATTCAAAATAGGTTTAGCAGTGAGACAATGAAAGCTCTCATCGATTACGAACAATTGGCTCACATTGTTCTCAATGGTAATCCGGAATGTCAAATTAAATTAATGAACAAACAAGTCTGGTGCAGCCTCGGCCACTGGATGGATATTAGACGGGCATTATAAAACGAATCAGTGGTAATAACGCAGGGGATCTAATTAAATTGCCGCCGATAATAATGGCACTCAGTCTCCCCTAGCAGACCCCTCGACATTTATTATTCCAACAGTACCTGCACAATACGGAAACAGAGAATAGTATTTTTTTAATTTCTCACCGGTCCATAAATACTTTACTGTAACTATGAAGTAATAGCAACCATTATTTTTAGCACAGCACTGATTAAACGTAAATAAGTTTAAATTATCATAAAGTGGAACAAGGGCAGATCTGGAGCGATGTAATTAAAGGGATTCTCTTGGAAATCGTGTCAAGGAACATCTCAATGGAATTTTATGTAGTTGTTCTGTTTGCGTTACAAAACACGTATACAGAAAAGGTTTATAAAAACAGGACATTCGATTTCCCTAACGTCGTCGCTGGCGATTCTCCGCGTCGTGTCTACATTGTCTACTACTCTGTCGAATTGCAATTCACGGCAATTCAAACGCACACCTTCATATTGTTATATCTCCATTTCATTGCTCGCCTGGGACTACATCTGGCCGGGGTTCCCTCGCACGGCTCCCCGCGCCCCTACCCCACGTCCATTAGTGTTTTGTGAATGATTTAAAAGCTCTTTCGGATAACTACTCTGTAAGTGAGTAATATAAGACTTGCTTCCTATTTTATCAGTGCTCCCCAAATTTGAGTGCGCATTAAAACATTAAGTTGTATTACAGGCATTATTATCTACTCGAAGTGGCTGAACGCCTGAAAAAGGAATGTAACTCGTTCAACTGAACGAATTAATGGACTAAAAATGCTTGGAGAGATATAAAAAAAATGATTAGAGACAATAAAATAGCTTTTAGCATAACGGAGATTCTTTGGCAACGCTGAAAATCTCGCCTGAAAGTTACTGTCTTCGCCTTATAATGTATTTACCTAAATAGAACAGCTAAAGACATTAATTTCATCGAGTGGGAATGGAATTCGATTGGAGACATCCCTGAGTATTTATACCCTCGTTATGTACCTGATATATTACAGGGAACTTTGAACAACAATGCCGTACAAAAATATGTATATGCGAGAGTATAACAGAGAAACACAATAACACGAAATTTCCGAATCCGAGTTTTAGTAGGCAGAGCGAAAGCGGAAGAAAATCCGTCATCTGTGGGTCGTAAACAATGCTCGTCGGTACGTAGGTGCATGTAAATGAGAGTTATGGTAATTTATCGGCGGGGATGGGGTGGTAATGATAAGATAACGCTTTTGTAGCCGCGCGCCCGGAGATACGGCCCGTGGACGACGCACCGACAACACCGAATTATTTTTAGTATACCCTAATGAAATTGGGAAAACGGAACGCTTATGGAATTGTCTCCGACTGAGTTTTGGTGTCACGGCTTTCTTGGGCAGTGACGCTCTAAATAGACTGCTTGCATCATATTTTTGTGTGTTTTTTATGACATGAGAACCGTAACTAGTATAAAGTAAGAATATTAACATTGAATATGTTGAGCAATAAAATCTTGAAAAAATACCCCTCGGTTAATATTCAAGTAATAATAAAAATATGCCTAATGGGTTCTACCTTGAACAAAATTGTCAGCTGCGCATTACACAATAAACATTCTTTAGCACATATAAAAATATTTATTTAAACAATTTGTTATACATGTAAACAGTACGCCTAGAATGTTTCGGAACATTCATCAAGCGACGGGCTCACACTTGACCGGCTTTTTATCGTGAAAAATTACAAAACAAAAACAAGATTTCACACTTAAAGCATTTTATTGGACGACGCAAGAATCCGTTGGACCATTGAGGTGAACGGTCGAGGATAATTTTTAACGTGAAAGCTTTTACTGAATGCTGTAGTACTGTCTAAAGAATTCACATTAACGAAACTCTTTTAGAGTTTTTTTTAATTCAAATAGATGCTAAACGCGTTATTTTCTAGCCGCAATATTTTGAAGAATCGATTTTCATGACATTAAACAGTATTTATTACTCATAATAATCGAGATAAAATCTTTAGATTCTCATTGACAGTGAATTACCGTTTTGTCACTTAACGATTACTGTCATCGTGTCTACAATGGAGGAGATTGGGGTAAATTGGCAGATAAAAATAAATTTATCTATGTATGTGCAGTTAACGAGACCCATCAGGGGTTCCCGGCCCCATCTGTTTCCCCTGCAGACATTGCGACGCCGAAAACTATTATTACTGTAAAAAAATAATTCATACAATTCGTTTATTTAAATCTAAGTACGTATTTACGTGCGGACGTCATAAAGCTGCTAAGTAGCATGATAAAAAATATTTTTTGGTTGAAAAATTGTGGCCGTGTCAAAGTGGCTTCCACGTGGTATTTTTTATTTGGACATAAAATGCCGTAACGGTATTAGCAATAATGTACAAGGTACGTACGTACAAGTATGACAACATGTCTTGCATGTCGCTTGGTACCGAGCGTCAGCAACAGACTAAGTATATTTATCAAACACATTATGGATGTAACCTTTAAGAAACTAGGTTTTTCTTTTAAAGGAGATATTGTTTTCGAAGGCTGCCTTATAAAATTGTAATAAAACGTTTCACGATACAATATGAGTATTGGTATTTCATGTAGCTGAGCAATTTAATTTGATGCACTTTGCGTGTTTGCGTTTTACGTTGGTTTCGATTCATTAGGTAGCCTAAATGATCTGGATATGTTACACAGTAGATTGATCGACGGCATGTTTTAGTTATGTGAAATTTAACTAGCATAACAAATGGCAAATTAATTTTAGTTTTGCGTTGTAAACTGCCAGTATTATACGGAATATTAGTTTCAAAATCATGGAAGAATTTTGAGTTAGACGAGAGGTTCTTATTTATCATGGATTAAATTTTAATAAAAATATACTGCATCCTGGTTATTACATTAATAAAAATAAAAGGTTTGAATAAATTTTACTTTTCATTCTTTTTACTAACATTACAAGTTAAATAAAAGCTTCGAAAGTTCCGGAGTCTAAATCATAAGCTTAGATATCGTCACTAAAAAGCTCGTTTTACACAAAAATTACTGTTGAAAAAGAATTTTTCTAAAGTCAGGGTCAACAGAGTACACACAGAGGTGGTAAGCGTTTAAATAATTCATAAACAGGTAGCGAAGCGTTCGAGTGCGCGCGCGCAGTTCGCCATTGTTCGCTGATGAGCGGTGTCAGAGGGACAAAGAGGTCATGGTGTGGAACAATGCTGAATGGGGTACCTAAATACTGATGATGACTAAAAACGGTTAGTTTACTTTATTTTTGTTTTTGTTCAGTATTAGGGGTCGCAAACCGGTATACCGAATACCGAAAATACCGGGATACCGGACCAAATTCAGGTCTAACTAATACCGGTATTCATTTCACAAAAACCGGGATTTTCGGTATTTTCGGTTTTAGTAAAATAAATAGGTAACAGACAACCACAAATAGAGTTACACGCCATTTAATTAAAATTACACGCGGGAGCTCATCCTCTTTTTTGTGAAGTCGATTTACAAACACTGGTCACATCCCGATGGATCTTAACCCGGGCAACTCGATACCCGTTAGCAAGACTGTTTGTCAGATTTTCTGGTTTCTGACCATCCGTAACGATTGCGAAATATAATGGCGTCTACATATGTCATATAATTATGTTTGACGATACAACTTTCCGCTTCGCTACCTGCTTACGTTTAGGAGCTCCATGCTGCTCCCCTCATCGCTGCCACTGTGGTGAGGTTGTCACCAGCCTCGGACATCACGGCCTGTCATGCAGCCGTAGTGCTGGCCGTATTGCGCGGCACGCAAACATCAACGACATTATACGTCGCGCTCTTGTTACCGTCGGAGTACCAGCCGTACTAGAACTAAATGGCTTGGCACGCGACGACGGTAAGAGATCAGACGGCATGACGTTATTCCCTTGGAAGACGGGTAGGGCTTTAGTGTGGGACGCGACATGCGTCGATACTCTTGCGCCATCATATCTTGCAAGTTCTGCGTGTTGTGCTGCTGCTGCCGCTGCGGCTGCGGAGAACATCAAACGGCGAAAATATAGTGGCCTTGTTGGAAACTATATTTTCGAACCGTTTGGCGGTTTCTAGGCGGCTGGTTGACGCTACTCGTGACCAAAGGGCTGGCTATTACCTTGGTTGACCAAAGATTAAGCATTGCCATTCAGCGGGCAATGCTGCCAGCCTTTTGGTATTCGTTTTTAATTTTTTTTTTACTAAACTGTTATAATTATGATGTAAAGAAATGTAAACAAATAAAAACCTTGTAATTTCTCTACATTAGAAAAATAATAGTCAAAATCAGCCCACCCAACTCTTAGTAATTTGTTAACAACCTTAAAAAACTGTTAATTAACCTAACCTAAGCCCCATAATTTGGAGTGAATCGTCATGATAACTATGATCTACCGAACGAGACGTTTCTGATGACATCAGTTTCAGCTTTTCAAGTTTATTGGAGGGTGGGGACGGGTCCCACAAATCCGGCATTGTGTATTTGCTAACTTTGGCTTAATCTCGGAAATACCGAAAATACCGGTATACCGGTATTGGTCCGAAGCCAATACCGAAAATACCGGTATTGCTTAAATGGTCCGGTATTGCGACCCCTATTCAGTATTATGAACGGTGAGGCGGCTGGTTGGGATGCTAGCATTTGTTGGTGCTGACGTCAAAGTAGGTGAGATTCACCACCTTCATATTGTTATATCTCCATTTCATTGCTCGCCTGGGACTACATCTGGCCGGGGTTCC
>NWSH02000505.1:5250538-5270652 GCA_002382865.2 Heliothis virescens
ACGGACGGACAGACAGACATGGCGAAACTATAAGGGTTCCTAGTCTACTACGGAACCCTAATACTACGGAACCCTAAAAAGCATACTATAAAAACTAAGACTTGAATCTGTATAAAAAAAAACGGTAAGCCCAGCCTCTCAAACTAAACTCCTGTGTTAAAAATTCTTTGCAAGTTACGGGGGATCAAGATTGAAAATACCCTTAGATAAGGTTATATTTCTAGAATTGTATCAAACTAGATCAAACTATAGATAAATTGCCGTATATATATCGACCGTAACTTTATCTGAACACAAGCAACCAGTAAAAAGCAAATTATTTTCTTGAAAATTATCTACCGTTTTTATCTCGTAGTGTTCCTTGTTAGAATATTTTCTGCTAACAAAACAAACAAGGAATATATCCCGTACCTACTCGTTTTACGCATATTTAATTGCAAGCCACTTCGCAATTAAACAGTTCCTAGGCCAATTTAGTTTACGATCGAGCCTTCGTTGGAGGCTTTTCGACGCCGCAATCAGTTTTACGAGGCTTTTTGTCAGAAATTTGCCATTTTATTGCCGGCTCAAATAAGTTTGTTCGTGTCGTTGTCGGCAAACGGTTGTGCGTTGATATCGATGCTCTTACAGACAATTGCATCAAAATTGTAACTTAAAAAGGAGAGGGGAAAATTCTATTTATTGTTTCCGAATTTCCTACAAAAGATTTTTTCGGTACTGAATCTATGGGAAAATTATAAAGCAACTTTAGGCCACCTATCTAGATCCGTAGAGTTAACTTTTAGCCTACTGGAATATATTTTTCCTTCCCCAAAACACGATGAAATACCATACACAATCTGAGATTACCAACCCTTTAAACAAAGATCACGTGCTAACTCAGGGTGCGTTCCGCCGCATCCCTCAACGCGGCCGCAGATTTCGTCTCGCGGCACTTTTAATAGCGGAGGCCCCGTTTCGAATGTAAATCACCCGTCGTACATTCGCCAACACCTGACTATTTACGTTATTCTCCTCGTCTCCATTCCTGCACGAAATTTTATCACTTTTCAAACTTTCCCAGACGAAATTGTGGCACGTTTTTGAAATTCGAATCATAACCGTCGGCATTTGAATTTGGAATAAGTAATAACAAAACTTTTTGCTGTAATTACATTTATTTTGTAACAATATGGTTGTTGAATACATAAATATTACACTAAAGTAAAATTAATATGTTGTAACAAAATATAATATTACAGAATATTATCTGAATTGATTTCAGGTACATGTTCTATTAACACCTATAGTTGGGTAATTAGAAAATGATACTAAATTATGAGAATGTGTGCATTGTGAACTTAGTTTATAAATACATTGAATACAGTCAACAACTGGTTGTATTGATTTTATTATTAAGTACAATCTGGTCTAGCGTCGCATACTTAATACTTTTTAAATGTTAGCTTAAATTAAAGATTATGTACATAACACTATTTTTTGAACCTTTTGTATGTGCACAGGACAAAAACAGATATTTAACTGTATGACAGACTATTTAATAAATCAAATAAAACATTAATATTCTGCGTTTTAATTCAGGTTCAGGTCATGAAAATGAACACAAATTTGTGCATTCTACGTTTTAGAGTAACTTGTGCCGTGTAATTGTGATAAGTACCTAAATGATTTCATAATACTGTTTAAAAGTCAAAATCGTATTTTATAAGAACAATCAATATCTTTTCTAACAAAATGTTGGAAGATAAAAAAATAACGCACTATAAAATTTTATAAAAATCTGTATACGACCTGTACATCAAATAAACCGTTTTAAAACCAAATATTAAAAATCTATATTTGTGCATTAAACAAAGCTTTCAGTTTATTTAAATAAAAAAAAATACTCAAAATTAAATATAAGATCTGTACATATTGGAGAAATGAAATTAATTCGAGTAAGTATATTTTTTTAATAATACTATTACGCAAGACCTTCACCGTAGAGTAAAATACTACTTCTCATTAAAAATGAATACAAAAATAATTACTGTCACTGCATTTATGGAACATTTACAAAAAAAAATCGTAAAAACTGGGATCTTCAAATCACAAAAGGAACTCTATTGCAAAACTTGTAGTTATTTTACAAAAAAAAAGAAAAAAATCGGAAACTTTTACTTACTACAAATATGAATTTAACTTTAAAAATAGTTTTTGTGAAGCAGCTAATTTGAAAATAAGGACAAAAGATTCAGGGCCAGTTTCACACGTTACAGATAGAGTTCTAGATAAATATCTGACAGATCATGCTATAAAAAATTTTTAAAAATAAAATCATTTCTTGGGCACTATCTAACAGGTAGTCACTAGAGCTCTATAGCCGTTAGTAACTAAAAATAATGATAATTTTCTCCATACATAGATTAATTACCTCTACTCCTACATCGGATTTGAATATCGAACCTTTTTTATTTTTTAAATGTGCTATAACAATGGTCAAATTTGACTACAACGCGAATGCTATTGGACGTAACAGGGCCACAAATTGTTTAACTTTATGTTGTTTTGCTATATAGCAATTTTAAATACTGTCACATTTTGATTAAGTACTTTATAATCTTAACTATAGTTGAAATAGTAATTATAATAAAATTACTCTTAGACTACTTAAAATATACTACATTGTACAAAAAAGTAACAGCCATTACGGACTTTCTTATTTTCTTGTAAATACGTAATAAATTATTGCCTAATCTTAGTAACACAGTGTTATCTCTAATTCATTTAATAAATATATTCATTTTCCAATATTTTTTGTCAAAATTGGCACATTTTATAGTCTACAATTTTACGGTATCATACAACCAAGTTACATAATAAAAACGGCATATTCGTACGTTTTTATTGTAAAAAATATTCCAAAAATACGTGTGGTTTTAATGAAATTACTTTTAAGCTATGTAAATAGTGACCACACAATATATTCGTACACTTTAAATAGCTAGTCTCTTGGTCCCGTTTCTAGATTATTCCATTCGTTACACACATAGAACCAAATGTTTATACTTAACAATCGCTTCCCACTTTTTCCGAACGGAATGACTTCATTAAAAGGCTAGACAACTCATGTTCACATACATTTAAATAAATAAAATTGCCATCATAAACAATTTTACTTAGATAATTAGAATCACTATTTTAATTCACTTACACAACCTATCACGGTAAATGTATATTTTTCAAAAACGAATTATAAATTAATTATTAATATTCATAGGCAAATCACTGTGTGACTAGAGCAATATCTTCGTCACAATAAATAAATAAAAAATACAAATGTGTTTGATTTGCTCATCTCACCTACTGGGTTCGCCATTTATTTCAATCTGGAAAAAATAAAATAATTAATTAATTTCTTGGAACATGCATTTAGTTACCCTTCCTCTAGTCCATCGGATCGTTTACAGTTACCTCTGTTATTAATCAGAAAGTAGGACAACAAGACACAATAATAAAATGTCCTAGTACAAAAAAGGCCTTAAATACACTGTGCAATTTAATTGTTATTATGAAACGCGTTCTTTCTAGACGCTACTACCTGAACATTTATTGTAAGCAACATATTCACATACATCGTGCTGAGAGCAATTTTTAAGGCGTTTTCTAACACGCTATTTTTTCATTAATACCACCAATATTTATCAACGGTATACTCGTATGTTCAAAGGAGTCTTAATAAAGTGATAATTGAATTTAAATTTTATACGGCCATCATAGGCATAAATAAAAAAATGCTGCATCCAGTAGACTGGAAGATGCAACATTTGAGAAAAAGCTTGGCAGAATATGACTGCAATTATAAATTTATAAAATTATAAAAAGACTCATCAGCTGTGACGATACACATTCCTTGTTGTTATTCAAATAGATAACTTGATGCATAAATAAAACAATAATACAGCAACAGATACGTACTAAGGATCTTTATGACACAGATGATTAAGGGAATTAAGTAATTCATATTGATATCAATAATACCTGATGACAGATAATATGAGTTCTTTATGATTCTGGAGATTAAATTCATATCATACACGTACTGATATTTAAGACGCCTGAAGTTAGTAGGTATCTATTGGAATCTAGATACAGCTCTGTAATATTAGCCAAGATGAAAAGATGAAATTACGTTAAGTACCTAACTTTCAAAATCGAACCTCCGAAAATGAGGGCATAGTACAGACAACAGCAGGCGTACCCGAATCTGTCAAATTTTACCAATCAAACATTAACCTACCACTATTGTGAAAAGGTTGAAAATCTATTGCAGAAATTTGACAGATTGTGGTAACTTGATGTGCTGTCGTCTGTACAGACGACGTGGACCTGCTGTCGTCTGTACAGTTCCCATTAAATAACCCTGCTGCTCAGAAGTTCACTTGACCCCTCGACATATCCAGTAGTATTTGAAGAAAAAAAGACAGAAAGAACATCAAAATAAAAATCAATTTACCTTATCAATAGTAGCGAGTATTAAAGGCGCCGCATGCGCTGGCGCAGTGTCTCTATCCACCAGCGCTCTCCTGGTATCACCAGCTCGTTCTATAGCCTCTTGAGGCAAGTACCGCCAGACGCCAGGGGTGAACAACTCAGCGTCCATTTTGAGAGAATCCTTCTTGTCGAAGAAGTACCCTACTATCATTCCCACGGACATGGTGGCTACGAGACCAAGGGGAGCTATCCAATGGTATGATATGCGGAACAACGGGAATATTGTTTCTGGGTCCTGTTTGGAAAATGTGTTTATTAGATTTTGTTTGCTATCAATTTTGTACGATACAACATTTTAGATCTCTTTTCTGGACTATGTCTTCATTGGATTAAATTCTTTAAATGACAAAATTCGTGAGTCATTTAAATGTATGCAACTTCATACTGTTTATTTAACTACCGATTTTTTGTGACACATGAAACGTATGCCTTACATTGCAATCATATTACATAGTCACATAAATGCAACAATATCATAGATCGTTTCTTTGAAACATATTAGTATCTAGACAACATATTTTTTACCATAATATCAAAAATTATATGACAGAACGGTTGATGATCTTTATAGAAATCAAATACTTACAATAGCATCAACAAGTCCGACATAAGACGCGTTTCTAGCGCAGTCTATAGTGATATTCAGGGGTGGTGCCCTTAGCCCTTGCGCGGCGGCGGCCTGGGTCCCCAGCGACACGGTGCCGGCCAGCAGGGCCCCCGCCACGGCGCCCGCCAGCGCGCCCCGGGGGCCCACCCACCAGCACGCCATGCCCAGGGTGAACACCCCGCAGGTTGCGCTCGCTGCGATGGCTGATAGGGCTGTTGCTACACCTGAGGATATTGTCAATAATGTTGCTGAATTGACAAATCCACTGACACTTGTGTTGTTACACTTCTGTAGGTTGCTTACACTGAAGTTTGGATACTATGCCTACAGCTACAAAATTAATTTATACAACTGTTAAAGTAATTAACAAATCTTGAATCCATCATGTTAAAATGTTTACAACTTATAACGAAACCACTGTTGTTTGAGTGTTATAATGATCCGAACCAAAGATTTTTAACCATCACAAACTGCAACCTCCATAAACTATTAAGTTTATATTGCATTTATCCCCTGAAGAAAAAGCAAGATATTCCACAGTCATAATTACTTCTAAACCAGTCAACTCACCAAGAACACCTCCCAACTTCTCAATAACGAACAGCATGACAACAGACACGATGGCCAGGGTGGCTGTGACGACCCGCGCCAGTATACCTTCAGTGAACGGCTTCAGCTGCAGCTTGAGCCAGCCCCGCACTATGTCTTCTACCACGACAAGAGCGCACGCGTTTAGCACTGCTGAAAGTGAACTGGTGGGAAGAAATATGTTAGGTGAAGAGGAATAACTACGATGATATTGCATGTTTTAATGGCTTTCGTATTATTGACCACAGGAGAAAAGCCAACTTCTGAGACAACAAACAAAAATAATAATAAAATAAGCTGCAGCTGTGATAAGATTTCTTGAAGTTTACTAACCGACTGCCATGAAAGGTTGTTTCTTTATTCCAAAAGGTCTTTTATTCATGACGAAGATGAAATTATCAATCTCAGCGGTTCACAATTGCCCAATTTATTTCCAGCAAAAAAAAAACTCACCTAAGTCCGGCCCCAAACACCCCCGCTAGAAACACACCAGGCAGTCCAGGCAGATGCTTAGCCCTCGACACGTAGGTGACGAAGGCCGGCAGAAGCCTGTCATCGACCAGGGGCACACCACCAGGGTCGCAGCCTCCTTGTACCCAGGTGGCCCACGCGGCGAGGCCACACCATACGCAGAGGGAAATCGCCAGGATCGCGCCGATGCAGAATATGAATATGGCTCTGGAAGANGTGGACCTGCTGTCGTCTGTACAGTTCCCATTAAATAACCCTGCTGCTCAGAAGTTCACTTGACCCCTCGACATATCCAGTAGTATTTGAAGAAAAAAAGACAGAAAGAACATCAAAATAAAAATCAATTTACCTTATCAATAGTAGCGAGTATTAAAGGCGCCGCATGCGCTGGCGCAGTGTCTCTATCCACCAGCGCTCTCCTGGTATCACCAGCTCGTTCTATAGCCTCTTGAGGCAAGTACCGCCAGACGCCAGGGGTGAACAACTCAGCGTCCATTTTGAGAGAATCCTTCTTGTCGAAGAAGTACCCTACTATCATTCCCACGGACATGGTGGCTACGAGACCAAGGGGAGCTATCCAATGGTATGATATGCGGAACAACGGGAATATTGTTTCTGGGTCCTGTTTGGAAAATGTGTTTATTAGATTTTGTTTGCTATCAATTTTGTACGATACAACATTTTAGATCTCTTTTCTGGACTATGTCTTCATTGGATTAAATTCTTTAAATGACAAAATTCGTGAGTCATTTAAATGTATGCAACTTCATACTGTTTATTTAACTACCGATTTTTTGTGACACATGAAACGTATGCCTTACATTGCAATCATATTACATAGTCACATAAATGCAACAATATCATAGATCGTTTCTTTGAAACATATTAGTATCTAGACAACATATTTTTTACCATAATATCAAAAATTATATGACAGAACGGTTGATGATCTTTATAGAAATCAAATACTTACAATAGCATCAACAAGTCCGACATAAGACGCGTTTCTAGCGCAGTCTATAGTGATATTCAGGGGTGGTGCCCTTAGCCCTTGCGCGGCGGCGGCCTGGGTCCCCAGCGACACGGTGCCGGCCAGCAGGGCCCCCGCCACGGCGCCCGCCAGCGCGCCCCGGGGGCCCACCCACCAGCACGCCATGCCCAGGGTGAACACCCCGCAGGTTGCGCTCGCTGCGATGGCTGATAGGGCTGTTGCTACACCTGAGGATATTGTCAATAATGTTGCTGAATTGACAAATCCACTGACACTTGTGTTGTTACACTTCTGTAGGTTGCTTACACTGAAGTTTGGATACTATGCCTACAGCTACAAAATTAATTTATACAACTGTTAAAGTAATTAACAAATCTTGAATCCATCATGTTAAAATGTTTACAACTTATAACGAAACCACTGTTGTTTGAGTGTTATAATGATCCGAACCAAAGATTTTTAACCATCACAAACTGCAACCTCCATAAACTATTAAGTTTATATTGCATTTATCCCCTGAAGAAAAAGCAAGATATTCCACAGTCATAATTACTTCTAAACCAGTCAACTCACCAAGAACACCTCCCAACTTCTCAATAACGAACAGCATGACAACAGACACGATGGCCAGGGTGGCTGTGACGACCCGCGCCAGTATACCTTCAGTGAACGGCTTCAGCTGCAGCTTGAGCCAGCCCCGCACTATGTCTTCTACCACGACAAGAGCGCACGCGTTTAGCACTGCTGAAAGTGAACTGGTGGGAAGAAATATGTTAGGTGAAGAGGAATAACTACGATGATATTGCATGTTTTAATGGCTTTCGTATTATTGACCACAGGAGAAAAGCCAACTTCTGAGACAACAAACAAAAATAATAATAAAATAAGCTGCAGCTGTGATAAGATTTCTTGAAGTTTACTAACCGACTGCCATGAAAGGTTGTTTCTTTATTCCAAAAGGTCTTTTATTCATGACGAAGATGAAATTATCAATCTCAGCGGTTCACAATTGCCCAATTTATTTCCAGCAAAAAAAAAACTCACCTAAGTCCGGCCCCAAACACCCCCGCTAGAAACACACCAGGCAGTCCAGGCAGATGCTTAGCCCTCGACACGTAGGTGACGAAGGCCGGCAGAAGCCTGTCATCGACCAGGGGCACACCACCAGGGTCGCAGCCTCCTTGTACCCAGGTGGCCCACGCGGCGAGGCCACACCATACGCAGAGGGAAATCGCCAGGATCGCGCCGATGCAGAATATGAATATGGCTCTGGAAGATTGGACATGTGTACAATAATTTAGGGAACAAAAAGCTAATTTAAGAAGATCTTGCACTATAACTTTCAATTGTTTACAAACGACTGGTAAATGCAAAAGTCTAATATCCAGTTTCACAGCTTCGAGATTAAGTTCTATCTCTGACAGACACTGCAATACAAAGGTAGTCGAAATGAAAAACATTTCTATGGCAGCATCTGTTAGGTAACTATCAAGAACTTTATCTGGGACCTGTGAAACTGGCACTAAGTTTAAGAAGAAAAGCTGCTGTGACAAAAAATCTTATTAATTTTAAATCATATTTTATACGCAAGTGAAAGTTATATGACTATTAATAACACGTTCTTTATCACATCTTGGTGTAGGTCATAACACTAGAGAATGCTAATTATGTAAGTCAGTAATTCTACAACATTTTGTTACAACATCGCACTTCGCCATCGCCATAAATAGACGTTGCCGTCGGCCATCAGGGCACGTTGACTTTCAACAGATGGAAATCACAACATTTTGTGGAAAATTAAAAGATAATATTTTGATGGAAAACTAATTTCTCGCTAAGTAATAAACGTCGGAAATCCATCATGTATGATAGACAGATTAACTTTCTATTTTTATTATGTGTGCTTAACAGCAACAGGTAATCAATCTTAAAGTGCATACAATCAGTATAATGAGGTAATTATATCCTGCACTTTTACCTGCATAGCACAAAAATATAGAACAAACATAAGACCGAAAACTTGTAACATTGAAATAATGAACGAATACTGAATACTTACATCACTGTAACAAATGTAAAACATATGTGTGACTTGAATAAGTAGGTACTAATCCAGATAACATAGGTATGCTTATCAGTAATTCTCTTTTGTCGGCAATCGATTCCCACTAAAATTGGGCATTATCTAATATAAAAAAAAATCGATTTCCCACTGAGTTGCCATTTACTTGTACGTGCAACAATGCTGCCTACTGCTAGCTTTGACATTGCTTAAATTTTAACTAAAAAATGAAAAGACGCCAGCAAGTCAACCTACTAATCTGTCAAATTTTACCAATGGAACATTAACCTTTCACTATTATGATAAGGTTGAAAGTCTGTTGAAGAAATTTGACAGATTGAGGTAGGTTGCTGTTGCCATCTGTAACATATACATCTATCTGGGACATATTTGCATTAAAGATTACTTAATGCCTCATCATTAGTATTGTGTCATTGTTCTTATCAAATAATGTCTGCATTCACTGTTTGCTACATAATTCTAAGCTGTACAAATATTGGCACCGTCTAGAGGACGGGAAAGAGCAAGCAAATTCCTCAAAGTATTATAAAAATCGTGTGATTTCAATATGTAAGTATGTCAATGCTATTTTGAGAAAATCTTCATAAAAGTAAACATACTTCATATTATTATGTTGCCATTGGCAACCGATTGCATTACGTTACATTTCTGAAAGTGGAACTGTTGATTGATGATGACGTAATTTCTCGAATGACCTAATACAACTTTTCTTTGATCTATATCTTTCAATCTCCATAATCTCCTATAGTCTCCTTCTAATCCCTGTACAAAAGTCAGCGCATCAGCCTACCACAAGCAGTCAAATTTCTTCAATACTTAGATTTTCAACCTTATCACAACAGTGGAAGGTTAATGTCCGATTGGTAAAACTTGACAGATTCGGGCAGGTTACCTGCTGTCGTATAATATAAGCTCTACTATCTATCCTCGGAAAATCTTCTTCCTTTCTAGTAAATGCATAATGAATGGATAGTTACTCACGTAATAGCTTTCCTCTTGGTGGGTAGTGACATGTACCTCTGCACCATGGTCTGGTTGACAGAGTTGAAGCAAGTCCAGTATAAGAAGCCTCCAACGACTGCTCCCCAACCTGTCTGACGCTCAAACGGAGAGAAACTCCAACTGGGGACAAAAGATTAGGCTTATACTATAGCTTTGATCATGCAGCTGGTCGTAGAAATTATAGCCGTGAAAATGCATCTAAGACATTGTAGCTATGGACATAAATATAGAATTAATCAATTCTAAAGGTTTAACCATGGCACCTGAAGAAAATGAACGTCTTCGAAAAATTATACCTTTACATAAGTAGGTACATACTTAAAATGTATTTATTTTGCCCAATACCTCAAATATACTAAAATAGGAAACTATAAATCTTAACTTTTTGGATTATCCGACAAACATTTACTAATTCTATTTTGTAGAAAGTAATTTCTAAATTACATAAACATATGTATAGTTTTTCCATTCATAGTACTTATAGGCGCTTTAAGATTCTTATTTCACTGAAACGTTTCAGTATTTTCTCTTAGTTTGGGCAAAACGCCAATACATACATCAACGACGTCATGAGTGCACGTTATATAAGAAATGATTTCTAATTAATCTTTATATTTGGAGATGAATGAACGGCCATTAAACGTAATGTAAAACGTAAACGTACAATGTTTAATAAAACAATTCAGTTTGATCTCGGTGTCTGTAAATTAAAATTCTGTTTTGTTGTATTGTGGGCTATTGAATTTCAGCGCGTGAAAAAGTGAACTCATAGTACGTAAATAAATATATAAAGATGCAATGAGTATCCCTAACCACAAAAAGATATTTAGGTACTCTTAAATGACATTATTATCAATAGACAGTAACCAAAAATTCATGCATGTTAAACAATCTGAATGATGTCACTTATGAATAGTCACTAGCGGTATACAACCTAGTAACGATAACAGATATCTGAGAAGAAAATTATGTAAGACCTATAACATCCGCCAAATGTAAGCGATGCGTAAGATTAGACGGTACGTGTTAGATATAAAGTATTACGTCATAAGATACATATTATAGATACCTATACCTATATAAATTCAATCATTCAGTGCAATTATGTATTACATACATGTAAGTATGCATAATTAAGATCAGTAATCTTTCCTAGCAGACCTAATGTGTCAGCAACAATGAATAGCAATGAATGACGTTACATTTTATAGTAAAAACTGTAGGTACTAGGTAATTAGCAAGGTAGGTACTAGGTACTTCCCAGGTTTTTTACAGCATAATTTCAATCACAAAATATAAACAGTCTTATTGTTTCGCTCATTTTTTTCTTCGACTTATTATAACCTATTGAAACGCTAAATAATTGCATCATTTAACTTCGCATTAAATACCAATCAATCATTGTTTTTAGGGTTCCGTACCCAAAGGGTAAAACGGGACCCTATTACTAAGACTTCGTTGTCTGTCTGTCTCCCTGTCTGTCTCCACGCTGTATCTCACTAACCGTGATAGCTAGAAAGCTGAAATTTTCACAAATGATGTATTTCTATTGCCGCTATAACAACAAATACCAAAAGTGAAAAAAAAAAATTATGGGGCATGGGGTACGGAACCCTTCAAGCGCGAGTCCAACTCGCACTTGGCCGGTTTTTTTTGTTTTTATATTACGAATTTTTGTATTACGAATACAACACAACGGATAAAGCAAAATGGTGTGATAATCTTAAAACAAAAGCGACATAGTGGCATTTTCACACTCATTAAACAAATACACAATTTGGACCAATTTTAATCCTAAATAGGACTGAAATAAAATGCTGATAAAAATATTAGGATACAATTTTGTGTTTTATCAGTTACTTTGTGTTTCCCGCGATTTCACTCTACTTCCCATACCCAGATAAAATATAACACGATGTCACCCAGGGATAGTGTAGCTTCCCAACAGTGAGATAATTTTTCAAATCGGTCCAGTAGTTTCGGAACCTTTAGGGTATAAACCATTATTTTTATCTTTATTATATATATTAAAGTACCTATAGGTTAATCCAAGTATTCAGGTAGGTACTGCAGAATACCAAATAATTTTTAAGCATTACTCAGAAACTATAAGGTTATCACAGCAAAGTTCATTGGTTCTACATTAACGCCACGTGTGTTAGTTGCCGTCGGGTTAAAGATTACACAATTGCATAAGAAAACGTGTGAAACTTATATGCATGTAAATGTGAACACTGATTTTACCGTAAACAGGTAAATATTTCAGTATTGCGGAACTTCTTTTTGTTTCAGTCAATAATTTTGACATATTCCCTACTTATTTACCTGCTACTGATAAAAGTTATCTCACAAGATCCTGTTTTTACTGATAGAAGAAGATACATTTCTTTTTATCTTTTACAAAGATCAGAGTCACTTTAAGATAAAGATAAAGCTACTTATAAATGGATTTTCTGAATTATAACGCCTCGTATGCATGCCGAAACTAGGAAAATGGTTCTGGCGGCATCACTCATAAGTCACAACTTTTCACAAAATTAAAAACACTAGCAATGTCACTATTAAAAGGGCCATTTAATACATTATAGGCTGATAATTTGCTTGCGATTTTTTTTACTGCAACAGTTAATGTGATATGACTGGCCGTTGAACATTTTTTATAAATAATTGGGTACAAGTCAACGGCCAGTTATATAACATTAACTGTTATAGTAAAGAAATCGCAGTAAGAAACTTAAGACTCAGCACGACTTTATCTAGATTTCATTACTTTTAAGAGACAAACAAGCAGTTCCATAGAAACTTGGCTAGTTTTTTACAGTATGTTTTTGGTGGGATAAATACTTACTTAGACAATTCAAATCGTCCAGTTTCGTTGACAATTTCAATGACGTCTTTCATCCCGCCGACGGCTATGGTCCCGGCGGCCGCGACTAAGATCACGCCTATAAACATTATACCGGTCTGCACTGAATCCGTCCATACTACTGCTTTTAGTCCACCCTGGTTAAAAAAGAATTAAATATATTATAGTACATACTTTTAAAAAGCGTTATAAAGAAGTTTTAGTTTTGCGCCAAAATTTGCCCACATTTGCTTTCTTTGTTAGTCACAGTTATTCATTTTTGAAATAGCGATGTTAGGCGACTAGTATGAATCTATGGAAAAGTCATAATTCTCCCAAAATGAGCTGCATAAGCTAACAAAACCTACATTTTCGATAAAACAAAATAGTTATATAATCCTATTTATCCGCACTTAGTAACTAAATACGAGAATATATAGTCGCTACCCATACAGTTACATAACATCATAATCACGTGTGGCACCACGTTACACGCAAGGCAACAATTAGCCATGCTAGATAACTTTACCTTCAGTCCAACTGATTGATATATATGGTTTGTGAAAAAAGGTAAACACAAAGGTTAGTTGTTATCAACCCAATAGATGAAAAGAACTGTGTTACATAGGATAAGTAAATGAAAATAGTTGAACCTAACTATGTTATGGTGCAGCTAAATCATCATCTGCCTTTTCCCAACACTGGTTCTCAGCTGCATCCAAAGCCGACTTGGAGTCAGCTTTGGATGCAGCTGAGAACCAGTGGAGCGTCTACCTATCTGACCTCCACAACCCAGTTACAGTTAAAGTTGTCAGACTTTCTAGCTTTTGACTACCCGTAACGACAGCCAAAGACGTTCAAATGACATATACATATATAATTATTATTTAAAGCATAATGAAGCAAATCATAAACTAAATTCTACTCACTAATACTGTATACAGGCCACATATGGTGACCATAGTACCAGCAACTGCATATACACTGAATCCAGTCACTGAAAAGTAAATAAAACAAAAGAAGCGCTATAAAATAATATCTACACTAAATAATAAATAAACATACAATCTATTTTAATTAATTTTGTCACTTACATTGATTAAAGGCTAATGCTGGCACGAATATGATCATCGGCAGGAAAAGAACCTAAAACAATAAAAATAACAAATGCATAACATATTCTAACTGAAACAATATATCTGCTTGACATGAAATAGCGGCCGTAAGAACAAAACAATGATCAACGGATTCATGGTTTAGTACATTTGGAGCTGATCACAGTATTTGACAATTTATTATTCGTAAAGTAGACCTAAAAAAAATGTGTTGCCTAAACTAACTATGTATCTCATTGGTAAAAGGCAGATAATTTTCGTCCAAATAATCATCATACGCCCACCCTTAGGAAAGTATCTCAAACCTCTTGGCTCGGCCATCATTCAATATCGTTGATAACTTCTCTTAAAAAAAAGTATTCTTCTAGCTACGAACTCCCATGTCTTATACCATGGTTCATGGTCAAGTTTAAATACAGCCCTATATCGTGTCCAGTGATTAATATGTCCAAGTGTTCTAATTATTCTAGCTGCTTGAGTACAGTTCTGTGTTTCCGCATTCAGCAGTAATTAGGAATTATCTAGTTAATCACTTGTACCAATCTATTTGCTGGGTGGTTATTAAGCCATCAAATCAATGGTACAAAGGTTGATATTGTTATAAGTGCCGTTAGTGGCCGAGTCTTCCTTATTGGAAAAGAACTGGTTTGCAAAAGTTCGAGAAAAAACCGATTGAAGTGACTATGTTTCAATTTGGAAAATTGGAGTACCTATTAGCACATATTTTAGACGTCTAAGTAAAACAATAGACATACGTAACAAGGCGCTAACTATAGCATGTACGTGTATCAATGTTTTTAAACTTTCGCAACTTGTACACATATTTAAGATAACCAGCGGGTCTTATTCGGAAGACAGTCTTCCCGTGACCACGGTCGGTGCAATTCGGCCGAAACGTCGGGAGAAAAAGGTATCGTTAACCTTTACAATTTCATCGCGAATAAGATCCGCTGGTTATCTAAAATATATGTACATGTATGTTGAATGATATGACGTCTCATTCAATTTGATAGAGCAGATCGGTCCAGTGGTCGCCTCGTCTATATTTTTAAACACAACCATAGTCATTACATGTGGCATATTTTCCCAAGTGGTCAATTGACCATTGTAATCTTTGAGGACATTGTTTATATTGTCAATTGCAAATTGCGTGACCAAAGTCCACCATCATAGAGTACCTTGTACCGTTGTTCGACCGGAATTGTATTGAAATTACATATTGTTTGTGACACACGCTTGTTGATGGTACGAAAGTATGCTGCTGTGATGAAGCGAATGTTGCCATAGGATATTTAGGACATGGGTTTAGAAAACTAGCTGTCCCCGTGGTTTCACCCGCGTCCCAAGATCACTATGTACAAATTTTCTGAGCAACTTTTATTTCATAATAAAAATTTGAACCTTCTACTACTATGACTACAACGCACACAACCAAAAAAACTATCGAAAACAGTTCAGCCGTTCAAGCGTGATTCGATGACCAGAAAAAATATGGGGTAAATTTTATATTACAAGATATAGAATGTCGAAATAACTCTTCTCCTGTCTGTCAAGCGGTGCATATTCACTTGACAAATCAAACACTTCTGTCAGCATGTGCTCTGTTACAAAATTACAAACATATCTAATGGCCAAAGCACGTGCTAAATACGAAGATGTTTATTTCGAGTGTAATGAACGCAAATAAACATGTGTGCGCTTTTATATATATGTAGATACAATCCATCAAGTCAATGATCTAGCCGAGACATCTTCAATGTCCACTTTCTACGCAAATGCAACGCGAATGAAAGTTGTTACATCTATAGTTCATATATAAAGCATGTGACAAAGTATGCCGAATGTTATAACAATACTATAACTATTGTCGATTGATTGTATATTATGTCTGCTTAATACTTTATTAAACAACGTCTAGACTAGATAGATAGTCTCAACAATAGTCGTCATGAATAAATTATATGACGTTCTTAGCGCAGAGATCGTAAAAATTAGAAAACTGCAAACGAATTGGAAAGTCTCCACAAAACATATTGTATAGCAATCATTTGCACATAGCAACCGTTTAAAATTCTAGACGCTGATCAAAATCGACGATTTATTATCATATCAAACTGGAATAATTACGATTCGAACTATTAGACAATTTGGATTTTCATGCTCTTACTGGTTAATGATCATTCCGCTGTACACATAAACTTAATACATTTTTCGACTTAACAGAGACCAATTCCGATTTCATTAGCAAATAATTCGACAGTATTCAAAACTTTTTTATATGTTTCAAAGTCTAAATTAAGATACCTAATTCGATATATTTATTTTCCACAAACATGACGTACGGTTCAACACGGTTCACCAATGTACCGCAGACAATTGATGTTGATTTTGTCCATACGAGTCGACACTGGGTGGTCAAAGTCCAATATGTCGGCGAAGCGAACGACCTTATGCAGTCTCGCTTACACTTCTAATAAGAATTACTGATTGGTAAGCAACTAACTAGCTTTAACTGAACACTTGATAAGAGCTGACGAAAAAAATGTTCGTTTTAGGTTATGCAGGTTCCAGATAAGTTCTAGATAGCTATCTGACACATAATGCCATAGAAATATTTTTAATTTAGACTACTTTACTATCTATCAGATAGTTTTCTATAACTTAATCGGAAACCTCTGAAACGGCCCTTATCCTTGTAATTGTTTGTTTTCTGAAAACAAAAGAAGGAAAATTCTATTCAAAATAATGGTCTTTTATTGGTTTTACCTTGTTAAGAAATTCTCGTAAGACTATTATTGAACATCATCATAATCCGAATCCAACACAAGTGCTCATAATTTATTTCCATAGAATGACTTCATAGTTAGTTTAGACATTGTTTGACTATTGAGATGTTTGCCCACTTAAATAAGTACAAACTACATATTTAATGTGTATGTTAGACATTGACAATAAAAAAAGGGGGTTTTCATATTGTTTACTCACGCACGTTGTGCCTAATTATCTTATAAGTATTTTCAGCAATTAAGTGGCAAAATGCATGATATTTTACTTTTCACATACTATAACATATGCCAGCGGTTTCATCCGCGTCCCGTGGGAACTACACGGCGCACCCGTATATAAAGCCTATAGCCTTCCTCGGTAAATGGGCTATCTAACACTGAAATATTTTTTCAAATCGGACCAGTAGTTCCTGAGATTAGCGCGTTCAAACAAACAAACTCTTCAACTTTATAATATCAGTATAGATTCATTCTGATTGTCACGTAGGTATGTTTTCGATAAGCCTTGCATAATGCCGACATGACAGCCGATGATATCTATCTAAGAAATAGTATCTGTCTTGAAAAAAACTTTTATATCCCTCGTATCTAAGCCTACTGAAGCTGTTATTTGTATTATCATTCAATGCCCTCAACATCCGCATATGAACCAAACTGTCAGATAATTTTAACACGCCTACAATCCGATTTTATTATGACATAATATAGATATTATTCCTATGTCGCTGAGTGTAGTCACCGGCACATAAATTGAGACAGATAAGATTTTTTTAATTAGATAAATTTTCGCGCATTGTGCTTTTAGTGACATAAAAAGGTGGCCCTTCTTATTGCTTGTAACTACAGACGCCAGCACATCAACATGCCTCAATATGTCAAACTTCAATAGATTTTCAACCTTATCCCACTAGTGGAAGGTTAATGTTTGATTGGTAAAATTTGACAGTTTAGGTTGACCTGGTGTCGTAAGAAAATTATTCTATAAATATTTCCATCAATTATTTGTAGGCATGTCTATTTAGAAGTAATATAACTAGTTTTTATCTAATGATTCTTGCCAAGTTACGTGCCGCGAACTATAAGTCATGTCCATATGCAAAGCAGGTTAGTCCTTTCCTATTGTTTGTGAGTAATAAAAAAATATTCCATAGTAAACATTTAACTATCATAAAAATACTCCGTCTACGCTGTGTACAACTATTCTAAGTGGAAAATCAAACTATGGTACAGACACCAGCTCGTCTCCCTTCTACAATCTGTCTTTCTTCAGTAGATTTTCACCGTTACCACAGTAGTGGAAGGTTAATATTCGATTGGTAAAATTTGACAGATTCGGGTAAGTTGACCTGGTATCGTAAGTACATTAAGTATTCTATAGATATTTAAGATATACGACTAGTTTTTATCTAAGAACTCTTGCATGCCGCGAACTATAAGTCAGGTGCATATGCAAAGCAGGTTAGGCCTTTCCTATTGTATGTGGGCAATAAAAAAATATTCCATAGTTAACATTTAACAATCATAAAAATACTCCGTCTACATTGTGTACAACTATAGTGGAAAATCAAGCTATACATACTTACACTAATTTAATTCTTACTTTGTTTAACACTAGCCGTTTTCCAACGGTTTCACTCGCATCCCGTGGGAATTACTGCCCGTACCCGGATAAAATATAGCCTATGTCACTCGTGGATAATGTAGCTTTCGAATGGTGAAAGAATTTTTAAAATCGGTCCAGTAGTTTTTGAGCCTATTCATTACAACCAAACAAACAAACAAAGTTTTCCTCTTTTTAATATTAGTATAGATGACTGAATACAGGCGACATTATGTATACCCTAATTTAAATGCCCAATGGTGATTAAAATACGTCATAGATCAAAGTGAAACAATATTTAATTATGTAGGGCCGCATAAGAAATTCAAAGACAGTGTGATTATGGCATTATTACGCAAATGAACTTACCTCGTCCAGTAAAAACAACACCGACGCACACGCACGAACATTCTTGTTGAATCTTAACTCTAGGTACTGAAACAAACAAAATTATGTGTATCAAATCATCATTATCATCAGCCTATTGGCGTCCAATGATAAATGTACACCTCCCTCAGTAAGTACAGACAGCACATCTAGTTACCACAATCTGTCAAATTTCTGCACTCGATTTTCAACCTTATCATAATGGAGGTAGGTTAATGTTTGATTGGTAAAGTTTGACAGATTCGTATACGTTGACCTGCTGTTGTCTGTACCTCCCTCAGTAAACATTATTAATATAAAATAGCAAAATGAGTCAAGACTTTAGAAAAACAAAATTGAAAAATTACAGTGGTTTTCCCAAAAGGAAATAATGTTATTCCTATTTATGTATTCTCTTGACATATTAGGTATGTTTTTTAAGTACTTATGGGTATCATTTCTTAAAGGTCTATTCTTAATGATTTTTTTTTGAACCGTCACATTTTATTACAGTTTTATTAATATCTCCTCTAGTAGATAAGAGTGCCACCGCCGGGTCCGCGCAGCCGATCATTGCGAACTAGCGAGTAGTTTGCAATTTTGGGGTCGCGCATGTGCGGCTTGAGGAGTGTTTCCTGTATCTATTTGGTGATCGCGGAGGAAGTCTGCGATCTCATCTCTTTGCGCATTTACGCTATTGGCATTGAAGTATGCCAATTTCAGGGAACGCGGTTTGGAGGACAGTGCATTATGGGACCTATCCATAATTAGTTGTATTTAAGGGCCTGAAGGGCCTGTTCGATTTCTGGGTATCTACCCAGAATCTCTAGCAGCTTGCTGGCGTCATTGCCTGCAGCTTTGACCTCAGCTGCCATACAGTCGGCTGCTGGGGTATAGAATGGCCGGTAGGCGTTGATTATAATGTCGATGGCTTTCTCACCGACATTAAGAGCCTGGGGGACAGTGGGCCTAGTCACCGGGCCTGTGGCTGCCGCTGCCACTGGAGTGGTCAGGGGGGCCGCGGGGGGAGACAGAGCGGCAGGGCGGGGGACCGGAACGTCCATTAGCCCTGGGATTTTATTTGGGCTCGCCGCTGTGGGTCTGAGCGCGGGGAACGCTCGCTGATG
>NWSH02000505.1:5273560-5286790 GCA_002382865.2 Heliothis virescens
GGGCCGCCGGTGACTGGGGGGCGAGGGTGAGGCCGGGGAGTCCGCCACGGTAGGCACTGGCCTGGGCGGCGCAATGTCCATAGGCTGGACAGCCGACGGGGGGGGGAGGGGGGCCTCTGCGCGGTGGGGGGTAGAGGGGAGGGGGAGGGGTCAACCTTAGGGGCTTTAGAGCCCCTGGGCTTCCTTTCCTTACGCCTCTTCCCCTTTGCTACGAGCTGGAAGGAGTCCTCCTCAGAGGAGGACTCTTCCGAGAGGGACGAGCGGGAGCGGGAGCTGCCCGACTCTGCGTCGGAGGGGGGGGATAGCGCTTCAGCGCATGCAATGGACTGCTGCAGCGCAGCTAATTTCGAGTTTTATTAAGAGCATGTTAGTTACATATTTATATTTCCTTTGCCCAGATTGGTATATCTAATTGTACAGACAACAGCAGGTCAACGTATACGAATCTGTCAAATTTTACCAATCAAATGTTAACCTACCTTCATTGTGATAAGGTTGAAAATCGAGTACAGAAATTTGACAGATTGTGGTAACTTGATGTGCTGTTGTCTTTACAAAGTACCTAAAATAAACGGACATAAATCTCAGACAGGATATAAATCTCAGCATTATAAATAGTTGGTATCGTACATGTTTTTGCACGGGACCAAAGTCCAGCAAAAGTTGTCGTTTTGATAGATTACCGCCCACGGTGATAAGATCTTGCAGCGCAAGATAAATTACCTACTCCAACATTGAACGAGATGATTGTTCGGAGTTATTAATATTTCATTTGTAAGCGACCTATCTCAGGCATTTAAGATAATGATAGAAATGATTTATAGCTGCGGTTAAAATTATCATTAAGAAACAGTTAGGTACAGAAGACAGCACATCAATATACTACAATCTGTAAAATTTCTTCATTAGATTTTCAACCTTTGCACAATATTGGAAGGAAATCAGATATTGTTTGTTGTTTTTAGCACACTATGGCTTACTTCTGTAGGAAATAGTAAGGTTTGATCACGGAGGACAGAAATTATAATTTCTCTTCAATCCAACATTAATTAACCATCATAACGCATTAAAATAAATATCAAGTAGGTATTTTGCAGTGCTAAGATAGCTTTCGGAACAAAAACATGTTCTTAATAGGTCCTAAGCAATGTCACCTTTTCTAAATGGTATACTTAGTATTCTTTTACTTCCAAGAGTTATCCGTCATCGATTTATTTTAATAGAAAATGGTGCGCAAAGTCCCCACATGTATAGACCACTAAGGCCCATTTTTATCGACAACATAAGGAAGGGTGAAGCCAAACGAGCGTAATTTTGTGAGTTGTGAGTAGCAGAATTTCGGTTGTAGAAAATCTGCTACTTTCGTTTTCATACCAAAGTCCTATTTGATTCACACGGCAACGCAAAATGAGTTGTCTTTTTTGTTTGTAACGATTTTCTGCGACCGAAATTCTGCGACTCACGACTCAAAATTACGCTCGTTTGGCCTCAGCCTAAATCTCCGTTTTCCTAAAAACAACTTTCTATTATGAAAATTAAACAATTGTCACAAGAAAACTGAACATAAACATATATGATGAACTTAGGCCTATTTGAACTACTAAACTCACCTCATAAGACGACGTTAACCGAAGCGTACAGAACACGGGCAGGTAGATTGTGACCACAGCTATGCAGCTGAGGGACACACCGATCACAACCAGCCAGTATTGTGTACCGTAGTTGTATATCTCCG
Organism: Heliothis virescens; assembly: GCA_002382865.2. Classification (NCBI taxonomy): domain Eukaryota; kingdom Metazoa; phylum Arthropoda; class Insecta; order Lepidoptera; family Noctuidae; genus Heliothis; species Heliothis virescens. Next base: position 5,275,296 of record NWSH02000505.1, read on the forward strand.
CCGGGGTGCCTAGTATCGTCACTCCGGAGACGTAGCTGAAATATAATTGTTTGTTAGGGGACATAGAAAATATTAACGGTGAGTTTCACAGGTCCCAAATAGAGTTCTAGATAGCTATCTGGCAGATCATGCCATAGAAAATCAGGATTAAAAACATTTCTATTATCTATCCCTTTATGAACTTTATGTAGAACCTGTGATATTGGCCGTAAGGTTTTTGAAATAATAAATTCGTAATGAATATCTAATAGTTAATTTCAGGATATTGTCATTCAAGAAACTTAGTTAATTGTACTCGTTTATCTCAAAAAACCCGATCTTGAAGAAAGATTTACTATGCGATATAATCTATTTTATTTTAAGTCAAAAAAGTTACGATAATAAAAATTCGTCATGACTAATTTGTTTAAAAAATATGCACAATATCTGAAAAATATTTCTTTTTGTTATTACCCAATAATTTACATGCGTTTTCTCGCTTTCATTCATGCATGAAACGTAAACGTGAACAATTAAATTGGCGTTTTACTGTTCTTAAACCTAATAAACATTATTTCTCAGAATTAAAAACTGTTTCTTATTTACCAAGGTTAAAACTAAGTACAATTAACGAGTTGATTTAAAATTAATCTGAATAATTTACGTTCGTACTTGTAAGTAGGTCACAAATACTTCTTGACTTTTAAGTTTATGCGTCATTTGTTTACCTATTGCTTAAATTTAACTAAACAACACTATTGTAGGCCAGTCTATTAACATGTACAGTAGGACGACTTCATCATCTGCCTAGCCGTTTCCCAACTATCTTGGGGTCGGCTTCCAGTCTAACCTTGCTTTTTAAATGACTTCGAGCGGATAAAAACAGTGAAGCATCGTGCGGAGTGTTTCATCTGCAACCTCCACTTCCACGAATAATGACGACCACAACCACTCTATCAAGAGTGTATCGAAAAAGAAGAAGAAAAATCTCCTAATTCTCACCTGGCAATAAGTGACATAGCCACAGGGAAGGTAGACAGTGTCCGTCCACCAAGGAGGTAGTCCTTTACATCCACAACCTTCTTCACTTTAGAGCCAATGGCGCTGTACCATAGTCCACCCGCGCATGACACTGCGCAGAGCACTCCGAACACCACGTAGTCGCCCACCCCGAAGCCACCCTCGTTCATTGTGAAAGGCATCTTGAGCTTTATGGCCTGGGCAATAGAGAGTAAAATTAATTGTAGATAGAAGCTATAGTAAGGAGACGATGAAATTTTTTACAGGTTTCAGAAATAATTAGCTATTTCGAATACTTAAATCTTATTAGTTTTGCACTAAGAGGCTAACCATGTTGGCGCTGATTAGTTATACGATTGAGAGACTGTAAATTTATTTATGGTTAAATAAAAATTGGACATAATACTTATATTTGTTTCTGTGATACAAACCAAATTATCGCGAAAAAGGAAACTTTTCTCCCTTGTATTTTGCATGAAAAACTGTTAATAGCATTGGTTGACCGCTAATTATGTACCTATTGTTGTGGTATTAATTTGCTCGTCAACGTTTCAGTGGCTGACGCATTTGTTTTACGTAACATGTTACTGACGTATTTTTAACGCTCTTGCATGTTTTATGCTACCTGTATATCAATGAAAAACAAAACATTGACTGATGGAAAATCCGATGGATATTATTAGATCGTTAAAAATATCAACAAAACGTGTTGATACTAATTTAAGAAAAGTATTAAATTAGAGATTTTTTTAAAACGATTTATATAGTATAAACTTATGTATACTGTTATATATGTATAAGTGATATTTTAGTTTTTAGTTTACAGTTTTTTTTCACTGTAGGAAAGCTAAACTAACCCCGTGTAATATACCTAGCTAGGCTATATTTTATCCGGGTACAGGAAAAAGTTCCCCCTGGGAAACCCCCGAGTGAAACCGCGGGGAAACAGCTAATTTTTAATAAAGCATACCTAATGCTTGACTTAACATTTCAGCATTGAACCAAAACGTTTGTTTATATTGTAACCTTTTCAAGTTGAATATTAATTAACTAGTGATCTTGACTCTCGTGTGTTATTTAAACACTATGTCTATGTATGATACTCATTGATATATTATGCGAATGAATAATAATATAGTTATTTGGCATCGAACACTCTAACCAAGTTATCGTGGCTTGAGAAAGGAGAAATGACAAATCGGACAGTCGTAAAGATTGATTAATTACAAATTAATTGGGGCTTATCTTGCATTAATATAATACATTATCTGAGTCTTAAAAGCTAATTATTTTATAAATAAAAATGACTCCGTTTAGTTTTAATTACAATTCGATTGTTCACTTAGGAAACGCTTTTAAGGATTATCGGGGATTGTGAAAAATATCTATATAAGTCACAGTTTTAGTAACTATTCCACTTCTAATAAATAAATAAAAAACCGGCCAAGTGCGAGTCGGACTCGCACGCGAAGGGTTCCGTTCCATTATCTATGAAGAATAAACGTACCTACAAAAAATTACTTTGTTTTTCATACAAATATATGAATAACAAAGTTATAGTTTGCGGTTACTGAAAAAGTGCTATAACTCAAAAACTACTGACTGTATTTCGTTCAAACCAATTTTGGTTGATAGTTTTTATTAAGATCTATAACATATATTTTTTTTAGATTTTTCACTTTGGTAGTTTAGAAATTACAGGGGGACACACATTTAGCACTTTGAAAGTGTCTTACTCTGAAATGATTGACTTTGAAGAAAAAATGGTTTTAGGAAACCTCAATCTCATTTTAAAGACCTATCTATAGACACCCCACAAGTGTAGGTAAGACGAAAAAAAATTTTTTTTGTTTCAGTTCATGTATGGGGAGCCCCCTTCTCAATATTATTATTTTTTATTTTTTGTATAAAAATCTTGAAGCGGTTAAACATAATACATCTATCTACCGAGTTTGAATTGGTGTAGTCTTAATAGTTCGGAATAAACTGGCTGTGACATCGGACAGACAGACAGACAGACAGACAGACAGACAGACAGACATGACGAATCTATAAGGGTTCCGTTTTTTGCCATTCGGCTACGGAACCCTAAAAAGAATCACGTAAATCGATTCAGAAACCTCGGCGAAATCGGTGTAAAAAAAAATATCGGCCAAATTAAGAACCTCTTTAATTTTTTAAATCGGTAAAAGAAGCATATTATTTCTTCTGAAAATATTTATGTAGTTTTTCACAATAACATGTGCAGTGTTTTTGTTTTCGATTTAAACACTGAATTGGCTACAGCCGCGTGTTGTCAGCTGCAACCTTGACGACTTGTTCGAAGACGACGAACTTTAAAATTTACGACCTTATTCATTATTTGTTACATCACAATCAATATTGTCATTATCACAAAACTAAGGCAATAGTTATGCTTTGCCTTATAAGGCCCATATTTTTTCTATATTATCATAAAATGTACCACCTGTATAACATATGGAATGCTAATAAAGAATCGAGTGTTGAGTTATTCGCCTGAAGAGTTGCATTAAAGGCAACTTCAAAAATTATATACGTAGACGAATTGAGAACCTCCTCCTTTTTAGGAAGTAGGTAAAAATGTTTTGGTTTTTGACTGATCGCAACAAAAATAAGTTAAGTTAGGGATGAATTATGCTAGACCGTGGCGCTCGTGCACGCCTCGTCCGTGCCCCGGGCGAGGCATGGACGAGGCTCAGATTCAAAACTCCTCGTTTCAAAACATTTATTAATCATCAGATTTTTTATAACAATACTGTGAATAACTTAAATTATGTATTGAATGCGATATTTTAATTAGAGATCTTATGTCGCACGATAGTGCTATATTAAGATCTGGAAAATAAACTAAGAAGTCAATTTACGTAATTCAATGAAATGACATTGCGAAACTGGTTCCTTAAAAAGATGCGACGGACTCTGATAATGGTATATTATTATTTATAAAAATAACCTCCGTACGATACAGAAACCAGCAAAAAACAGATATGGAAAAATCTTAAATGTCGCACCACCCTTTGGGCCGATCGATAGGAAGAAATTTGTGGTCTTTGGTGTTGAATTACCTCGTTAGGAATAAGTACTCCAAATAACCCAAATATCTATGAGATAGGTACCTATTTGAAAATGCTTCCCCGAATTTTGAGACCCTTCCAAAAAACACCGTTTCTTCCTCTCATTGATAAAGCATAAGTACAGACGATAGCAGGTCGACCTACCTAATTCTGTAAAATTTTACCAATCAAAAATTAACCTTCCACTATTGCGATAAGGCTGAAAATCAGTTGAAGAAATTTGACAGATTGAGGTAGGTTAATGTGCAGGCGTCTATACATAGATTTCTTACTTAAATGGCTTTAAACGTCAGTCCTAAATCATTATTTTCATTAAAAAATATATGGGCTTAAAGACTTGCTAATAAATACAATTAGTTAGTAAACATGCGACTAATAAAAATCACTAGAAAATAACTGTGAACTTTCCTTTAATATTGATTCGCTACGTCGATAACCACACTCATTCTGAAATGTGATCTTATCTTACTAAACTCACGATTACTGAAAAAGAATGTTGTGTTAGTGAAAATTCTGTTCCATTGAAGATATTCAACAATGGCGTATGATCGAGTATGCACTAAATAAGAATAAAAAAACCGGCCAAGTGCGAGTCGGACTCGCATACGAAGGGTTCCGTTCCATTATCTATGAAAAACAAACGTACTTATTACCTACAATTAGCCAAAATACAAATATATGAATAACAAAGTTATAATTTGCGGTTACTGAAAAAGAGATATATCTCAAAAACCACTAACTGTATCTTGTTCAAACCAATTTTGGTTGGTAGTTTTTATTGAGATCTATAACATATATTTTTTTCAGATTTTTCACTTTGGTAGTTTAGAAATTACACACATTTTGGCACTTTGGGAGTGTCTTACTCTAAAATGATTGACTTTAGGAAAAAATGGTTTTAGAAACCTCAGTACCATTTTTTAAGATCTATCCATAGACACCCCACAAGTATAGGTAAGACGAAAAAAAAATTTTTTAGTTTCAGGTCCATGTATGGGGAGCTCACCCTAATATTATTATTTTTTTATTTTTGTACAAAAATCGTAAAGCGGTTAATATAATACACCTACCTACCAAGTTTTAACTGTGTAGTCGTAATAGTTTCGGAATAAAGTGGCTGTGACATACGGACGGACGGACAGACAGACAGACAGACAGACAGACAGACAGACAGACAGACAGACATGACGAATTTATAAGGGTTCCGTTTTTTGCCATTCGGCTACGGAACCCTAAAAAAATGACGAAAATACAAACATCAGAATAAATTAAGAACCTCCTCCATTTTGGGCAGTCGGTTTAAAAGCCTCAATGATTAAAATGGGATTTGTGGGATCAATCGAGAGTTGTTAAAACCTCCCAACATGATTTCGTCGTGAATGACGCAGAGCAACTGGGCCAGCACCTTACTTTTCTGTCTGCAAAGTTGTCTCATAAGAGCTGAAGATATTTAAGTTATTAATCCTTACTCGTTCCATTATATAAAAGTTAATTGGTTTGTGACGCGTTCACGCTAAAACGGCTGGACCAATTGAGATGAAATTTGGCATGGTGGTATCCGAATGCGGGACTCGGACAATGTCTCGAGCGAACTCAAGTTGCCAAAAATTTGTTATTTTACATTTTCATACACACAAGTATTTTTTGTTTAATTCGCAGTTTGAAAAGTCGAGATATTCAAAAAGTAAACAATAAATAAATAAGTCAAGATTTAGGATCATAATAATTACTATCTATACTAATATTGCGCGCGGTCAGACTATTACCATCAGTCGAAATCTGTTCATTCGTTTTTTATTAATTGGAATAACTTATTCTTACTTACTATGCCGTCGTCATCAATCGTGTTTCTTTTCCGCGATCGCAAATTGACCTTGTTAACTATATTTTACATACATGCCACAGTCAACAAACCTCTCATTCGTTTAATTACTAACTGCTACTGCAAATATACGCCAGACGACTTATCTTATACTTGTTTAACAACAATTTAACTCACCTTAACTTTTAAGTAAAAAATGCGGTTAGTACTTCGCTAGTCCGGAAGTAAACAAATAGGAATTGTCTGCATATATGGGATGCTGGCAACTTCGCAAGGGCACGCAGATGTATTGGCAAGAACAACGTCACCAAACCTACACAACCGCATTGCACAGTTTACTTTCACTTAACATAACTTCGACAAAACACTGACGCGAATACCCGTCGGCGGAATCTGCGCTCGCCGCAAAACTAAACTCGAAATTCCCGCGCGCTCACATGTCAATGTCACTTCGTAAATCATTCAAGAATTTGCACTAGGAACAAATAAACAATAACACACGCGACTATCTTGCTCAGGAGTTAGCAACAACCTGGAGTTAGCTATCATACAACACCTCAAAGACTACCTATAATATTTATCGTTCATTTTTATCATTCAATATAAATAGCGAGCAGTTTTATGTGACGTGCACTTTAGCAGCTGTCTGTCGCGAAACCGTGCCACAGATTGTGACAATCCACATGGTTTTGAAATATAGTGAAAATAGTAGTTTAGTGTGTAGCGACACCTAGTGAGCACCATGCGAAGTTCCATTCATATACAAACTGTTTTACCGACACCTTCACGCTGAAAGAAAATGTGTGAAAACTTTTTTTGGATTTTCAATTTCAGCTATTGATGACAGATAATGTTATCTGTTAATCCAAAGTCAACAATCCCTTTGTTTATAAATTGTTTTACATCAATCTGCATCATTATACATCTACACAACTGCTAATCACTCGTACAGGTCAAACGCTATTTCCCAAACAGGGAAGGAAAATTGTAAAAGGAAAGTATTTTCAATATATAGATGATCAGTTTTTATTAATATTTTATATTTAGAAAAATAACTCCATGCCACCAAAATCTAAGAGCGAAGCACCTAAAAAATCTGCTCCTGCTGTCATAAGACCAGTAATCAGTAGGCACAGTCTGCTGTTTATTCCCGAAGATGTTCTGACGGGTGCGTGATTCTACTTTCTCTAGTACTGCATAGGTATAGCACGTTACTGTTTAGCTTATTTACTTGTTCTATTCTGAACCCCATCTATTTTTATTTACCTGGGAAATATCTGAATAGTAGTGAATAGTCCTAGTGAGCTCAGAATAACATAAATGTTCCACAGGCTTCCAAGAGCGCGTAGAAACTGGCATAGATTGGACACCGGTCGAAAGCGGAGCGCGACGTCACAGGGAAAAGTGTAAAAGAGACGATGTACCAAAAACAGCATTTACTCAAGCATTACAAAATAAAATAGACAAAAGTATAGTACATGGCTTTCTCGATGAGCAGTCAAGGCTCAGTATAGAAGATCACTGGGAATTTCTATTACCTGCAATGGTATGGGACAACCAAAAATTCGGAACAGATGAAGCGAAGATATGCTTCCATAATGCAAACTGTATCACTGATAATTTGGAGAAATTGATAAAGAAAGCTGTGAAAGCCGGTGATAGGAATATTTTGAAACATGATATGAAAATGGTTAATGCATTGCGAGTTAATAATTCGCAGGTAATTACGAATTTTACTTGCTATTCTATAATTTTAAAACAAGATCTTTACGTTGATCGGCCATACACTATTGAGTAGTACTTATTTTACCTTTTCTTTGCAAAACCATTAATTTTTATTTTGTCGCTGACAAAATTATTGTAAACACGTGTGATCAGTTTCTTAAAATGTCTTAAATTAAACTTAGTTTCGTCAAACGACTGAACAGATGTGGTTAATTTTGAAATTGCATATACCGGTATGCAAAGTCTCTCTCGATCTTTTGCTAGAAACACCCACAAAATAGGAGTAGGTCCTTACAGATAAAGAATAATGTAGATATGTGTGCCTGCATTTTTATGAAGTGCAGGTGCAGACTGATGAGATCGGTCGTATGCAGCGCAGTGAATAATAGCTGCATCTATTTGATTGATCGCTGTAGTACATACTTGTACTGTCAACAGCAAGTAAGCGTAGGTACACAAATGTGTCAAATTTCTGCGATCGATTTTCAACCTTATCACAATAGTGGAAGGTTAATGTTCGATTGGTAAAATTTTACAGATTTGGGTACACTGACTTGCTGTTGACTGTACCTACCTCTTGGTAAATAGATTTCTAACAACACTCAAATTAAGTCGATTTTACGGAGTAATGAAAGATTATATATCTAAATAGTGAAATATGCATTAGGTATTTTGTTCATCAACTTCAATTTGATTTTTTTACTTAAGTACAGACGACAGCACGTCGAGTTACCACAATCTGTCAAATTTCTGCAATAGATTTTCAACCTTATCGCAATGGTGGTAGGTTAATTTTTGATTGGTAAAATTTGACAGATTTGTATACGTGGACCTGCTGTCGTCTGTACATTAAATTATCACCATGATAAAATTACTCAATGAAAAACCCGTCGGTCGTGAAAAATATCTAACACAGTCAAGTCGTCCCTAATGACTTATCACCAACACTTCATGACTCCTTATCATTTGAAAAAGCTCATCGTTTTTTTTTTTCATTTCAGATGACCGAATTAGATGAAGGCCTGACTCAATACAAAAAATTGTTATCTCTGAATTTATGTGGAAACTTTATATCTGATATTAATACAGATTTTATTCCACCAACTGTAAAGACTCTAGAACTTCAAACTAACCGCATCAGCGATATTTCAGGATTTGCTGAAGCTTTGCCTTTTGATTTATTATACTTAGGTTTGTCTAGAAACTTCATTTCCTCAGGTGATAGTGATTATCGTTTATTTTTAGCTAAACAGCAAACCATTATCTTCGTATAATATTTCAAAGTATTCTTTTGCAGATTCCGCAGATGGATTGAAACTGTTACCATACCATTTGACGGTTTTAGATCTGTCGAATAACGACATCTATTATTTAGAACCGGTACTCGATGCTATTGCTAAGCTGCCAAACCTCAGTGCGCTTCAGCTATCGGGCAACCCTTGCTCGGTAGGCAACGCTTTAAAATAGTGTGCAATAACAAAGCCAGATGGCGCTATTTTCAAGTTCTAATTCACGGTACTTTCTAGGTATGTGCTGGTTATGCTAGGGCTACTTTGATGAAATTACCTCGTTTACATTATCTGGACTGCCGTGAAATTCTCCCAACTGATAGGCCACTAGAACATATAGATATACACCCTGATGATCTACTTTCTGCAAACTTTCATTTTACCGTGTTTCGGATTATGTCTGCTCCGCAGCCACCGAAGGCAGAAAAGGTACGGTCTACATTAATTTTATGACATTAATGGAATAATCCTAGGGCAGCTTGATTATTTATTACTACAGGGATCCAACGCAACATTCCACATTGAGCTGGAGATACCGTTACTGGACGCGGTAAGAAGACGATTCTTGATGTTCCGTGGAAACGAATCCCTCATTGAAATGTTACCGCCTCCAGAAGACGAGGAATATCCTATCACCAACCACGGCACACAGTCCGTGCCTGGAATGAGTAAAATTTTTACTCGTAAGTTAACATTTTTGACCGTTAAGTACCTCTAATTGTCTATAGATACAAGCCGTTTTTCCCGCGGTTTCACCGTAGCTTTCGAATGGTGAAAGAATTTTTAAAATCGGTCCAGTAGTTGTTGAGCCTATTCGTTACAACCAAACAAACAAAGTTTTCCTCTTTATAATAGGTATTAGTATAGACAGGTAGGTACCTACGCTCCAAACTGAAGGAAAAAGTTAACTTTTTCGCTTATATTGCTGTCTTTAGTTCCAAAATTTTGAGGGAACTCACTAAACATGAACAACATTTTAGGATTGGACGAAGAATCGTCGTCCGAGTCTGATGTCTTCAGTAACTTGGTTATGAAGAATCCTCGAGAGATTCACAACTACACCACGTTTGAGAGTAACAAAGTTCCGTGGAGCAAGTTGATGAATTTCCAGGAGCCTGTTCTGAAGATCTTCTGTCCTGACCTGGTTGCCTTGAGGGACACCTTCCGAACCATTATCACTCTCAGATTGATTTACTCAGTTGTAAGTTTGATTTTTGTGCTGGCTATATAGATAGATGACTTACGATGCTTGTTCAATAAGTCTCTCTGAATTTAGCCTAGACTTTGTAACTGTATCCAACCAATACATAAATACAGACATTACCATAGAAATCCTTGCAAATTATAATGTTGTTTCAAGTTGAAAGCTTTCATTCTTACTACAATACTAATGTAGTACAACAAATCCACAAAAACAAAAACTGAAAAGTCCAAACAGTAGTTCCTCTTAAACCCAGACATATGCCGCTCCAAAATCAACGAAAGCTGACAAAGTGAAAAGTTCCCAAACCATGAGAACACCAGGGGAGATGAGAGCTACCTTAGCCACTATCAAGTGCTCCCTCAGGACCCCGGACTGGAGCCAGCCCTCACAGCACTTCCACTGGGATGAGAACCTCGGCACGCAAGACGCGATTCATTGGGGGGACGGAGATCTCTCTGTGAGTCATAATCCATCAATTATATTAAAAATACTCATGATACAATATACACTACTCACAAAAATTTAAGGATATTTTTTCATGGACGATTTTCTTATGGGATTTTCAAGAAGCTGTATCTCCAAGGAAAATGATCGTACAGCAAAAAAAAAAACAGGAAATTATAGATTCAAAATTCTAGTTTTCAAATCTATCCATGATTCTTTTTTTAAATCACTAGTTTTGGAATAACACTAAAGAAATCAAGGAAAGAAAAAAATTACAGATTTTCTTTCAACGTTGGAAAGCTACAAGTTCATAAACAATTTTTTTTTCTTTATCTCACTCCAAAGCTTTTTTTGAAAATTTTATGCGCTTTCATTTGATGTAACCGGTTAGTTTGTACGATGATTTTCCAAGGAATTATTGTCAATCAAAGCAAAAACGATCTCGTTCTCTTTGTTTATCAATAACTCTGTAAATAATGATCGAATAGAAAATCTAAGCAGAGTTTTGAAATCTACACAAAATTTTCAATAAGGAACCATGGATAGATAATAGCAGTACCACTTTTTTTTGACTAATACTTTGTACACTACTCACAAAAATTTAAGGATATTTTTTCATGGACGATTTTCTTTTGGGATTTTCAAGAAGCTGTATCTCCAAGGAAAATGATCGTACAGCAAAAAAAAAAACAGGAAATTATAGATTCAAAATTCTAGTTTTCAAATCTATCCATGATTCTTTTTTTAAATCACTAGTTTTGGAATAACACTAAAGAAATCAAGGAAAGAAAAAAATTACAGATTTTCTTTCAACTTTGGAAAGCTACAAGTTCATAAACAATTTTTTTTTCTTTATCTCACTCCAAAGCTTTTTTTGAAAATTTTATGCGCTTTCATTTGATGTAATCGGTTAGTTT
>NWSH02000505.1:5290792-5320441 GCA_002382865.2 Heliothis virescens
CTTTTTTCAAACGAAGATATTACTCCAAAAAAAGTGGTACTGCCATTATCTATCCATGGTGTCTTGTTGGAAATTTTGTGTAGATTTCAAAACTCTGCTTAGATTTTCTATTCGATCATTATTTACAGAGTTATTGATAAACAAAGAGAACGAGATCGTTTTTGCTTTGATTGACAATAATTTCTTGGAAAATCATCGTATAAACTAACCGGTTACATCAAATGAAAGCGCATAAAATTTTCAAAAAAAGCTTTGGAGTGAGATAAAGAAAAAAAAATTGTTTATGAACTTGTAGCTTTCCAACGTTGAAAGAAAATCTGTAATTTTTTTCTTTCCTTGATTTCTTTAGTGTTATTCCAAAACTAGTGATTTAAAAAAAGAATCATGGATAGATTTGAAAACTAGAATTTTGAATCTATAATTTCCTGTTTTTTTTTTTGCTGTACGATCATTTTCCTTGGAGATACAGCTTCTTGAAAATCCCAAAAGAAAATCGTCCATGAAAAAATATCCTTAAATTTTTGTGAGTAGTGTACAAAGTTGTTACAGGTATTGATGTATAAGCCGCAATAATTATAGAGTAGAAAGCTTTTAAAGGAAAAGGGTCTCTGGAATTGCAAGATTAAGACGACAGTGATAGGGCAAATATTATAGACATAATCGATCTATTCTATTGGTATCGGAAATGAAAGGTTTTAAGGATTAGGTACCCATTGAAACCTCGTCAAATAATGGGAATCCACTTTTATATTCCTCATCTTCTGCATAGAGTACAGGCTTATTTAAATATGATTTATTGCCATGAAATTGATGGTATTAAATAAATTTTGAACAACATCACAGAACACTATTCTAAAAACCCATAAATATAGGTATCATAAATGCTCATATCGGTTTTAAAGTAGTCATCAAAATAAAATATGATAGTAATACCAGGCCAGTGTTTAACATAAAGATGATGATTACATAATATAAAAAAAAACATTCATGCCAAGAAAACAAAATTTGCTCCGTAAAAAACATACATTTATTTAAAGGCATACAAAATGAGTCACAATCCTAATGAGTCGCAACCTACTGAGGATACACCGCAGTAGGTTGCAAACGGTGCAAACCTAAAGTTGTGTAGTACTTTAGTATTCAGGTTGTACCTACCACTTTTTTATTTGAATCATGTGGCTGGTAATAAGTTGAAGTCCTAAATGAACAATTATATTTTTGTGCACGAAAAACGTGTTTTCATTTTCAGGTACTGCAATACAGTCAACTGCCAGTAAAAGTGACGAAAGGGAAACCAGAAGGCCCGGAATCTGGTCGGCAAATAATGCCAGACTTCTTAACTTGTCACTTTGGCTTTGGAATCGATGCTCTGAGCACCTCGAACACGAAATGAATGTTTAAAAACTGTTTACAAATGCTTTCAGCAGTTTTATTTTATTCACCTATGGCATTTGCAGGGCTCAAAATACTTTGCTCCGGGACTCTCAATTCTTCAATACGTTGAACTACACTATTTATAGCATCCATTATCCTATTGTCGACTTCTTAAATTGCATAAACGTTTATTGGGACCCCAACAAATCGGCTAGCTGGCCAGTCCCCCGTCAAAACCTTATTTTTACCAATGTTAATGGAACTAAAGTGTTTTATAGCAAGTATTCATATCCTCAATTTGTCGATATCAGTCTGGAGTCCCAGTGCGGGATCAGTTGAAGTGTCTAACGGTCGATTGTTTGTGGTAATGGCTGGAACTCCGCACGAGCGCTGGGGCAGTCAGGCGGAGTACTTGCTATCATGTCTCGGATACGCTGTAGGCATTGGCAACATTTGGAGATTCCCATACCTGTGTTATCGGAATGGAGGGGGTAAGCTATTGTTATTGTAAGATTCGTTTGAATTTCATATATGGTCAACTTGAACAAGACTGTTATCTAAGACATTTCAGCCGAATGGTGTATGAAAATGAAAATAAGATATGAGTTTGCCGTATTTGATCACCAAATCGAGTCATTACTTAATAGAAGCAAATTCGTAAGTCTGATACTTTTATCTATTCTGAATTATAAGTTCAACTTTTCACATAGTTTGATTTTATTTCAGGAGCATTCCTCATACCGTATTTCCTCACATTGGTTATTTGCGGCATCCCACTTGTTTATTTAGAGACAACACTAGGACAGTTCGCTAGCGCCGGATGCATATCAATTTTCAATATAAACCCGTTATTTAAAGGTAAAGTAGTGCTAATGGCATTGAGTTTGATTATAATTCCCAAGTCTATGTTTAGTTGTTCATCTACAGGAGCGGGTTATGCGGTCGTAATACTAAACGTAATAGCCGTGGTGTACTTCTCATCCATCATGTCATATCCAGTGCTGTACATGTATCACTCGATGAGTTCCCCCTTGCCTTGGCAAAGTTGTGGCAATTCCTGGAATACGGACAAGTGCACCGAGGTTGGGTAATTTTAGTTTCACGTATAAAGCAATTTGTGTACATGACCCATCTTGAATACGCATGGCGTATCATTTTCAGATTAGCGGTAATTCAAGTTTTTTTAGCTCGAATGGGACCATCACCACGCCGGAGGATGAGTTTTTCCAGTGAGTGTATTCAACTTAATAATGAGGTTTATTCATAGTCCAAGTTTGTAAATCTTTGATTTCTATGATTCCAGCCATCGTCTTTTACGAATGTCACCAAGTATCCATCATATCGGCGGTATCGTATGGCCTGTGTTCTGGTGTAACGTAATTTGTTGGATCATCGTGTACCTCTGCATCTGTAACGGTGTCAAGAGCGTAGGAAAGGTGAGCTTTCCAAAATTTCCCGATTGATCTTGGTTGGCACGCTGCCGTTTTGTCAATCACAAATTAAATATAATACTTTCCGTCGAACTTTTAATTCTGAGAATTGTTGTGTATTTCTGTTACCAGATTGTGTACTTCACGGTGATATTTCCCTACGTTGTGCTGACTGCGTTATTTATTCGCGGCGTCACGTTGCCTGGCGCTTGGAAGGGCATTTTGTTCTACATCCTGCCAGATTGGGGCCAATTGAAGAAGCCGAAAGTAAGTATCTATAAGTAGCATTGAGGCCAAGTTCATCCATCTCTCACCTACATTACATTACGGATCTTATTCTTAGTACATTATTTTTATAACTCCGTTTCACAGGTATGGGCAGACGCAGCTACGCAGATATTTTACTCCCTAGGACCTGGATGGGGAGGTCTAGTCAGTATGGCTAGTTTTAATAAATTCCATTACAAAAATCTAAGGTTTGTAATTTTCCTGTTTCTTTAACTTTTGCCCAAGAAATACAATACTGACGCAAAATTCCTTTCGTGTTTTAGGTCTTCAGTAATAATTCCTCTAGTGAATAGTGGCACAAGTATTTGGGCAGGGTTCGTGGTGTTCTCCGTGCTGGGCTTTGCTGCGGAGCGGTCAGGGGTGCCAGTGGGTGAAGTAGCCACTGCAGGCCCTGGACTGGCCTTCGTTACATACCCAGCAGCAGTCACTATGATGCCAGCACCAAATCTATGGGCTGTTACTTTCTTTGTCATGCTGTTCTTCCTTGGTATTGATTCAATGGTACTTAACTTTTTTTTGTCAGTTTTTAGTTCACAATTATTTTGTGTTGAGTAGTTGACTTATTTCAAAATATTTTTTAAACGTTGATTTATTTGTCAATACTGTAATTTTTTTCAAAGTATTTTTCTTCTATAAAACCTTAAAATTTTCGCAGTTCGTGACAATAGAGTCAATAATAGCGGGAATAGTTGATGAATTCCCAGCGTGCCGTGCACGGAAAAAACTCATCACTTTCCTCACGTGTTTGGTGCTATTCAGCCTTTCAATCATCTGCAATACTGAGGTTTGTACCCTATTTTCATGTAACGGTACTTATTCGCCATAAAACACGTATAAACTGTTATCCAGAAAATAGTTAGCAAACTACATTTCAGAAGTTAGAATTGAATGACGTGTTCGCGTGATTCCGACGCTTGAAAGTTTCACATGCATGACTACCAAGTTGTTTAGTAGGTACCTGTGATAAAACAGATTGTTGGTATATGGTTTAATTAATTGGAGTAGTGTTTTATTTATGATTAAGTTCCACGATATGCGAGTGTTAATTAACCTACAAACGAATCGTTTTGTTGATAGTGCCATCAAAATTAGAACAAAACTTTTTCATAGTGAACAAAGTTTTCTACGATCATGATTGCTTTTACCGTTTAACCAGAGATGATATTGTAAATGTTGTTAAAGACTCTTGAAGACATAGGTAATTAGTTTCCTTAATAAAAGTTATTTTCTAGGAGCCTTTGTATTTTTTTGAATCATGCAATTTTTCGAAAAGTAGTTGCAAAATACAGTGATAAACAAAATATTCGAATTTTCTATTAATCTAGAACATTACATCAGTCTTAACACCCTACAAAACAACAACTTTTCAAGAGTCTCACGTGCTAGCTTCAATATATCCCAGATGTCATCAATGACCCATGTTTCAGGGAGGTCTCCACGTGATCGGTCTACTAGATACTCACGTGGCCATAGCCTGTGTGCCGGTGGTATGCGGCCTGGAGATCATAGCTGCGGTGTACACGTACGGACCGAGGAGGCTGGCAGCTGATATCCTCTTCATGACGGGAGAACCTTTGGGGAGAATGTGGATGGTGCTATGGAGATACATCCTGCCAGTTATTTTGTTGGTACGACTTTATTTCTATAGGTTTAGGGTTCATTATTGATAGAGAGAGTCAGATAGGTCTTACCTGGAAGAGGTATTTAAGTTTTGCTACCTTGGTAAATACATGTGCATGACAAGATAATCAGGATTATGAAGAAAATAAATCTTAATCCAATGCTTGAAGATTGTGGGTATTAAATAAACGTCACCAGCTCAAAATCCTTAAGCTTTCAAATTATATTCCTATCAACTAGACGACCTAGATAAACACGTTATTATAGAACTTTATTGTTTTACTCCAGACTAAAGTGAGACCTTGAGACTTCAAACGTTAGCAGTTTGAGTCAAATAAAATAGTCGCGAAACACGTAGGTGGATCCGCAAACCAAAGTAGTCAATATAGCAGTAAAATAGATAATAAAACGTTATAGCTCCCCACTAATTAGAAATAGACAGTGCCTCTGTTCAGTGTTATCCTAATAGACATATTAGTTGTCAAATGTCATCGAGATTATGAGCGAAAATGAATAGGTCATTCAAGTATACGATAATTTTCTGTTCGCTAAAGGTTCTCTTGTTTCCGAAAGACTGCTTCACGTTGTTGATATAATTTTCCATTTTCCTTATCGTTCCATTTACTTATCGACTGTCTATTGTTTCTGGCAACCGGACACTCCCTGCCAGCAGCTGGCCTATTTTGATACAGTCGATTGGACAACAGCATTTCGCAGATTGCCTATCACAGCAAACATTTGTAGTGATAGGGTGAACTAATGTCTCAATTGTGATGGTTTTGGCTCATAAATTGTGCCTTAACTGGAACACTATCTTACTTTCTCGTGTCTCCTAAAAAGGGATTTCTTTGTTTGAAATTGATGGTCACATAGCCATGTAGCAACTGCGGCAATCATAACAGCTGATTGACTAATCCGTACTGCTGTTACCAAACCCATTATATTTCCACAATGACTTAACAAGATTGTTCCCGTTTCAGGTAATAACAGTGTATTGCCTAAGAGAAGCATCAGGATTGGCTGGCTGGTGCGTCGCTCTTGTATCAGTCATCTGCATACCAATCCACGCGATCAAACTGCTTCTCAATTCAAAAGGAACATTCACACAGGTGCGTTTGCTTCACATTTTATTATCTGTACAAACATGCCAGTAATAAAGTTGAGTGAAAAAATAAAGAGACGCCAGGTAAAAACTTTTCTACGATTAAAACAGAAAAATTAGGATTTGCAGGTGCTAAATATTTACTTGAACCAATTAATATTATTATATTCAATTATTTGGATGGTTCTGTGAAACACGTTTATGATTGTTTCTATCATTAAAAAGAACTGAGGAGTTTGTCTCACCATTTCGTCTTCTCAGCATACAAATAGGGTGGGTGATTTGGCGACCACGGCCTTAAAAAATTACTGACTATCAGCCTACTTTGAATTTAATGACTTGTGTTTTATTATGTTTTATGTAGAATAGAAATCACAAATCCAAATAATTCATGTTCCCTGTAATACATGCCTCAGTTATTAGTTTTTACTAAACAGAGTGTAAGAATTACTCATTCTTTACAATATGTTCCTTTTCATGTCTAAGGAGTCTGTGCATGCAGTCAGTTTACACATCCGAATAAAATATAATCTTTCCTACAATCTTCCCTTCAATCAATCAAATTTCCTTATTCCAAAATTCCTTATTTACTATTTTATGTTACAGCGCATTCGCGACAACTGCCGTCCAAGCAATGACTGGGGACCCGCTGATCCAGAAATGCGTCACCTGTGGAAAGCTGCCATAAGCAAACAAAAGAACCAACACCTTAAACTAAATAATATTGATAAAGTCTAGGAATAAAACTTAAAACATATCAATACCGTTTTGTTTATCTCGGTACTTATGAACTTCAAGTCCCAATCCCAATGCGTGACATTGCGAAAATCTATCTAGAACCACAATGGATAAAACATTATCCACATAAGAAGTTTTAGCACGCCAAGGAATCCTGAAATCCAAAGTACGAAAAAGGTACACCTCACAGGTACAGACCTCATCCCAAATTACTACTGGCATTCACATTAGGATGACAGTAACAACCTAATTACGAGTAAAAAAGACGTGCTTGTAAAATGACATTTTTATCGTGGCCTCCAAGATTGGCGTTTCAAAATTTGAAGTCAAACAATTTTGTTAATTTTGATAACTAAATTACTGCAACAATAATATGTTTGTATAATTAAAATTTGTTGTTATATTTTTTATCAACCACGACGTTTAAATTTTAAGTGCAACTTTTATCGAAAGCCGTAAAAATGAATGAAGTGATTGAGGTTAATACTGCAAACGAAGGCACAAATGGTAGAATTGGAAGTATGGTAATTGCAAATGGGAACGGGAATGGAAACGGGAACGGAAATGGAAATGGTAATATTGAAACAGACGATGATAAAGACAAAAGAGTCAAAATTCAGGTGAATATAATATTTCAAGATTGATTTTCCATTGAAACCAACCATGTTAAAGTAACTCAAATAGTATCTAAGTACTTGAGGCCAGATCTATTCAGATCACAACGCTTCACTACAACAAGCTTCTTTGAAATCTCATTATTGCAGTTTTGGTGAAGTCATGCTTCAAAAACTGCTTTTCATCGTTACTAGAATCTTACGGCACTATTCCAGAGCAAAGAAGTATTAATATGCCAAAATAATTACTTGGCAAACTAATGCCAATATTCTTTATTGGGAAAATTAAGATTGAAAATACTAGTCCCCTCGAATTTCACTCAAATGAAAAAATGAATAAATGCGTTGGATTCAAATAAAATATGAACATAGGTACTTATACTCGCTTCGCCTTCACAATACTGTCTTACATATATTAACAATACTGTTAGCCTTGACACACAACACGACAAAGGATACACTCCATTACGATTTCAGGTTGAAGGTGAAGATGAAGTAATGGAAGCCGAAATGGGTCGCAAACAAATGAAAAGATTCCAACTGCCAAACCTACCCAGATGGTGGCAAGCTGATATTATTCAATATGCGTGAGTATAATGTCAATTATACATGTAAGTTACTACCTTACCCCAGCGATTTCACCCGTGTCCCATGAAAACTACTCCGCACATCCGGATAAAAGTAGCCTATGCTATGGAAACAATAATTTAGCTGTGGCAGTAAATACTTACCTACCCATATATCGGGTCGCTGGATTGTGGAGGTCAGATAGGCAGTTGCTCCATGTTAAGCACTGGTTCTCAGCTACATCCGGTTTGACTGGAAGCCGACCCAAACATTGTTGGGAAAAGGCTAGACAGATATTAAGATTTTCATCTTTTACTCAAGTCATTCATATGATTTTTGCAACATTTAGTCTAGATCTAATACTAATATAACAATAAATGGCAAAAAGCTTTTCTGAAGGCGAAGAGTGAAGTTACCACTTTATCTAATTTGAAAACATTGGAACATCTGGCTTTTTAAATAAATAGATGATGGATAGAGAACGCGACCTCCATGCTCGCTTAACCTCTTTTCAATGCATTACCTCTAATGAACACTAAATTGTTTCTAAATGTTTCACCAAATGTAACATAATAATTAGTGAAGATCTAATTTATATAACAATACAAAACACGAGTTTATTATAATAACTTTATTGAGATGAAATTAGGATTTATTTATTTGAGATGATGCAAGAATTTTTGAGTCCCTTATCTTGTCGTCGCGTCGTTGTCATTTCTGAAATTTTCTCAATGGCATTTAAAAACGCTACTGACCCCTAAAAGAAAAAATACCTGTTTGGATTATTATTACTGACACATATTCGTACAGACAGACAAACAACCCTATGAAGTCATATCGTACATTTATTACTATCATTCTTAGCAACAGTTAACCAGCCCACAACTAGCATCATAAAAGTTTTTATTTAGACATGACATGAGTTTTTATCAATAATTCAACTAGTTCATTAGACCTCGGAATTGGTTGACGTCAGCCTAATCATATGTTTTTATAACACTAATGTAAATATGAAGATATGAAGCACGTGCCAGGGTTCACGTGACCTCCTCCAGTTTGAACACCGTAACATCTTTATTTCGACACAAAAAGCGACAAGCTACATTACCTGACGCCTATCACACAAGGTATTCAAGGGGTGCTTCCATAAATCAAACGATAAAATACGAGGGTCTTAAAAGCTCACGCGCTCAACACCTGCTGGTGTTTTAAAAGGTGACAGTCATTGTTGTTACCGTATTTTATTTATAATTATGAGTTTTTTTTAATTTATATTATATTCTTATTTCAAATTGTATCTACAGTGTATGTTAACCTAAAAAGCAGTAATTGTCGTGAGTCTGCGAAGGCCGCTGAGGCATCCGGCTGACCCGGTCGCGACCGGCGACGTTGGTGCTATCCGGGTCAACTCAGGATGAAGCGGGTCTACAACTGTGCCGCATTTAGGCTGAGTGTCCACTAGACAAACACGATTTTAAAGAAAATGAAAACGATTATAAATTTAAAAAATAAAGAATATATATTTAGATATACTATTCTTACAAAGTAAAATAGTGAAGCTCAAGCCTCTCCATTGAGCTTTTAGCAATCAAAAGACAACGTAAATAAATTCACAACTGTCGCATTGTCTTGCAAATTAACTATTAACTCTATAAAAGAAAATATTAACAGCAAGTCGTGTCTATGGCATCAGTGAATACGCGGGGAATTATCCATGAAAGGTGTCGAGGCGGGAGATTAATGTTCGCGTGTGGAACACGTCGGGTGTCGAATCTATGGGGGAAGGGGTGGTCGGAAAACTATGATGGCGGCGGCAGTCATTGCACCTTAAGCCGCGGGTCGAGCAGCATGCAACTGTGATTATACTCCAAGATGCAGCGAACACCGTCCAGTGCTTCCGAAGGCTCGTTTTGGACGACCATTGAGCTGCTGGCTGGTAGGGGCCGAAGGAGATCTGCGGCAGACCCTGAAGACTATACCACCTTCCTTGATGTTCCGTCGAGAAGAGCCTCTACGCTCAGGTTCAAATCCTTATCTTAATTAGCACCGAAATTATTAAAAAAAAAACATGTAATTATTGCACTGAATTGCATCAGATATCTCATGCAACACACAGAAAATTTATCACCACGAACACTAATTTATAATTTTATTCATAGGTAATTAGATACTCTTCAATGTTTACAAGTTTTCACTAAGGGCACCATTCCTTTGTAATAAATCACGTTCATAAAATATTTGCACATTTCACAGCTTATCAAAACAAGGTAATATATGAAATTCGAGCTTGTTTGTATCCGGTTAATTTTGCAAAAGCGTAATAAATCTACGCTGAAGTGTTAGCGTGTTAGGTATCGGCGAGATGTGGAGTCGAGACAAGCCCTTGTTATGGTTCAAAGTACTCCAATGATAATACTTGCGTATCGGTAAGTAGGTATTTTGCGTCATTCGCACCCTCACTTATTGGTTTGGCTTAAGCATTTTACAGAATTCGCAAACCTTTTTTGTTTTGGTTTCCAATTTTTGAAATAATAAAACATCGCTTTATCTGCTGAAGTTTAATAAGAATGTTTCACATTTATTATTGATGATAGTTACATGATTTATGTTAATATGTAGAAAGTGCTATACCTACATATGAATTCGATTAGTGTTTCCAAAACAAAGATAATTGGTGCGCTTGTCACGTTTATATAATACGTCTGTTATTAAAATTAAAACGTAGATAATTGCAGTACCTATTTTTATACATTTAATTTAAAACAAAGATAATTGCAGTAGATATTTTTATACATTAAAATTAAAACGAAGATAATTGCAGTACTTACCTATTTTTACATATCATTTTCCTTAAAAAAAATAGTCTATCTTACAGAGATAATTATCCGGTTAGTAATAATCTACAAATTATGTATTTAGAGCTTTTTAATATGGTCCTGTAAAATACCAATAGAATAGTAAACTTTGCTTCATTTCTGCACTAGGCTAAACTCAAACTATGCAAGTCCTATTGCGTGTATGGAGTTAGTAATAATTATTAATAGTTAATTCCGGATTTATTCGAAGTTCGATGATACAAATGATAAGTTTATTATTGTAGTTACGAACTGTATTATCTAGATTTTCGTGACCCGATCGTCATTGACTTCTAATGATGTTTACGATTACCAAATCGTCATTGTGAGGGGGCCAATACAATAACACCAATTAGCGTCAAAAATATAATCTAAGTATATCCATATGAAATAAACGGACCGTAATAAGGAGATAAGTTATCAGAAACAAACGAATGTTTATTATATTTTCCTTGTTTACATTCTTGTGACATCATGACAACGCCATTTTGGGTTTTTCACGCGCAGCAAAATATTATGCCGGAGTAGTCACGTAACATTTTTATTAAGAGTTCTTTGTATTTTCTTTTATCATTGAAGCTTTTTCTCGTCATCTTTTTACATAGAGCATATCAAACATTTTTTTCGTAGTGGATGCATTATGTGACACAAAATCACAAAAGTTTGAAGTGAAAGCAAAAGTGTGACTCATTATCGCAAAAATGGCTAATTAGGTTTTTTAGTTTTTCTCAGAAATTGTCGTTGACATATCATATGATAAGAATATTAAAGTTACTATATAATTGCAGGTCTACGGCCTATAAATTTACTAATGATAATTTTCAAGCTCGTGATAGTTTTATCTCCCAAAGTTTCTTTTGAAATTGCGATAGAGTAGCGGATGTTTTTAGATATCCAGTTCCGTGACCCGTGTCTAATCATATTTTCATATAATGTTAAGGTAATTAACCTTAACAACTTTTCTCAAATATTCAACAATATTAATATTGTCTGTTCAAGTAAAATTGTAGATAGGTTTAGATAGAACCGCACTTCAACACACGAAAATACCTTTTTGTAGAACGATGATTGCGGTGTAAAACTGGCAATTATCTGAACTAAATTAGGTTCCAATTTAATTAAAAATACTTTGCGAAAAGTTTTTTCTTTCTTCTCTATCAGTAAAAAATATCAAAGTCCTGAAGAAAATTTGCCTTAAGCGATCAGAAATCATCACAGACCTTGAGACAACTCAGCTGTTATCAATCGCTAAGATTATAGATAGTTATAATTCAATGCAATACATGTGTATGCTGACATGGACTTAAAAATAGCAGCATCGTGAACCAATGCCATTAATAGCTAACACTTTATTAATGAGCCTCACTGACTGGTTTACAGCGTATTTCAGTAAATGTGCGATGGATCTCGCAACGTATAAATCACGCCTAAGTGAGTGATCCGCAATACATTTAATAGTTTGTTTCGAGAACACACATCGAAGCTTGTTTGGTAATTTCGATATATTCGTAAAACTGTACTTTAGTCATCGTGATATTCAGTATAAAAATATGATTTATAACTAAATTATAATCTTGTGATAATGTCGCGGTACCTAAATTATAATTTAAGAGGAAATGTTTGGCCACAAAAGCTCTATATTAATATCGGGAGCAGTCAACTGTATCTTCAAAACGTACGCTTAAGAATGTACAATATTAGAAAACGGCAAATTCCCCTTAATATAAGTATATCATATTTCCAGGTCCCAAAGTTCACAGCCCCACCTCCCCCCCTACATCTGTTCACAGAATATTTACACATCCCTGCTCTAACTACGATCACAAATAACGTAAATAACATTAATGACGACATCTTGGAATCTCGCCCATTCACACTTGGAAATAACATCATCCATTTTTATGCATAAAACATAAAAACTAATCCTCATGAAAAGTAGAACCGTGAAGTACATAAATTCTAAAATCGTTCAATGTCCGTGATGTTTAGTAGCTTTAAAAATATCACAGCTTGCAGACTTACTGCTTGCGTTTCGTACTATACAGCTCTCATCAAACTATTTGTTTGTTCCATTATTGATAAATTCTTGCTTATCACATCTATTAAAAGAAACTACGATGAAATAATTAAAATTTCTTCGTATTTCAATGATAAAAGTCCACTCCAAAAGATCCATATGCTTACGGTCGTTCAGTACATATGAGTCAGTTATATTGATTTCCATAGAAATAATTGAGTGATCAATATATTAATATTGTAACAATAACTAA
This sequence comes from Heliothis virescens, assembly GCA_002382865.2. Taxonomy (NCBI): domain Eukaryota; kingdom Metazoa; phylum Arthropoda; class Insecta; order Lepidoptera; family Noctuidae; genus Heliothis; species Heliothis virescens. The sequence goes on from NWSH02000505.1 coordinate 5,303,651, forward strand.
CAAGCGTAGACTGACACGACACTACAGTTAGAGGGCATAATAAATAGGAATGATACCTAAGCTTTTGTTATAAGCAGTTTCCATTTCCATAGTTCGTAATCATGCCGTTTTAGTGTTCATTTCTTAGTACACTAAACCGCAAAAGCTGAACTTTAGGACAGTGTTATGGCTGTAGTCTGGCGACAAACTTATTGTAGACAAAACGTAAAACAACAGAATGAGGTTAAACTTTGAATAACAGTAAAAAGTAATATGGATGTGTTTCGGAGTAAGTACGAATTTTATTGATCGTAAAGAGAGCTCTTTAATATATCTCTTATCGAATTTTGCATCATCAAACTTTACAATAATTGATATAGGATGTGAACTTTTCTTCAGAAATTTTATCACACTACGCGGAAAAAAGCAAAATTTTTATATTAGGGCGACTTTGTACTCAAGACAGTTTAAATATTTTTGAACACACATCATTTCAGGAAAAGCTTTCGTGAGTCACATGCATGACTCAATCCTACATTAATCACGTTTTTAAACGTATCATACACACACTTGGAATTTTTGGCGTTTGCCCTGAAACCGAAGACTGAAGTGACGAGTAGATGTATCGTCACGCGTAATTCGGGTTCCGTAAATAGTGACGTCATAGTGTTACGCTATGCCACAGATAACTAAGAACTATTTTCTGTTATGATCGTTTATATTGCTGTTGCTCACTGTTTACTTTATCGAACTGAAATTCAGACTGCGTGTGATTTGGTGTTGAGTAAGAAACACGTATGGATATGTGGTACCTATGCTTTGATAAATACAGATGCTAACGAAAATCTATGCAGTAGTAGAATTTAAGTTTTCAGTATACCTACTAAAATATGAGTTACATTACTGAAAGCGACTGAATAAAATTTATAGCCTATCCAATAGAATACTTTACTATCTAGCGTCTGAAATCTATTTATTTTATTACTTTGAATAGCTATAAAAGTAGTCAAATAATCGACGTCGTATACCTAAATCGAAATGACACTTTTTCCCTCAAGGTTTTTCTATTTCAGCGATTTTTCTTTAGCCCATTTTCCCTTTCGCTACATGAATCTTGTAACGTTCAAAAAGTATGTTCGAAAAGTTGTCATATTACTATTGCTTTTAAATTAGGTCCTTAGCTTTTTCTCGAATATACGTCTCAAGAAGTGTTAATCCACGTTAATGTGGTCGTTCATTAAGTCATTAATCATTTAATTAACGACCGAATGAAACAATTCAAAGTCTGTTAAATAGTGAAGGAAAGCATTTTAAAATCAACTTATGGAATATGGATAACGTAGCAACCAATAAATAATAACACATATAAACTAATTACCGAAAAGAGATAAAATTTCAGTAGTATAGTCACTATTTTTAGTTAATAAATCAAAGTTCAATAACACAGCGACACAGTGACACTGTTTTATAATAAAAATAAAAGTTTAGTAGGCAATATTGTCGTGAACTCTTGTTGCTATTGACTTACTGAACCCAGACATTCCGTTTCGATACCGATATGAATTCAAATGAGCCCTGTAAGCCATAGATTGTGAGATATAAGAAAATTACTTATGGTAATATTTGCGTATTTCAAAAAATAATATTGTACAGTTTGTAGAAGTTTGGTTTCTCGTCTTTCCGACTTTATAAAGTTGCATTTTAACATTTTGTGTGGTGGAAACTAGGCGATGTTAAGATGTCCTTCTCATATGGGTTGAGTCAACAAAAAGTAATAAGCAATTGTCGAAAACTTTGAGGCCTAAATTAGAGTAAGGCCTCAAAAAGCATAATTAGAATCGTGAAATAAAATAACATTCAACAAAAAACAAAATATCTCAAAGTCATAATTTTAATTGGTATTTTCTGAAGTATTTGTATTTCTATAACATTTTATAAAATACGCATGTACCTACATACATTTTAAATAATAATGCTCATCTAGGTACATTCACAGACATGGTTACACATTCGTGTCTATGTGTCACCACCCATGGTGCTCGCCAGGAACTCTCGGAAACAGGGTGGACTGTTACCTAGCAACTGATGCCTTTACCATAGAATATGAAAACTCATGGATGATCCTTTTTAGTGTGTGTATGTTTTTGTCACTAAACTCTTTCAAATCGATAAATTGTTAAAATTGACAACCGGTAAGCTTAGCTTTACGACGTTTGTAAGACACGTTTTAATAAAGATAGGAAGCACAATTATAAATTATAAAATAAATATAAAAATCAGTCCAGAGATTTGGAATAATGTTTAGTTTTCTGTATCAGTGAACAAATAAATTCATAATGAACTTTAGTCCCGAGAAAAAAAAACTTCTTAAAAACTAGTATAGATTACTTCTTCTTTTAAACGAAGTGAACTTTAACTTGGCTATCTGGGTGACATCGTGTCATATGAGAATTTAGCTAATAATTATATGATCCGGGTTATTTGCCCATACGGTGATAACATATTTTCCTAGTAAACTATATTTTGAAGTAACAACATCGTATGTATTTTTTGTTTTGTCTGTTCGAGTTCATGTGGGTAATAATACGTGTAACATGAATATCATGACATGACCAAGCAAAAGGCAATATATTAAACGAAATTCTTCACCAATGGGCCTGTCTGTATATTCTGAAGTCTACAAGCAATTATTAGCTTTACATAATGGCGCTTTTATGTGTTTCGTTTCACACCCCCACAGTGTAGGGTTGCAAAATAAAGTGATTTATTTCACGAAGGATTTAGCCTGCGGATATCCTCCAAAAAGAAGTGTAGAAACCATAAATCTTTATCATTATTACTGTTTGGGGCAAAATTGACGTAAATTATGCAACTTTATGCATTCGATATACACTAAGTCACAATAAGCTATGCCGGAGCCATGTATGGTGCTGAGTCAACTATCAACAGTCACGTGAATTAAAGAACCTTTTAGAACGAACGTTTTTGTAATTTGGCCGCAATAAAAAATAATATGCTTATCTCTCACGTGTTTTTAAGATATTTTTAAATATTGATATATTAATTACCTATTTTAATAACCTTACATCGCTGAACTCTGTTTTATAATTACCGCAAATAAGAGGTGTTCAATGCCAAAAAAATATATTATCCCTGACCCTTATTGATTTCAGTTTTTATTAAACATATGTAGATACCACAATCTATAATTAATATCGACTTAATCATTGACGATTACGTGTGTTACGAAGCTCTTTACAGACCAGCCAAATGAAACTACGGTAAAAAGTGTGTGGGTGTATGGTGACAATTCAAAAAACCACACAACATCGCTATTTCATTGTCATTAGGTATTTTATCGATAATAGGTACCTTTCAAACCTACCAAAAAGAAGTGGGAAAACCTCTTTACACAAAATTTGTACCAACATGTGGTGTCGACGGGGGCCGTGCCATACCGTGCCAGGCCCATCGTACCCCACGATAAAGGTCTCAACTATGACACTGAGCATGTAGTCCGTAGCGTCAAAACTACTAAAAGTTTACGGCGACGTCGAGACGTCTGGCCGGCTCCCGTGCTCCCAACATTGCTGTCAGATTTGCCGCCAAAACGAGTGCAGAAAGAGTTTCTGGAGAATCTTCGCGGGTCTGGTAGGTCACGCTTTGTTTTTTTTTTGTGTACATCTTTAAATGTAAACAATCATGGCGCATTTATTTGTGCGTGGTAGTGTTTAAATATGGAACAGCTATGTATTTTATACTTTTTTTTTATCGAATACATAAGTTCGTTCTATTTCGCTAAACGATGTTGTGTAAAATCGGTTAAAAGTTAATTACTATTCACGATTATTGGTGTGTTACACAATAATGTATGTTTTGTTTATATCACGATTCACGTGTTTTTTTTTATTCGTATAATTCATTATCATATGGATGGCATTGGTGTTTTATTACCGTAATTTGTCTTTGTTTTGTGGCGTTCTTTGCTGAAATGGCGCCAAAATTGTGTCTTCATGTTGTTTGATTTATGAAAACATTAATTTTGGTTTTGTTGTCATACACATACTCGACGCTGGTCCTGGAATTAAGTGGACCTTGTTTTTATCAAGAGTAAAAGGTTTGTTGGATTAATTGTATTTCTCGCTAATTACTTGTTACTCACTCATTTAAAGAAAAAAATCACATTCCACCTAAGAAGAATTTGCCTCGTTTTGCAAATCCTTATATATCAACATCTACAGTATCACTCATTGATAGTATAGTCACAATGACAAAACTAATCCTAACTACCCCTTACCATGACTTACTCCAACCTCTTTCACAAGACCCATATTCAAGTCTTTAGAAGATGACTATTCCTGATTTTCTCATATCTTCATCAGCTTCTCGCACCCGCATGTCCGCGCCCGGCTAGAGAAGCACATGGGCTCCAACCTGGTGCGCCTCACGGATAAGGCCTTCATGACCGAGCTGGAGGAGAGGATCCGCGCTGTCAACGAGGAGAACCTCAATAAGAGGATCACCACGCGCGTTGTGAGTATCACCTACTGAAGAATATAAATGTAAAACCGTCACAGCCGTTTTACCGGGCTTAGCAAGAACCTTCCCGAATCTCAAATTGCATAGTCCATGTTTCTTGAAAGAAAAATAAGTAAGGAACACTTCGGCTTGATTGACTGAACTTAATCCCACATAAAATAAGACTAGGCATTTTTGAGTAAACGTATAGTCCCTAACTGAAAATATCAATAAAGGAGTGTAATTACTTTCAATCAATCAAACATCACCAGCTTGACAGTCTGCAAGGCTGTTGCGTGTTTCGCAAATTAAACGCCAGTCATGGTGAAGCTAATCACCCACCCATTAGTCAGATAATTGCTTTATGAACTTTACGATATCATTTAGTACCTGCGACGCGCAACTAAACTCCCCTAAAGTACTTCCCTAATCAATATAGCTTTTATTGCCGTGTAGACCTACTTACGCAACGTATTGAGACGTGTACATTTTATAGTTTCATAAACACCGCTGTCATGCTGAAAAAAACGTAAATGTTCTGCCGTTATAATGTAGATGCGCCCTTTTCACGTGCGATCAGTACATAATAATTGATATTTTGTCAACAGATGGATGAGATGGAAAGGCTCAAACGACTAATCCTAGTCGGGAAGACGCCACTGAAAGAATGTCCACCAGAACTGTTCCATCATCCAGTGTTCGTTTTTTGGCGAATGGTCAACCGGGAAGTTAATCGCGCATCCAAAAAACGGGCAGATATTTACTACAGAAAACTGAAGGCCGCTCAAAAGTTGGATCTGGTAAGAACCCTGATATTCATCCTCTATCAAATTTCATAAAATTTTCAGGTATCCTAAATTGTTTTATGGTTTTTCCAGTCCATGGGTGAAGAACAAATACACGAAGAAGAAGTGAAAGGCAAAGAGCTGACACCGGCGCAGCTCCTTGCGAAATGCCGTCAGGAGATGGAAGAACAGACGCAATTGGATATTGAGAAAGGCGTTCGCTTCACGGAAGAACAGTTTGCCCAGTTGAAATACGAGACAAATGACATCAAAACGCTGAAGAATCTCTCGGTAAGAAAAGAACCAATTCTTATGTTACTTCATAGTATAAAGAGTAGATAAACTCATTCGAACATCTGCAGTCCATGGATCTCTTTATGCAGAGCTCTGACGTCTATTATGACCAGAGGTAAAAAGATAATGAAGGACCATAAAGCAGAATGGCAAATGAACATAAATGGTAGATTATGTTAGCTAGTTGAAGGTTATTAGAATATAAAGATTTATTAAAATCAAGTTTTAAGGCGTAACTCCTTTTAATAGGGACTTTACAATTGTTAGCGAGAATCTTCTAGACGGAAAGATAGCATTGTATCATCATGATGTGTAATTGTTTGTTTATATAGTCTAGGACATTCGTGATAGCTCGTGGAGAACCGCTTAGAAGCAGTCTGACCAGCTAGGCTTGACCCCTGATCGACCTGTGGACTCATCTGGCGCTCGTGTAACAGTCATTAGCCGGTGCATCTACATAAGTATGCACTTTGCACTTACAGTCGTCACTTATTCAGACATAGTGTTATCTGAGACTTTCATACCTACTTTCGTTATCATTTACTTGATGGTAGAAAGTTTAGTCTGGCTTTACACTTCCAGTGCCACATTTTCCTCATGCTTTTACTTATAAAATCAATCAACACTTTTCAGTGTTTTATTCGTGTTTTATTCGGTATGTTTCGTGTATTACTGGAAGGGAAGGGAAACTGCTTATGTCCTGTCCACTATTCAAAGTAAACTTTTTATTTCTAAATTGCCTATGCCTACACACTTTCATCCGGGACTTTACCTGCCAAGACTTGTATAATGCCTTCTCGTACATTAAGGATGCAAACACATCATCTGCCTAGCCTTTTCCCAACTATGTTGGGGTCGGCTTCCAGTCTAACCGGATGCAGCTGAGGACCAGTGTTTTACATGGAGCGACTGCCTATCTGACCTCCACAACTCAGTTACCCGATACCCCTGGACGACTGAATGTCAGACTTTCTGACTTCAGGCAAACTTTTCGTTTTTCATTATTTTCTCTCCATATGTATAAACCAGTAAAAAATCATAACTTGTAATGAATCATAGGTATATATTATTCGAGATATATAAAAACATTCAACACTTTGAACAAAAAAGAAACACCTGAATTATTGGAATAACCTGAAACAACACCATCAGATGAGGTCGAGCTATTCTTAGCCGTGAATCACATCGCCATATGATTAGTAACTAATGGCGATTTTCAGTCACTAGACGTTTACTTTAAAATGTTATTTATATAAATGGTCGAGCGGGTTTTNAGGATGCAAACACACTAATGACAATAACGTCCCCTCTTAACCAAATTCGTGCCCGGCACAATTCATTGTATAAATTCGTGTTGTTTCTTATCAGAGTCGTATTTACCTATTGCTAGACTGCCTGATACGTGGTCTATTCATAAACAATACTTTTAAGTAGGGCGAAACACGATCCATTAAAAATTAACTCAACCTACTGCGTTAGTTGTCTCCTCCGATTTTTCAATAGGATTTGGTTGGCTTTTTAATTCGGTCAACAATCTCTATATTTGAGAACCTCTTCACAATATGTAAATAAATTCAAAGCACAAAAAGATGTTAAAAACTTTTTGAAACGGCCATTTTCCCTTTTTCTTTCGCGAATTCGAATGATTTCCTTATATACCCAATAAACTTTACAATCCAAAGTCGCGTGATCCCGGTGCATTGAACTTCAAACTTTCGCCATTAACCTTACCAAAGTTAACATAAACACGCCTAAATGATTTATTACTAAAATCCTTTCAACGCTAATGCACACCACTGAATCGGATCGATCAACGATTTATTCTCATTATGAAAATGTCTTGTCTCTGGTCTTTAAAAATGTTATGACCATCGACACGTCTAAACTGTGAGATAGACAATTAATCTATATGTAGGTACTAATATTATAAAGCTGAAGAGTTTGTTTGTTTGAACGCGCTAATCTCAGGACCTACTGGTCCGATTTGAAAAATTATTTCAGTGTTGGATAGCCCATTTATCGAGAAAGGCTATAGGCTACTTTTTATCCGGGTGCGCCAAGTAGTTCCCACGGGACGCGGGTGAAACCGCTGGCAGAAGCTAGTCTATACTAATGTTATAAAGCTGAAGAGTTTGTTTGTTTGTTTGAACGCGCTAATCTCAGGAACTACGGGTCCGGTTTGAAAAATTCTTTCAGTGTTAGATAGCCCATTTATCGAGAAAGGCTATAGCTTACTTTTTATCCGGGTGCGCGCAGTAGTTCCCACGGGAAAGCGGGTGAAACCGCTGGCGGAAGCTAGTACTTGTAAAAATTAAGTGAATCGTCTACCGGGGTCTTTAGTAAATTCGGCTCGAACTGGTTCGGAACTGGTAGTGAATCACGTTAGTATAGACAGATAAGTAATGACCCGACCTCCCGACTCACTCGTGTTATACAAACGTTTGTTACCAGATACTATTGAAGTTTAACTGGACTTCAACTTAGATACAACACATAGGGCCAGTTTGAAGGGTCCCAGATAGCTATCGGACAGGTGACAAGTAGAAAAGTAGACGAAATTAAAAACATTTCTATAGCGTTATCAGTCTGTCAGATCTCTGAAACTGAAACTGGCCCGTAAAGTACCTAAGTCAGGCTTCAAGTTTTATAGACTTAAAATTACATAAAATTTTATTTCAACACTTATATAATATTTCAACAATTTTATCAGTTACATGATTGATTTAGGCGGTTTTCTTTTCATGTTTCCGAAAGAGCCTTTTCAATATTTTATACAGGTCAATCAGAAAGTCATATCGACTAAACTGGCTTCTAGAACATTCTACGTTAATAATTTTATCAACCATTTGCATAACCAAAAAGTTTAACTAGATAACGTACGCAATGGACTAAAGTTATTATAAACTGAACAGTTATATGGAAATCTACGCTTTTATAAGAATTGAAAACGCTGCGTAATCGAAGTTGGTTTGTTTTAATGATTAGAATGATTAGCTAATGACCGTGTTACTAAATTAATTATGTCCCAGTTACGTAATTAAATATTATTGCCATTCCATTATTTGTTACAATAATTTTGAAGTTACGACAGTTATGAGAGAGTTTTGTTTAAAACTTTTAAATTTAATTAATTCTTCGTTCGCCTTCTTCTTCGCAAATAATAGATGAGAATGATGTATTGATTGCAGAGTGGAGTATTGAAAAACTCATAGGTGTTTGTAAAGAATGGTTTTCTTTAAAAACGTGTCCTATACGACATTAAATTAGAAATTTTGTTGACAGAAACTGGTATTATGGATATTTGTTAATTATTTTATTAATTATGACTTAATAGGCAACAGATTTACGATAGATATAGTTAGATGATTTTTTCAAATTGGATGAGAAAATATGTTATTTTATTTCGATATTTGTATAGTCTTCGAGATCTTCGGTAAATCCGTTGAAATTTGAAACTTAAAGAAATAGTTAGCATCGAATAAGAATCACTTGCTAATGATACATTGTTTATATTATTGAATACGTAATTAAATAGTCTGTATTGGATATAGGATATGACGTCATTACTATAGCAGCGTGTGGGCATTCTTTCACTCAAATAAATCAATCAGCTGATCAGGTTATTGTCTTGTATATTTAATCTGCAGATAATTGTTCTACAAAATTTTTAATTGGAAAGACATAATTTTTACTAGTCATTAAAATCTAATTGAGTCGTTTTTGGCCAAAGTAGGTATGCATTTTTCAAGAATGGCAAATCAACAAATCTTATTACTTAGAAATTAAACATAAATACGCTTGTCACCGTTTCTCCTTAAATGGGCAATTAATTGTTATCTAATATTTACGTAAGAGAGGTTTCGTCATTACTGTTTATCTGTAATGTTAATTAGACTTTGTTATTAACTAATTTTTGTTATTTTTGCAGACGGTGGAAGAGCTGTACGCGTTGGCAGATAAGATCATCGGAAATAAACGTCTGTAGGATTTTTTTTTAATTTTTAAGAGTAATTTATGCATAGCGTGATGTACCTGAATCAATAATATATACGTAATATTTGGTCGTCGGTTGATCTACGTCATTATATATATTATTTCAAATAATGTCTCTTTACGAGATTCAATAAACATTGTAAACTTCAACGTAGTGAAAGTAAGCAACATTTTTTGTATTTAATAAATATCCCTGAAAAATTATTTTTTCTTTTTGTCACTCAAATTGAAAACACAAGTTTAATACTTTGAATGTTTATTTAACTTAGTCATACTTATTAGATTATTTGTAACAATCTTATATGGTTAGAAACCTCATTAAAACTGTACCCAACGTACATTTGGTACAGCAAATAAAATGATTACAATAAGAACTTGACTAGATTACATAACGAGTAAATTAAGTTTAGATACAAATAATTAACGTTGTTTATAAAATAGTGAACTTACAATGGCGATATTTATCTGTAATTCTTAGAGGGTAATAAAGATGAGTAAGGGGTGAATAACAGGAACATCCCCTTGTTTACAACGAAGATAATGGTGGAATAATAAACTAAGATATCGTAGCGCTACGCGGCGTAGCGCGGTGTCACAAGTGACTTTTGGGTCTACGGCGTAGCTGCGCGTAGATGAGGCCGGCTGGCTTGTCGATGGGTTGGTAGATGTGGTGGCGGGGGTCGCCCTTCGTCACGTTCGCGGGGAACTTAGACATATCGATGTTGAGGTAGTGCTTGTTCGGCATCGTCATTTTGATCCAAGTTATCTGAGGACAAAACAAAAATCATTATTAATTTATAATCACATTAATAATCACCCATAGCATTAGGTATCTATCTCGATGAATAACAAACACGCAAATTAAGAGACATCCTATCTTATTTGCCACGTCAAAATGTCGCGAGTTCAAATCCGCCCAGATAGATACATCACATGATTTGCTTCGAAACGTAACTTCATAGATATCGAGTTGTTGCTATTATGTTATCATGTTTTGTATCTCATTACCTACTGTTTCTGCACTCATCGTACTAAAATATAGATAAGTCTTACTACCCGACTGCTTAAGAGGGTTGCCGAAATGTTTTTATCTAATGAATGGTTATAAACCAAGTTTTATAAATTAGTTTAGTTCAGATTAAAATGCGGGCCAAAAAACCCTCCGTGTGCCACAAAAGCTACTGAATAAAATCGATAACATCGGACTGATATTATAAATAATACATTTACCTACTAGAGGGAACTGCACCATATGTGGTATCGATCAATAAAAAATAGGATAGAAAATCTTGCTTTACACAACTTTGAAACACATACGTACTAAGACTCTTAACGAATACCTTCAAATATTTAAGCAACATAAAATATCATTTATAAATATCGAGTTATTTTTAGGGTTCCGTAGCCGAATGGCAAAAAACGGAACCCTTATAGATTCGTCATGTCTGTCTGTCTGGTCTGTTGTCTGTCTGTCTGTCTGTCTGTCGTGTCTGTCTGTCTGTCTGTCTTCGTATTCACAGCCAGTTTATTCCGAAACCTATTAAGACTACACCATTCAAACTCGGTGGGTCGAATGTATTAGTTAATCCGCTTCACGAATTTTTTATAACAAAAATTAAAAAAATAATAATATTTAGAAGGGGCTCCCGTATACATGAACTGAAACACAAAAATTTTTTTTCGTCTAACCACAACTTGTGGGTGTCTCATAGATAGGTCTTTAAAAATGAGACTTGAGGTTTCTAAAACCATTTTTTCTCTCAAAAGTCAATCATTTCAGAGATAGACACTTTCAGAAGTGCTAAAATGTCTGTCCCCCCCTGTAATTCCGTAAAACTATACTCAAAGTGACAAATCTAATAAATAAATTATATGTTATAGATCTTAATTAAAAACTATCAAACCCAATATTGGTTTGAACGAAATACAGTCAGTAGTTTTTGAGTTATAGCACTTTTTCAGTAACCGCAAACTATAACTTTGTTATTCATATATTTGTATGAAAAACAAAGTAATTTTTTGTAGGTACGTTTATTTTTCATAGATAATGGAACGGAACCCTTCGCGTGCGAGTCCGACTCGCACTTGGCCGGTTTTAAACAACAAGGACGCAATTGCCGAACCTAAAATCGCTAAGAAATCGAATAGCCCCCTTAGGTTTCAATTGAACTTGATAACTTCTAACCTTTGGCTCACGTGACTCGAAAACAAGTACAATGCGATTGTGCGTGACGTCAGCATCTGATATCGAGCGCTCATATCGTGCGCCTCCAGAATAGGACACTATGGAGTAAACGCTTCCGCGTGTCAACTGTTTGGTCAACGCTTAGAATAGGGACAAGGCTCCCAAATTGGAATAGATAAAACGTTATTGAACTTTGAAGGAGGTATTTAAAGTTAAAATTAATTAATAAATAGCACTTTATTAATGCTTTATCTGAAAAATATCCTTCTCTCAAAATTATGATCCAAAAATTTTGCACAGATTTTTTGTCATCGCACAATTACAAATTGGTAAAATACCAAAATAAATAATGACTTGGACATTCAAAACTTATCATTTTAAATGTGCCATAAAAGAAATGTCCCACCGTCCAATCATAATTTAAAATATTTTATGAGAAAAGATTTCCTTGGAGAAATCACCTTGCTGACTGCGGTAACTACTGCGGGATATTGACCGCTGGGGCTAAACTTAGAAACTTGCAATATTTATTTCTGTAACACTCTAAAAGACATTTTGACGTCCTTGTTTTATTTATTTGAATCGGCTTGACCTACATAGAATAGCAACGTACGACCCAGGTTTACCGGTCGAAAATTTTAAATCAAACTTTAAGAAATAATTTATTTATCACATCATTTCGTTACGTAAACAAAAAGAGCTTTAGTTTTATTTCCCAAATGAGAATATAAACACCTCATTATAATTTAGGTTCCCCAATTAACATGATAGATAATCACAGGGGTCATCGCTAAAGTTATAAAAATACGCAAAAATAATTATTTCATCAGTTCAGCCACACGCAACTGGAAACGCGAAAATTACACTCATTTAACTTCGCAAAGTTAGTCTAGCTATTAAAAATAATGTCGACGTTAATGATAGTAAAAGGATTTTATCTTGGCACGAGGATGGCACCAACAATCACTTGTCTGATTAAAATTGAGTAAATTAATATGAATACTAGCGTAATTTTCGCAATAAACTTCTCAGCAAAGATAAACACTACCTACTTAAATGGCAAATGTTATCATGGTTATTGATAGCAATATTTAGCATAACATGCTTATACCTAAAGTTTGTGTATCTTCAACCCGTGTGCAACTTAGTATTCCGCAATTTTACCGTTAGTTTGACCACAGCTCTGATCGCAATTTGGCCAAAGTTAATATTAGTAAATGTTGACTTGAAGATTCTTGGTGGTGCTATCTATCGAATACTGAGACATGTTCAGTGAAGGATTTCCTAACTTTAGAAAATTATTAATTACCTCTGAAACTTTTTCTAGCACAGTCTTCTCAGCTTGATACAAAGTGTGTTGCACTGAAGGCGAGTAGACACCAATGTCTGCAGGTCCCGCGAATTTGTCTAGAATGGCGTCTTTGACTGTTAGCCAAGCATTATCGAAGTCTGCTGTCCGCATGTTGTCGTATATCCACTCGGCTTCCACCACAGTACTGTTGAGAAAATAGGAAATAAGTACTGGCTTTTATGAAAACACGTATGGCACGAAATTCCAAAACTGGTCTTGCCTCAGTTTCCCTAAATTACTAAAACAGTTAATGGAAAACGATGTAAAAAAATATTTGGACGTAAAAAGTATCCTATCCCGAAATAATAGTGGAAAATAAATACCTGAATATTCTTTCGGCAGCATCCGAAAGGGTTGTGTATTCGTCTTGAACGAAATCCACAAAGGCTGACTGCGTCGTCTTAAGTACACGAAGACCACTTAAACCGGATTTCACAGTCACTGCCTCTGTTTAACAAAGGGAAAATAAATTAATATACACCCTGGAATAATAACTTGAACAACCACATAAATCTTGCAAGCACAACTAACCGTGACGAGCTTGGCTCACTTCGCACCATCTGGTCGCAGTCGGCGAAAATACGAAAGCGTGATTATGAGGCGCGCCCGCCTGGAGTCGCTCCCAAGGGTACTCTACGACTCTACATCTGGCCTCTACTACTTGCTTGTACATGTACAAGAAGTGGCCTACTACTACCGCACCGAATTCTTCGGGCGTTTTCACTCCATGCTTCTTCGCTAGCAGATACACAGTATTCTTCTGAGAGTCCGTTGCTACCACGTCTTTATTGTCACCTATAACGTAAGCGCTTTCAGAGTGCAATTTTAATTCCGTGAACACTTCGAATTCCCTGATGGAGTGGAAATCTGCATCTCGCTGTACATGGAGGAGCTTGACAGCGCTCTTGCCGTATCCGTGGTCGCTCAGTTCAAAGCGGCCGCCGGAGTCGGCAGAGGCTGTCAAAGCTGGACCAGCATTGAAGCTATTGCTGGCCGGAGATTCCATTGAACTTGTGTTTGATGGTTTCGCGTAAATTCTGAAAACATGTTCAATTTAAACATCAATTAATCACGATAGTCTATTTTGGGATTGAGAACCAGATAACGATTCTGGGTTGATTTATTGTTACGAACGTATTGACGGAGCGATATGTTTACGAGCACAGACACAAACAAAAGGACACATTAAGTAACCAAATAGTCACAAAGTTAATTACCTGTTGATGCTTGCCCACGGCATTTTGTACAAGCCTATAAAACGAGTAAATCACTTGATTTTTAATGAATGTAGGAAGCTGCGTCGCCGCATAGCCCAACGTACTGACTGTTCCGGCTGAGATGCTGCCCTCACTTATAAGAGTAACCTGTGACCTGCGTTATCAGCCGAGCACGCGCCCGCGCCGCCGCCGATATTGTAACACTCATTAATTATCTAACGCTACAGTGACGGACTACGCGGTACTATTCAACAACAAAATTAATGACATTCTAACATGACCTTTCATTATACAATAGAGTAAGCATTTGAGAAAGTGGTCTAAATAATGCTAACCGACCACAAATATTTGCACCAATAACATAATCATCTTTGATGAGAGTCCTACTTTCTTGCGTATGTTACTATTTTCTAACACGATGTGTGAGTAAAATCCATCACTGGTCGCATCTATCAAATGTTTATGCCTATACCGTGGTAGACATGAAGTCAGGCTACACATTTTCTTACTTTCCTTACTAAGTGCAAGTCTAAGGACTTTAGACCTAATTTTACGAGCTATTTTATCCCGTACTTTGAAGGTCAACATTTGTGCGTTCATGAAAATAAGTGATTGCAAATCTGACGATATCGCGATGTTTAGATTAACGACATACACACGAAACACGCGACTTGTGACGTAATTACACGTACTTTAACAAATCCCCTATCGATGTTTAAAAAAAATCGAATGACAAAAGGTTATCTCTGTAATAAAATTAAGACAAATGTTTTTTTTTTTTTTTAAGTCAGACTATAGTGGTGGTGGATTTTGTAGTAAGTGAGTACCTAATTATTTTATTAAAAAAAATATTTTTATTTTCTACCTAATTCTATGCTCGTGTCAGGATAAACTGAAGATACTTGATACTACCTACCAAGTTTTTCTATTCAGGCATTAGAATAACACAGGTCATGCAATGTTCCATGACAGAATAAAGTACTAAGTTATCGTAGGTACTTCTAAATGAACGGCTGACGAGCCTCCACACTGAAACCAACAACTAACTGTCTCACGAAACATCAAACGTTGCCGAAGTAAGACTTTATTTTTCAATTTGTTCTTCCCCCGTAAGTGATAAATGTGTTGCTATGTTGCTTATCACACAGTTATGAAACTTTTGTAATGAATTATGCTGAAATAATTAATAAGTAATTTCATATACGTGTATCCTTACTTATAATATTATAAATCGGAAAGTGAGTTTGTTTGTTTGTTTGTTTGTTCCGCTTTCACGCCGTAACTACTGAACCGATTGCTTTGAAATTTTGCAAACGTAAAGTTAGAAGTCTGGATTAAATAATAGGGTACTTTTTATCCCGAAAAAAATAGATATTCCCGAGGGAAAACAAAAATATTGTTTGCTTGATGGATGGATTGTAGATGGCGCTGTGTGTCGTTTAAACCGAATTCCACGCGGGCGAAGCCGCGGGCGGAAAGCTAGTACAAAAATAAATTATATTTGTCACTCCTTTTCTTTGGTCAGATACTAATACCTAATTTCTAATTTATTTTCTTGATATCTGAAGTTACAGCCTCCTTTTAGAAGGATCTGCTAATTAACCTGCAACTTATTCGTTAAAAAAGCACCAACCCAAATCTTAATAACTTTATCAAACCGTCATAAAAATACTTGGTAAGATAAAATTTGACAAACATTGATGCGACTTAAACAAAATCTTGCAGAAATGACGCACAACCTGTTATGTCCGTAGATACCCGAATAAAAATAAGAAACGGGGTTAATAGGACATCGCAGATTTAATCTTTTCCAAATATATAGGTATATTTTATAAATACATCATTTATTTGACTGATGAAACAGACTCGTGACAGCTACACATATTTACAAACATGTACACAAGTGGCTAAGTGACAAAACGGGGAAGTTCTCATAAATATCGACACATTTGTATATAAGCTACGACAATTGCTCGCGTAAGTTATTTGTCGAAAACGATACATGCCTCATATCACATCCCGTGTGTTCTAAAAATAAGAAGGATCTAACATTAACGTTTAAATGTACGTGAAGTATCGAATGTGAGTGGCACGCAATTTTTATAGCACGATCGTAATATTTTTATGTGCCTGCTTCATGAATATATTTTCATAGCTGTAAATAAGACATCTTTATATACAACGCAGGTATATAATAGTGTGAAGAACTTCCATACCCAATAAATATCTAAGAGTATATTTATGAGAGAGGATGCTATACGCAACAGTTTCCTAAAACTTTTGTATAAGTAGCTATCTAGCCAACTTCCGTAACCTTTATTTTAGACTCGCAATAAAAATCTAAATCTGTAGTGTAGTGAGTGCTATTGTCGGTAGACATCGCGTGCGCTAGTAAACTTCAGTCTGCCACTCAAAAAGCGTGTAAACACGCAGCTGCACCGCAAGGCGCCAACGTATAAATTGCGAAAA
>NWSH02000505.1:5321424-5340133 GCA_002382865.2 Heliothis virescens
GTTTGTTTGTTTGTTTGTTCCGCTTTCACGCCGTAACTACTGAACCGATTGCTTTGAAATTTTGCAGACGTAAAGTTAGAAGTCCGGATTAAATAATAGGGTACTTTTTATCCCGAAAAAAATAGATATTCCCGAGGGAAAACAAAAATATTGTTTGCTTGATGGATGGATTGTAGATGGCGCTGTGTGTCGTTTAAACCGAATTCCACGCGGGCGAAGCCGCGGGCGGAAAGCTAGTACAAAAATAAATTATATTTGTCACTCCTTTTCTTTGGTCAGATACTAATACCTAATTTCTAATTTATTTTCTTGATATCTGAAGTTACAGCCTCCTTTTAGAAGGATCTGCTAATTAACCTGCAACTTATTCGTTAAAAAAGCACCAACCCAAATCTTAATAACTTTATCAAACCGTCATAAAAATACTTGGTAAGATAAAATTTGACAAACATTGATGCGACTTAAACAAAATCTTGCAGAAATGACGCACAACCTGTTATGTCCGTAGATACCCGAATAAAAATAAGAAACGGGGTTAATAGGACATCGCAGATTTAATCTTTTCCAAATATATAGGTATATTTTATAAATACATCATTTATTTGACTGATGAAACAGACTCGTGACAGCTACACATATTTACAAACATGTACACAAGTGGCTAAGTGACAAAACGGGGAAGTTCTCATAAATATCGACACATTTGTATATAAGCTACGACAATTGCTCGCGTAAGTTATTTGTCGAAAACGATACATGCCTCATATCACATCCCGTGTGTTCTAAAAATAAGAAGGATCTAACATTAACGTTTAAATGTACGTGAAGTATCGAATGTGAGTGGCACGCAATTTTTATAGCACGATCGTAATATTTTTATGTGCCTGCTTCATGAATATATTTTCATAGCTGTAAATAAGACATCTTTATATACAACGCAGGTATATAATAGTGTGAAGAACTTCCATACCCAATAAATATCTAAGAGTATATTTATGAGAGAGGATGCTATACGCAACAGTTTCCTAAAACTTTTGTATAAGTAGCTATCTAGCCAACTTCCGTAACCTTTATTTTAGACTCGCAATAAAAATCTAAATCTGTAGTGTAGTGAGTGCTATTGTCGGTAGACATCGCGTGCGCTAGTAAACTTCAGTCTGCCACTCAAAAAGCGTGTAAACACGCAGCTGCACCGCAAGGCGCCAACGTATAAATTGCGAAAAAGACTCGGCCTCGGACTGACTAAATCCGTCCTACATAAGTCATCCAATTTACTCTCATTCTGAATCTTTGTTCAGTGAACGATCATTGAAAGAATTGGCGACTGCTTAATCGTGTTTTAAAACGATCCGTAGCGTTGTAGACGACATGAGAAGTGCGGGCGGGCGGGCGTGGAACGCAGGGCGGGCGGGTTTGCGCAAGCGCGGCGGGGCGGGCGGCGCCGGTGTGACGTGCCGCGCTCAGCTGACGCCGCGGCTCGGCGGCTCGTGACGCGTCGCCGCGCATCGACCCGCGCGTCCGTGCGAATATCTGCCGGTGCCGACTGCCGGATAATACCGCGGTCCTCCCGCTAGTGAGCAACGTGTTATCCGCCTGAGAGTGCACGCTTCGTGCACTGTTTACCTAAATACCGATGATGGTGCGACGCAGCGGACGATACACTGTTAACTGGCGAGGATTTAAGGATTTCGCATTCGGAAATAAGCCCCCCGACGAAGGTGAGTTTCAGACCGCAGACGTCTTAGTTTAATCGGTAGATCTTAATTCATAGCATAACCTCAAAGTGATTCTATGTATAAAGTACGGCAAACAATTTGAATAGTATGAAATTCTTGAGGGTTTCAGTAGTGAATAACATCGTAAAATTGTGTGCGAAGCATTGAAAATTACGACAATAGCGTATAGTTGTGTGAAACTTGTAGAATTCTCGTGGATCTGCCAAATTGGAATCTTACACCATACTTCATCAATTTTCTAATAAATAACAGTGCGGATCTAAAGTAAACCTCGAACATAATGAACGCTACGTTTTCATGAACTGAGATCAACAATAGAACATAATAAATGTCAGTATTATCTCTATAAACCTGGCACCTACCCATATTATCTAAGGCAAGTACATACTCGGATTAATTTGTTGTCGATAGATTTAATAACCATAATAAACGTATTGAGTACCAATCTGTTTACATAATAAACATAATTATCATTCAATAAATATGAGGTAAATACCTACGTTGAAAAATCGTCCTACGTCCGGTAGATATTCGCGAAAAAGTTTTTCCTGTTATAAATCTTTCTTATGTAACCCACTTACTTCAAACAATAATTTCAGCAAGTCATTCTCAAACAAAATCTATTGCTCATTTTAAAATCGAGAGGTTCGTAGTACCGAGATATTGTTTGTTATTAATGTGTACTGTAACTGTACCTGGGTACTTATTTGCCTACGAAAACACGAGACCAACCAATATCAAAACATGGAATACTTTTGTTATGACATTTACGAGTGTGTATGATTTAAATCGTAAGACATGCGTGGAATTTGTAAGAAATAGCTATTATTTTAAACACCGCGATTGTTAACGTAAACAACACTCGGTAGTTGTAATCTTACGACCATTCCCAATATCCTATCTATCTCTGGATTTGCTTACTAGAGATAGAATTTTGACATTAGCTCCGTACAAGTAACGTCAAATTCTTATCTAGGGAAGGTAAGCAAATCCAGAGATAGACAGAATATTGAATTCCGCAGTTAATGGCCGAATGAGATGGTAGTCTTGAGGCTTAGCTAAATTAAGCTCCAGACATGTACAATCTAACGCTCACGAGCTTAGATTATTCATGTTAATAATATTTCGATCGATCCTAATTTCTTGGCGCAGAAAAACAGGCTAAGCACCTAGGTCCTAGCCTCAACGGGAGTTGTGTCTAGATAACTTATTATTTAACAAAATCAAATGAAGTAAAAGCGTTTCAAGTATTTTATAGTAATGGCTATACAATTTAGACTAATCAATTTGATTTTCGCGGATTAGGAATGAGGATCATATTTTGAGAAAGGTATTGAGCATGAATTCGAATGGATATTATGTAAGGGGACGATCAAAAAAACGATGGATTGATTGTGTGAAAGTCAATATGGCTAGGAAGAATGTTACTTGTGAGATGACGGCAGCTAGAAGAGTATGGAAGAAGAAAACATAAGGATAAAGGCAGGAAGATGACGACTACGATGTAAGACAAGGGGTCATGATATTACTTACACGTTAAATCCTTCTATAATTAACAAAAAAGACAGTTAATAATAAATAATCGATGTTTAACTTTTTCGTTGCGGCTATAAGTAAGTACTCACAAGTTCATTCAGGTATGAGTCAGGTAAGAGTGGGTTACTAGGGCACATGAAAATTCAAGAATTCCTGTCGCAAAATACTGCAGCAGTGGTACAAAGCTGCAGCAGGGAACTAAATTTTAATAATAATTGATTCATGCTACAAATACAGGTACATGGTCTTGAATGCCGTAGCATCTCTATCTCTATAAGATCGCTACCGTTAACGACATTTGGGAAGCTGCCCTAGATTCTGCTGCAGAACTTTGTGAGATAAATGGTAGTTTAAAATGCATCTGTGTCGGCAAAAAATAATTTAGAGTTCTGGTATAAAATATAAAGAATTAAGTATGCTACACCGATCGAAAAACCTCAAAGTTCGTAAACCTGAGCTCAAATAAAACTGAGCTAGCAAACTCGTTTATAGTTTTACTTCCACATATAATTAGGTATACTGCTTAGGTACCTACTTTACTACTTAAAGACCATTTACACATTGCGATGTCATTGCCCGTTGCTTGCCATTTTATTGCAGCAAGATGCTACTTGCACTGTGTAAACGTAATCTTGCTATAGGTAAATGGTCGCCTGTCAAATATTCCTGCAATAAAATGACAAGCAACGGGCAATGAAATCGCAATGTGTATATGGGCCTTAAAGCATACATAGCTTTATTGAATCTGATTTATGCCAGGCGTCCTGATTTCCTTGTGCAGCTGTAATAGGTACCAACTGCACATTTGTTCACGCTATATGAATAATACATCCGTATGTGTTCAATTTCAGCAACATCGCGTGTTAGATATCCGCCCAGTGCACTGTTGCAATTAGCCATATTAATTTATACATTCATCATAAGTTCTTGCGTGTGTAGACCTTCCTACTCATTATATTGGTACCTAGATACTAACAAGCCCTGGTGTCAGAATTTTCTCAAATCTGAAATCCTGATGGTCCTTAAAGTGGAATTATAACAACTACTACTACTGAGTAGAATTCGGGGATGCCGGCTACTTACTCTAAAATTCATGAGCACAAAAAACTTTATTTTTTTAACTGCATGAGATACTGCATAATTTAAGGATCTTAAAAATACTCAGACGGGTTTTTACCATTACACAACCTAATTCTCGGGAAGCCTTGGCAACTGGATGGTTGCTCCTCTAAAATATCGACTACTAATATAGAGGAAATGGGTTCTCGTCTAACGTGGTTAATCATTCCGCGAACATCACTTTTGATAAGCAGAATATTATACTGCCACTTCGTAGGGTCTATATGTTATTAAAACTTCCACAGTGAGTTTTGCCACATTGGCCGGCTTTTGAAGTGCTTTCGGACTTTAAAAGTTAATAAAAATCTGGGTGTAACAGTTCTAATAACTGAGTTAGTCTACCGGTCGCAAGCCTTTAATCTCGGAGTTCTCGGGTTCGATTCCAGAGTAAACAAATACTTAATCGTATTATAAGAGACAATTTCGCATAGCAGCTCGGAGTCAGGGAGTTGGGCTAACACAATCTCCCGTTGCAACATATTTTGATCAACAGTTTTTGTTACAATTCCATGATAATATTCTTCAGGCAGCTCTATGCTCGTTAAAAGTAAGTAAGTAGGTAACCAAATGGTTTAATCTTCATTACATTACCTACTATTACACCTCAGTCGATCTAAATACCTGACCCGGAATCCGAAGACGATTAGAATCTTAACATAAATATTTCCTGCAACAAACATTTAAAAAACGTTACATTTCTTCAAGGTACTCTGAACCTCGTTTCGTTTAATAATAGCATTAAAACATTAGCAGACAGACGAGTAAATAAACAGCCTTGTATCGTAATCTCACACATCTTTTTCATTGATAGAGACCTACAATCTGATTCACTCATAAATCAATCGGAAGATTCTAGAACATAAATGTTAAGAAACTTTTTCTTAAATAGCCAAGGTCTCGGTAAATTTCAGTTCAGGGACAGGAAAAAAATTTGACATAATATGTCTACACAAGTTATCGATAAAATACGAGGAGGAGTGTATGTGTATGTTATGTGAGTAAAGTTGATATAGGTTTGTGCTTACAAAAAATCAATGATTTACAAAGACATCAACAAAAGGTTCCCTAATGATATGCTACCGTATTAAATGCCACACGTCGTGATAGCGGAGTGTGACATAAGTAGATTGAATGCCAATAAAATGTTAGGAAAGTAAAGAGTTTACCATGAACGTTAAATGTAGGTAAATATTTTGACCTGCATGTAGACACGTCCTTTTTAAACCGACTTTACAAAAAGGAGATGTTTTTTTTTTAGATGTTTTAGCTTAGCTTTAAGGACAGTTAAATTTAATTTTTAATCAAGTATGTACTTAGCTACAATCAATAGCCTACCTACGGTATACAATAGGGTTTACCTAATCAATATTTGAACTAAAACCGATTTCTTTTATTTTAGAAAAGGAGGAGCAGAAACCTGAAGAAGATTTAGCTAATCATGAAGTAATATTTTTGAAAAGTATAGTTGAGAGTCCAGATTTTGCAAGGAAATGTGAGGTAAATATTATGATAATTCCTAGTCCAATACTTGGTGATATTAATAATTAATAAAAAAAAATAAGTACAAGTCCTCTCCTGTTCTATTGCTGTACTCTTCTAATGCTAAACGGTGTTCGTTTCTGAACAAAGAACGGTTTCGTTCTCCCCATTGGGCTGACAAACACAGTGATGGGGCAACACAGTCACACACAGTTGGAAACACATGACGCAACTTTGTGCATTATGTCAAGGGTATAAGGTTAAAAATTGCATGACAGTGCCACTAATAATAACTGTCAAACATGCCAGTGGGAAAACAAGATTTTGTGAAATCGTGCGATACGATACGTTTGGGTGTGTTCATTTGTTACAACAAAAACATATTTAGTACATAAATGTAGCTGTTNTATGGGCCTTAAAGCATACATAGCTTTATTGAATCTGATTTATGCCAGGCGTCCTGATTTCCTTGTGCAGCTGTAATAGGTACCAACTGCACATTTGTTCACGCTATATGAATAATACATCCGTATGTGTTCAATTTCAGCAACATCGCGTGTTAGATATCCGCCCAGTGCACTGTTGCAATTAGCCATATTAATTTATACATTCATCATAAGTTCTTGCGTGTGTAGACCTTCCTACTCATTATATTGGTACCTAGATACTAACAAGCCCTGGTGTCAGAATTTTCTCAAATCTGAAATCCTGATGGTCCTTAAAGTGGAATTATAACAACTACTACTACTGAGTAGAATTCGGGGATGCCGGCTACTTACTCTAAAATTCATGAGCACAAAAAACTTTATTTTTTTAACTGCATGAGATACTGCATAATTTAAGGATCTTAAAAATACTCAGACGGGTTTTTACCATTACACAACCTAATTCTCGGGAAGCCTTGGCAACTGGATGGTTGCTCCTCTAAAATATCGACTACTAATATAGAGGAAATGGGTTCTCGTCTAACGTGGTTAATCATTCCGCGAACATCACTTTTGATAAGCAGAATATTATACTGCCACTTCGTAGGGTCTATATGTTATTAAAACTTCCACAGTGAGTTTTGCCACATTGGCCGGCTTTTGAAGTGCTTTCGGACTTTAAAAGTTAATAAAAATCTGGGTGTAACAGTTCTAATAACTGAGTTAGTCTACCGGTCGCAAGCCTTTAATCTCGGAGTTCTCGGGTTCGATTCCAGAGTAAACAAATACTTAATCGTATTATAAGAGACAATTTCGCATAGCAGCTCGGAGTCAGGGAGTTGGGCTAACACAATCTCCCGTTGCAACATATTTTGATCAACAGTTTTTGTTACAATTCCATGATAATATTCTTCAGGCAGCTCTATGCTCGTTAAAAGTAAGTAAGTAGGTAACCAAATGGTTTAATCTTCATTACATTACCTACTATTACACCTCAGTCGATCTAAATACCTGACCCGGAATCCGAAGACGATTAGAATCTTAACATAAATATTTCCTGCAACAAACATTTAAAAAACGTTACATTTCTTCAAGGTACTCTGAACCTCGTTTCGTTTAATAATAGCATTAAAACATTAGCAGACAGACGAGTAAATAAACAGCCTTGTATCGTAATCTCACACATCTTTTTCATTGATAGAGACCTACAATCTGATTCACTCATAAATCAATCGGAAGATTCTAGAACATAAATGTTAAGAAACTTTTTCTTAAATAGCCAAGGTCTCGGTAAATTTCAGTTCAGGGACAGGAAAAAAATTTGACATAATATGTCTACACAAGTTATCGATAAAATACGAGGAGGAGTGTATGTGTATGTTATGTGAGTAAAGTTGATATAGGTTTGTGCTTACAAAAAATCAATGATTTACAAAGACATCAACAAAAGGTTCCCTAATGATATGCTACCGTATTAAATGCCACACGTCGTGATAGCGGAGTGTGACATAAGTAGATTGAATGCCAATAAAATGTTAGGAAAGTAAAGAGTTTACCATGAACGTTAAATGTAGGTAAATATTTTGACCTGCATGTAGACACGTCCTTTTTAAACCGACTTTACAAAAAGGAGATGTTTTTTTTTTAGATGTTTTAGCTTAGCTTTAAGGACAGTTAAATTTAATTTTTAATCAAGTATGTACTTAGCTACAATCAATAGCCTACCTACGGTATACAATAGGGTTTACCTAATCAATATTTGAACTAAAACCGATTTCTTTTATTTTAGAAAAGGAGGAGCAGAAACCTGAAGAAGATTTAGCTAATCATGAAGTAATATTTTTGAAAAGTATAGTTGAGAGTCCAGATTTTGCAAGGAAATGTGAGGTAAATATTATGATAATTCCTAGTCCAATACTTGGTGATATTAATAATTAATAAAAAAAAATAAGTACAAGTCCTCTCCTGTTCTATTGCTGTACTCTTCTAATGCTAAACGGTGTTCGTTTCTGAACAAAGAACGGTTTCGTTCTCCCCATTGGGCTGACAAACACAGTGATGGGGCAACACAGTCACACACAGTTGGAAACACATGACGCAACTTTGTGCATTATGTCAAGGGTATAAGGTTAAAAATTGCATGACAGTGCCACTAATAATAACTGTCAAACATGCCAGTGGGAAAACAAGATTTTGTGAAATCGTGCGATACGATACGTTTGGGTGTGTTCATTTGTTACAACAAAAACATATTTAGTACATAAATGTAGCTGTTTTCTGCTACTTGCCCCAGTATCACATAGTAAATAGTTTATATAGTTCTTATTGGTAATGCAACGTGGTGTCTGCACGATAATATCATAGTTTTCATTCAACAATTTAACGACAACAAGTGCCACGCCTATAAATGCTCGTAACTCGTATTTTGGAGTGCCAACAGCCGTTCCTGGGTTCTGTTTTAATTACTGGTGAGTGTTGTTATTACAGTCTATCGATTCGGAGGAGGACTT
The DNA here is from genome assembly GCA_002382865.2 of Heliothis virescens. Classification (NCBI taxonomy): domain Eukaryota; kingdom Metazoa; phylum Arthropoda; class Insecta; order Lepidoptera; family Noctuidae; genus Heliothis; species Heliothis virescens. The sequence goes on from NWSH02000505.1 coordinate 5,330,230, forward strand.
GATCGTAAAACCAGTCTCGCTGGGCAACGTAAACATTATACGGTCACTAAGCGAGTACCGTGGCAACAATATACGGACTATTGAACAAGCCGAACTCGCTATAATTGTGTCCAGGGCACACTTTAAGGTACGCCCCTTCCAATATTAGCCAGCCTTCAGCGACGTGTTTACAAAGTAAAACAAATATTTATTGCATGCTTTGTTAGGCGGATGATGCCAGTAAAATCTGATCGCCAAGGGAATAACTGTACTTGTTATTGTTTAATAGTATCTATGTACTAATGAATTAAAATTGTATAAAGTCAGTGGTTACCATGGATACTAAAATGTAATTAACAAAACAAACAACTATTAACACATCAAACATTTCTTTCTTTAAGCCTTGTATGTGCCTGATCTTTCTCGAAAGAGTTCTAACTTGACTTTTTGTTTCAGGCTTTAATAGAGGCTCATGACCAAATAGGTGCAATTTGGCTAGACCGAGGTTCTGGTATTGATGAGAAGCCACCGCTGCCGGAGATAGAAGAGGACAAAGACACCGCAGAGGGTGCTAACGGTAGTACTGAGGAAAACGGTGACATGCCTGTTGAGACTGTGAAAGTTGTGGGGCTCAGGAAAGTTCCTGGGCAGCCTTTAGGATTAACTGTAAGTTTTAGTATATATTGATCAATAATAAGTAATATCTATCATCTAGAAATATTTGAAAATTGTTCAATCTGTAAGGCTGAATTCACAAAAACTGCTTGTGGTTTTATATGGAAAAACCAATTACATTCACTCAACTGTTATGTAAACTAATCTCAATATAACAACTTTCTAACATTTAGAGAAATACAGTGTTATTTATTTATCAACAGGTAACTACCGATGAGCATGGTCAACTTATAGTAGCTAGGATATTAGCGGGCAGTGCTGCCGCAAAACAAGCATTAGTGTCTGTAGGAGATGTATTGTTAGAAGTAGACGGAGTACACATAGACTCCGAAGACCAGCTGAAGGAGGCCGTAGCTAAGCCCAACGACAGGATCACTCTGAAAGTTGGGCCTAACCTCAAGGAGAAGACTGCTCAGTTAACTAATAAGCTAAGTGTGAGTACAAAAATTAAAAACTAATTAATTAATAAAAAGTATTGTGTATTATTTACTATTAAGAAAAATATGCTTAAATCTCACCATTCTAGGTGGCTAAATGTAAAAAGTCATGTAAATAGCAAAAGTACACAAAGATATACTGATTCAACTAATTTCTGTTTCTATGTTTCTATTTCAACAAAATATTTGTACAGTAAATTAAATCTTTACTATGATTGTTTTCAGTGCTACATGAGAGCCCTATTTGACTATGACCCTAAGGAAGACACCCTGCTGCCATGCAAAGAAATTGGATTGGAGTTCAAAAGAGGAGATATTTTACAAGTAAGTTTTGTATTTACTCAGGATGCTATGCCAATTCTAAACTTTAGTCTCAATTTTATTAAATGTTTAATCTTTAAAGCTACAATACAAGAAATGAAGTACTATGATTGGTATTTTTAAATATATCGGGATAATATATCGGGACACCTTTTCACACACGGTTGGCTAGCCCCATGGTAAGCTATTAATTAGCTTGTGTTATGGATGCTAACACAACTGATAAACTACATATAGTTAAGTATATATTTTTATAAATAGATACATATTATAACACCCAGACCACAGTCAATAAACATGTTCATCACACAAATGTTGACCGTTCCGGGAATCGAACCCGGGACCATCAGTTCGGCAGTTCGGCATGGTAACCATTGCGCCAACGAGGTCGTCGAAATACTTAGCTAAAATCCATAAATCCTATGTGTTTGAATATCAGCAATTAACTACACCTTACCCTTCAGGTATCAGACCGAAAGGACCCTAATTGGTGGCAAGCAAGTCATGTGGAGAACCCCGACACAGTTGGACTGATACCCTCACCGGAGCTAGAAGAGAGACGGAAGGCATATGTAGCTCCAGAAGCTGACTTCGTGCACAAAATCAGCATCTGTGGCGCAAGGGTAAGTAACCTTCAGTGTAAATATTTTTTCATAGCAACAATGGTTTTAAGTCATTATGCAAAATACTTAAACATTAGTCCTATTGACCAATCTAAAATGAACAACTCATTTTTATAACTTTTAAATGCATTATGTAAGTTTTTTTGTTATGCTTTAACAACGAAAGGATTAATTAGATTACCAATTAGAATGCCATTTTGTATAAACATGTATCCTGGAGAGGATACTGGGCTGAGTTATAGCCACAGGAAGGCCCAAAGTGAATGTACCTATACTTACATTAAAATTGAATGCAAGACTTTTATAAACCTTGGACCACAGTCATTGTACCAGGAACTGTCCAAAATCAGCACTTTTAAATAACTAAACATAATGGACTTTGTTTACAATGCCACCTTTGATTATCAATTTATGAATCAATGGATTCTCACGAACATTTCGTGTCAGCTATATTTGTTTCATTGTTATGATGCGCAAACGTGTCATGTTTAGCAATAACCTTTTGTTCCGGATTATTAATTAAGTACTGTAATAATGAGTCACTACGCATTCCTTAGGGGGCTCTTATTACAAGTTGTCTAGACAAAACGAATGACCGAAGATTTAAATACAAACAACGGTAAGTCGTCGCCCACTTACAACCCACGTGCGTTTGGACACTTCTAAATATTGAGATGACTAATTTCAATAAATATAAGCTCATTACTTTTGCTGACGAAAACAGTACCTACTCAATAGTTTTCTTAGTACCTACTCTCTTCGAAATATAGTCCTTATCTACTGAAGTAACTGTAAAAGTAAAATTCGTTTAAAAATGTTATACCTACCAAATACTCTCTCCAATCTCAAGGAAGTATTTAAAATACCTAAACTTCTTTCCGCGTTATCTAAACAACGTAACTGTTCTCGAGAATCGGTCATCCGTGGAAATGACGTTGAAATCGATTAGTGAAGGGGTTAACGATTTCACTTTATTGTTAAACGAGACCGCCCACGGTTTTGCTTTTTAGGTGTAGATTTTGAATACCTTGGGACTAAAGAGTCTGTAGTTCATTTTTTCAGATGTGCAAATATAGGTACCACGAACTTTGCCATTTTTACTATCAAGTCGCAAGGGTCTTAAGTCCGCCTTGTTGCCCATGTATCATCCGTTCTAAGTCATGTGTGTGTCATGTGTAATCCGTCACTAGGGTCAAAACCTGCCGAGGCTGCGGGATTGTTCGAAAGATTTACCGCGGCCCAGGTACACAAAGGCCTCAGGAAGGAACACAGCGGGTTTTAGTCAGTAAATGTCTGACACTCCCTTCACGCTGCATCCACAGCGGGAGGAGTCATCAGATGATTTCCCAACGAAAAAAAAGATACTTATGAATTTTCTGTGTTGATACCGTGTGTCATACGAAATGGTATTAAAATAACAACGTGTTGGGATATGAGGACTAGACCCCAACATAGTTGGGAAAAGGCTAGGCAGATGATGATGTTAGTACTAAGTCAGCCTTTGCAGCTTATCCTCACCCTCTTTTTATTTCCAACAGATATCAAAGAAGAAAAAGAAGTTCGTATACGAGTCGCGTTCGAGTGTGCAGCTAGAGGGCGCTGAGTTAGCATTGTACGAGGAGGTGGCAAGAACGCCGCCCTTCCTTCGTCGTGTGCTCGCTTTAGTGGGTACCAGGGGAGTGGGGAGGAGGACTATCAAGAATCGCATGATTCAGGAACATCCAGACAGATTTGGAGCTGTTGTGCCTCGTAAGTTTATCATTTGGATGAAGTGCAGTGCAAATAAGGATTTATGGTACTGGAGCAAAAATTCTCCCGTGCAATATCACAACAATCCAACTTAGCATGCTGGATAACTGTGATCCCGTAAAAGTGATCTTACATAAAAAAGGATTTTATGGTCACCAAAAAAACAACACAATTTGATGTTTTACAATCCTCTACTAAAATGATAATGAAAGTCAAGAAATGCTCTTTCACAAAGTCATACCCAGTTTTTTATTCTACTAGGCCTCAATATAAATGTCCCTTATAGTTTCCATTTTTTTTCCACAGACACATCCCGCCCACCCCGGCCAATGGAAGAAAACGGCCAATCGTACTGGTTCGTGTCCCGCGAGGAGATGGAACGCGACGCGCACGCCGGCCGGTTCTTAGAGTACGGGGAGCACAACGGACATCTGTATGGCACTCATCTTGATTCTATTAGGGCTGTTATGAAGGAAGGTGAGTTGGAATGTTCTAGAGTATTTTGGAATTATTGTCTGTTGAATTCGGTGTTATTTTAGATTTTTTTGTATGTGTTACGAGACAATGAGAGTAGTTGTATCACATTTGTGTATATTTAATGTAATTTTTAGGTGTTGGGCGTTTTTCAAACAAACGCTGTATTTCTGTAGACCTGGCTAAATGAAGGATTATTTAATATATCACTTTAATTTTAAAAGATGAAGAAGAGCCTTGTCCCTTTCTGCCTTGTATAGCATAGATTGAAAGTATCTTTTAAGCTTGTTGTGTACGTAATATACTTACAAATCAATTCTAAATATTTCAAATGTGTTTCCAGGTAAAATGTGCATTTTGGACTGCGCGCCCCAATCTCTGAAACTGCTGCACAACAGCGGTGAATTTCTGCCATTCGTGGTGATGATAGCGGCGCCGGGTATCGAACAACTCAGGAATCTAACCTACGCCTCCAACCGCAATTTAACGGTAACAAACATACTTTAAAATTGTTTAACTATACATATTATAGAGATTGTGTGTCCTTATAGAAGCGTATGACTTTTTGTTCTAGGAAACCCTGCTTGCAAAGGGTATATTTGTTTTTCATTTTATAGATACATACTTTAAAATTGTTTAACTAGAATGTGTCCCTATAGGCTATAGTGTTGTATGATTTATCATTTTAGTATTTTCTAAATTATTTTTTAGCCGAGGAAACCCTGCTTGCAAAGTATAAATTATTATGATTTTTATTATTTCTAAATTGTCATGGCCTTTCCCAATAATTTATCAATCTTTTATTTTACTTCCTAGAGATAGGAATTTGATATTACTAGGCTAAGGCTAATGTCAAAATTCTATCTCTAGTAAAAATATCAACAGATAGATAGAATATTGGGACCGTTATATACTGTTAGTATGTTTATGTTAGCATGTTTATCCCTTTATTTTTATATGTAAGTTGATATGCATCTGACGTTTGTGCGCATGCGTAGTTCGACAGGCAGAGCTCCATCCGCTACAGCTCGCGTCGCGCCCGCACGCTGGAGTCTCTCGCGTCGCTGTACGAGGTAAGTTCTTGTTATATTAGTGCACGTGTTCAATCGTTGTCTAGTCTTATTTAAATAGCAAATTTAAGAAATACAGCACTGCAAACAATCATACTATCAAATGTTGCATTTCGACACCTTAGCGTGAAAACCTCGTCAACGTAAAAAACTTGTCAAGAGGAAGACATAAGATGTGTTTGTGTTTCTTCCTAAAAACTCAATTAAAAAAAAAAAACAAGACTTGCATTTCCGAAGTTTTCACTCTAAGGAGACGATTCACAGATTTACAGACACAAATATTTTTTCGTTTTCTCTAGCCCACTAAAAAAATCAATTAAATGCCAAGACATCTATAATTATATCGTTAATCAACATAAACCCACAGGAAGAAGACATGAAACAAACACTAGAAGACAGCGCCCGCATTCAAAGGCAGCACGAAAAGTACATTGATCTGGTTATCACAAACAACAACACTGATACGACATATTCTAAAATAATGGACGCTTTACATTCTCTGTCCACCGACCACCAGTGGGTCCCAGTCAGTTGGATTTACTAGCATTGCTAACACTACTTTGGAAACGCGCATTTTCCTGCGCTTGCGGCTTCGGTTACGCTAGCGTCGCCATCGACAAACATTCGTCTTCCCGCACTGAATTAGTTTAGCATAAATATATTTTGACATATCTAAGCTTTGACGACGTAGTCAACATTTTGGAGCGGTTTCAAACTAGCCGATAACAGGTACGCGCGTTCTGTTAGCGCGAGTTTAAGAAAATCCGATCTTTGTGTCGTAGAACGTCGTGTTAGGGTGTTACTAGACCAATCGATTTACTATCAATCGATGCTAAAATGAAATGATCGATGTCCATATTATTCGCGTCGACCAAGCCTTTCCATAGATAAAAGATAAGTCTAGTAACACCCAATGCAGAGTCGATAAAGTATTTGCAAACCTTTACAGTATAATCACGGTAACATCACTTTCTATGAATATGCATTTAATATCGCCTACAATGGTATTGCTGCAATTTTGAGATAAAACATTAATGATAAGAATAAAGTATACATCACATGGTTGTATTTAAAAATATGACCCTAAAACATTAAATAAATGAATTTAGCCTAAATTATGTGCGGATGTATTTCAGTGTGCCACTTATGAACTTTGTTAAAGAATCAATCAAGCTATTTATTTAAACACAAGGCATTCCAATTAATTAAATACTACGACATTATGTTACCATTGGTAATGTTAGATAACAGCTATACATGTAACTGTATTCACTTATTCTTTAAACGTTCAACTTTAGGGTAATTATTGTTACGAAAACGCTGCTCATCAGTCAACGCCTCAATGGACTGACTTATGAATAACAAGTAAAGAAAAAAAAGGTGTATTGCACCATTTAATAAATTATAACCGCCACCCATTGGTCAAATTTGCGATTTGACACTTGTTTTTGGATCGGTTAACGTTTTAGTCAAATGGTGCATCTCACCGCTAGTGTCGTACTTTAACGAAATGATTCAATTATATTCCCACCTGAGGTATTGAGCATCGCATTAGGGTATGTATAAGTCTTTGTGCAGCTGTATGGCCTAAATAATAAGTATTGAGTATATTTTGTACGAATTAAAAGATGTTCTTAGTATTAACTTCTTGCTTTTAGTTAATGTAAGATAGATGCATTTCTATTATGCTGTATCACACTGCCGTTGAAAGGAATTATTGTTTTAAAATACTTCAAATTGGATTAATGACATCACGCAAAATCACATCACATTTTATACAAAAAAAATATTACAGCAATTCTTTCATTTATTTTTTTACAATCGAGAGATTTATTCACTAGGAAAAATATTAATTTGTAGTAATTTGTAACTATAAGGAAACACGAAGATAATTGTAACAACTGATAGGTAATAATATTAGTTTGATAAGAATATTTTTTCAATTGTATTAAGTTAGTATTTGTATGTATATTTCTGTAAAGTAGGAATCAAGACAAGCTGAGTAGTTAATACAGAAGTATATTTCATTATACCGATTGTATTATGGTGCCGTTTGGCAGCTTCAATATTTGCTTACATTATTGTATCACTTATTTAAGCGTTTATTGTGAACCTAGCTTGTACTTCATTAAGAATCTCACATTCCGTCCATTTTTCTTTTGTTATTTAGCTATAAATTATATTGTGTCAAGAATTATTCAATATACATTATGTAACTACATTGCTTCATTTTATTTCAATGCTTTAATATATCAATAAAAACTGCGCATTTACTTTTGAATATTTTATTGTTAGTTCTTCAATTTTTATTTTCTACTCTTTTAAAATTTAAATACCACAACTACTGGTTTGTCGGGCGTGTAGCGTTTTTATGATGGCGAACTGAAGTCTTGAATATGTTGGGGTCTATATGATTCAGTCCAGTTTCACTTGCAACCGTTATCAAGTTAGTCTCTATTTCCGACTTTTCCAGCAAATGGGGAGCTAGCAACAGGAATAATTGCTGTAACAAAAAATAATTACGTGCAAATGAACATATAGGTACAAAAAATAAATTAAACCGGCTTCTTGAAAGATTATTTAATTGGTACTTACTTCTGCCCAAGGTATTAGAGGTAGGTTAGCAAAGGCGGCTTGCCACCCAGGGAGCCCTAAATGCACAAGGGCCATTCGAAAATAATGAGTAAAAGAATCCGCAAGCCAGCCCCAGGCGCCCTCTCGTGTCGCCAGCCACACTGACCACATACCTCCTGTGTATACTAAGCAAATCTGCAAACAAATCGCTAAATCAAGTCTGTAGTCAAATCGTAAAGGTATTATTAATATCGGTCTATCTTAGATCCTAAGACCAATTGCTAAAATGTTTAAAGGCCCATGTTGGGCTCCAAATTACCTTTCCAATAGTTCTGCATGTGTCCAATTCAAAGACTTTGCTTTTAGTATTAAGTACTGGTCGAGGCCCACTATGCTGTCTCGTCATTGAAAAGTCCAACAGATCCTTCAGGGCAGGTGAAAGGCACAACTCATTCAAAGAATTGACTCGGATTGAGCCAACGGGTAATATTTCATCAGCTGTAAGCATATAAACCTACACAACAACCAAGCTAATATTTTTTTCCGATTTGTGTTACAGACTACAACTCATTGCAAACAGACAACAACGCCAAGCCACGTCCAACTGTGGTTTTTGGACTGAATAGGTCATTATTAAGCCGGAAAGGTGCAATGTGGATTCTTGCAATGTCTACATTTTGCTGACTGTATCTCTTCTACTTTAATTAACTACATTTTATACATAGTCACAATTCTTATTACCGGAATACTTGTAATGCCAAGTTAATTGAAATCCATCGCTTGAAGCATAAAAGTTACGTAAGTCCTCAGGAAGCAAGGCGGAATGTCTCTGTTCCCAAGTAGACAAAGCTACACGATCACAAGGAGGTCTGCGTTCAACACTGACATTACAAATTCTGGGATCTGACTCTGAAATGCGTTAAAATACTGAGATTAGATGCATACAAAACGATATCCTTTATGACAAGGGGCTACTGGAATATATTTATACGTTCTATCCTCAGAAAACACAAATTATAATGTTCTGATTTATTGGGCTGTATACATTTAAATACTTGTGCCTGAAAATACAATTTTGACAACCGTGTATTTGTTGAAGTACCGTGTTTGACCGATGCGCTGAATGCTTGGAAAATGGCTTGTCCCAATACGGATATGCCCGGCAACCTCTGCTCTCAGGGACAATGGGAAGGGCCGCTCTGTAGTACTGTACGGAATAACTTATTAAATACGTGTAGTGGTACTGCTGAGCGAGCCCGTTTGTTGGCTGTGGGAGAGTGGGAGTCGGGTCTCTGGTTACAGGCGATCCCTTCACCCAGCATAGGTACTATGCTGGACAATAACACGTTCCGCATCGCTACATGCCTGCGGTTGGGCGCTCCCTGTGTTGCTCCGCATCGCTGCCATTGCGGAGAAGCTGTCGACAGCCTGGGACACCATGGCCTGTCGTGCTGCAGAAGTGCTGGCCGGATTTCACGGCACGCCAGCATCAACGACATTATCCGTCGAGCTCTTTCCACCGCCGGTGTACCAGCCGTATTAGAGCCTAATGGACTGGTACGTGACGACGGGAAGCGACCGGACGGTATGACGTTGTTGCCGTGGAAGTTGGGTAGGCCCTTGGTGTGGGACGCAACGTGTGTCGACACCCTGGCGCCATCGCATCTTCCCAGTACGGTAGGTTGTGCAGGTGCGGCTGCTGCTTCTGCAGAGATCTCCAAACGGCGCAAATATAGTAACCTCGTCGGGAACTATACTTTTGAGCCGTTTGGGGTCGAAACACTCGGACCATGGGGTCCCAGTTCACGACTCTTAGTCAAAGAGATTTCCAAAAGACTGATCGACGCTTCGCGTGACCAGAGGGCTGGCTTGTTCTTTGGTCAAAGAATAAGCATTGCCATACAACGTGGCAATGCAGCCAGTCTTCTGGGCACGTTACCGGATGATAGCGATGCGGAGGAATACTTTGACGCGTAATGTAAATATTTGTAATATATTGTTT
>NWSH02000505.1:5351037-5377317 GCA_002382865.2 Heliothis virescens
GCCGCCGCCGGGCCCGGCGCCCGCCGACCCGAGCCCGCCGCCGGAGCCCAGGCCGCCCGCGGCGGGACCATAGCCGCCTGAGCCACCGAGCCCGCCTGAGCGAGCCCCGCGTTTTCTGGAATCTGACTCGTGGCCACTTTGCCCAGGGCCCCTTTGCTCGTGACTGCCATTAGCCGAGGACTCGGAGGGCGGAGGGGGAGGAGGAGGCGGGGGCGGAGCAGCCCAGCCACCCGGTGGAAGCATGGCCGGAGGGAAATTCGGCATCATCATACCGTACTGATCGGCCGGAAAATAAGGAGGCATCGCAAAGCCCTGCCCGTTCATTGGCGGAGGTACACACATATTCATTTGAGGATTAAGTGCCATCAGAGGCGGTATTTGATTCGGTTGCGGCAAATAGCTAGCGTTACCGTTACTAACGGGATTATTTTGAATGTTTCTATCAGTGCGGGGTGGAGCGTTATTTTCAATGGGAGGGGTAGAAGGCCCTTTGCTAATGTGAGCGGACGGGAGCTGAGGACCAATGGGAGTCGGCAGAAGAGGTTTCGGCGTGGGAAGAAGAGCTTGGGGCGCCTGTTGTTGGCCCGAATCCGTAGTATTCTTCTGGGGGCTGCACTTGCCTGAACGAGATCGGCTACGCGAACGGGAACGGGAGCGGGAGTGACTTCTTGACGACCTCGACGACCGGCTTCGCGATGATCTGGACGAGCTGTGGCGCCTGCGGCGACGGTCGCGGGAGCGAGAGCGCGTGCGGGAGCGGCGGCGGCGCGACCGCGAGCGCGAGCGGGAGCGGCGTCCGCGCCGGTACCTGCCGCCGCGGCCTCGGTGACCTGCCGGAAACATTCATCACTTTTGTTAATAATTACTCGGATATAACATAATAGCTACAAATTCTTAAAAACTGTTATGATGTTGATTAAAATTAAAATTGTCCATAATTTACGACATTAATGAAATACTGTTTACTTACGTCTTCCACCTCCACCACCACGTTCAGCTAGCTCTTGTAATTTAGGATTGACTACTTGTTTAGCCTCTTTCAACACAGCCACGAGATCGGCTGCCTTAGCTGCATTTGATGGAGTGAAAAATGTATAAGCTGTGCCAGTTTTATTTGTTCGTCCTGTTCTTCCAATACGATGTACGTAATCTTCAGAATTACTCGGGTAATCAAAATTGATGACGAATTTCACATCATCAACATCTAAAAACAAAGATTACATATATATTGTAAGCCAACCTCCTATAGCACATTAAATTTACACAGTAGATCAAGATACATACCTAAACCCCTAGCAGCCACATCCGTAGCAACTAGAATGGGAGCTTTCCCACTACGAAAATCTGTAAGAAAGTAAATGTGTAAGCACCTTCAACAAACATAATAAACATTGTTTTATTGAATATTAAGAACAATGTTCCAGGGCTTTATTTGAATATTGTTACCAGAAAAAAGGCTTCAGTTTCTATTTAGAACGCAATAATTGACTAGTATTTCACATTAATTCAAATTTCATTGAATGTATTTTAATGCTTGAATTTGCATGACATCTGTCTTTTAATCCTTACCCATTTCCAAACAACAGCACATAGTATTTTTGCTGTACCACTATGTGAATAACCTTCATAAAATCACACATTGCAACAATTATGGCAAACTGTTTAAGATAAATTACTTCGATGTTCAATTGCAGGTATTATGTCGCTCCCAGAATATATCGGCAAAGCTTTATAAACCAAATAGTCAATACAATATCTAGTTTGACGAAGTCCAAGCTTTACGAAGTGTGTGTTGCATCAGTATCCTATTCAGTATTCATCTCACATTTCACCCCTTCTAGGCCACCAGTATGTTTGTATGTTTATGCGATATGAATATAGTATGATAATGAATAAATGAAATGATCATGAGTAACAAATATATGTATAAGCAAAGGCAATGTAAATACATAAGAAAATAATAAAAATAATTCACAAGAAAAATACAGATGTTGAATAGGAAAATGACATGACACATGTAACTATGTAAATGCAAATTGAGGGCAACCTTGGGAGGTTTAATGAGAGACGTAAAAATGTTTTTATTCCATTCACTATTGTATTAGTAAACTTACTAATATTATCGACTCCGTCATATATCGCACAAAAAATAAAAATTGAGAGCGAGAGATGATATGTCGGCCATCAGCACGAGGGGCGAGAACCGAGCGCCGACCACCGTGGTCGGGCGCGGCGCGAGCGCCGGCGTCCGACACCCGCGGGACTCGCCTAGACATGCCGCGAGATGCGCCGGCCGCCGCCGCGCCGCGCGAGAAGCGGCTCAGACTAGCCGCGGGAGCGGGTCAGAGTGCATAGGGCTTAGCCCCGACAACTAGAGGCGGGCGCGGTGCGGGCCGCCGTCGCCGCCGGACGGCTGGGCGGCGACGAGCCGCGCGCTGCCGCCCCGCCGCACGGCCGCAGCTCTCCACAGCCTGCACATGCAGACACGGGTTCAAACAATGTTTACTGGCTGCGCTACACCCAACGCGCTCGCGTCTTTTGTCCGACACCGCTTCTCGACAACCACTCGTGCTATTTTTTTTTATATGATTATCAGTAGACAGAATACAGCACCAGTTCATATAAACAGTTTGGCTATTATTGTGGAGCTAGTGTAATATAAATTACTGTCAAAATAATAAATTAAATATTAAGTCATCATAAGATCTGTCAAGTTTTATTTTAACTTTACCTTGTAAAACCCAATCACGTTCATTCTGTGACTTATCTCCGTGAATACACACAGCAGGCCATCTAAAAAAAATACAAGAGTTAAGTCCGGAATAAATGCCTGAAGAAAAATTACATATTTGCTGTATGTCTTGGTTTTCTCCCTATATTAACTTCTAGCATAAGTATGTAATAGATTGCAGTTTCATTAAATGCATTATTTTTCTTAGTAAATTATAAATTAAATAAATATAAAGACAGTAGTCAATAACAGCAAACTTACCCATCTCGCTTCATTTTTCTTGTAATATCATCAACCCGACGCTTTGTTTCAATAAAAATGATTGTTTTGTTTTCTTTTTCAGCCATTATTTCTTTCAGGAGTGTACTCAGTTTAGTTTCTTTTTCATATTCCATACAGACATCAATTATTTGCAAGATGTTGTGGTTAGCAGCCAATTGTAAAGAGCCCACATTAATTTGGAGGTAATCCTTCAAGAATTCTGCAGCCAAACTTTGAACTTCTCTAGGCCAAGTAGCAGACCACATAAGTGTTTGGCGATCAGGCCTGATTTGCTCAATAATCTTCCTAATTTGAGGTTCAAAACCCATATCCAACATTCTGTCAGCTTCATCAAGTACTAAATATGTTGTCCTTTTCAAATTAGTTCTTCCACTTTCAAGAAAATCTAGGAGGCGTCCAGGTGTAGCAATTACAATTTCAACACCAGCATCCAAATCTCTTGCTTGAGGGCCTTTTGGAGCTCCACCAAACAAGCATGTGTTGTGAATCTTAGACGTATTAGCAAATTTGTCACAGACTTCTTGGATTTGTTGGGCTAATTCTCTAGTAGGCGCCAACACAAGAGCTATTGGACCATCACCTCTGCTAGATTTTGGCTGGTTATTAATGTGTACAATTGCAGGTAAAATATAAGAGAGAGTTTTGCCAGATCCTGTGGAAGCGATACCAACCATATCACATCCACTTAGCGCAATAGGCCAACCCTGAGCCTGAATAGGAGTTGGTTTGGAAAATCCCATTTTATCAATTTCATCCATAACATAATCGGGAAAACCTGCCTCATCAAATGTCATTGTCGGTTTAGGTATATTGCGCCCTTTTAGAGTGATCTCATTGTCACTTCTCCAAGCTTCTACTTCAGATTCCGGTCTGTTTTCCACATCAATATGAGGCACATAGAAATCTTTTTTAAATGGTTTCAGCCTGCTCAGGTCCCATTTCGGTTTTCGCAAACTGGCACCAGGATTACTCCTACGCCCGCCGCCATAACCTCCTCCGCCGCCGCCGCCGCCACCGCCCGAACCGAGACCATAACGAGGACTACGACTACGGCTCCTGCTCCTGCTCCTGCTGCGACTGCGGCGTCTATCACGGCTGCGATCCCTACGAGCAGCAAATCACTGAATGATAATACCTAGACTTTATTTAACAATGTGCTGTATAATGCATAATATATTTACCTTCCTCGACCCATGATTGAAGCTGAATTCAAATACCGTTGATAAGAAACGTAATTGTCTATCCCTAATTACTGTTTTAATACGAAATCACTTAAAATAATTATACAATATACACTTCAACTAAAAGTCACACAATTTTAGTAGCACAACGCCATTCATTTCATTGTGAATAAAACAAGATGGCGACGCGGAAGCAACCGAAGCCATAGACAAACTAGCATCACCAAAAATAAGTGAGCGGATTTTTGTTTTTTTCCTCGCGTAGTACTTTTAGTAAGAATTAATTGATTATTTAAAAGAGACATTTCCTAGAATTTTCAACTTCACATTTTTTATGTTTATAACGTATACATCTTAGTAAATACCTATAGCCACTATACCACAGGAAGGGACGTAAGAAGAAATAAAACGTAATCTTAGGTCTAAAAGCAGTATTCGGAAAAAGCTGCAATGCCGCTCGACTTGGAAAAAAGAGAAATGACTATGACTATATTATAGATCAACAAACTATCCATTCGTAAAGCCAGACATTTTTGGTCAGACTGAACAGCTAAGCATTTCTTTTGAATGTTATGCAATTTTCATGAATTCCCGTAGACTAAGGTATTGTTATATTCAAGTAATATGGTTAGGTACACTTTTCAAATGTCTTCTCACAACTGTGTTCGGTTCAGCATTCAGTGGATTCAGACGTGGACCAGCAGACCCACCACGACCCCGCCTTCCTATTCTTCATAAACACAGTAGAAGTCGTTTTGGTGTCAATGGTCACCCATCCAACAAGATCACCCATCCACTCAACAATAAGGACCGACCACACCAAGCTGCATAAACAAAGCTTATCTTATAATTGACTATTACTTAGGGATGGCTATAATTAAACACATAACAAATATTTTAGAACTAATTTATGAGCGTCCGAGACCTGTTTTTTGATTACATTTTTGATTGAATAACGCACGAAAAGATTTCATGTCTCATTTTTTTAAATAACAGCTTCCATCAGTGGATTCACTGACAAATCTTGGTGCAAGTGCAATCTTGGACAAGTACGAGTATATTTTGATGAAGTCATCAAGTGTGTTTATTGGACACGATATTGATAATAAGTGTACTAGCACCCTTAGGGCATCAATATAAATAATACATGAATGTTCATAAGCTTTAAGTTAGTAACAGCAATTAAAATAATCATCATACAGCTCAACATATTTGCTAATAAATTGTTACAGCTGGTATTTTGCAACCACACTTATTTTCATTTATTTAAATTTTTAACTTCCATAGATCTTTATTTATCTGTGACGGAATCCATTTTCTGCGTTGTTGTGACATTTTGCGTTTTGCTCCTCAGCCAACTATTCTTGAGGAAAAAAGAGTTGTATTGTATGAATATTGTCATGAAATTGAACATTGCAGTCTCAAATAAGTGATGATATTTTTTTTNTAGTAAACTTACTAATATTATCGACTCCGTCATATATCGCACAAAAAATAAAAATTGAGAGCGAGAGATGATATGTCGGCCATCAGCACGAGGGGCGAGAACCGAGCGCCGACCACCGTGGTCGGGCGCGGCGCGAGCGCCGGCGTCCGACACCCGCGGGACTCGCCTAGACATGCCGCGAGATGCGCCGGCCGCCGCCGCGCCGCGCGAGAAGCGGCTCAGACTAGCCGCGGGAGCGGGTCAGAGTGCATAGGGCTTAGCCCCGACAACTAGAGGCGGGCGCGGTGCGGGCCGCCGTCGCCGCCGGACGGCTGGGCGGCGACGAGCCGCGCGCTGCCGCCCCGCCGCACGGCCGCAGCTCTCCACAGCCTGCACATGCAGACACGGGTTCAAACAATGTTTACTGGCTGCGCTACACCCAACGCGCTCGCGTCTTTTGTCCGACACCGCTTCTCGACAACCACTCGTGCTATTTTTTTTTATATGATTATCAGTAGACAGAATACAGCACCAGTTCATATAAACAGTTTGGCTATTATTGTGGAGCTAGTGTAATATAAATTACTGTCAAAATAATAAATTAAATATTAAGTCATCATAAGATCTGTCAAGTTTTATTTTAACTTTACCTTGTAAAACCCAATCACGTTCATTCTGTGACTTATCTCCGTGAATACACACAGCAGGCCATCTAAAAAAAATACAAGAGTTAAGTCCGGAATAAATGCCTGAAGAAAAATTACATATTTGCTGTATGTCTTGGTTTTCTCCCTATATTAACTTCTAGCATAAGTATGTAATAGATTGCAGTTTCATTAAATGCATTATTTTTCTTAGTAAATTATAAATTAAATAAATATAAAGACAGTAGTCAATAACAGCAAACTTACCCATCTCGCTTCATTTTTCTTGTAATATCATCAACCCGACGCTTTGTTTCAATAAAAATGATTGTTTTGTTTTCTTTTTCAGCCATTATTTCTTTCAGGAGTGTACTCAGTTTAGTTTCTTTTTCATATTCCATACAGACATCAATTATTTGCAAGATGTTGTGGTTAGCAGCCAATTGTAAAGAGCCCACATTAATTTGGAGGTAATCCTTCAAGAATTCTGCAGCCAAACTTTGAACTTCTCTAGGCCAAGTAGCAGACCACATAAGTGTTTGGCGATCAGGCCTGATTTGCTCAATAATCTTCCTAATTTGAGGTTCAAAACCCATATCCAACATTCTGTCAGCTTCATCAAGTACTAAATATGTTGTCCTTTTCAAATTAGTTCTTCCACTTTCAAGAAAATCTAGGAGGCGTCCAGGTGTAGCAATTACAATTTCAACACCAGCATCCAAATCTCTTGCTTGAGGGCCTTTTGGAGCTCCACCAAACAAGCATGTGTTGTGAATCTTAGACGTATTAGCAAATTTGTCACAGACTTCTTGGATTTGTTGGGCTAATTCTCTAGTAGGCGCCAACACAAGAGCTATTGGACCATCACCTCTGCTAGATTTTGGCTGGTTATTAATGTGTACAATTGCAGGTAAAATATAAGAGAGAGTTTTGCCAGATCCTGTGGAAGCGATACCAACCATATCACATCCACTTAGCGCAATAGGCCAACCCTGAGCCTGAATAGGAGTTGGTTTGGAAAATCCCATTTTATCAATTTCATCCATAACATAATCGGGAAAACCTGCCTCATCAAATGTCATTGTCGGTTTAGGTATATTGCGCCCTTTTAGAGTGATCTCATTGTCACTTCTCCAAGCTTCTACTTCAGATTCCGGTCTGTTTTCCACATCAATATGAGGCACATAGAAATCTTTTTTAAATGGTTTCAGCCTGCTCAGGTCCCATTTCGGTTTTCGCAAACTGGCACCAGGATTACTCCTACGCCCGCCGCCATAACCTCCTCCGCCGCCGCCGCCGCCACCGCCCGAACCGAGACCATAACGAGGACTACGACTACGGCTCCTGCTCCTGCTCCTGCTGCGACTGCGGCGTCTATCACGGCTGCGATCCCTACGAGCAGCAAATCACTGAATGATAATACCTAGACTTTATTTAACAATGTGCTGTATAATGCATAATATATTTACCTTCCTCGACCCATGATTGAAGCTGAATTCAAATACCGTTGATAAGAAACGTAATTGTCTATCCCTAATTACTGTTTTAATACGAAATCACTTAAAATAATTATACAATATACACTTCAACTAAAAGTCACACAATTTTAGTAGCACAACGCCATTCATTTCATTGTGAATAAAACAAGATGGCGACGCGGAAGCAACCGAAGCCATAGACAAACTAGCATCACCAAAAATAAGTGAGCGGATTTTTGTTTTTTTCCTCGCGTAGTACTTTTAGTAAGAATTAATTGATTATTTAAAAGAGACATTTCCTAGAATTTTCAACTTCACATTTTTTATGTTTATAACGTATACATCTTAGTAAATACCTATAGCCACTATACCACAGGAAGGGACGTAAGAAGAAATAAAACGTAATCTTAGGTCTAAAAGCAGTATTCGGAAAAAGCTGCAATGCCGCTCGACTTGGAAAAAAGAGAAATGACTATGACTATATTATAGATCAACAAACTATCCATTCGTAAAGCCAGACATTTTTGGTCAGACTGAACAGCTAAGCATTTCTTTTGAATGTTATGCAATTTTCATGAATTCCCGTAGACTAAGGTATTGTTATATTCAAGTAATATGGTTAGGTACACTTTTCAAATGTCTTCTCACAACTGTGTTCGGTTCAGCATTCAGTGGATTCAGACGTGGACCAGCAGACCCACCACGACCCCGCCTTCCTATTCTTCATAAACACAGTAGAAGTCGTTTTGGTGTCAATGGTCACCCATCCAACAAGATCACCCATCCACTCAACAATAAGGACCGACCACACCAAGCTGCATAAACAAAGCTTATCTTATAATTGACTATTACTTAGGGATGGCTATAATTAAACACATAACAAATATTTTAGAACTAATTTATGAGCGTCCGAGACCTGTTTTTTGATTACATTTTTGATTGAATAACGCACGAAAAGATTTCATGTCTCATTTTTTTAAATAACAGCTTCCATCAGTGGATTCACTGACAAATCTTGGTGCAAGTGCAATCTTGGACAAGTACGAGTATATTTTGATGAAGTCATCAAGTGTGTTTATTGGACACGATATTGATAATAAGTGTACTAGCACCCTTAGGGCATCAATATAAATAATACATGAATGTTCATAAGCTTTAAGTTAGTAACAGCAATTAAAATAATCATCATACAGCTCAACATATTTGCTAATAAATTGTTACAGCTGGTATTTTGCAACCACACTTATTTTCATTTATTTAAATTTTTAACTTCCATAGATCTTTATTTATCTGTGACGGAATCCATTTTCTGCGTTGTTGTGACATTTTGCGTTTTGCTCCTCAGCCAACTATTCTTGAGGAAAAAAGAGTTGTATTGTATGAATATTGTCATGAAATTGAACATTGCAGTCTCAAATAAGTGATGATATTTTTTTTGTATTGTTAATATATTAAGAAAGGCATTTTTGGATCGTGAAGTAACTCACGATGGGTTGAAATAGTGATTGCTATCGGCAACAGTTCATCATATTCATTTCATTATTTGATATTTACACACGCCATAACATAACAATGGAACTAGACGTATCACCTGCGGATAAAATAGACAACGATATGGAATATTCTGATAACTCAACTGATAGTAAATACACGCCGTGTAAAAATGACCAGTACTCGATCATACGCATTCCCGAAGATGGTGAGAAATCAAGTAAGCACTCTTCAAGAAAACAGTCTAAAAGAAGAAAGAAGAATTCTAATCATTCGCGGCCCCTCCCTAGGATAATAGTGAAACCTCTACCACCACCACCACCTCCTGAAAACAGAGAATGGACAGCAGCTACATCCTATTCAGAGTCGAATTCAAACACTAACAGACCATCGACTATGCGAGAAGTATTAGCCAGTATACCAGGGTTTTGCATGAAACCAAGGAAGCGCAGTGGTAAAAAATTATCAACTGCAGCACAATTACAACAGACACGAGAAGGTTGCATTGACTTAGAGACTCCTGATTCAATACTAGTAAATACAAACATTAGGGCATTACTAAATAAACACACATTTTCTCTACTTCCACCATTATACCAATACAAGCTTGGGCAGCTACTACCTAGTGTGGATAGGCTAAGTCCTTCAGGTCGTTTAAATTCTTCTAGTCTGAATAATGAATTTTTTGCTCGAGCTTGTTTGCAATGGCAAGATAGCCTCTCTGGTGGAGAACTTACTCCAGAAAATCAACAAAGAATGAAGACTGAAGCTGAAAAAGAAAAAAGCAAGATAGATCCATGGAAATTAAAACATTTTGAACCTATTTGGGGAGAGAAGTCAAGAAGAGAGAAATCTTCTATCAGTTTAAATTCAGATCGACCTTCTCTAAAGACTACTATTAAATTAAGGCCAACTGCTTCAATAACAAGCAGTAGTACTGTTCCAAAAATTAAAAAAAGTAAATCTTCTAGTAATAGTAAAAGAATGCGATCAGTGGGTGCAGTGACAAGGTCCTCAGCCAGAGCTGATGAAGTTCTAGAGGAACCTGTCACAGTTTGCAGTAAGCAGTCTGCTCCAGTGCCAGACTTATTGCCACTGAAACATACAAAAAGTCACAGCCATCCCAACTATGAAGAATATCCAGTAGACTTTAGTTTCTCTGATTCATCTTCAACACAGAGGATGGATGATTCATTATCCACAACACCTGTTGACCCTCTGCTATTGCCAGATGGGGACTCAGACCGGAATGAAGTAAAGCAAGAGCTTGACATCAGTGTAGTCACTATAGAGGAGAATTCTAAGGATTGTGAAGAGGATAAAGCAACAGATTCTGATAGCAATGTACATGATGCCTCCAAGAGGTCAAGTAATGAAAATGCAGATTATACTATGGCTAAAAGAATAAAATTTGAAGATGATTATGAAATGCATGATACAAATTATATAGTACATAATGCAGACACTGCAAACAATTATTCAGATATTGATACAAATTATGCTAATGAGCAGGTGTGTCCTAATGATGAACTTCTATATTCTGGACAAGAACATGGTGACACAAACAGTGAAGACAGTAAAGCTACTGCATCAGGCTATGACTATGATGCAAGAAGTGAATCTTCAGTGTCTAGTTTGAAAATAGATATGAATGTAAACAACATGCCTTCAAGTGAGTCTACTGGTCCTACAGAGGTTATTTCTTATGACAACCATATGACAGAAGTGGAAGAAAATGTTGAAACTGATAAAGGAATTGCTCAGAATTTAACACCATGTGACCCTCAAGAAGAATATGTACCAGAACCTTACCAGGAATGTGGTAAGTCTGAAACTGATGTGGAATCACCACAACATTGCAAAGAAACTGTTGCAGAACCAGAACCATGTCAGAGCTACAGCCAGGAGGTGGAATGTCAAATACCACAGCCTGTTGAACAGGCCCACATTAAGACTGCTGATGCTATGAACAGCCCTGAAAAATGTGAAAAAGAGAGCATACCGCAAAACATGGCACAAAACTATTATGATGAACATTTTAAGGATGCTGAATCTTTTATATTGGAGACAAGCCTCTCAATACTCACATCCCGTAAGTTTTGGAAAACTTTATCCTTTTGTAATTCTGTTTTACATGTTTATTTTCTATTCTATTCTTACAATCTTTATCTAAACTTTCACAGAAAGTGAAGATGTGAAATATTCATCACACCCTAATTTGATGGAGCTGTCATCATATATGAGTGAAACAAGTGAGTATGCTTGTAAAAATATTAAAAGTGAGGGTAGTCACAAAATACCTTTTTGATACAATTCTGACATAACTTATGTACCATCTTTCTCAATTTGTCAAACCATTTTTATTCAAATAATTAAACTTTTTCAGATGTTACTGCAGTTGTTACAATGCCTTTAACACAAAATTCATCAATACCTATGATGGAAGTCACTAATACATCTGTAAGTTCACATTTAATTACTCATCAAACAATTGTAAGATGTGGTTATGTTTTGATAATATTAACAAACTATTTTGCACTAAATTCCAGATTGTTTCATACCCTGATGATAATATGAAGGATGCAGCCAAACCAAAAGCATCTGCAGTCTCATGGAAGAATGATAGTGACTGGGCTAACAACGAAAATGTTATGGCTTTACACCCATTTTCAAACTTGAATGCAGAGAGTGCTAAATATGTCAGTGAAGACTCCAAAACAAGCATGGAAGATATCAATATGAATGACGAAAATTGTATGTACAAAGAAGACAGGGATGCTAATTATAATATGGAATCTTCAAACTCTTCAGAGAGCTGTCAGTCAATAAAGGACTCTTCTGTGAAACAAGAATTAGAAGCAGCAACTAGCTTAATATCAAGTACTGCTGTGACGAACCCACCTGTAAATTCTACTACCATTACACAAGGAATGTGGGCTCGGGGGAAAAAGTCGAAATTAGGGAAAGAGTCTAACAGGTATGTGATCACCGTTAATTAATTCAAAACGTTTTTATAGCCTGCATTCTACATAGGCTTAAAATAAATATTTTATACAGATAGTGATATTCTATGAAATAATACTTAAACTGTTGATGTTCACATATTTAATTAAGTATTTTGGTCTAATTCCAGGAGTCGAAGTTCAAACAAAGTGCCCCCTGGTACGGTAAACCTAGAGCGCAGCTACCAGATATGTCAAGCAGCGATCCAGAACAGTCCGAATCGTGACGCGTTGCGTGGTCAACTGCGGCCGCCGCCGGCGCTGCTGACGCGGCCCGCGCGCTCCGTTAGGCCTCCGCCCCCTCCGCCTCCCGTACTTGTCAGGCAGATACCAGTCTCTGTGATGTCACATAATGAAGTATGTATTTCTGTCTTTAAAAAAACCTGTGTAAATATGAATATGATGTGTTTATGGGAGTAATAACATAGTTATCCCATAAAAGCTAAACTGAAATCGATATTCACCATCGGTATTTCACTTCTATGTAGATAAATGCAGCTAGCCAACTATTTCATAATTTTGGCTATAATATAACGAAAGGATACGTGTTCAGAAAGGCACATAAGGTTAATAATATAATTGTAAATGCTTTCCAGATGAATGAGAATCGCTCGAATAACGTCGGCCAGTATATCCTAGTGCAAAGGACTCCTAATGTGGCACCGCGGGCGTCTAGTGCCCCTCCTGCAAACCAGAATACTAATGTGGTGAGTACTATAGACCATGTCATTTATCATTATTGTGCTAGTGTAGTCATTTAATTATTGAAAGTCAGGTACAAATTATTTTGTAAGTATTTTGTGAATCATTGTATTAATCAGAATTAACAAAATTCCAGAGCGTTGCGCGGTGCCGGAGCGTAGGCGCAGACGACGCGTGCGTGTGCAACCTCCGCGCTATGATACTGTGTAAGAAATGCGGTGCCTTCTGCCACGACGACTGCATCGGGTCAGCAGAGCTGTGTCTCACCTGTCTCATACGCTGACCCTACCTCTACGGCTTCACTAAGGCCGCGCGGCCATTGGTATCTTGCTAACATAACTTTACAAGGAACTTTTTATATAGATCGAATTTAGCTACAGCCCTAATCATACTCTACCTTAAGTTCAGCGTAGCTAATAGATCGAACTTGAGTAAATCCACGATGGAGGTGTGTGAAAAGGAAATGGTTGTTAGGAATGGTGGTGCTATCTGTTTGAATGTATGTATGTATCGATAACAATAATATTAGTTTGTATCCTTTGTACGAATATTAACACTATTTTGTACTTCACAAACTAACAAGAGTTGCTTATACATATTCTGTAAAGCTTTAAGTTGGATAGAAGTTGCGCTAAAGATTTACCTAATTATTCATTATCGCTGAACTTGAGTTAAGCTGAATTCCCATTTCATACATTAAATATTAGAATTATCAAGTACCTGCTTGGAAGCAGTAAATAATTTTATTCAACATATATAGTACCGATTCATGTTAGTTATCTTGTTAAAATGTTGATTGTTCTTCAGACAGCAAATATATTTATAGATTGTATGTATGTTGAACATAATACATACTTCATATTATAAGGATACCAATTAAAACTTGTACACGGCACAATATTTTTATTCAACATTCTGTAACTCGTATTTTATTTATGATTTAGATTTTACGAATTAATAAGCTTATCGAAATATAGCTGATAACTTGGTAGCATTTGTTGACATTTATTTGATACAAATAATATAGTTGTTGTTAAGAGTACACAAGAGAATAAGTCGCTGAGCTAAGGATTTCATTTTGCCATTATACTTTAGTATTAGGATATCATCACAATTTAATTTTATGCTACTGTTATATTAATTTTAGTGTTACTTTACCATTTCGTGACTTTCTTTTGTACGTAGTTTGTCAGTTAACGGCTTAGTATTGGAATAGTAATTAAAGTACTTGTGCACCATCTGATATCCCATCTATTTATAACATTTATATTTAAGTGTATGTACAGATATTTATTGATACGTGAAGGCTGGTGGGTTGAACATCGGATGGACTCTTATCGTAGGTATTTATAGAACATTACTTGTTATATTTAAGTTTTTCATTATGGCGTGTACACTAATATGACACTAAGTTATGCAATATATTTATAGTTGTCTATAATATTTTTATAAGAATCTTTTACAAATTGAGAAATAGCTTTTTGCTAATTTAAGACTTCCTTGTAATATGTATCTAAACAAAATCTAATTTGTCCATATAATCTCCTTCTGATCTCTTGTTTTACTGTCCCAGTAATGATAGAAATATGGACCTTTTATTGCGTATTGGGCGTAGTGTACAATGGTTATGATAATATGGTTTTATTATAACCAAAATAACTGATTATCAACAAATAACTGATTTATATTTAGATAGTTGAGACGCTGCTCCAGCAATGCCTAGTTTATTCACATAGCAATGCCTTACATGACGACTTACAGATGCTATAAGTTACAATTAAATATTCATAGATATTATAATAGATAATTATTAATACAAGTGTTGCTCACTATGTTTGAATCACAAATGTATATCTGTATATTTTAGCTTATATCATATTATCAATAAGTGTTAAAAATATCTATGTATACATGTCACAAAAGCTAGATACAGTCTAGACTTTGAAGACGTTTCATGGAAGTTTTAGAAGAACACTATTGGGACTTTAGACATGTATGAAAGAATTGTAATTCCTTATAGTGTACTTAGTTTAAGAATTTCATAATCTCGGTACGCAATAATTTAACAGCGTTCGAATAATAATGAAAAGTTAAATTGGTATGATTGCATATGTTTAGAAACTACCAACGACTTTTTTATGGACGGCTCTTTGTTTTCTTTATTTTTATGCTCGCGAGTTTGAATTTTTTTTCGCGAAATTGTCGGATTATTGTTATTTATTGGTAATTAGTTATTTTATGCTCATGAACATTTTTTCTCTAATAAAATTATGTTCTTCTAACATTGGTTGGTTTATTATTTATGCTACGTCCCCCTAAATTATAAATGTCAGAAGTTAATATATTTAACTTGGAATAATCGTAAGCAAGATTTTTAGATATTCCAGGAAAATGGCTAGGCTAACTGTGATGGAATTTGTTAAGAGTAGTTAGTTGTGTAGAAAGAAAATATATAATTGCTAACAGTGTGTTGAACAGATTTTTCATAATACTATCTGTTCCTAGCGGTTCCACCTGCGTTTCGAGGAACCTATTTCCAGGCTATCTGTGTAGTGTACCTTGCATTAAAATCGGTTTAGTGGTTTGGAGTGAAAGCTGGACACTTAGTTACTTTTGCAATTTTATAATATTAGTAAAGATATCCTCATCATGCTGTATTCCATTCTATAGAATCTACATCTTAGATTTTGTACAGTAAAATGACGTTGATGAAGAACTGCGTCGAAGAAATCTGAAGAAATCAATCCAAATGAGGAATAGTGGAAATTGTTTTTTTTTTTTTAATGTTTGTTTTATTGTCTATGGCTCAGCTCAGCTCAGCTCTAGTTCATTCAATAGAATGATTGTAAATGATTGGTTAATATGCTTACTCCTGTCATTTTGACATATTTTCACTCCAATAAAACATTGACAGGACCACCTACTAGCCAATCATAAATTTGGTATATAAATGTAGACCAATAGTAATGGTTCTAGATTGAGTTTCTAGAACATCTCGTGAGCTGTTGTTGATTTGATTGATGTCGATTTTTTAGTGTGTTGTGTTGTGCGGAGGGTGGATGTTTGTTATTTCCTCGCATATCGAGGAATACGGTTTTGTCGTTATTATGTAAAATTCTCTTTCTAAAATTGTGCGCTACGATCTGATACTGATAAAAACTTCAGCAAAATGTCGACAGTTCTGCTAGCTGTTATTGCGGTCATTTTGTGTGTACTTTTTAGAATATTGAACGTTAACAGTCAGCCTCAAAAACCTGTGATCTTTGGGAGAGATAGGAATTTTATTGAGAACATACTGTTTATATCACCTTTTCTAAATGAACCGTAAGTATTGTTGCTTCAGTTTTATTTGTTTTCATTTATAGATACGTTTATTTACATCCCCAAGTCCACGCATGCCTGAGGTTCGTTTGATGATGTCATTTGCCTCTCAGCTCGTAAATTTTGTGTCACGGTACTTTTATCTTGAGTATCGTGGTTATTACATAGATTTTGGCTTATTTGGACTTAGTACATTAATAAAAATAGTGATATGCTATCCATTTTATTGCTCTACTTGATAACTGTTCGAAGCCGAATACTGTATTGTATATCTGTTAATTAATATTGCAATACATTTACCATGCAACAGTTAATTTTGCCAAAGCTCATTATTAGCTTTTTATTCAAGAACTGTTATTTACTTACACTTTAGTTTCCTTTAATAATAAAACTATTGTAACAAACTGCTTCTATTGTTATAACCGGATTCTTAGTAAATACAAAGCCAACATGCCTGCTTTAGATATATCTGATATTCCTAAGGATTATTAAGAATAGACAAATCCCAGATCTTTCTAGAAACATCCATAGGTTTGTAGCATGTTCGTCAAGTTAGAGTAAAATCTTTTTTGTATTAGTGAGTCATTTATGACTGCATAACTTGTCTCACATATCCTACCATAATAGATATGATGTCAGGATTATATTCTTAAAACTTAAATGGTCAATAATTAAGGTAGATACTCCTAATAATGTTCAATAAATTTGTCCAATAATGTTATGATTTGGTAACAACAGTTTATTAACCTTGGTAAATAGAATGGATACAATATTCATTAGACTTAGCTGTTTACAGGTGTTTATTTACTTTCATGGTTTTGTTCTATCAAAGCTAAGTATACAGAATACTTATTATGGTACTAAGTAATGCTGTGAAAAAGATACCAATATTATTTAAATAAACATTTTGTTTTGAACTAAATTACTGTTGTGTTAGATACTGCAAGTTTCTAACACTAGACAATAGAAGCAATTTGTACCAATTGAGACTTTCTGAGCATTGTTATAATTTGTATTGATGTATCAATCAACAATAACATGTAATAAGTACTTGAGAGAAGCACATTACTTTAAGATTGTGATATACACATCATGAAGTACTATATTCAGTCATATTTGTGTTTATGGCCAGAGTTTGTCGTCCCTATGCCATAAGACCTAGAAAAAATCTGTAGATGCCAACATGTGTGACTTACAACATGATGGATTTCCCAAACATCTTCAACATAGTTACCTATGTAAATACATTGATTTAGTTAAAATGATCTAATAACAAATTAACCCTGAGGTCAATGGGTATTTAAAACTCTTGACTCATTCATTACTCGCTCACCTTGAAATCATTGCTTCATTGGTATTGTAATAGCATTGTTTTGGTGAATTATTGATCCATATGCATTGCCCACTGTCTGATTAGTAGACTAAACAATAGGTAAAGTGTAGCAACTCATTACAAATTAATTAAATGCAAATATTTTCACAGAATTGCTTTTTAAGTTAATTGAGTTATCAATTTTGCATGTTTTATCAGTTCATATGTAAGTAACTTTACTTTTTTGGTTGGTTGTCCTTATGTACACCTATGGGACTATGCACCTACCTACATGTATTTTTGGAATGGTCTGGAATTGATTAAAAAATCCATTAAAAACTATCCCTATTAAAATTATAAATGTATGAAAGTTACCCAGTCTGTCTGTCTGTTACGCTTTCACGCCTAAACCAGTGAGCCGATTTTGATGAAATTTGGTACAGAGATAGAATAGATCCTGAGGAACAACATAGACTAGTTTTTATCCGGGTACGGGAAATAGTTCCCTCGGGAAGCGGGCGAAGCCGCTTGCAGTAGCTAGTTCAAGCATAAAATAGACATCTAACTAAACATAAAAGACCTTCAACTGTAAATTACTGTTTCATGACATCATTGATTAGTATGCTATTTGAACTCCTATATTTAATGAAGATATTATTACTTTCTGTCTCTAGTTCTAATTATGCTCCAGATGTGTTCGAAACATCATATTTTTTATATTACTTTGACCATGAAAATACACAGACACGATACCAATCTTACTGATAACAAAAATAGCATTAGTCTATACCTACTGTAGGTAAATGAATCACTAAAGTTATGTGTGATTCTGATTACCATTTAAAATTGAAGATCAAACAATTGATACCTTTTTGTCATAGGAAATTATTTTGTTTGGTTTTTTTCTATGATGAAAGGTGTAGATTCCTGGATATAGTTTATCCAAACAAACAGATAGAGGTTTCATTCGTATAGTTGTTATAGAATGAAATAATGAAGTGCATGCCATATTGATTATTGTTTACTGAGTATAGGGTTGTGGCGCATCTATACTAATATTATAAAGAGGAAAACTTTGTTTGTTTGTTTGGTTGTAATGAATAGGCTCAAAAACTACTGGACCGATTTTAAAAATTCTTTCACCATTCGAAAGCTACATTATCCACGAGTGACATNCAAGAACTGTTATTTACTTACACTTTAGTTTCCTTTAATAATAAAACTATTGTAACAAACTGCTTCTATTGTTATAACCGGATTCTTAGTAAATACAAAGCCAACATGCCTGCTTTAGATATATCTGATATTCCTAAGGATTATTAAGAATAGACAAATCCCAGATCTTTCTAGAAACATCCATAGGTTTGTAGCATGTTCGTCAAGTTAGAGTAAAATCTTTTTTGTATTAGTGAGTCATTTATGACTGCATAACTTGTCTCACATATCCTACCATAATAGATATGATGTCAGGATTATATTCTTAAAACTTAAATGGTCAATAATTAAGGTAGATACTCCTAATAATGTTCAATAAATTTGTCCAATAATGTTATGATTTGGTAACAACAGTTTATTAACCTTGGTAAATAGAATGGATACAATATTCATTAGACTTAGCTGTTTACAGGTGTTTATTTACTTTCATGGTTTTGTTCTATCAAAGCTAAGTATACAGAATACTTATTATGGTACTAAGTAATGCTGTGAAAAAGATACCAATATTATTTAAATAAACATTTTGTTTTGAACTAAATTACTGTTGTGTTAGATACTGCAAGTTTCTAACACTAGACAATAGAAGCAATTTGTACCAATTGAGACTTTCTGAGCATTGTTATAATTTGTATTGATGTATCAATCAACAATAACATGTAATAAGTACTTGAGAGAAGCACATTACTTTAAGATTGTGATATACACATCATGAAGTACTATATTCAGTCATATTTGTGTTTATGGCCAGAGTTTGTCGTCCCTATGCCATAAGACCTAGAAAAAATCTGTAGATGCCAACATGTGTGACTTACAACATGATGGATTTCCCAAACATCTTCAACATAGTTACCTATGTAAATACATTGATTTAGTTAAAATGATCTAATAACAAATTAACCCTGAGGTCAATGGGTATTTAAAACTCTTGACTCATTCATTACTCGCTCACCTTGAAATCATTGCTTCATTGGTATTGTAATAGCATTGTTTTGGTGAATTATTGATCCATATGCATTGCCCACTGTCTGATTAGTAGACTAAACAATAGGTAAAGTGTAGCAACTCATTACAAATTAATTAAATGCAAATATTTTCACAGAATTGCTTTTTAAGTTAATTGAGTTATCAATTTTGCATGTTTTATCAGTTCATATGTAAGTAACTTTACTTTTTTGGTTGGTTGTCCTTATGTACACCTATGGGACTATGCACCTACCTACATGTATTTTTGGAATGGTCTGGAATTGATTAAAAAATCCATTAAAAACTATCCCTATTAAAATTATAAATGTATGAAAGTTACCCAGTCTGTCTGTCTGTTACGCTTTCACGCCTAAACCAGTGAGCCGATTTTGATGAAATTTGGTACAGAGATAGAATAGATCCTGAGGAACAACATAGACTAGTTTTTATCCGGGTACGGGAAATAGTTCCCTCGGGAAGCGGGCGAAGCCGCTTGCAGTAGCTAGTTCAAGCATAAAATAGACATCTAACTAAACATAAAAGACCTTCAACTGTAAATTACTGTTTCATGACATCATTGATTAGTATGCTATTTGAACTCCTATATTTAATGAAGATATTATTACTTTCTGTCTCTAGTTCTAATTATGCTCCAGATGTGTTCGAAACATCATATTTTTTATATTACTTTGACCATGAAAATACACAGACACGATACCAATCTTACTGATAACAAAAATAGCATTAGTCTATACCTACTGTAGGTAAATGAATCACTAAAGTTATGTGTGATTCTGATTACCATTTAAAATTGAAGATCAAACAATTGATACCTTTTTGTCATAGGAAATTATTTTGTTTGGTTTTTTTCTATGATGAAAGGTGTAGATTCCTGGATATAGTTTATCCAAACAAACAGATAGAGGTTTCATTCGTATAGTTGTTATAGAATGAAATAATGAAGTGCATGCCATATTGATTATTGTTTACTGAGTATAGGGTTGTGGCGCATCTATACTAATATTATAAAGAGGAAAACTTTGTTTGTTTGTTTGGTTGTAATGAATAGGCTCAAAAACTACTGGACCGATTTTAAAAATTCTTTCACCATTCGAAAGCTACATTATCCACGAGTGACATAGGCTATATTTTATCCGGGTACGGGTAGTAATTCCCACGGGATGCGAGTGAAACCGCGGGAAAACGGCTAGTATACCATAAAATTCCCATGCCTTGGCGTAAGGAATGATTCACGCCAGACTTGTTAGCATATCGACTAAACCTAGGGACGAATGAGTCATAGATATGTATGTAAATTACGACAAAATCACACTGCATAAATAACGCTCCGTGAAACAATAAAAAAATTAGCATATTTATGATCGTGTCACGCTAACTTTGACTAGGGTCTGATGAAGTCAGTCCTAATCTCAATAGATTTTCTATGCAGAATTGGGACCTCATTATAACACGATGATTTGATTCAGTCATGTCTAAAGGAGGGGCGGGGGCGGGTCGTACCGTGATTTAGTTTAGTGCATGAGTAGGGGGGATATTTCAGACATAATCAAACAAGTTGCTTTACGTTTACTTAGTAGTAAATGTTTTGATGATGTAAGCAAAACATCGTTCAAATACCTATGACCTTAAAGAGTTCAACAGGTTGCTAACCCAGCCTTTTCGTTGCAGATACGTACCGACTCGACTGTGGGGCTTCAGCGGGCATGTCCAGACTATTCTGCATAGTCTAATCGGGCGCGTCCGTTGCCCCTGGCCTATAGGCGGCCGTGTGTCGCTGGTGCTGCCCGATAAGTCTACCCTCACCTATGACCTCTACGAGCCAGTTGGGAATGAACATGAAGGTAACTAAATAGAAACATCAGCTTTGGTTTTTGGATGAAACGTCTGTAGTACAAAAGTGATATGCGGCTAAAAATCAATCGAATTCAAATCTGGCTGAATTGCATCTGATTGTTTTTTTCCAGCCATGAAATTCCAAGAATTAAATAAATATTATTTGGATTCCTATCAAATTGGCAACCGTAGTAGAACTGATTCATTTAAACGTGGAAGTGGCATCACTTTTGTAAGGTACTGACGGCAAAATATAAATAGATATGTGATTTGGTGTGTACCGATAGCAGCGTCACAATGATACATACAATAATGTTAGAGTAAACATCAATGCATAGCAAGGTCATGATTACTGCTGGCGACTGGCATTTCCACTCCATTGGTTCATCAGTTGCAACACGGAGGTATTGTTCCCCAGACCAGTAAAGCAGTAAAACCTGTTTAGTCTAAACTCCTTCGTGGGCTTCGTGAAATGATATTGCATCATCACTATGATATCACATTATACTGTAATACATATACGTCATTATACAGTGTCGTGATCGTATCGGTTCAGCCCCATGAGATAATAGAATATCATTCGTACCTAAATTCCGTCGTAAAAATGATAGCATTTATATGATACTTGAACATGGAGCATGAAATCGAATAGTATGAAGTATGAACATAAAAATTCCATTTTTCTGGAACACATTTCTCGTGCTCGGCATTGTCTCTTAGCATCCGCAAACCAATCATGTGTCATACCGACAAACAAATAGGTAAAGGAATAGTTTAACAACTTACACTTACTCATAATTTTACAATAGACAGATTACCGCTATCAGCTTCTTATCATAATACATAATAAGTAGTTTAGTGAGTCAGGAGGAAAAGTAGTTCAGGACAGACTAAATCATCTAGATTATTCTGAACAATAATCTGCACTTCAGATTAAATAAGGATACGGTCAACTTCTACTTCTGGTTATAAAGAATTGAGTGGTTTATGAACACAGTGAAAACATAACGATATGATTAATCCCATCCTTTTACAACACCACTTGGAAATAATTTTCTCGTCACGCAAGGAAAATATGCGCTTGACAATAATGATCTGCAATGACGTCAAATGTTACCTAGTTTAGAGTTCAGTTACCATTTGCTCACAAACCATACACAGCCCACAAGTTTCTATCCTCATCCAGACCACGACTCTACTTAATGTTTTGGCAAACTCTCCTATCTTGTGTTGACTGCTTCCTATTTTGAGTGGGATTGACAACAATATCATTCGCTGATTCGATGAGTGATTGTTTTACATTCCATCCAGAATTTGGAGCGAATAAATCATAGTTTACTCCATACATATTATCGTCACTACGAACCTTGCTCCAGGATACATCAAACACACTTTGATCTTCACATAAATATGAATCTCACTGCACGTAATACATACTTATCTTTCATGTCATAAATTCATTTCATTAGTCATCATATCGAAAAGATAATACCAAGTAAATAACGTCAATTAACATGTATTCGCAAACAATAACATTGTAGGTAACCGATGCTGTTTCTATGTAGACATAACTTGTGAATCAGTTGAACGTCATAGTGGAAGATAAGAGTCAAGTGGCGGAAAACTGTATTTATGGTCATAGCAGGGAGCTGGAAGCCCTAGCCATTCATTAGTTTCGCACATCCAGCCATTTATTGTTTGTAATACGTCGCTTCCAGTGGCTCTGCCCCTTCACTCTACGTCAATGTTTAGGAATCTCAGCAGATTGTATGTACTTTGATAAAGAATTGCTTTATACTTTTCCTTGTATCTTCTAAAATTTTAAGCCGTTTCGGGTTTTGACGAAATCAGTTCTGCACATTTAACCGTGCTACTAAGGTCAAAAGTATCACTACTTTATTCGTACATTCCATTAAGTATCTGCAAATATTCCTTTGATAGGAAGTACTTACTTTGAATTAGATTTCGCTGAATTGTCGTTTGTGGAAAAAATACACTTTTCTTTCGAGATGCTGACAATAACGTATTAGTAAATCGATGGCACAGAATGCCGGTTAACCTTGACACAGCTTAGAATTTAATTGACTCAGTGAGGAAGTGATTCCAAAAGAATATTAATGAACTCCAAATGTATAGCGTTGTTGGTAAAATGTTTATTACATACAACATAAGTACTTTAGATGTTAACGTCTAAACTAAGGCGGATAATGTTGACCTCGTTTTGTATCCAACTTACTTTATCATCATCACCATAATAGATCAGAATTTTGGAAATCTATGGCAAGATTTAATGTCTGTTCATATGCTCCATAATTTTCTACAGACTTTCCTACCAACAGTTCTATATCGCCAAATAAAAGCTGTAAATTGCTTCAAGCTCTGACCATATATCTTGTTTCCCAGATGACGTGACGGTGGCGATCTGTCCCGGCATCGGCAACACCTCGGAGAGCGTGTACATTCGAACCTACGTGCACTACTCACAATGCCACGGCTACAGGTGCGCCGTGCTCAACCACATTGGGGCTCTCAACAGCGTCCCCGTTACTGGCAATCGGATCTTTTCGTACGGTAAGGAATTTGTAATATGATCTGTCTTTGCCAGAATATCAAATATGCCTATGCGTAAATCGGTGATTATTAAAGTGAAGGGAGTCTGTAGATCTACTTTACTTAGCACCTTAGATATGGGCAATGACAGGCGCTGGCTTGTGAATGAGGGACTATTGATGACAATAATTCTAATAAAAAATCTCACTGCCTCAGATCTTGCTTAATTTATCATTCACATTGAAAGCAAATTATTTTCCCCGTATTAAACTCGCATGGAAACTTAGCAAAATCTGCGTTGTACAATGTATGGACACGTAATGTGGTTACACAAACCACCAATTGGTTCCGAAGTAATACAAAACTGCAGCAAAATTAATATAATTACGTTTGTTTGAAATACACTGTATTAAATGCATAATATACTTTCTATGTTATTGAGGCTTTATCGATGTTATAGAAAAAAAACTTGCATAGCTAATTAGATAATGACGAAGGATATTACAAATATGACCCCTTCCTTGCGCCACGGTGCGTTGACGTCGATGCGCAAACGCATGGATATGCTTGAGGGGAACCGTTCTAAATACTTCGTTAATTACTTACCGTAGGTACAGAGTTTGTAAAGAGTTATTGCTCTTTATATATCTAATCATCTTCATATATTCTACTTACACGTGTTCACTATCTCTACAATACCAAGAAAAATTGTGAATCTGCTATTGTTGAAGGTAATCTATTATTGCATAGCAAAACGAATAGACAGATAAATAAGCACTTGATTGATTCTGCAATAAACATTATTATTTATACAATTGTGTGTTTTCTTGCTGTTATACAATTGCATTCCGTTTTACTTTTCCAAGCATTATTTGTGTAATATAAACGCAACTTCCTAAATTACTTAATTGCATTTTGCGATCAAAACAATTCTTTCAATATGGGCTGAGTTACCATTACGGATATACTAGGTATTTAGATTATTTTAAATTCAGATCTTAGATTGTTAATATCAAAGTGCCTAATTGTAATTATGTACTATTAAGATTTCTGTCGCTTACATGTGATAGACTAAAAAAACCCTCTTTAGTCTGGCCAGTCAAGTTTTAGGTAGCAGATACCAACTGCCAGGTTCCCTTAGAAGTAGTGTGTGTGACACTACGATTTATACAATATACTAAACAACATAATGAATAGTCGTTATTTACATAGGCCTATGGATGTACGTTATCTATATTCTACATCTACTTTGGTACGGACTGTAACGACTTTCACATCGGGGTCGTTGACGCAGGCCATTTAGAATTAGTTTGCATCTGCTTTTATTTAAAAAGAGGCTTTTCATAAAAAATAGAATTTTTGATGTCTAGAAAAAATATTCTCCTTTGAGTTGCTTTGATGAGGTGAACCAGTTTGACATTTGTTTATTAGTCAATGTCCACAGAGACCATTCTTGGAGATACCTACCTATAAAGTATTCAAATGTCAAATCAATCTAGAATCCTTTATTGGTAGTCATGATCGAAGACAACTTGTTATTATTCGCTAACGTAACATATTGTAATAGATATAGCTGCAAGTAAGTACAGTTTAACGGAAGGCTATTGTACATCCGTGCCTTTCCCGCAAAATGAGACCGGTGCCTTTTTCCGTGTTATGTGTGCGGAAAAAGGCATTAGCGGCAAAAGAAAATGGTTGGTTTCCTCTACATTATGGTTGGTAAATCATAGTACCAGTAGCTTCACCATACTATACCTATTTACCAATGTGACAGCCTTTACAAGGCAATTTGAAACACTTGCAATTTCCCACAATTTTCGCAGTTAAACCGTGAGAAGTATAGCAAGGGGACAATTATTGAGCTTCAATAAATAATAAATGATTTCAAGGTGAAGTCAATTGGAAAGAAAATAATTTCATACTGCGTAATAAATTTTGAAATTAAAATACAGTTAAGAATAATAAGTGATAAACATTTTCGGTTCATATTTATGTAAAACTAGCTTCTGCCCGCGACTTCGTACGCGGAACATGTCGCTTATGCCAGCGATAACGGGTCGTCAAAATGAAAGATCTTAAACGTCTGATGTCGAATTCTAAGAGCCCGGGGAAACGACGGGTTGCACGA
>NWSH02000505.1:5381072-5413572 GCA_002382865.2 Heliothis virescens
AGAATGTATGGACAACGCCATCTATCGGTAAAAGTGAACACTTATCGGAGCTAGTTACGCGCGAGAAAGCTACATAAAGCAGTCCGTGTGAAAAACAGCGACACCGTCACACAACGAAGGCCAGAAACAGCTTTAATTTTCATCGATTTAGCTTAAAAACTGACGGAGTTTGATAGACACTTACCCCCCCTTTTTCACCCCCGGTAAGGCAGAATTTCCAAAAATAATTATTGCGTCATTCTTAATTTCTAACCAAATAGCCAAATATTAATTTTGATCGAATTAGCTTCAAAACTGACGGAGTTTCATACAAACTTACCCCCTCCTTTTTACCCCCTTAAAGAGCGAATTTCCAAAAAAAATATAGCCTATATGTTATTCTGATATATAAGCTATATGTCTGGATCCTGAGATTAGCGTGTGCAAACAGACAAACAAACAAACAAACAAACATTCAAACATACAAACAGACAAAAATTTTTTTTCGAATTCTTACTCTTCTTTCAATTTCTAATAACCCTATATATTTCGTTTTGTAAAAATATGAAATGTACAGACACGATTTTTTTACTGTTTTATTATATGTATAGATAGATTTTAATTACAATTTCACCGCGCGATATTTTCACTCAAATATTTATGGTGACGTAGTGGCTTATATGTATATTCACTTATGGTAATGAGCTAACTCATTTGTGGATTAGAAACGAAAATGAAGCAGTAGAAAAGACTGTAAAACGTTATTACCCATACCGAGACAAAATACAGCCTATGTTACTTTGGGGATAATCTTGTGAAAAAGTTGTTTAAATCGGTCGAGTAGTTTCGGAGCCTTTAGGGAATAAACAAACAAAAAGGTTTCCCTTTATTATGTTAGTATAGATAGATGTTCAGAAATATTCATCACTTAATATATCTATCTTGCTCTATGGCTCTCATTGCAAAATTATGCCTTATCTGCCTTAGAAAGGTAACAAATTGATTGACCATATCGGCTCTGGCCTTCAAACGTTCAAGTGCATTTTAAATAAGTGCGACGATATGATGACTGTGACTGAAGTTTGGTTTTATCGCAAATTGGGTATTAGTAGCTTTATGGATATTAGATGTAGGTAGTATCACACCCTAAAGGAATCACACTACTCTATCTGGTTATGTGTGAACAGACTTCTATACTAATTTCTTAAAGAAGAAACATTTTTTTTGTTTCTTTGTTTGTACCATAAAGGCTCCGAAACTACTGAACCGATTTGAAAAATTCTTTCACTGTTGGAAAGCTACATTACTCCCGACTAACATGGGCTATATTTTATGTAGGTGCAGGCAGTAGTTCCCACGGGACGCGAGTGAAACGTGGATCCGTCGAATTGGGTTTGAAATAGTTTGTGCATAAAACAGACTTGTTTACAAATAATAAGTATACATCTCACCTTCGATAAGTACTTCGTAATTGCTACAGATTGGGAGGACGAGTGGGCTTGTCATAAAAATGTACAATGTTTATACCTCTCAGCGTATCATTAAAATTAATGACAAAGCGTATTCAAATTAATTAACAATAAAAACAATATCGTGTTCATTAACCCTAATTAATACTAATGCATCTATTTAAAACTAGCACATCGAAGCAGTTAAATATTGATAACGTAACACCCACGAAACATGTATTTTTTGTTCAATTAAATTTACATAGTAATAAAGGTTTTGTTCACAGGCCACACCGATGACTTTAACTACATGGTAGAGAACCTTTTGGAGCGGTACCCCAACACGAAACTAATTCTAGTCGGATTTAGTCTTGGTGGCAACCTGATCTCCAAATACCTGGGAGAGGATAGGAAGAGGCCCACCAATATAATTGGCGGGATTTCTATATGCCAGGGATATAATGCTATAGAGTAAGTATGCGAATTAAAGCCATTGTTTGATCATGATTTTTTTCAAAGCAATTTGTGCGGCGGGTCGAGGTTATCGTCATTGTCGACCGCTACACTGTATCTCCTATCAACGCACATCAATTAACTGTTGAGGAAAACTTTACGTGGATATAAATTGATCGTTAGCGATTAGTTACATGTTTTTGTAAATAAAATGCCATGAAATGACCTATTAGTCTAATATGTAATTCAATCAGAAATATTTCAAATGATCGGTTTACTAGAGATATTGCAAAATGCTATCTTAAATACACAAACAGCATTTACTTCAATTCATATTAGATTCGCTGATGTAAACTGTGACCTTCATGAGAATTTTCTAACACTGATTGTGAAATTACTCATAAAACCTGCGTTTACCTGCATGTTCTCTCAACAATGTTTTTATTTTTTCTGTATATTATACCCAAAAGCATTAGTATATTTTTCTCTTTGTTATCTGAAAAATATGGTTTATTTTATTAACCTGAATAGTGGGTGGCTTGGTAGCAGTTTCTACCGGCATACTTTTTACTGCTTCTTATCTACTTCAAAATGATATGACTATTTATTTTGCACGCATCCGTCTGACCCCTCGCCACAATCAGGCCGGCCTTAACCAGGCCTTGATCCGGGTTGTCGCCCGGTGTTCCAAATCAGAAGATTGAAGTGTATCAATTTGTATGCCCTATCTGTCTATTAGAATCAATAGGTCCCAATTCAGTGGCGTAGCTAGGTAACCGCGGGCCCCGGGGCAAATAGAAAAATGAGGCTCTTTAAAGGAAAAAAAGAAAGGGATATGTATCATGCGCGAACAGGGCGAGCTTTTTTTTTAGGTCGCAACCTATCTTTATTATTTGTTTTAAAAATGAGAGTAACTTTGAAAAGTTCAGGGGCCCCCTCAGGTTCATTCGAAGGGCCTCCTAAGCTTGGGAGCTCCGGGGCACTGCCCCGGCTAGTCCTTTGTAGCTACGCCACTGTCTTAAATCATATCCTGGTGCTGTTACCGACATCATGCAAATTCTTTATGAAAATTACTTACCTTCCAAATATTTCAAATTTTAGCACAATGGTGTACCTCCTGCAATGGCAGAATTTCCGCCGGTTCTACCTTTATATAATGACAGACAACTACCGTAACATCATCACGAGGCACAAGAGGATGCTGCTCAGCCCTGAAATGAAGAACAGATACAATCTGGACGAGAAGATGATTGTGTCTGCTGGTACATTGCCGGATCTTGACGAGGCTTATTCCAGGTAAGGGATGCTTAATTAATGAGGATCTTTAATAATTGTATCATCCTTAACAAATTGTGGTCATAATTGATGGTCAGTGTAAGACTAGGCAACTATACTTATACAAAAGTTATCGGATATACTACTATGTTGCACGCGTGTTTGTGTAACAACAAAGGTAGATGTGGTAGATTCCTAGTAACATGGGAAGGGAATTTGACACGACCGCAGGACCAACAACTTCACGTACTAATGTACTGTACAGAGAATAGAGAAGATTTGTCTACAGGTATATTCGATATTAAAAAAACGGCATTCACTTTCTTGACGAAATTGAATAGGGTTTCTTATAATTTAATAAAACACGCATACTTCGAGCAATGCCGATAAAAAAGTAAACAATATTAGTTACATTCTTTATACTTGCTAATTAAAACGTTTTGCGCACGCTCAAAAATAATGCATTTTAACAGCGAAAGTAAATCTGCCCCACATTAAGTGCATAATTTGGAGATTTGATAGATTTTTCTGGTGTCTTCATGATGCCGGTATGTTTGTGCAATTAACACATATTGAGCAAGAAGTAATTACGCAGTATCCTGTGGGTAACGAGATTCTACTTAAAGTACAGACAACAGCAGGTCACGGTACACGAATCTGTCAAATTTTACCAGCAAACATAACCTACCTCTATTGTGATAAGGTTGAAAATCTATTGCAGAAATTTGACAGATTGTGGTAACTTGACGTGCTGTTGTCTGCAACTATTGTGTTAGAAGTCTAAACAACCTGAA
The DNA here is from genome assembly GCA_002382865.2 of Heliothis virescens. Taxonomy (NCBI): domain Eukaryota; kingdom Metazoa; phylum Arthropoda; class Insecta; order Lepidoptera; family Noctuidae; genus Heliothis; species Heliothis virescens. The sequence continues at coordinate 5,385,022 of NWSH02000505.1, forward strand.
CATTATTGTGAATACCGTAAATATATCACATTTGGCTCAATTTTACTCAAGCCATCTCCATGGTTTGCAGAAACGATGGTAGCACAAAATTGGGGTAAATAGGTAACTGTTGAACTCCTCCGCTACTCTATCGCTCTCGTGAACTTTAACCCATCACGCCTTCCTCGATATTTGTAGGAGTTTGCAATTTTAAGGCGTGTCAACGGACTTTTACGTATGAACCGAGATGTGGGACGACAATTTATCTTCGGTACTTGATACTTCCAGCACCATCTCAATTAAGTAAGGGATACCTAACCATTTGCATGTGGGCGGCAAATAATACTGAGAGGAAATTTGCTACCGTAATAACATAGTTTTTTTTTTAAATAGGGTGTACCTAATTTTTACAACTATTAAACTGATAAAATACGCAGACGAATTGAGAACCTCCTTCTTTTTGGAAAGTAGGTTAAAAAATTGGGTGAATGAAAAGGTTTTTTATATTTATTTCCAGGAGGATGTACGGCTTCGAATCAGTGGCGGACCTTTACAAGTGGAGCTCGTCAGCGTTCTACCTCAAGAATATAAAGACCCCGATGATATTTATCAATGCACGCGACGACCCCATTGTTCCCGAACCTCTATTGCCCATCGTCAGGGAATTTGTCAGTAAGTAGTTCTTTTTAGGGAAGATTTAAAATTTTTGATCACCAATAGTTATTTCTATTATATTGAGAAGTCAATAAGGCTGTCTTACAATACCCTGATGAATATATTGTAGGTATGGCCTTTTTTTACGTAGGTACTCATTCTTTTTCCATAACGACTATCTACTGTCTAATTTTAAAATTTATACAGGTTTTAAAGGTCAAACCAGTTTGGCGTTAGGTCTCTTGTCAAAAAGCGGCACCTAAAACATACCTAAAGCTGCCATATGCATATTTATGATAAATGTTTAATACTGAAATAATGCCGTTGTAATATTTGGTAGTATACGTCATTGCGGCGTTTTGGTAATTCATTTACATTATTAATTAAGGCGTCGCCTACGTAAAACTTATGACAGGTCTTATAAAGACTGTATTTTAATATTACTCTATTACGTACGTAGAAGTCTAGGTTCATTAGTGCGTGGGACTTTTCCTATAATGAAGTTTAAATGAAAGTCTTATAGAAGCCTCCATTGCGTAACAGAATTGAGGTCATTATCATTGTACTGCTGTGAATGAAACCTGTGGAACTGGATTGTAAATCTCCGTATTTATACATCTCTTTATGTTACTAAAGTTGGATATGCATGGTCAACGTTTCATCAGAAATGGATTAGAAAAGCTTTTTACTCTTCTCGCTGCTTGATGCGATTTCTATTTAACGTTTGGAAGAACTTGATTTTTTTTCTATTATTAAGTGTTAATAATTCGGTTCGCGGCAGTCTGTTGGACCCAGACATATTCTAGATTATCTTTCTAGAAAGAGCCATGTTTCTCTTTTTTATAAGCTAATGAAGGAAACAGTGTTAAAATATTTTCACAAGTCTTGTAAAATGTTCGTATTAGCATGATGTGGTGGCGTGACCGCTAAGCCGATAACGGCAATTTGAAAAAAAGTTTGAATCAGACTAAGGTTATCTACTTCAATATTAGCGTCATATTTAATTTACAGTATCTGTTTGTTTTCTTTTATTAACGTAATATTTGTCGTTACAGGCTCGCACGATAAGGCGATGTATCTAGAACTCGCTCACGGCGGTCACTTGGGATTCTACGAAGGAGGTCTTGTGTACGCTAACCCGGTGAACTGGCTCGACCGCGCCCTCGTGGGGCTGGCCGGCGGTCTACTCATGGCACACAACAAATGCTCACACAAGGATGTCGCCGTCTCCGCGGATTGCATACCCTCTGACGACGAACCTGATCTCATCAAGTCGGCTACCATCGTATACCGCGATCCCTTAGAAAAAGCAGCCCAAGCAGCATACTAGACATTATTACGATAACTCGTGGCTCGTAGAGCACTTTGGTATACTTATATGTCTAATATTTATTAGAAAAAAAAACTAATATATAAAACTACTGCAGTCCATTTCATCAGCAGTAACTTTTTATAAAGTACTTAAATTGAGTTGTAAGTACATCTTTTGGAGGTAACGATTCTCCGCCACGTTNCAACTATTGTGTTAGAAGTCTAAACAACCTGAACATTATTGTGAATACCGTAAATATATCACATTTGGCTCAATTTTACTCAAGCCATCTCCATGGTTTGCAGAAACGATGGTAGCACAAAATTGGGGTAAATAGGTAACTGTTGAACTCCTCCGCTACTCTATCGCTCTCGTGAACTTTAACCCATCACGCCTTCCTCGATATTTGTAGGAGTTTGCAATTTTAAGGCGTGTCAACGGACTTTTACGTATGAACCGAGATGTGGGACGACAATTTATCTTCGGTACTTGATACTTCCAGCACCATCTCAATTAAGTAAGGGATACCTAACCATTTGCATGTGGGCGGCAAATAATACTGAGAGGAAATTTGCTACCGTAATAACATAGTTTTTTTTTTAAATAGGGTGTACCTAATTTTTACAACTATTAAACTGATAAAATACGCAGACGAATTGAGAACCTCCTTCTTTTTGGAAAGTAGGTTAAAAAATTGGGTGAATGAAAAGGTTTTTTATATTTATTTCCAGGAGGATGTACGGCTTCGAATCAGTGGCGGACCTTTACAAGTGGAGCTCGTCAGCGTTCTACCTCAAGAATATAAAGACCCCGATGATATTTATCAATGCACGCGACGACCCCATTGTTCCCGAACCTCTATTGCCCATCGTCAGGGAATTTGTCAGTAAGTAGTTCTTTTTAGGGAAGATTTAAAATTTTTGATCACCAATAGTTATTTCTATTATATTGAGAAGTCAATAAGGCTGTCTTACAATACCCTGATGAATATATTGTAGGTATGGCCTTTTTTTACGTAGGTACTCATTCTTTTTCCATAACGACTATCTACTGTCTAATTTTAAAATTTATACAGGTTTTAAAGGTCAAACCAGTTTGGCGTTAGGTCTCTTGTCAAAAAGCGGCACCTAAAACATACCTAAAGCTGCCATATGCATATTTATGATAAATGTTTAATACTGAAATAATGCCGTTGTAATATTTGGTAGTATACGTCATTGCGGCGTTTTGGTAATTCATTTACATTATTAATTAAGGCGTCGCCTACGTAAAACTTATGACAGGTCTTATAAAGACTGTATTTTAATATTACTCTATTACGTACGTAGAAGTCTAGGTTCATTAGTGCGTGGGACTTTTCCTATAATGAAGTTTAAATGAAAGTCTTATAGAAGCCTCCATTGCGTAACAGAATTGAGGTCATTATCATTGTACTGCTGTGAATGAAACCTGTGGAACTGGATTGTAAATCTCCGTATTTATACATCTCTTTATGTTACTAAAGTTGGATATGCATGGTCAACGTTTCATCAGAAATGGATTAGAAAAGCTTTTTACTCTTCTCGCTGCTTGATGCGATTTCTATTTAACGTTTGGAAGAACTTGATTTTTTTTCTATTATTAAGTGTTAATAATTCGGTTCGCGGCAGTCTGTTGGACCCAGACATATTCTAGATTATCTTTCTAGAAAGAGCCATGTTTCTCTTTTTTATAAGCTAATGAAGGAAACAGTGTTAAAATATTTTCACAAGTCTTGTAAAATGTTCGTATTAGCATGATGTGGTGGCGTGACCGCTAAGCCGATAACGGCAATTTGAAAAAAAGTTTGAATCAGACTAAGGTTATCTACTTCAATATTAGCGTCATATTTAATTTACAGTATCTGTTTGTTTTCTTTTATTAACGTAATATTTGTCGTTACAGGCTCGCACGATAAGGCGATGTATCTAGAACTCGCTCACGGCGGTCACTTGGGATTCTACGAAGGAGGTCTTGTGTACGCTAACCCGGTGAACTGGCTCGACCGCGCCCTCGTGGGGCTGGCCGGCGGTCTACTCATGGCACACAACAAATGCTCACACAAGGATGTCGCCGTCTCCGCGGATTGCATACCCTCTGACGACGAACCTGATCTCATCAAGTCGGCTACCATCGTATACCGCGATCCCTTAGAAAAAGCAGCCCAAGCAGCATACTAGACATTATTACGATAACTCGTGGCTCGTAGAGCACTTTGGTATACTTATATGTCTAATATTTATTAGAAAAAAAAACTAATATATAAAACTACTGCAGTCCATTTCATCAGCAGTAACTTTTTATAAAGTACTTAAATTGAGTTGTAAGTACATCTTTTGGAGGTAACGATTCTCCGCCACGTTTTTATACGTCCTAATAAATAGTTGCTATATTGATTGATTATATTATAATTATAGAAGGCAAACCCGTATTTACCAAAGCCTAGTATGGGAACGCGTTGGTTCCCGTTATGCCTTAAGTAAGATATTAGGCAGGACCTAATAGGGAATTTATTATAAACAGCACATAGCTTTTTATAAATATTTATTGTGAACTCGTTGTTGTTTCCCAGGCTCTATGTCAAATTGTATGTGAGTTAATGTTTATTGTTTTATGTTGTGACTTTAAGATGTGATCTGGCGTGGCGTAAATAATAAATATTGTATGTCGAACAGTTTACGAGCTATGTAAATGTCAATAGTCTACATGCAGACTGATGTTACTTGCACAAAACGTGTTTGCATTTATGAAACTGCTTTCCACATTTTCTGATTGTTTGCATAGCCACGCCTTATTGCACAAATTTTATTCGAATGCACATAGAAGACACGGGCCTTAATATTTTTTTTGAAGTTGTGATATATTATAGCCAATTTATGTATTTACTATTGCATTTTAATTGATGTGAACTTGTGTGGAAAGTATATCAGCCGGTAACAGTTATTTCTGTTTAACGGCTACGGGTTCTAGTCCCTGACGAGTAAGTTATGTATTATTATGTAACATTGTTGTTTGATACAAGTGAGAATTAGTGTCTTTTACAAACTTACGAGTACATGGAATTTTAAATATTTATCGAATAATAATTATTTCATAATAATTGTTTGTAGAACATTTTTGTTGACATGTAATATATAAATAGTACAAACATAATATTTGCACAATTAATAAATTCAATGTCAAGTTATTACTGGTAGATTAAACAAAGTATTAATATACATCGCATTCCTCTGCATTGAATTCCCGTAATGTTCCTATGTAGTTGGAATTCAGTGCAAATTATACATTATCCTGTGTACTGTCAATTTAGGTACCCTATTGATTTGTTTGAATTGGATATTTATTTACAATAGAGTAGTATTTGCTACACTGTATTGACAATGTATGAGAATCTATAAATAAATGTTCAGTTGTTTGCATGTGTCTGGAAATGGGTTTTTAAACTTGCGTTATAATGAAGTTTGTACTGTTCCTAGGAAGACTTTAGCAATATGGAATTGTTCGCTAAGCGATGATTTGTGAGCTTTGTTCGGGGCTAAACTAACTTCCGTCCAAACTAATGTTCATAAGTTCGTGGGGAAGATAGACATAGTCGAATTCTGACGAAGGGGATGGGAAAGTTTTTATATGAATGTGTAGGAAATTAGAAACCCATTTCTATTATAAGTATGACGTGTTTAGACAGAATATCGTTTAAACACAGTATTGCTAAATATGACGATTTAAGTCTATGATACTTACGTCCATTTGGATGAATGATGATGAATTAATGTTTTTCTGATGACTGCCAGATAATACGATGTGTATGTATTTATTACTCTCTTTGATGGCGTAAATGAGGAATTTTGGAATATTTGCGGCTTTAAGCGCCTACTTATACTGATGCAGCGCTTTTGTCTCTTTGTAGAAATTGAGATATGGGTGTGGCTTGAGCAGCCGATACGAAATATTAGTATAGCGAGACTAGCGGCCTCCAAAACAAATCTTTATGGCGTAGTAATTCTTAGGAATAGCTATGTTCACTACTAACTATATAAATTAAAATGTAATCTTACTGATATTTGTGGGTTTCATACTTGAATAAAATTATTGTCGATTACCAACATTGTTGCTTGAGATAATCCTGCTAGAGATTTCTTAATTATGGAATTAATTGCTATAATTGGTGCTAAAAATTAGCAGGGCTTTGTCGTTACTATTTAGGCTTTTCTCATGCCTACTAGCAATTCAGCTTTCAATGTTATGCCTATGAACTTTGAAGTTTCAATATAAATCTTAGGATGTGTAACTGATGCAGTTAGGATGGCAACTGGTGCATCAAGTGATTATAATGAGCATTTATAAACCTTAGAATTAACACTTCCAAGTAATTCCATTGGTTATTCTAAATGTGTTAATGTGTGTTCAATTAGAATGAAAGATGGTAGCATGAAATTATCTAGTAGGATAATCATGTCTCTATTCGTCAAGTAGAGAATCAAACGTGATAAGAATGATATGAGTATAATAAATACTTGCGAAAAGTCTATATTTTTATAAGAAATCATTTTCGCTACGGCTGCACTTCAATCATGGAAGTAAGTCTTCAATTCGTTTTCATTTGTTACCGTCTTGCTATAAAATTTAATTTGAATGTATTTTACCTTTTTACCACAAAATGTGTTTGCACAAAACAATTTACAATGAATGAATCTGTTCCAGATATAAACTTTTAGGAGTTCTAATAGCTTTCAATGTTATAGATTCAATATAAAAAGTCGGTACTTAGATGATTGTTGTCAATTTAGCTACCTATTAATATATCGAGATTTAACAGTACAAAGGTTTAAAAATAGGTTCACAACAATGTAACCAATTAAATACTGTAATGTTATGCCTCTGACAGTACATAATAATTAATTTAAAATTATAGAATTATGTACCCAATAACGACTTTTCGATGTATGTATGAATTGCCTAAAAGCTCTGTTTTATTTATGTACATGTAATAAACGTTAAAATGAATAATACACAGTTTTTTGTTTTATCCCATTCATATTGAAATTATTCATTACAAAAGGATTGATAAATAAGTATATTTCTAAGTCAATAATATAAAATTTCAAAGACGGGTGAATTTACGCTGCCTTACGTTCTAGCAAGTTTTATATCTAACTAATACTATTATTAACATATTCTGTAAATGGAATATTATTACGACAATTACTGTCAATATTTTTACAATACACTTGAGACTCGTAGAAAACATTAAACTGGGGTTTATCTTTATTACACAAATTGACAATACATACATAAATGATAGTTGAGCAAAAACATAATGAGATCACTAAATAGGTAATTAAAAAGAATGAGCATATTATTTTATTGCTTACAGAAAGTGCAAATAATTCTTGTTTAGTGTTTGCAATTTTGACAACAAATGAATACGAGTTATTGTGGTCTAAATAAAAGTATACAACATGATAAATTAATACTATCAATATTCCAAATACAAATATCACAACATTTTCCTTAATTAATTCTTATTTCTCTTTACACATACATCTTAGCGTAATACACATCAATAGTTAAGTAATTTAGATAAATACAAATAAGAACATTTACATTATTAGAAAATAATTTCAGTGCCAGATTAATCCTTATTAAATCATACTTGTCATTACTAAGAGAGCATTAATTTGCTTTATATTAAAAATTACAAAAATAGCATGGCCACTGGGAGATTAAATGCATTACATATATTCCAAGTAAAGTTTTATGGGACTGTAAGAACTTTTAAGTAGGTATATACATATAATATTTCAAATATAAATGCAAGTTTGCTTGAACTCCATAAAAGTGACCTAAGAAAATGTATTAGACTGTAGATAGAAGATTTATTTGAAATGCATGTAATAAATTGATAGAAAAATAACAAGAATACTTAACAATAAAAAAAGTTCGAAAAGTCCCATAGTGTAATGCTGGCTGTTGAGTAAAAGATGCCAATATAGTTAGAATAATTTCACTTAATACTTACAAAAGATATTTTAATACTTATTACCTACATAGGTACTTTGACAAAAAAATAAGTCCATAGCTATTAAGTATTCCATCATGATTCACTGAAAAAAATATTTTTAATTTCTAACTAGAGTTATGAAACTGATATTTTACAGTCTTTTTACATATCAGTTTTTGTAAGATCTGAGTATTTTCAGAATAAATTAAAGCTTCTTTTTACAAAGTAGGTATTATTATAAATAAATTACGTAAATGCAATCAAATCGTGACTGGTGTCATATAGTCAGCATATAGATGTAGGATCCCCTTCCATAGTGCACGCTATATTATCTAATTTATGAGCTAAGTGCATTTTGTTTTCTAGTCCTAATATAATTTGTTCTCTATATTTACTGACATAGATGTACAACTCTTTTAAGGCAGACAGAGTGTCGAATTCATTCAACTGTTCCACCGAGAGTTGCTGCATAGAAGTACTTAGCTCTTGGTCTGTTACTTGAGGTAATTGAGATACAGATTGATAAAATCTTATAACCATTTCTCTATACGTAGGCAAGTCTTTAGCAAAAAGTAATTTGTTAGAAGGAGAATCTTTACATAATCGATGTTCCGTTAATGAACAAGCATCCATAAAAGTTTGCGCGATAACTGATAATGAGGAGTCCACAGTGGCAGTTTTATTTATATCAAATATAAAATCTGGATTTTTTATGAGATTCACCCAAAATCTAAGAGGCAAACTATTTGACTTCCAAGCATGAACTACTTCAGGATTCATGATACCATGCGTCCTAGCCGCGTCATCGAAGAGATCAAATAACCACTTGACGGCTGGTGGCAAGACTTCGTTAACGGTCAGTATAGTGCTGAAGAAGTCGTCGACGAACTTGTGGACTGTTCCCTTCGTAGACAACAGCCTCGTTAGGAATATCTCTGGGATGGCTTTGTGACTATGTTCTGAGGACTTGTTGATAATATGCTGATACTCTATTGGTTTTACCAGATGATAGTAATGAACATTTTGGTCTGTAATGTCACTGTTGTATACTCTGATGTGAGAATTGGAGCAGTATATTCCCGTACAATTCTTGCAGGGTATTTTATATGGAGTGTTAAAACTGTCATTCTGGCGCGATATTAAGGACATGACAGCGGATTCCTTTACGCCGTAATGAGCTAACGTGTTTAACTTACGCCAGCCATTTATCGTCTTCGTGGTGACATCTTCATCTTGAAGTGTAACATGTCCTCCTCTTCCGTGTCTCCATTCTAAATCAACTTCATGGACGGAGGGTCTCATAGAGAACGGAGTATTTTTGAACAGAGCATCTAATATTTTAGATTTTACCTGTGAAATACTATCACAATCTAAAACCTTGCATTGAACTTTTTCATCAAAATCATCTTGAACTATATGCAATGTAATAGTCTGATGGTCTATCTGTTCTTTCAAAAGTTTCTCCTCTGATAAAGAATACCGCGCTTCGTGCGTTATTGCATCAACAACTCCTTTTTCAATTTGATGTTTTATTGCTTTGAAAAGCAAAAACAACGAGGATCCTGCGTAGTCTTTGAGATAATAATACATACAGAGAGCCATCCAATTAGTTAACATTTTTTCAACCACACTTTCTGTTCTTCTTAACATGAGTTGAGGGTGCTTATTGCATATTGATTTATCAATAAGACGTAACAAAAGAGACTTTAAAATATCGGTTGCATATTCCATTTTCCCCATGAGTATTATCATCAGCAAGGAAGCCACGTTGACTTTGTCCCGAATGTTAAACGACTTTTGTGACTCTAATGTGTCTATAAATGACAAAAGGAAACATTTATTATTCAAAAGCTGCTCAAATTGAATCATAGCTGCATCGTAGTTGGTTCTAGGAGCGTTAATAAATTGCCTTTGGACATTCAGAATAGGATGGTCTGATACTCCCGGGAAGAATACCTTCATGACGTAGTTCACGTGATCTAGGGTCGGTATACCCGAGTGTTCCAAATCAGCTGCCAAATCAGACATATCAGTTTGCAACTCAGCAAAAGCCAATTTACATTCTAATCTAACATTGCTCTCCAAAGTATCCATTTGAATTTGTATCCTTTTATATTCTCTTTCAGCTTTTGTACTACGACGTCTATACATGACCAGCACAATCATGAATATAAGCACAAGAAAGAAAGTTCCTCCAGCGATGCCCGCGATTACTTCAGGGGGGAAATTATAATTTCTAAGTAATTCGTAATGAAGATAACCAATAGGGAATCGCAAATTTTTACCAACTTTTACAACTACCAAAGGTAAATTAATTTCTGATATTTGTACGCCATTTTCATCGGTGTTAGCCGGTTGTATTTCAGGAGGCGTGCACAAAAGTTGTTGCATTGTCAGGCTTGTAACGTTACAGGGCTGCGTTCCGATAGTGACAATAACATCCGATTCGTCACTTGCTCTTATTAAGTTTTCACCTTCAATTACCAGTGGATCTCCTTTGTAAGATTTTATGCCCTTATTGGGGAATTGGTATACATAAGGATCCTCAACGAAAAGCATATGAGACCGAGGGGGATTGAAGTGCTTCTCATGCATTGTTTCTACATTGTCTAAAACAAACCCAACTTTCATAGCTATTTGAGGAGTACTAGTCTGAGTTTTAGTTGCTTGCAAAATATCAAAATATTTTTTATTAACTGCAGGACTAGGACATTCCATTTGATGTTCATTGAGGACAGTGCATTCTGTATGGTTCACAGGTACCTCTTCATTAGCAAAATATAATTTCATGAGAGGTTTTTGAATTGTGTGCAAATTCGTTCCATGAACAGTTATCATCCTTCCACCTGATACAAAACTTTTGAGTGGCTTTATCTCCATTATGGTAGGATCAGCAGTATAATTAAATAAATCCCCCTGCAAAGTGCGATTGGCATTGTCAATACCAACAGTTAATGTGTGGATAACTCTTGGCGCGTCCGCTTTAGGTGTGATACAAATTAATCTGCTATTTGAGGTCTGTGTTGTGTTAACAGAACAAGGAAGTTCATCCAGGTAAGCAGAGATAGAGGAACCTATGTTTAAATGCTGACCACCTATAGCTAGCTGAGTGCCACCTGCAACTGGTCCTAGGGTTGGATAAAGACCTTGAAGTTTGATGTTTTTATAACTGAACAATACAGATGATTCTGTATGACCAGAATCATTTTCTACTATCACAGGTGCTACAGTAGAGCCATTGGATGGTCCTGTGCGACATGTAATGCTGACTGACACTTCAAAATCAACAATCTCACATAGCACATCACCAATACGAACTTTGCCAGACACTTCTTCGACTCTTAAGCCAAGATTACTGCCTTCAATGGTAACTATAGTGCCTCCCTCTATTGGTCCACTTAAAGGTTTGATCATGTCAATTCTGGGTTTTGGACACTCAGTTACGGGATTTTCCAAACAAGTTTCACTATAAGAACAAGAGTTGCCACACCATGTGCACTTGTAGATAGAGTTTCTGGTTATACATAAAGAACAATCAGCATGTTCTCTGTGTGATCCAAGAATTTCACATTTGTATAGTGTGATGTTGATTGTATCAATGTAATGTTTATGATTCCACACAATTTTAACACTCACATTGTATTCGCCTACATCTTCTTCATACGAGTAAGTTGTTTTGTCACACACAATATAATGATTAGACTCGACTCTTGCAGGCAGTATCATGTTAGCTAGCTCAATACTGACTATACATTGGAATCCTGTGTGACCAGGTTGTAAGTGAGGCAGATTTTCAACTTCAAGTTCCAATTCTTTAGGCACATTGTTTGGCAGTAAAATAGGCTTCTTGTATTGTCTTATTCTAGGACAATGTCCTATACCATGATTCAGCAGTTTAGTAGGATTATTTTCACCACTAATGATGGTTCTCTGACAAACTGATGTATCATGTGTACACCTGTTATCATAAATGCACCAATTACAAGCCCATTCACTCAGTATGCAAGAGTGGCATGTTGTATGTTTAGAACAGTCATAGAAAGCAAAGTTCCTGGAAACAAAGTCCTTATTTGTTTCTGATGAATGGACAGAAAGGGAAACATACACATGATCTTGGTTTTGGGTTATTTTAGGTCTATGCTTTACATCTGGGGTAGGACAAGCAAGGCCATTGGATGTTACAGCAGCGTCTATGGGAGGGGCATTTCCAAAAACACATTTATATTTTGCTCCAAAAGGTAGTTCTGGTAAAGTTCTAATTATAAGCTGCACTGTAGTAACTTCATTCATGGATATTCTGTCCGGTAAAATCTGTTCAAAATCAATGCACTGTTGACCAATGTACTGAGATAACCATCTTGGTGCACTCTGTGTTCCTTTTTGACACATATTTTGTACTGTGCAGCGCTTTTCTAAGGAACACCATCCACAATGAGGATCATTTGATTCTAGACAAGAAGAACAATTGCCATGTTCTGCACACCTTTCGGTTGGTATTTGCACTATGTTTTTCCTTGCCAGCACATACAGGGTTTTCTGATAAGGAGAAAGGGTAGTGTCGGGTAGAATTCTTTGACCAGGTAAAATTGATTCACTTGAATATTCTAATGCTTTATCAGCATCAATAAGGACCTTCTTCAAAACACCATTACTGGTGCCTAGAAATGCTACAGTATGTAAACCCGTAACAGACATGGTCACAGAACTTATTAATGTATCATTCCAATTAATAACTGACATTGTTTTGATAGGATATAGTCCACTAATTTTCAGACCCACTTCACAAAAGTTGAGTATATTTCCTGTGGAGCCAACACTGGGACATTTGCCATCAGATATCATGCCCGATATGTAGCCCATGTTTCTTGCCTTAGTACTGCCATTAAAACACATGTGGACATTCTCATTAAACTTAATTTCTATTTCTTGCAAAGAAAATACACAAATAGCTGACTTAGCCATAGGCTCATTAGAAATACTTTTTGATGGACTAAAAACAGCTATAAGAATAGAGTCACCTGTTTCAATACCTAGCTGTGCAGCTAAGTTTGCACCGGCCTTAGCAATCTTAGCATCTTGAACTAAATTATAATTGACCACTTCACTCTTACCACTAATAGTTTCTTCTCGAACATGGCACTCTAAAGTGACTTCTGTGTAGCTATTATAGTTGTCATCATTAACACATGTACGGGCTAAGCGAGAAACATACCCTAGCTCTTCATTACCAGCTAGGTGTGAATGTTTCTGGATTATCAAAAAATAGGCATAATCACTAGCATTAAAGCCATACACATACTGTACTAAGAAGTTATCTCTGTATTTTACATCTATTTGTATTGAACTCTGTTTATTAAACGTTAATTGTGCGGTGTCGAGCGTCATCAGGTCGCGGCTGGATATGGCAGGGACATCATGTCTGTACTCACCATTGTTGGTGAATGTGGTTCCCACATATAGCACATTGGATCTGTCCCATGAATTATACCTCTCAGGGCCGATGAACGCGTACGTGGAGGCATCAGCGTCATTAGCAGCCACACTCACTGGAACGAACTCCGGCTTCGCAGACAGGTCTCCTAGTTTGTACTTGGAACAGGATCCCTGGGCCACGGAACCACACGCAATCACTCTTCCAGATTCTTGATCTATCACTAATATTTTGTTTACGTTGTCAGTCCGAACAGTTTTTATATCTGACGATGGGCAGCCACTAGCATGACACATTGGGTTGTCGAGAATCGGACCTGTGCCTATTACATGGATTGGTTTCAAGTCAGGGCTTAACTGGTGAATCCAGTTTAACGAACCAGCGTATACTTGGCCACTGACTCTATCCACAGCAAGATGATAAAAATGGTATGTCTCATTAGGCTGATTTGGATATTGTGATATGAACTCGTAACCATACACTATTGTGCACCGAAGCCAAAATGTTATGACTAACACTGTTATAGGAGCAGCCATGATCACATTTTAACTTATAATTAAGTTGTTAATTTCACTTTTTCACACCCTTTACGTTGTTTTCATTTAATTTTCAACCCATTTTTAATCCATTACAAAAATGTAATGTAACTTGTAAAAGCATCCATCGATGCCGATGACACGGAATAAACAATAGAGTGACTGAATGTATAGCTCACATACTTAGTGACCATAAACCACAACCACCCACAAAAAATCCGTGGAATGGATAGTCACTAATGCTGGGGCTACATTAGCGGGCGAAGATTTGTGTTTCCTTGTCGGGTATAATTATAAATATGCGGATTGAAGTTCTATGAGTCTGTCGTACTGGAGGATTGCTGCATGATTGATAGATTTTATTTATATTATGAATTATTCATTAAAATTGGCTAATAAACTCAGTCTATAGATATGCATATTATTCAGTCTAAGAAGTCCAATTATTACTATCTTCTAGAATACATTTGTTGTTAAAATTAGATGTGAACTTGGAATCCTAGATTTGATTATCGTTCACATCACTATTGAAAGTCTGGGTATCAAATTCCCAGTTCCGACTTTCCGAGATCAGAAATCAATCATTCCTTCCCACAGAGTAAAAAATACAAATGTCGAGTTGAGTTCTTGTTGCGTGCATCTTGTTTTGTCCGGTAGTTTGGGTTAATATTTTTATTAGAGATTATTGTGACTAATGTGATTAATTATGATCTAACACTTGTTTAATAAACAATGTAATAATGGAAACGTGTGATGGACAATTTTCCATGTGTATTTTTTTGTCATAACAAAATGTTGGGTAATTCACTTGTTAGTGAAAATCCATAACTGTGAGACTGTTTGCCGTGCACAATGATGGCTTCCATGGCTGCAGGCGGTCCTGGGGACCCCCACACCCAGATGAACACCTACAGGAGCTATGTGACCATGCTGGCTGACCCCGGCGCCAAGGACGAAATCAAGCTCAAAGCTGCCCAGGAACTTAGTGAAAACTTTGAGGTACTTGATATTTTAAAGCCGGATTTACGTATAATAAGTCAAAGAGTTACCTTAGGGGCTGATGATTCTGTTGGAGCTGCGGGATTCTTCGATTAAGTAGACGACAGGATAAATTGGACACTCCCTTCTATTGCACAGCGAGATAAGAATAAAATAGGGGTTGATGGTGGATTGTTTACGTTTAGAGAATTATGACAAGTCATTAAGTATTCCTTTTACAGTTACACTCACAATAACAAGTCAAGGGGGAACAACAAAAGATTTAAAGTTGTCTTTATGAGGGAATTAAGATTTGAACATACATCAATCTAAGATGACCCACTGACCTAAGTCTGTAATATCCCTTTACAATAAAACACTTTCCACAATAACATTAATATCATAACACAAAATTAACCACCACCAACTCCATACAATATCATGTACAACATTTTTACAGGTAATACTCAGTTCGCCTCAGTATCCACAATTTCTGGAGCACTCGTTAAAGATATTTCTCAAAATACTCCAAGATGGTGAACCTCATTTCATAGCTGAGTACAATATCCAGCAAGTGAGGAAACTGATACTGGAAATGATTCACCGTCTTCCGATTAGTGAGACTTTAAGGACTTATGTGAGACCCATCTTGGTGCTGATGTTAAAGTTGATGGAAATTGAAAACGAAGAGAATGTTCTGGTGTGCCTTAAGATTTTTATGGAATTACATAAGCAATATAGACCAGCATATAGCAGTGAGGTGGATGTGAGTATTTTTTTCAGCTATAATTTTATCTATATCATCACATTTTTGTATTTCTTCAAGTCATTGTTACAGTCAAAGATATAGACTTGGTAAATCATAGAATTATGGTGTTCAGACTTATCTCTATTTTCATTTATTATTATCTAGATACACAAGTTCCTGCAGTGGGTGAAAGGCATATACTCTGACTTGCCAAATCATTTGCCTAAGATATTTGAACCAAAACCTACTATAAGGGTGAAAGATTTGTCTGAAGTGAACATTGATCAGCTCCTACAAGAGACTTACACCACAACACCCATACATACTGAGAAGAAACTCCTTGATGGGAGTGTTGTTACTGTAAGTACAAAATCCTGGATCTAACTATTGTAATCTCAAAAATTTTATATACTGGTATTTAATAGCAACTTATTTATGCAACTTCAAGAGGCAGAATCAGGAAAACAAAATCAAAATAAATACAAAGAAATGAGACATATCTGTAAAATATAAACAATGGCTTTTAAACTTATATACATAATTTTATTACAGTACAACCTGATACCAAGATCAGTGCTGTCATTGAAAGTGATACAGGAGCTACCTATTATTGTGGTGCTCATGTATCAGTTGTACAAACAGAATGTGCATCAGGAAGTCAGCAACTTCATTCCTCTTATCATGGAGACTATTACTCTGCAGCCTGCTGCTACACACAGGTGAGATAGGACGAGTAGTTTAAAAAAATAATTTAATTTAATGATGACTTATGGCTTTTTATGGCACATAACATAATCAGAGCTCTTTATAATGTGCACTTGCCGAAATTAGAGAATTTATGCTTAATTATGTGGATGAAAAAAAATTCAAGTAATTTAAATATTTTCTGTGCAGATTAAACTATGAATCAATAGACTTCTTTGTGCATTCTAACTAAGTAATTACCAGTATTATTTACAGACAATCTGCTTCATTTAACAAGGAAGTTTTTGTGGACTTCATGGGTGCTCAAATAAAGACATTGGCCTTCTTAGCCTATATCATCAGAATATATCAAGATACCATTGCCAATCACGCTAATTTGATGGTGAAAGGTATTATAGGACTGTTGACACTATGCCCACCCGAAGTGGCGCATTTAAGAAAGGAACTCGTCATAGCGACACGACATATCCTGGCTACGGATTTAAGACTGAGTAAGTGGCTTTATACTATTCAAAATTTGCTGTGAATTCTGTGGATTAGGTTCAACTTTTTGTAATAATCCTCTTTGTGTACAGCTCTTTATATTGCTGTTTTTTTTTCTTCTAGAATTTGTTCCATATATGGAACGCCTATTCGACGAAGATGTACTGTTAGGTGGCGGGTGGACAGTCCACGAATCGCTGCGTCCTCTCGCGTATTCAACACTGGCTGACTTAGTACACCATGTCAGACAACTGTTGCCTTTGACTGATCTTGCTATAGCTGCACATTTGTTCTCCAAAAATGTTCACGATGAATCTCTTCCTACAAGGTACCTACATAAAATATTTTAACTAAAGCCCATTTTTACGTATATTACTGATTTGATATTTGTAACTTGAATTTTTTTCTAAAATTCTTGTAATTGCTGCTGAAGATTTTTGAATCACAAATATATATTTTTAGCATCCAAACAATGTCCTGCAAGTTACTACTGAACCTGGTGGACTGCATTCGTCAGCGCTCTGAGAGCGAAGGCGCTGCCGCGGCTGGCACACAGCCACAGGGCCGACAGTTGCTCATGCGCATATTAGAAGTATTCGTGTTGAAGTTCAAGACCATATCCAAGCTGCAACTGCCTGCTTTGATGAATAAATGGTAAGTGGGAACAGTAGTTTTGTTAGGAAGAATAACTTTTACAGGACAGAGATGGAAGGAATGAAAATAAACAGTTCACTTTTTAACAACAGATTTATTTAGTAGATATTGTCGAAGGCTTATAATATTCTCTGTAATTTGTTATAGCAAACAAACAACGCCACCAGCAAATGGTACAAATGGGACCACTCCTAGCACTCCCACAACACCAGGCCCGAGTACTTCCACAGCAGAACCAAAAGTGGACGAAGACAAACTCGCACCAGATTTTCTGGACAGCCTATCCAAGAGTGAGGAGAAATCTAAGATAGGTTTTCCTACGTCACAGATGAATAACCTGAATGTAGGCGACTACAGGACGTTGGTGAAGACGCTTGTTTGTGGAGTCAAGACTATTACGTGGGGCTGTGCTTCATGCAAGGTTAGTGACAGTAGAGCTTCTTAGAATTAACTGGTTGTTCCTAGCGGTTTCAGCCGCATCCCGAGGAACTTCTTCTAGTACTTCTTGTTGTAGATAAAATATAATCTATGTCACCCGAAAATAATAATTATTATTATTTTCAAATCGGTTCAGCAGTTTCGGAGCCTTAAGGTACAAACGAAGTAATACAAACATGTTTCCACTTGTATTATATGAGTATAGATCATTTACTAAAATAAGCTTAGTACTTAATTAGCAATCGCAGTAAAAAAATCTGCGTGTTTTCTCTCCCAGCAGACAACAACAAATACAGAAGGGACATCAACAACGACTATAACCGGACAGAAGCAGTTCAGTGCGCGTGAGACGTTAGTATTCATACGTTTAGTGCGATGGGGGCTACAGTCACTGGACATTTACACGCTAGCCGCGCCACGTGCGCCGGCGCAGCCGCCCGCGCAACCGCACGTACGGTCTAAGGAGGAGAAGGAGGTGCTCGAGCATTTTAGTGGAGTGGTGAGTACTTGGTACAAGTTTAAATATTTGGTAAAATAAACTTTGAAATATAAATTCTCAGGTTTAGTTTCTGTAAGGGAGAAAATACAGCGGGTTTCGTTTTATTTACAGTTTTCAATGATGAATCCACAAACCTTCCAAGAAATATTTACAGCGACGATTTCCCATATGGTTGAAAGAATCAACAAAAACACGACATTGCAAATAATTGCAAACACATTTTTGTCTAACCCTGCAACTTCGCCGATATTCGCGACTGTACTTGTTGAATACCTTCTTCAAAGAATGGAGGAAATGGGAACTAATGTAGAGAGATCAAATCTTTACTTGAGACTATTCAAACTAGTTTTCGGTTCCGTTAGCCTGTTCCCAACAGAAAATGAACAAATGCTGAGACCACACTTGCATAGTATTGTCAACAAGGCCATGGATTATGCCATGACAGCTAAAGAACCCTACAATTATTTCCTACTACTAAGGGCGTTATTCCGCTCCATTGGAGGCGGCAGCCACGACCTATTGTACCAGGAATTCTTGCCACTTCTACCCAATTTACTAGAAGGATTGAATCGCCTACAGAGCGGTCTACACAAGCAACACATGAAAGATCTTTTCGTCGAGTTATGCTTGACTGTACCCGTAAGATTAAGTAGTCTATTACCTTATTTACCGATGCTCATGGATCCTTTAGTGTCTGCATTAAACGGCTCCCACACTTTAATATCACAAGGGTTGAGGACTCTCGAGCTCTGTGTCGATAACTTGCAACCCGACTTCTTGTATGAACACATCCAGCCTGTCAGGGCTGACCTCATGCAAGCGCTTTGGAGGACATTGCAGAATAATGAAGTTGCGAGAATAGCATTCAGAGTCCTCGGCAAATTCGGCGGTGGCAACCGCAAGATGATGATAGAACCACAGAGGCTGGAGTACAGAGAGACTGACGCGCCACCGCCTGCGGTGCAAGCCTACTTCCAAGACCAACCGAAACCCATCGATTTCGAAGTAGATAAAGTAATAGAGACAGCCTTTTCTGCGCTAAAGTCAAGCATGACAGATCCATTCTACAGACGACAATGTTGGGAAGTATTAAGATGTTACTTAGCTTCGTCACTCAATTTGGACGACGACAAGGCAACATTACAGAAGCTGTTCAACCACCCCAGTTTTATCGACGGCAAGATTCAAATCCAAAATGGACCATACTACAAATGCTCGAACAGTATAGTGAGAAACACACATCGCACTGCTCTGACTGGAATGTTTGTGGCCGCGGCTATCAAAGAGTTACGTCATCACGTGCTGCCAACGATGGTGTCATTGGTGAGGCACTACACTATGGTAGCGATAGCGCAGCAGGCGGGACCGTTTGTCGAAAGCTCTGCACCCAAAGACGGTCTGGATGCGTTAGTCCTCGTCGATGCTATCGCCGTCATTATGGGCCACGAAGAAAAGGAATTATGCAAACCTGGTCATCTTGCGTTAGTCCTTATGATAGAGACTGCGGCTACGGTGCTCGGAAGCCGAGAACGTGCGTGCAGATTACCTTTAATGGAGTACCTCGCTGAACGAATGTCGGCGCTGTGTTACGAACGAGCCTGGTACGCCAAGCTGGGTGGTTGCATCGCCGTCAAGTTCATGGTAGAGAAAATGGCACCGGAATGGGTTTACAAACACGTGTTCACATTTTTGAAGGCAGTACTATTTGTTATGATGGATTTGACGGGCGAAGTTTCTTCAGGTGCGATAGATATGGCGACTGTCAACCTGGAGAGGCTGGTTAGAGTTTGCGTGGTTGGACCTTGCAGCCAGTTGGTGGAGGCGGAAGGTGACGTAGCTGCGGCGAAGGCGAGGGCCTTACATGATGTGCTTCAAGAACTTGTACTGCAAGTGACGAGTCCTCATCTTCTTGTCAGACAACAGGTAAAAAAATCCTTAGTTATTTAACCTTTCAGTTCTGCACGTAGCCAAGCGATCATATTGTTTTAATTGCAATTTAATTTCCAGGCTATGAAATCATTGGAGCTCATAGCAGAGTTACAGAAGAAGACAGTGACAGAAGTTATGGATCCGCACAGAGAAGTCCTAGCGGATATCATTCCGCCTAAGAAACATTTGCTTCGTCATCAACCGGCGAACGCCCAGATGGGTCTTATGGACGGAACCACCTTCTGTACTACATTGAAACCTCGACTTTTCACAATAGGTAAATGTGTTTCTAGCAGTTTTTTTCGCTGTGGGTGTAGCGTGATCCCTCACGCTCGGGTCAGACTTTTACTGACGAAAACCTATCGTGACAAATTTTGCTTTTTAAAAGTTATACGACTTATCTTTTTATTTTCTAGATCTAAACATAAACGAACACAAAGTATTCTTCAGGGAGCTACTTTCGCTATGTGAAGCTGAGGACGCGATGTTAGGAAAACTACCATGTTACAAGGGTGTCAATCTAGTGCCGTTACGTGCTTCGGCTCTGAAAGCTCTCGCCGCATGCCATTATATACAGGAGAAGCACTGCCGTGAAAAGATATTCCAAGTGCTTTATAAGTCTCTTGAGAAAAATGACCAGGAATTACAACAAGTAAGTTATCTAATCTCTAGCTTAGACACGCGGTTTCATCCGCGTCCTGTGGGAAGTACGTCGCGCACGCGTATGAAAAGCCTGTAGTAGCCTTCCTCAATAAATGGACTATCTAACACTAAATGATTTTTTTTTAATCGGATCTGTAGTTCCTGAAATTAGGGCGTTCAAGAAAACAAACAAACTCAGCTACATACATATAGTTTGGTAAAATTGCTGTAATTGTTTAAAACTTACTCAATTTATATCGCGTTATGTATTTTTAGGTCGGCTTCGAGTGCATGCAGAAATTCCTGTCAGGTTTCCAAATCGACATGGAGATGGTACACCCAGTGATGCGACCTCTTTTGTTAACTCTCGGTGACCATCGACACTTGAGCGTGAATGGAGCAAAAAGGTTGTCATACCTGACTCAGCTGTTCCCTTCCACGTTCAGTGAGAAACTGTGTGAACAACTGCTGCAGTTGTTGAAGAAACTTCTGGATTATTCTATACAGACCAATAGAGGTATGTGTGATTTGGGATTTAATAGTCCAATTTATTTGGATACTAGTTGTTTTCCGCGGTGTCACCTACCTCCCGGAGAAACTTCTTTCTCGTGTTCGGATAAAACATGGCCTATGTAACTCAAATGTTTTTTTGATTGCAGGTGGAAACTTCCTCCAGAGTGTTTCAAAGAACATGGAAAACGAGCAGAAGATTATAATTCTGATCGGTATATTCCATCAAATACCGGCCGCGTCGCCTCGGTTTATTGACGTGTTGTGTCGGCTCATATTCCACACTGAAAAGTCGCTTATGATTGAAGCCGGATCTCCTTTCAGAGAACCACTTGTAAAGTTCTTAATGAGGTACCTATGTATTTTTAGAAATCCAGAATATTATCATCAGCTATAGTCCCACTACTGGGCATAGGCCTCCTCTCACACAGAGAAAGGAGTGAACGTTAATGTATAATATTGTCGGGCTATAAATACTCATGCATTTTTTTTTTGCATTGGATACTTACCGGTGTTACATTTTCAGGTATCCTAAAGAAACTTTAGACCTAATACTGAGTGATAACAACATAAAAGACCAACAGTGGAGCCGATTCCTCGTTTTCCTCATCAAACACCCGAAAGCCGGTCCCCCATACAGGGAGGCATTGCAAACGGCTAAGAAACCCCGTCTTATGCAACTGTTGGCCGCCAACACTGGTAGCAATTCGGCCAACCTGCCAACTGCTGACCGGTCTGAGATGCAGTTCCAAGCTGTGAGGGTGATATCCTTGTTGATCAAGTTTGATGATAAGTGGTTGGCTGGGCAACCTGATTTGATTGAGCTGTTGAAGCGTATTTGGTGCAGTGATACGTACCATGTGAGTACTTTAAACCTTGTTTCTTTTTATTTTTTTAGCATTCTTTTATCTGTGGTGTAGCACGATTCACGACATCCTGCCTGCTAACCGATATTCTAAAACAATCTATTACCTCAGCAAAGTCAAATTTAGGATCCGCGAAAATCCCTGCTTCGTCATAAAAAAGGTTTTTGTTTAACCAATCGATTACGTAATCAAGTTTCGGTAAAATTGTTTCCTATGAATGGAATTTTCTGATGTAGTGATTTTCGTATTTCAGGAAGTACACAAGAAAGTTGAAATAGTCGACTGTACGCACTGGAAGGAGCCCAAGCTGATAGTGAAGATATTGCTTCACTACTTCGTGCAACACAAGTCCAGCATAGACTTGTTGTTCCAGCTGCTGCGAGCCTTGTGCGACCGATTCATACCTGACTTCCAGGTAATAAATATTATTGCTGTAGTAATCTGGTTTATTTATTGCTGTAGTAATCTGGTTTATTTTCATTCGCTGTAAGCAGAATGTCTGGTATCCATAGTCTGCAGATTTGGAACAAACCGTATTTTTTTAATAATGAAAAAAAATGGCTTTTGATTTTTTTAAATCCTCGTAATTTCCAAAATATTAAACTCAACATCTTTTAGGTATTCAAACTCGGCTGTAAAAAAGCACTTTTTGAACGTCACAATTTCAAGACAGCCCTAAAACGCCCACCCTTCACCATTCAACCCATCAGATAATGCAACCTGCTTTTAATCACTTCCCGAAATAATACTTCATTAAAACATACCAATTTTCTTTCCAGTTCCTACGCGACTTCCTAGAAAACACAGTAGCGCAGACTTACGACATCGAATGGAAACGTGCAGCGTTCTTCCGCTTCGTGGAACATTTCTCCAGTGACGCCATGTCGCAGGACTTGAAGGCTAAAGTGCTGCAGATGATCCTGATCCCGTGCTTCGCGGTCAGCTTCGAGAAGGGACAGAAGATTGTTGGCGGCTCGCCGGCGCCGTATCAGGATAACCCGGACAACGTCGTCTCCGTGTTTATAAATAATGTAAGTTTTTATGCTGATGTGTATGTGTGTGTGTGTGTGTCGTAGTTGTGGTGTGTATTTTGTTTATTTAAAAAGGTTGCATGCATCTAAATGAGGGATTTGTCTGTTGTTTCATAAAACCATCGTCTACTACGATTTAGCAAACCTTCACTTGCTTTTTTGAAAAGAGTGTCCATGGAGTTTCTAGTCGATTCTTTTCCATGAGAAATACTCCTTGGACCCCGCTACTAGCTTGAAGTTTCGAAAGAGGTTTTATAGGCTTTTTGAAATAAAAAAATATGAGTTTGTTTCATATCGATCTATCACTATACTTAGCATAAGTAAAGACCCTACTAACCCCATAATCATAAGCCACCAACTAACCTAATCATTCACGATAGTCGCGTTAATTAATACCAGTTTCTATCTCAGGTAATTGACCCAGAGAATCCGTTCGCGTGTTCGGACGCGGTACGCATATCTCTCTTGCAGTTCGCTTGCTTGTTGCTGGAGCAAGCGTCGCCGCATATTCACGACGCGAATAATAAGAAGCAGGGCAATAAACTACGGAGACTCATGACGTTTGCCTGGCCCTGTCTGCTTGGCAAGAACTTTGTTGATCCTGCGACTAGGTGAGTTTAGAAGATTTTCTATGAACCATGTTGTGTCTTAGGTAATAAATTAATTCATTGAGGACTGATCAATTCCGCAGTTGATTTGTGTAAAATGTATAGTATTTTCCAACTTGAAGAACCCAAATGTGAAAGTCTTTTCTTTTGTTAATCTGTTATGCAGCTATTTGGAACTTTATCTGAAACCTATGTAAATGGCCGTGAATCTCTTCTCCCAAAAGGGCGTTTCTTCTAGGGTTTCCTTTTATCTAATAAGGACATTTCCAAATGTATATTTGATTTGTGTTCTGATTATAGACCATGTATTTCTGCAGGTATCACGGACATCTACTTTTGAGTCATATCATAGCTAAGTTCGCTATCCACAAGCGGATAGTGTTGCAAGGTAAGCTTCATCCAACTAAGTTAATATTACTTTTTCAAAACTGTTCCCCCCGGTTCCACATGCGTCCCGAGGGAATTAGCTCCTGCAGCTGGATAAAAAGTACTAAGGCTCTATACTATCTATGTATTCTATGTGTACCAAATTACATTTAAATGGATTCAGTAGCTTTGTCGTGAAAGAGCGACATACAGACGGAATTACTTTCGCATATTATATTGTTAGTAAGATTTACACATATTTTGTGTTCTCTAGTATTCCACAGTCTCCTAAAAGCGCATGCAGTGGAAGCCCGCTCCGTGGTGCGTCAGGCGCTAGAGATACTAACGCCGGCGATGCCGCAACGTATGGAGGATGGCAACACCATGCTCACGCACTGGACCAAGAAGATCATCGTGGAAGACGGTCACTCCGTACAGCAACTGTTCCATATACTGCAGCTTGTTGTTAGACATTACAAGGTTTGTTCTCCTTGTTATAAAAATAATTACGCGGACGAATTGAGAATTTACTTTTTTGAAGTCGGCTATGTAATCGTCTCTTATGTTAATTATATGTGGACATAAGTTTTTAGGATGTCTGGGCATACTTTCGCGATTCGTCTTAATTTACTCCGCAAAACTCTTGGGTCTAATGCTGGCGCCACATTAGCGGGCTTTAGCGAATATTAGACAAAGCCGTTGACCATTTATCTATTTTTCATAATATAAAAGCCCATAATTATTTACTAAAGAACCTTCCCTTTTCTCCAGGTGTACTTCCCAGTCCGTCACGCATTAGTCGGACACATGGTAGCGGCGATGCAGCGGCTAGGCTTCTCAGCGACTGCCTCGCTGGAGCACCGCCGCCTCGCCGTCGACTTGGCTGAGGTCGCTCTCAAGTGGGAGCTGCAGAGAATTCGAGATCACTCGCAAGATGATAATGTGGTGAGTGGGGATTTTTGGGTGGAAGTTGTGAATTATCTTTTGTTACAATGATGTAGTTTACTGTCTCAATATGGTTAATTGTTTATCCACCTTTCGCAGTAAATTTTCCATGGTCCATATTTTCTTGCTTCAACGTGATCCCGTAAATAACATTAATAAGTGTTTTGTAACTAACTAATCCATAGAATCCCGTTGTCTAATAAATAAACGAAATTTAATTTTACACTGCCTGTTGCCAAATTAACGTCTCAGTTTTAATATTTTTGTCCTCAATAGCTGCTGAATAGATCATATTTAATTTGCTCAGTCTACAAAAAAAACTCTTAAGAGTTCCCTGTACGCGAAGGCAATGTCATTGGCTGTCATGTTACAAATGCTTGCTATTTCACCTGGCAAGCCGTGGAAAAGAGATAGCGCCAGTGATGAGCAGATGAGAGCTAGTACGTGATGTACACGTCAATTTCAAACTGACAAATTTTTTTTTCTATGCCCAACAACAAACTTTTTGGTGCCTCTACCAAAAAGTTTGTACCTATTTAGTATTTTTCATAATTCGTAATTCGTAGTGTCTTATGAGGACACTTTGGTTTCACCAGAGAATACGTCAGTGTTGAATAATTACTTTGTGCCGCATAACACTACCTGTCTAGGTATATATTTAGGGTACCTATCTGCATAATTTTACCCTATTATTTATCCAACATAATAAAGATTATGCCCATATTGTAGTCTTACCAAGGAGAGTCTTACTATCCACCCGAAGATTCGCCAGAGCTTTCAAACTAAGCAAACTTTAGTTTTATAACATTCTATAGACTAGCTTCCGCCAGTGGATTCTCCCGCTTCCTGAGAGTATTATCTTCTAATATACTATGAGCTATATTCCTACGAAATTTCATTAAAATCCATTTAGCAGTTGCGTCGGGTAATTAACACTTATGTAAGTTATGCGGTCCCAGTAGAACATGGTGAGCAGTTGAATAGACATCCACTGATTGTTATTAGTGGAGTTACCGGGGCGTTAAAAACGGCAAAACCTCGGATCTCTCAGCAACTTTATAGAATTTAATGATTTTTGCGGCAATATGTTGTGAATAACGTAAATAATAATGTCTACCTATTTAAAAGCTGTGCACTTAATTTTTAACACGCTTTTACTAGGTCTGTACCTGTATGTAACTAACTAACATGTAATCAAATCTAAGATCACTAATTTCAACGTCTTCCAAGGACCGTAGCATCATGAAAATTGGCAGTTGTATGTAGTTCGGATGACAATACAATAATATGGTACTGTCGAACTGATCTCATGATGGAGCCGAAACGTATGAACTGGAACTTCATGATGAAACATCGTATCATATCCGTGTTTGGACTTTTTAGAAAGGTCGTGTAATGAATTTTCACCACGATAAGGTTTCAAGGTCTGATGAGGAAACCGATTTTTGGCTTTCACGTGCACTTGTTAAAGCGTGTTTTTCTACCCAGCAGTATGTGTCAGCTGGTCTACTCTCTCTAGTAATGAGTCATATATTATTCGAAAGGTCTTTTCAAATGCAACATTTCGTTCTAACATACTACTCACAAATAGTTAGTACTTTAGATGCTAAAGCACTAGAAGTTAAAGCATATAATCGAAACATGTTTTACAGTTAATGAACTCCACCTCTATTCATAAGTCATAATTATATCAATCAAAAGGTCTTTTAAGCGCTACATTTCCACGCCACTTACCAATTTTTAATATTTTAAAAGATTTGGCTTAACTAAGGTGTATTGCCGTTACTTAATAGGGATTTAAGGAACGATATCTTCCCTCTAGTAATGAATCGTATACCAATCAAAAGGTATTTTTAAGTGTTGCATCTCGTCTTAATGTACCATTCACTAATTCTTAGTATTTTAGCAGATATAGCTTAACGAAAGGTAATTGATGATACTTTGAAAGGTTTTGTAAGGAATATATCCCCCATCTATTAATGGGCCAAATATTAATCGTTAGTCCTATGTTAGCGCTACATTTCGTCTTAACATACCCCATATCAATTCTTAGTATTTTAGAAGATGTAGCTTAACTACAGCGTAGTGTCCATACTTTATGTGGATTTAAGGAATGATAGAATTGATTCTAGCAATGAGTCATATACTATTTAAAAGGTTTTTTAAGCCCTACATTTCGTCTTAACACTCTACTTACCAAGGCTTAATATTTGAGAAAATGTGGCTTAACAAAGGTGTATTGCCGATACTTAATATTGATTTAACTGTGCCCCGGGATGGTTTTAGGAAATACATTCCACGATCAGTAGGTGCTAATGCCGTTAACGCTAGTACCTAGCCCGAAAAATAATCGTAGTACGTTGCAGCTGCCGTTTCTCACTTCCCGTCCGGCTAACTGCTGAAGGTCCCTTGGACTCTTCAAATTGAATGAAACGTTGGAAAGATGTTCGTCTTTCTCTATTTAAGTAAGATTTAACGTAAAACTAAAATAAAAAATATTCAATATAAATTTTTCGTATTTTTTTGTTTAAATAATCAAAAAAATAATTGCACAATATATTATATGGTAGAAGATACGTTTTAGAGTATAAAGAACAAGATCCCGTTGGTTTTATGTAGATTGATTCAGTTACCTAGAGATCCGAGGTTAAAACCCCCAGTAACTCCACTATATGTACTTAGGAGATTTATGCTGTGCTAGTATTCTACTTTCTGGTTCAGCTGCATTCTGTAAATTGGTTTTTTACTAATCACACACATTCCTTCTTCCCATGCTCGGATAAAACATAGCCCCATATACAGCACAAAGACCGTGGCTTCCTAAAAGTGAAAGAATTATTCAAATTGGTTCAGTAACTCCGGAGCCTATTCGGTACAAACTAACAAACATACAAACAAACAATAAAATCTTTCTTCTATAAATATTAGAACAGATGACTAATTGTCATTGCCAAGTTGACACTTGTCAGTGGCGAAAAATACGTTTTTTTATCTCTTGTTTTTAG
The DNA here is from genome assembly GCA_002382865.2 of Heliothis virescens. Taxonomy (NCBI): domain Eukaryota; kingdom Metazoa; phylum Arthropoda; class Insecta; order Lepidoptera; family Noctuidae; genus Heliothis; species Heliothis virescens. The sequence continues at coordinate 5,413,360 of NWSH02000505.1, forward strand.
ACTCTAATGCTCTGTTCCTAAAGAACGAAATGATTCGTTTTGCTTGCTGATCGTAGATTTTTGACTCAAGTCATACAATAAACGTCAAAATTTGTCCTCCGCAATCAAATTGAATAGTTTTTTGTTTATAGGAATAGGGTGTAAGGCTGAACCCACATTGGGCTATCACATCTGAAAACGCAACGCTCAGCATATGCCTGACGTGCGCGTGGT